>OW799227.2:11202493-11917493 GCA_941918905.2 Xestia sexstrigata | reverse complement strand
CGATTGTGAAGAGTGAGGTGTCCTTGGATGCGAAAACGTGTGCTGCTCAAAGTGCCGCGATAAAATTGTGCCGCCGTTCAGTGCTGAAAAAGTTATTAGCGGAAAACCTTAAATTTAGAGGTTAAGTTAAAACCGCTACAGACAAAAACGCATGCGCTGCCCAAACAAGATCGGCGACCCCTTTCTTTTTCTCTGGAATTCCATCGACATCGTGGCTCCCGACCATCTGGACCACTGAAAATCTCCCTGACATCGCGCCTTTGCGAGATATTCAGGAAATTGACAAAACCACGTGGCCTGAAAAAGCTGAAGGAGTGAAGTTAGCGGCTCGAAATTTGGACACAACCTGGACCGTCACAACACGAGGCGAGTGAAACCAATTTTATAATTTTATGACTACCGGGAGATTTTATATGACCGTTTAAAGTCATAAACTTTATACCCTTATATCTCCGGATCCCGTCAACGCGGTCAAGATTTTTAACTGCAACCTGTTGCGCGCTCATCAAATCCGTATAGATCCTAAGTTTTAGATTTTTAGCTCGAATAGTTTTTAAGATTTAAGAAATTTTTCAGGAAAACCATATTTTCAAAATTTTTCATACTTGTTTTTAAATTTTTTAAACTTTTAAATTTTGGATCCTGTAGGTCTTTAATTAATGTATTTTTAGCATATTTTTTCAAAATTTTATGTCAATTAGTTTAAAAGATATTAAATTTTTTATGTTTTTTGCCGATAATTCAGTATAAATAGGAAAAATCTACTTTTTTATGTTTTCATTGTGTTCAAATACCTTATTTGGACTCACATAAGCCCAAACAAGGGCCATATAAGACTGCAATTGGCTGTTTTGGTAAAAAAGCGCCATCTTGGTTTTTAGGTTTTAAGTTTTAGATTGTAATATCTCGGCAACCGTGGGCCCGATTTACACCGGGTTTTCACTCGGGCTACTGGCGTACCGCTGATTTTGAGTGTTGACCATTTTCAGGCCATTTCAGGACATACAAATTTTTGTCGCTGAAACTACTTTCAGGACATACCTGAAGTGACGCCTTGCTGTAGGTCCAAAACCCCGTCCTTCTGTGACGAAGGGTTTTGAAGTTACGGACGTTTTAACAAGACTTTTGACAGCTCGGCGGCCATTTTGTTTAGCTTCAAACCGCCATAACTCTTGAACCAGGAGTCGTGGGAGATTACGGATTTCGGTTCTGCACTCAGGGTATTTTCGTCCCTTTCACCCCACGATTTCAGGCGGTTTGGGGCTAAAAAATTTCAGGACCCTGAAAGTGGTTTCAGCGGACAGCGAAGCTCGGGCCGAGTTGGGAGAGCCCAAACTCGGGGGGTCTACGGCTTTCCAGAGGGAAGTTATCCGTGGTCAAAAGTCCACTTTGACAGCACTGCGGCCATTTTGTAAAAACTTTAGACGGCCATAACTTCCCAACGGAGAGACGTAGCGGGCTGGGGTCTTCACTGGACATACCAGTAGGGCTTAGGGTATAGGACAAGACGGTTTTCAGGCGTTTTCAGGAGGTCGAAATTTTTCAGCCTGAAAACTGTTCCAGTGGATCGGTCTCACCGAGCCAAGTTCGGAAAGCCCAAACACCAGGGTTTTTGGACCGGTGGTTCTGGAGATATCCTATCGTAACCACTTTTGGTTCTTTATTTTGGCAAAAAACCAAATTTTCAATCTGGGATATCTCCGAAACCCCTTGGTGTAACTATACCGAGTTTGGGGTCTTTTAGGGGGGCTCGATGAGAGCTATCCACTGGACGTAACAATACGACTCTACATAGAGTCTCCTCAAGAGTCGATATATTTTTGTAACTTTTTGACTTTTTCTGACTGTTGAGAGTTTTTCTCGCTTATTTTGGTGCTTGACCCGTTCATAGAACAAAAGACTGACTGTAAATTGCACTACATAGAGCTGAGACTTCCTTAGATTTTGTAATCCTATCTATTTTTACATTTTATTTATTTTATTATACATCTTTACCTTTTACTATTGTTTTGTACCTTTTTACACTCTGACGCAAACCTCCAAAGATATGATTGGATTTAGGACTCCACTCAAAGCGAAGCCGGCCGAGGGCGAAAAATCGCCAAAGCCGACGGCATCACCTCCGAGTGTGGGAATCAGCGTCGGGGAAGGGGAGGCTGCGGGGCCCTCCAGCGCGAACGCAACGCCCCCGTCAGTGACCAAGACGATGCAGGCTGGCCCTGCTAAACCCACCTTGAAGCCTTCCCAACCGAGACTATTACAGGTACACTCGCCGCCAAAACCCCATTATGCGGACCGATCGGCAGAAGCAAAGGCCTGCCTTACCAAGGCAAAAGTACTGTTAGGCACCTCTAGAAACACGAAAACGGAAATAAAAACTGGAATAATAGAGGTGTTGGATAGGATGTTCCAGCTGGTAAAGGAGGCCGAAAAAGCCGCCAAAACCAAAGGCTCAGGAGTGGGGACTAAAAATTTACAACCCGAGAACGCTGCCGCCGACCTCACCTTCACAAGCATAGCCGACCCAAGCCATAACTATGGTCAACTCGAGGCTCAAATAAGGAGCCACACGCTGCTGCTCGAGAGCCACACCAGGAGGATGGAGGACCTAAAGGTGGTTATCGAGCAACACAAACAGTCTGTGGAAAACAGCACCGCCACTACTTACGCGAGCGTAACGGCGACCCACAGTGGAAACGCGAACCATGTGCGAAGTACGCTCCACTCCATCGTCGTTACCTCCACAGACGAGACAAAGTCTGGGGACGAAGTCCTAGAGAGGGTGCGGAAGGCAACAGATGCTAAGGAAGGCTGGGTGAAAGTAGAAAAGGTGAGGAAAGCAAAAGATAGGAAAGTTATTATGGGCTTCCAAAGTACCGCAGAAAGGGATAAAATCAAGGAAAGACTGGCAAGGGATAGTAAGGACCTCCATGTCGAGGAGGTGAAGAACAAGGATCCCATGCTGATCCTCAGGAGCGTCCTCTCAGTCAATACAGACGAGGACATCCTCAAAGCTCTGAGAAATCAGAACCGGGAAATTTTTCACAACCTCGACAAGGAGGAGGAAAGGGTGGTGGTGAAGTTCCGAAGGAGGACTAGGAACCCGCACACCTGCCACGTTGTGGTCGGCGTCTCGCCGACGATCTGGAGACGGGCAACAGAACTCGGGTGCCTGCACGTAGACCTCCAGCGCGTAAGGGTCGAAGACCAGACCCCACTGGTGCAGTGCACGCGCTGCCTAGGCTACGGGCACGGCAAACGTTTCTGTAAGGAATCGGCTGACCTGTGCAGCCACTGCGGCGGGCCACACCTGAGGTCGGAATGCTCCGACTATCTAACGGGTGCCCTGCCAAAGTGCCGGAACTGCACAAGAGCCAAGCTCGGGGATGCTGGCCACAACGCCTTCAGCTCGGAATGTCCAACACGCCACAGATGGGACGAAATAGCAAGAGCCACAGTAGCATATTGCTAAGGGCACCCACGGAAACCCAAACCCCTACAGAATGGTACAGGCCAACCTCCAGCGGAAGAGACTGGCGACCAGCGAGCTGTTTATCGAAGCGGAAAAGCGTGGGATTGCCATTGCTCTCCTCCAGGAACCATACGTAGGCGGGGCCAAAGTAATGAGGAGTCATAGAGGCGTCCGGATCTTCCAGAGCACTGAAACCGGAGAGGGGATTGTCAAGGCCGCAATAGCGGTCTTCGACCAAGACCTCATCGTCGAACAGTACCCGAAACTTACCACGAACAACATCACAGTGGTGGGGATCCGAACCAGTGCCTGGAAGATCACACTAGTCTCCTTTTACTTCGAGCCAGAACAGCCAATTGAACCATACCTCGGCCACCTCAAACGCGTTGAGGAGGAGGTAGGTTCCAGAATGTGGATTCTTGGAGGAGACGCAAATGCAAAAAGTACCTGGTGGGGAAGCCTGACCATCGACCGCAGAGGCGAAGAAATGTCCGGAGTTCTCGATGAGCTGGACCTGAACATACTCAACAGAGGGGAAATTCCGACCTTCGACACGATCAGAGGAGGCATAAGATACTGCAGCCACGTCGACTTAACGGCATGCTCGACGGATATCCTGGACCTGGTAGACGACTGGAGGGTAGACGAGGGCCTCACGAGCTCGGATCACAACGGCATTGTATTTAATATAAAATTAAAAAAGTCAAAAGGCGTTCAAATTCATCGAACCACTAGAATTTTCAACACCAAAAAAGCAAATTGGCCCGAGTTTCGTAAGAAACTCGGCCAATTACTACAGGTAAATCAAATAAACAAAACAGAAATAGATAACAAAAACACAGCTGATCAATTAAATTCATTAACCAAATTATACACAACCGCAATAAAAGACGCATGCACTTCTTCAATGCCTTTGAAGAAGACAAAGGAAGTGCTTACTTTGCCGTGGTGGTCCGAGAAACTCGAGGGGCTGAAGAAGGAGGTCGCCACCAGGAAACGCAGAGTCAGGAATGCAGCCCCAGCCCGAAGATCGAAGGTCGTTGATGAGTACCTGAAACTAAAAGTTGAGTATGAGACGGAAGCAGCCAAGGCTGAAATCGAAAGCTGGAAGAACTTCTGCACTAGGCAGGATAGAGAGGGGGTTTGGGAAGGCATCTACCGGGTGATAGGGAGGACCAAGGGAAGAGGTGAGGATCAGCCATTGGTGAAGGAAGGGCAGGCACTAGACGCAAAAGGCTCGGTGGAATTACTGGCGAAAACCTTTTACCCAGAAGACCACTCCGACACTGACAGCACCTGCCACCGACTTATAAGAGAAAAGGCCGACGACGTGAATGCTGGAGGGCAAGGTGAATCATGCGAGCCACCATTCACGATGGCCGAGCTGATGGCAGCGTGCGAGTCCTTTAATGTCAAAAAAGCGCCAGGAGTGGAAGGTTTCACTGCTGACATTTGTTGTCAGGCTATTAGAGGTGCCCCTGAGGTAGCATTGGCTCTCCTGAACGGCTGTCTGAGAACCCACCTCTTTCCTGAAATTTGGAAGGAAGCGACTGTGATTATTTTAAAGAAGCCTGGAAAAACCGATTACAGCAACCCAAAGGCGTACAGACCAATTGGCCTATTACCAATTTTTGGTAAAATATATGAGAAGATGTTGGTGGCCCGCCTCAAGTTTCATCTGATTCCCAGGATGAGTACTCGTCAGTACGGATTCATGCCCCAGAGAAGCACCGAGGACTCCCTCTATGCACTAATGCAGCACATACGCGGCAAGCTGACACAAAAGAAAATCGTAGTTTTAGTATCATTAGACATAGAGGGAGCCTTCGACAGCGCATGGTGGCCAGCCATAAGGGTCCGTCTGGCTGAGGAACAGTGTCCAGTCGGCTTGAGGAGGGTCATCGACAGCTATCTCGAAAACCGAAGGGTCAGGGTCAGATACGCAGGTGAAGAGTACTGCAAGGCCACAAGCAAGGGCTGTGTTCAGGGTTCCATTGGGGGACCGATTTTCTGGAACTTGTTGCTGGACCCGCTTTTAAAGAGCTTGGAAGCTAGGGAGGACTATTGCCAGGCATTTGCAGACGATGTCGTGCTGATTTTCGATGGTGACACATCGTTAGAGATTGAGGGACGTGCCAATGCCGCTCTCGAACACGTTCGGGCGTGGGGCGTACAAAACAAACTTAAATTTGCCCCGCAAAAAACTAGCGCGATGGTTATAACTCGCAAACTAAAATATGACACCCCGCGCCTGAGCATGGGTGGGATCGACATTGCCATGTCCAACGAGATCAAAATCCTGGGTGTCACCATCGATAAACAGCTGTCATTCAACGCACACGTCGCAAATGTGTGCAGGAAGGCAATAGGAATCCACAAACAGCTCACCAAGGCAGCAAAGACCAGCTGGGGACTTCATCCTGAAGTCATTAGAGTAATATATGTGGCCACCGTCGAACCAGTCATCCTGTACGCCGCCAGCGTATGGGCTCCAGCCGTCGAGAAATTAGGCATCAAGAAACAGTTGGGAGCAGTTCAGCGCGGTATAGCACAAAAGCTGTGCAAAGGATACCGGACGGTCTCCTTGAACTCGGCGCTAGTTCTGGCTGGGATACTACCTCTCGACCTGCGAGTCCGCGAAGCGGCATCGCTTTACGAGGCCAGGAGAGGGGTGCCTCAGCCAGCACTTGGCGACAGGAGTGTTGAGCAGACCGCCTCGGCACTGGAGGCTCCACACCCTGCGGAGCGCGCTAAGCTAGAGCTGGTAAGCCTGGTAAACCAAGAGCAACTACATGCCCAGAACGAACTTGAGGTTCGTATCTTCACGGACGGGAGCAAGATTGGGGGCAAGGTCGGGGCGGCACTATCCATATGGAGTGGTGACGCCGAAACCAAAGCTCTCAAGCTTGCTCTCCCACACTACTCCACTGTTTACCAGGCTGAGCTTCTGGCGATATGCGTAGCGACCAGGGTGATCCAAAAGCACAGTGCGCAATCGTTTGGAATCTTCAGTGACTCCATGGCGGCCCTCCAAACCATACAGAATTATAATCGACACCACCCCCTGGCAGTAGAGACAAGGGCCAATCTTAGGTCCCTGTCTATCCAAAACAAGGCTATCACCTTGTTTTGGATCAAAGCCCATGCGGGGTTGGAAGGCAATGAGAGGGCCGATGAACTAGCCAAAAGAGCCGCTGAGGGTTCCAAGCGAAAGCCTGACTACGACTTGTGCCCTGTTTCATACGTCAAACGATTGATTCGAACGGCAACTCTCGACGTGTGGAACCGGAGATACTGCTCTGAACAAACTGCTTCCGTCACGAAACTGTTCTTTCCGGATGCGGTGGCGGCCTATAGGATAGTCAGGAAAACCAAAATTGATAGCATAACCACTCAGATTATGACGGGGCACGGTGGGTTCTCAGAATACTTGAATCGCTTCAAGTGCAAGGAGAGCCCATCGTGCATCTGTGATCCTGAAATTGCCGAAACGGTGCCACATATACTATTCAGCTGTCCCGTATTTGACCGGGAAAGACTTGTGGCTGAGCATGTACTCGACACCAAACTCGATGCAGAAACAGTATGGCAAATAATGAAAGGGAAAAAGAGAGAGGTGTTTTTAGAATATTGTGTGAAAATTTGCAAAAGGGTAGTAAAAAGAAATAAAACGGTTTAAGTAAAAATGCTTACATAATATTATAAAGAATATTAGGGTCAAGCTTTGAGAGCAGACGAGACAAATTTGCTAAAAACGCCAGACAAATTGATACAATGTATAAATATTATTATGCTGTCCATAGAGAAATAGTAGTGTTAGTAGTCGTAAAATCCGTAACGTAAATAAGAAGGCTTACGACCCGAACCCACAAAATAATGTACTAATAATATAAGGAACAGAAAATAGAAGTACTCTTGGGAATTATGTAAATAGAAGTAAGAATAGAATATAAGATAGTTGTAAAGGTGCAACCAAACATTTGTAATAGTAATAAGAAATTTAAAATAAAAGTAGACATAAGAAACATGTAATAGAAATAAAAATAGTCTATAAGATTGTTGTAAGTCAAACAAACATGTAATGTTAGAATAAGAATCATAATGAATGTAGAAGAATAATAAAAAGAGTTGTTTTGATGTGTTAAACCTGAAATTAAATTGAAAAATGGGATAGAGTACAGAATAGGGAAAAATAGAAGGGCGTCCTACCCTAAGAGACAGAAAGAAGAAGGAATGATAGAAAGACAAAGTATGCAGAATGAAAGTGCGAGAGGAATAATAGCGAGAACTTGTATGAATGTTAAGCCTAGCATAGGCTCCGATTATGTTGGAGGTAGAAGTATTAAAAAAAAAAAAAAAAAAAAAAAAAAAAAAAAAAAAAAAAAAAAAAAAAAAAAAAAAAAAAAAAAAAAACCTAACCTAACCTAACCTAACCTAACCTAACCTAACCTAACCTAACCTAACCTAACCTAACCTAACCTAACCTAACCTAACCTAACCTAACCTAACCTAACCTAACCTAACCTAACCAGGCCAATGCCGCCCTCGAGTATGCTTGGGAGTGGGGCATCGGAAATAAGCTGAAGTTTGCACCGCAAAAAACTTGTGCAATGGTTATTACCAAGAAGCTGAAGTACGATGTCCCGCTCCTGAGCATGGGCGGGGTAGACATTGGCATGTCAAAGGAAATTAAAATACTGGGACTCACCGTCGACCACCAGCTCACTTTTAACTCCCACGTTGCAAACGTTTGCAGAAAAGCTGTGAACATATACAAACAGCTGGCACGAGCGGCAAAAGTGAGCTGGGGCCTTCAACCGGAGATCATTCGCACCATATACACGGCAGCAGTGGAACCGGTGATTCTGTACGCGGCAAGCGCCTGGGCGCCGGCCGCGAGCAAGATCGGAGTGCAGAAAAGCCTCAACACGGTACAGCGAGGTTTCGCGCAGAAGCTCTGCAAATCCCACCGCACCGTCTCACTGAACGCGTCCCTGGTGCTGGCTGGGATACTCCCACTCGACCTCCGAATACAGGAAGCAGCTGCTCTGTACGAGGCAAAGAGGGGGGTACCACAGCCGGTACTAGCGGGCAGGGAAGTGGAGCGGGTGGTGGCATTTGCAGAGACTCCGCACCCGGCGAAGCATATGGCCCTGGAGTTCGTATGCCTGGAAGACCAGTCCCGTGTGAATAGCTACAGCACACAAGCAGTAAGGGTTTTCACAGACGGCAGCAAGCTTGAGGGCAAGGTCGGAGCAGCACTGTCCCTTTGGGAGGGTAACGCCGAGACCAAGTCCGTCAGGCTTAGCTTGCCGCCGTACTGCACGGTCTACCAGGCTGAACTTCTGGCCATATGCGTAGCCACGCGCGAAATCCTCAAGCGCAAAGAGGGAACTTTTGGAATCTATAGTGACTCAAAGGCCGCATTACAAACAGTCACAAACCAAGGTTCCCTCCACGCCCTGGCCGTGGAGGCGAGAGCGAATGTTGCCGTGGCTTTATCTCAGAGCAAAGATATATCCTTGTTCTGGATAAAGGCACATGCAGGCTTGGACGGCAACGAGCGCGCAGACCATCTCGCAAAGGAGGCTGCACTTCGGTCCAGAAAAAGGCCGGACTATGACCGCTGCCCGGTTTCATTCGTCAAGCGGCAGATCCGTTTGGGGTCGCTTGACGAATGGAATCGAAGGTACCGAAACGGAGAAACGGCCTCAGTTACAAAAATGTTCCTTCCCGATGCGATCGACGCCCACAAGATCGTGCTAAAAATCAAACCGGCCGGTACATTGACGCAGATCTTAACGGGTCATGGTGGGTTCTCCGAATACTTGCACCGCTTCAAGTGTAAGGAGAACCCAGCGTGCATCTGTGAACCTGATAAAGTGGAGTCAATCGCGCACATCCTAACCGAATGCCCTGTATTCGGAACCGAACGTCTTAACGCCGAGCAAAGACTAGGAACGGCTATCAGTATAGACAACATAAACAAAATAATGGTCGAAACAAAACTGAGGAAGATATTTCTGGAATTCAGCGTTATAGTCGCGACAAAAGTCATAAAGCGCAACAAGCTAAATTAAAAATCCACGCTTTATTAAATATAGATATTTCTCAAAAGGAAAGGGTATTCGATGAAAGCGTGGGTTTACGCAAGCAGAGATAAATAAAAACAAAATTGATAATCATAGAGTCTAGGTAGCCGCAAGAAAAGCCAGTGAGTGAGAATAAAAAGATATGCTTAAGAATTAAAATCAAGAAATGCTAAAACTAAATAATAGAAATAAACATTAACTTTGAAATATGTAAGTAGATAATTATAAGAAAAGGATAAAAAAAAAAAAAAAAAAAAAAAAAAAAAAGTATACAATATTTTATTTTGAACAAAAAAGGTCTCTGTCATAAGTCAGAGGAACACACGTATTATACAAAAAAAAAAAAAAAAAACCTAACCTAACCTAACCTAACCTAACCTAACCTAACCTAACCTAACCTAACCTAACCTAACCTAACCAAATTTCGAAAAAAGTCACGAAACCCGCATGTGAATAGCATTGTGCTGAGTGTTACCCCAGCAATCTGGAGGAGGGCACTCGAAGGAGGCAAGCTTCGGATTGACCTCCAGAGAGTGCGGGTCGAAGACCAGACGCCTCTGGTGCAGTGCACCCGTTGCTTGGCTTACGGCCACGGCAAACGCCTATGCACGGAGCCAGCCGATCTGTGTAGCCACTGCGGTAATCCACACCTCAGGGTGGACTGCCCTAGCAACCAGATCGGCGAAGCAGCGGCATGCATTAACTGCACCAGAGCCAAGCATGGGGAGCACCAGCACAATGCATTCAGCAACGATTGCCCAGTGCGTAAGAAATGGGACGCATTCGCGAGAGCAATGATAGCTTATTGCTAAAGTCGTCGATGCGCCCACTTCAAAGCACAAAGAGACCACTTCGACGCAACCAGATAGCGGACGCATTGAGCGAACCACTAGGGTTGGCTCAATGGAGAATGATAATTGGAGTCACTTTCTTGAGAAGGTGGCTGAAATTATGCTGGACCATGAACCAACTCTAGTGGAATCGCCAAGTTGTGTCGAACCTGGTGTAAAACTCTGGTCATCATCCTGTATTAGGTATCAAAATATGATAGTCACTTATATATTGAGTATATATAAAGCAAATATCATGGAAATCAAAATTAAAAGTAGTTCATAAGTGCTGAAAATTTCAAGGGTATAGGTAGGGTAAGTGACTTATTAAACATAGTTAAAATAGAAAATATAATTTAGAAATGCAGTTATTAAAATAGTATTTAGAGAAGAAAATATAAAATTAAGCATTATAATAGTTCCAAACAAAATTACATTATAAAATAAATAACAATAATGAGTAGAATATAAAATTAAAGTAGAAAGAAATATAGTAAGGGTATATAGGGTATTTAAATAGAAGTAAAATCAAAAGTAATATTAGATAAAAGAGTGTGGTCTCGAAGGCCTTTTACAAAACTAGTCGCCATACAAGAGAGAAAATATGCGCAAAAGGTCTCTGATAATGTCAGAGGGACACTGGTGGGGCAGGAGTGTGGTTTTAGCCGGTTCGAGTCCGGCACTACCTCGACTGTTTCACAGGAGAAATTCCTGTGAGATAGTCGAGGTGTCCGCGGGGATTTCCCACTCCTGCCAAAACAAAAAAAAAAAAAAAAAAAAAAAAAAAAAAAAAAAAACCTAACCTAACCTAACCTAACCTAACCTAACCTAACCTAACCTAACCTAACCTAACCTAACCTAACCTAACCTAACCTAACCTAACCTAACCTAACCTAACCTAACCTAACCTAACCTAACCTAACCTAACCTAACCTAACCTAACCTAACCTAACCTAACCGTTGATATCTTCGCTTCCAGATGTGCGATTTTGAAGCTGTTTTCAGCGTTTTTAGACCAAACTAGGCCTCCGCCTAAGTTCTGACCATATCGCACGCATTTACACGCGCGTCGGGACTTCATCCCTACTAACACTCGGGAATTTTTCGAATTTTCATAGTAAATCATCAAAATTAATTGTTTTTCCAAATTCTTTTGCAAAAATAACGTTAGTTTATAGTTGAAATAGTCCTCACCCTTCATCCCTGAATTCTGGTCCGCGATCCGTGTCCCGGTCTCCAGGTTGTGGGGTGAAATTCAAAATTTTTTGGTTCAAAAACTGGTTTTTTGACCGAAACTCAAAATTTTTGGTCGGCACCTAGTAAGTTTTATTCCTTATATCGCTAGCCCGCGCGGAGACGCGTCTCTGGACACCTCGCCCGCGCCACTAGCTCGAATAAAACATACCTTTTTCTAAAAAATAGTTTTTTTCATACATTCCTGTTAGTACCCAAAATCTACCTAAGGGATTGAACTTAAAACATAAACGTTGATATCTTCGCTTCCAGATGTGCGATTTTGAAGCTGTTTTCAGCGTTTTTAGACCAAACTAGGCCTCCGCCTAAGTTCTGACCATATCGCACGCATTTACACGCGCGTCGGGACTTCATCCCTACTAACACTCGGGAATTTTTCGAATTTTCATAGTAAATCATCAAAATTAATTGTTTTTCCAAATTCTTTTGCAAAAATAACGTTAGTTTATAGTTGAAATAGTCCTCACCCTTCATCCCTGAATTCTGGTCCGCGATCCGTGTCCCGGTCTCCAGGTTGTGGGGTGAAATTCAAAATTTTTTGGTTCAAAAACTGGTTTTTTGACCGAAACTCAAAATTTTTGGTCGGCACCTAGTAAGTTTTATTCCTTATATCGCTAGCCCGCGCGGAGACGCGTCTCTGGACACCTCGCCCGCGCCACTAGCTCGAATAAAACATACCTTTTTCTAAAAAATAGTTTTTTTCATACATTCCTGTTAGTACCCAAAATCTACCTAAGGGATTGAACTTAAAACACAAACGTTGATATCTTCGCTTCCAGATGTGCGATTTTGAAGCTGTTTTCAGCGTTTTTAGACCAAACTAGGCCTCCGCCTAAGTTCTGACCATATCGCACGCATTTACACGCGCGTCGGGACTTCATCCCTACTAACACTCGGGAATTTTTCGAATTTTCATAGTAAATCATCAAAATTAATTGTTTTTCCAAATTCTTTTGCAAAAATAACGTTAGTTTATAGTTGAAATAGTCCTCACCCTTCATCCCTGAATTCTGGTCCGCGATCCGTGTCCCGGTCTCCAGGTTGTGGGGTGAAATTCAAAATTTTTTGGTTCAAAAACTGGTTTTTTGACCGAAACTCAAAATTTTTGGTCGGCACCTAGTAAGTTTTATTCCTTATATCGCTAGCCCGCGCGGAGACGCGTCTCTGGACACCTCGCCCGCGCCACTAGCTCGAATAAAACATACCTTTTTCTAAAAAATAGTTTTTTTCATACATTCCTGTTAGTACCCAAAATCTACCTAAGGGATTGAACTTAAAACACAAACGTTGATATCTTCGCTTCCAGATGTGCGATTTTGAAGCTGTTTTCAGCGTTTTTAGACCAAACTAGGCCTCCGCCTAAGTTCTGACCATATCGCACGCATTTACACGCGCGTCGGGACTTCATCCCTACTAACACTCGGGAATTTTTCGAATTTTCATAGTAAATCATCAAAATTAATTGTTTTTCCAAATTCTTTTGCAAAAATAACGTTAGTTTATAGTTGAAATAGTCCTCACCCTTCATCCCTGAATTCTGGTCCGCGATCCGTGTCCCGGTCTCCAGGTTGTGGGGTGAAATTCAAAATTTTTTGGTTCAAAAACTGGTTTTTTGACCGAAACTCAAAATTTTTGGTCGGCACCTAGTAAGTTTTATTCCTTATATCGCTAGCCCGCGCGGAGACGCGTCTCTGGACACCTCGCCCGCGCCACTAGCTCGAATAAAACATACCTTTTTCTAAAAAATAGTTTTTTTCATACATTCCTGTTAGTACCCAAAATCTACCTAAGGGATTGAACTTAAAACATAAACGTTGATATCTTCGCTTCCAGATGTGCGATTTTGAAGCTGTTTTCAGCGTTTTTAGACCAAACTAGGCCTCCGCCTAAGTTCTGACCATATCGCACGCATTTACACGCGCGTCGGGACTTCATCCCTACTAACACTCGGGAATTTTTCGAATTTTCATAGTAAATCATCAAAATTAATTGTTTTTCCAAATTCTTTTGCAAAAATAACGTTAGTTTATAGTTGAAATAGTCCTCACCCTTCATCCCTGAATTCTGGTCCGCGATCCGTGTCCCGGTCTCCAGGTTGTGGGGTGAAATTCAAAATTTTTTGGTTCAAAAACTGGTTTTTTGACCGAAACTCAAAATTTTTGGTCGGCACCTAGTAAGTTTTATTCCTTATATCGCTAGCCCGCGCGGAGACGCGTCTCTGGACACCTCGCCCGCGCCACTAGCTCGAATAAAACATACCTTTTTCTAAAAAATAGTTTTTTTCATACATTCCTGTTAGTACCCAAAATCTACCTAAGGGATTGAACTTAAAACACAAACGTTGATATCTTCGCTTCCAGATGTGCGATTTTGAAGCTGTTTTCAGCGTTTTTAGACCAAACTAGGCCTCCGCCTAAGTTCTGACCATATCGCACGCATTTACACGCGCGTCGGGACTTCATCCCTACTAACACTCGGGAATTTTTCGAATTTTCATAGTAAATCATCAAAATTAATTGTTTTTCCAAATTCTTTTGCAAAAATAACGTTAGTTTATAGTTGAAATAGTCCTCACCCTTCATCCCTGAATTCTGGTCCGCGATCCGTGTCCCGGTCTCCAGGTTGTGGGGTGAAATTCAAAATTTTTTGGTTCAAAAACTGGTTTTTTGACCGAAACTCAAAATTTTTGGTCGGCACCTAGTAAGTTTTATTCCTTATATCGCTAGCCCGCGCGGAGACGCGTCTCTGGACACCTCGCCCGCGCCACTAGCTCGAATAAAACATACCTTTTTCTAAAAAATAGTTTTTTTCATACATTCCTGTTAGTACCCAAAATCTACCTAAGGGATTGAACTTAAAACACAAACGTTGATATCTTCGCTTCCAGATGTGCGATTTTGAAGCTGTTTTCAGCGTTTTTAGACCAAACTAGGCCTCCGCCTAAGTTCTGACCATATCGCACGCATTTACACGCGCGTCGGGACTTCATCCCTACTAACACTCGGGAATTTTTCGAATTTTCATAGTAAATCATCAAAATTAATTGTTTTTCCAAATTCTTTTGCAAAAATAACGTTAGTTTATAGTTGAAATAGTCCTCACCCTTCATCCCTGAATTCTGGTCCGCGATCCGTGTCCCGGTCTCCAGGTTGTGGGGTGAAATTCAAAATTTTTTGGTTCAAAAACTGGTTTTTTGACCGAAACTCAAAATTTTTGGTCGGCACCTAGTAAGTTTTATTCCTTATATCGCTAGCCCGCGCGGAGACGCGTCTCTGGACACCTCGCCCGCGCCACTAGCTCGAATAAAACATACCTTTTTCTAAAAAATAGTTTTTTTCATACATTCCTGTTAGTACCCAAAATCTACCTAAGGGATTGAACTTAAAACATAAACGTTGATATCTTCGCTTCCAGATGTGCGATTTTGAAGCTGTTTTCAGCGTTTTTAGACCAAACTAGGCCTCCGCCTAAGTTCTGACCATATCGCACGCATTTACACGCGCGTCGGGACTTCATCCCTACTAACACTCGGGAATTTTTCGAATTTTCATAGTAAATCATCAAAATTAATTGTTTTTCCAAATTCTTTTGCAAAAATAACGTTAGTTTATAGTTGAAATAGTCCTCACCCTTCATCCCTGAATTCTGGTCCGCGATCCGTGTCCCGGTCTCCAGGTTGTGGGGTGAAATTCAAAATTTTTTGGTTCAAAAACTGGTTTTTTGACCGAAACTCAAAATTTTTGGTCGGCACCTAGTAAGTTTTATTCCTTATATCGCTAGCCCGCGCGGAGACGCGTCTCTGGACACCTCGCCCGCGCCACTAGCTCGAATAAAACATACCTTTTTCTAAAAAATAGTTTTTTTCATACATTCCTGTTAGTACCCAAAATCTACCTAAGGGATTGAACTTAAAACACAAACGTTGATATCTTCGCTTCCAGATGTGCGATTTTGAAGCTGTTTTCAGCGTTTTTAGACCAAACTAGGCCTCCGCCTAAGTTCTGACCATATCGCACGCATTTACACGCGCGTCGGGACTTCATCCCTACTAACACTCGGGAATTTTTCGAATTTTCATAGTAAATCATCAAAATTAATTGTTTTTCCAAATTCTTTTGCAAAAATAACGTTAGTTTATAGTTGAAATAGTCCTCACCCTTCATCCCTGAATTCTGGTCCGCGATCCGTGTCCCGGTCTCCAGGTTGTGGGGTGAAATTCAAAATTTTTTGGTTCAAAAACTGGTTTTTTGACCGAAACTCAAAATTTTTGGTCGGCACCTAGTAAGTTTTATTCCTTATATCGCTAGCCCGCGCGGAGACGCGTCTCTGGACACCTCGCCCGCGCCACTAGCTCGAATAAAACATACCTTTTTCTAAAAAATAGTTTTTTTCATACATTCCTGTTAGTACCCAAAATCTACCTAAGGGATTGAACTTAAAACACAAACGTTGATATCTTCGCTTCCAGATGTGCGATTTTGAAGCTGTTTTCAGCGTTTTTAGACCAAACTAGGCCTCCGCCTAAGTTCTGACCATATCGCACGCATTTACACGCGCGTCGGGACTTCATCCCTACTAACACTCGGGAATTTTTCGAATTTTCATAGTAAATCATCAAAATTAATTGTTTTTCCAAATTCTTTTGCAAAAATAACGTTAGTTTATAGTTGAAATAGTCCTCACCCTTCATCCCTGAATTCTGGTCCGCGATCCGTGTCCCGGTCTCCAGGTTGTGGGGTGAAATTCAAAATTTTTTGGTTCAAAAACTGGTTTTTTGACCGAAACTCAAAATTTTTGGTCGGCACCTAGTAAGTTTTATTCCTTATATCGCTAGCCCGCGCGGAGACGCGTCTCTGGACACCTCGCCCGCGCCACTAGCTCGAATAAAACATACCTTTTTCTAAAAAATAGTTTTTTTCATACATTCCTGTTAGTACCCAAAATCTACCTAAGGGATTGAACTTAAAACATAAACGTTGATATCTTCGCTTCCAGATGTGCGATTTTGAAGCTGTTTTCAGCGTTTTTAGACCAAACTAGGCCTCCGCCTAAGTTCTGACCATATCGCACGCATTTACACGCGCGTCGGGACTTCATCCCTACTAACACTCGGGAATTTTTCGAATTTTCATAGTAAATCATCAAAATTAATTGTTTTTCCAAATTCTTTTGCAAAAATAACGTTAGTTTATAGTTGAAATAGTCCTCACCCTTCATCCCTGAATTCTGGTCCGCGATCCGTGTCCCGGTCTCCAGGTTGTGGGGTGAAATTCAAAATTTTTTGGTTCAAAAACTGGTTTTTTGACCGAAACTCAAAATTTTTGGTCGGCACCTAGTAAGTTTTATTCCTTATATCGCTAGCCCGCGCGGAGACGCGTCTCTGGACACCTCGCCCGCGCCACTAGCTCGAATAAAACATACCTTTTTCTAAAAAATAGTTTTTTTCATACATTCCTGTTAGTACCCAAAATCTACCTAAGGGATTGAACTTAAAACACAAACGTTGATATCTTCGCTTCCAGATGTGCGATTTTGAAGCTGTTTTCAGCGTTTTTAGACCAAACTAGGCCTCCGCCTAAGTTCTGACCATATCGCACGCATTTACACGCGCGTCGGGACTTCATCCCTACTAACACTCGGGAATTTTTCGAATTTTCATAGTAAATCATCAAAATTAATTGTTTTTCCAAATTCTTTTGCAAAAATAACGTTAGTTTATAGTTGAAATAGTCCTCACCCTTCATCCCTGAATTCTGGTCCGCGATCCGTGTCCCGGTCTCCAGGTTGTGGGGTGAAATTCAAAATTTTTTGGTTCAAAAACTGGTTTTTTGACCGAAACTCAAAATTTTTGGTCGGCACCTAGTAAGTTTTATTCCTTATATCGCTAGCCCGCGCGGAGACGCGTCTCTGGACACCTCGCCCGCGCCACTAGCTCGAATAAAACATACCTTTTTCTAAAAAATAGTTTTTTTCATACATTCCTGTTAGTACCCAAAATCTACCTAAGGGATTGAACTTAAAACACAAACGTTGATATCTTCGCTTCCAGATGTGCGATTTTGAAGCTGTTTTCAGCGTTTTTAGACCAAACTAGGCCTCCGCCTAAGTTCTGACCATATCGCACGCATTTACACGCGCGTCGGGACTTCATCCCTACTAACACTCGGGAATTTTTCGAATTTTCATAGTAAATCATCAAAATTAATTGTTTTTCCAAATTCTTTTGCAAAAATAACGTTAGTTTATAGTTGAAATAGTCCTCACCCTTCATCCCTGAATTCTGGTCCGCGATCCGTGTCCCGGTCTCCAGGTTGTGGGGTGAAATTCAAAATTTTTTGGTTCAAAAACTGGTTTTTTGACCGAAACTCAAAATTTTTGGTCGGCACCTAGTAAGTTTTATTCCTTATATCGCTAGCCCGCGCGGAGACGCGTCTCTGGACACCTCGCCCGCGCCACTAGCTCGAATAAAACATACCTTTTTCTAAAAAATAGTTTTTTTCATACATTCCTGTTAGTACCCAAAATCTACCTAAGGGATTGAACTTAAAACATAAACGTTGATATCTTCGCTTCCAGATGTGCGATTTTGAAGCTGTTTTCAGCGTTTTTAGACCAAACTAGGCCTCCGCCTAAGTTCTGACCATATCGCACGCATTTACACGCGCGTCGGGACTTCATCCCTACTAACACTCGGGAATTTTTCGAATTTTCATAGTAAATCATCAAAATTAATTGTTTTTCCAAATTCTTTTGCAAAAATAACGTTAGTTTATAGTTGAAATAGTCCTCACCCTTCATCCCTGAATTCTGGTCCGCGATCCGTGTCCCGGTCTCCAGGTTGTGGGGTGAAATTCAAAATTTTTTGGTTCAAAAACTGGTTTTTTGACCGAAACTCAAAATTTTTGGTCGGCACCTAGTAAGTTTTATTCCTTATATCGCTAGCCCGCGCGGAGACGCGTCTCTGGACACCTCGCCCGCGCCACTAGCTCGAATAAAACATACCTTTTTCTAAAAAATAGTTTTTTTCATACATTCCTGTTAGTACCCAAAATCTACCTAAGGGATTGAACTTAAAACACAAACGTTGATATCTTCGCTTCCAGATGTGCGATTTTGAAGCTGTTTTCAGCGTTTTTAGACCAAACTAGGCCTCCGCCTAAGTTCTGACCATATCGCACGCATTTACACGCGCGTCGGGACTTCATCCCTACTAACACTCGGGAATTTTTCGAATTTTCATAGTAAATCATCAAAATTAATTGTTTTTCCAAATTCTTTTGCAAAAATAACGTTAGTTTATAGTTGAAATAGTCCTCACCCTTCATCCCTGAATTCTGGTCCGCGATCCGTGTCCCGGTCTCCAGGTTGTGGGGTGAAATTCAAAATTTTTTGGTTCAAAAACTGGTTTTTTGACCGAAACTCAAAATTTTTGGTCGGCACCTAGTAAGTTTTATTCCTTATATCGCTAGCCCGCGCGGAGACGCGTCTCTGGACACCTCGCCCGCGCCACTAGCTCGAAAAAATTTGCCCACCCACCCGCCCTCTTGTGTATAAGAAGGCAGACGTGGGGTTTTTGGCAAAGTTTTTAGTTTCGTGATTCTGTCTGGCTTTGCTTTTGTCAAGGTTCTTGTAGTGTTAGGTAGGGAAATTTTTACTTTTTAACTGTATTTGACCGAGTCTGCAAAGGCTTACACAATTTACGATTATTTAATTATTATTAATATTGAACTTATATTTTTTTTTTACAGATTACTATTTTTATATACTTACTGTGTACCCCCCTTTACAGGGACACAGTAGAGTCCAGTGTCTACCTCTGACATTATAAGTCTCTCCTGCCGAGCAGATATTATTTTTCGGGCTCCCACTTTACAGGGGTTCGTTTTTCTCCGTGTTATTATCGGCTGCTCGAGTACATAAACATGTTTCTCACCCCATCCGCTACCTTGAGGACTTTAGGCTCCGGTGGCTCGGCGCGATCGTCGGAGAAGGCAGGGCCTTCGCCTGCTGACGCGAGGAGGAGAATCTCTTTTGGAGACGACACTCCTTCCGCCTCCCAGGGGGGCATTGCGAATCTGGGGACGCGCCGAGCTCCTGTGGACGCTCCTGCACCGTTCAAAAAGTCTGAGGCGAGATACCGCAGTCGTACAGAGGAGGCGAGAGCTTGCCTAAACAAAGCTAAGCTTAATTTGGGCAACTCGCGCAACCTCAAAACCGACATCAAAACCGCAGTCCTTGATGCCATAAACAGACTTTTTGAGCTGGTGAAGGAGTCGGAGAAAGATAAGGCTCCTCTCGCACCTGTAGCCGTACCGGCACCCGCGCCCACTGCTGACCACGGTCCCCAGTCCAATCCTGAGGGCCTTGTTAGCCAGACTGAGCTCGTCAAGACAATGAAGGAGCACATTTCCTTAATAAAAGAGAACTCCGAGGAATTGGTCAAGTTGCGAGACAGTCTGGCTGACTGGGAAACCAAGGTCGGGGAGAAGACCTATGCTGGTGTAGCGGCCGCAACAAATCGCCACACTGGAGGAAAGGCCCCGGAGCGAGCGACGCTGCACTCGGTGGTCGTTTCCTCGACACAGGAAATGGACACAGGGGACGAAATCCTGGAACGGGTCAGGAAGGCGGTGGACGCGAAGGAGGGCTGGGTGCGAGTGGAAAAGGTGCGGAAAGCAAAACACCAAAAAATTATAATGGGGTGTGCTACAAAGGAGGAGAGGTTGAAACTCAAAGAACGACTGAAGTGTGCCGGAGCAAACCTCGTTGTCGAGGAAGTGACGAACCGGAACCCACTTCTGGTTCTTAGGGACGTATTGTCAATACACAGTGATGACGAAGTGATAAAAGCCCTTAAGAACCAGAACCGGGAGATTTTTCACGACCTCGACGACGAGGAGCAAAAGATGTCTGTGAAGTACCGGAAAAAGACGAGGAACACGCACACTAATGGCATTGTGTTGAGTGTAACCCCCACGATCTGGAAGCGGGCACTCGAAGGAGGCAAACTGCGGATTGACCTCCAGAGAGTGCGCGTCGAAGACCAGACGCCTCTGGTGCAGTGCACCCGCTGCTTAGCATACGGTCACGGCAAGCGTCTTTGCACAGAGCCGGCCGATTTATGCAGCCACTGCGGCGAACCACACCTTAGAGTGGACTGCCCAGTTAAGCTCAATGAAGCAGCGGCGTGCGTAAACTGCACCAGAGCCAAATTGGGGGAGCACCGACACAATGCCTTTAGCAGCGATTGCCCGATACGTCAGAAGTGGGACGCATTCGCGAGAGAAGCAATAGCTTATTGCTAAAGTTCTCGGTGCGCCCTCTTCAAAGTTCACAGACATCAGTATCATTCCGACACAGCCAGAGAGCAGACGCAGACGAATGAATGGCAACTTGAATCGCTTTCTTGGGAAACTGGCTCAAGTTATCCGGGAAAATAATTCAGTCGTAGTGAAATCATCAGGCGGTGTCGGTATGGTAACAAAACCCTGTGAGCGCTGTACAAGAATGCCAAAAAAATATATATTTTGTAAGACAAGTAACAAGTTTAATAAAAACAGTAGAAATATTAGGTCAGCATTAAAATATATGATATTCAAATATATAGTAAATATATAGTTTAGATATTGTAGAAATATAAACAAAAGATATTAAACAATACAATTATTAAACAATACATTATAAGATATTAAACAATAGATAAACTTAGGTCTAACAGTAATAAGAATGTTAATGGATATCAATAGTAAAAGCGACAGTAGTATAATAGTTCGTCTTATTTAAATAAATAAAAATAAAATAATACGTACATTAAATCATAGTAATTCTGAGTAAACAGAACAAAAGTGATATTCAATCAGGTAAAACGCAGCGTACTTAATATGGACTCGAAGACTTCTATCTTCGGCCTGCTACCAGCAAGTAAAACGAAAACTTAGAACACAAGGGCTCTGATCCCAATGTCAGAGGGACACTGGCTAGGCAGGAGTGGTTTTTAGCCGGTTCGAGTCCGGCACTACCTCGACTGTCTCACAAGAGACATTCCTGTGAGATAGTCGAGGTGTCCGTGGGGATTTCCCACTCCTGCCCAAACAAAAAAAAAAAAAAAAAAAAAAAAAAAAAAAAACCTAACCTAACCTAACCTAACCTAACCTAACCTAACCTAACCTAACCTAACCTAACCTAACCTAACCTAACCTAACCTAACCTAACCTAACCTAACCTAACCTAACCTAACCTAACCTAACCTAACCTAACCTAACCTAACCTAACCTAACCTAACCTAACCTAACCTAACCTAACCTAACCTAACCTAACCTAACCTAACCTAACCTAACCTAACCTAACCTAACCTAACCTAACCTAACCTAACCTAACCTAACCTAACCTAACCTAACCTAACCTAACCTAACCTAACCTAACCTAACCTAACCTAACCTAACCTAACCTAACCTAACCTAACCTAACCTAACCTAACCTCCCTTCTCTCTCCTCACGAGTGGATATTGCTGTACCGATCCCCTCTTTACAGGGGTCTCTTCCGACTTTATCTGCTGCCAAATATGTTTCGCACCCCATCCAGCACCGTGAGGGCCCAAGGCTCTAGTGGCTCGCCGCGATCGGCGGAGAAGGCGGGGCCTTCGCCTGATGCGAGGAGGAGAATCTCCTTCGGAGACGAGACTCCTTCCACCTCCCAGAGGGGCCCCGCCACTCCGGGGCCGCGCCGAGCTACTACTGATGCCCCGAGACCGCTCAAAAGGCCTGAGGCCGGGTCCCGCAGTCGCACTGAGGAGGCGAGAGCTTGCCTAAATAAGGCAAAGCTAAACTTGGGCAACTCTCGCAACCTCAAGGCCGAAATTAAGACTGCGGTGCTCGAAGCCATAAACAGGCTCTATGAGTTGGTCAAGGAGTCGGAGCGAGACAAGGCCCCTGCCGCACCCATTGCTGTACCAGAACCCGTGCCCACTGCTGACCGTAGTCCCCATCCCATTTCCGTCGAGGTTCTTGCTGGCCAGACTGAACTCCTAATCACTTTGAAGGAGCACATCTCGGAGTTAAGAGACAACTCCGAGAAACTCGACCGACTTCGAGACAGTCTGACCAGCAGGGAAGGGGTGGAGGAGACAACCTACGCGAGTGTAGCGGCCGTCAGTAAGAGCCACACCGGGGCTCAGGCCCTGGAGCGAACGACGCTGCACTCTGTGGTTGTCTCCTCAACTCAGGAGATGGATACGGGGGAAGAAATCCTCGAAAGAGTGAGGAAGGCAGTGGACGCGAAGGAGGGCTGGGTGCGCGTCGAGAGAGTCCGAAAGGCCAAGGACCAAAAGGTAATCATGGGGTGCGCAACAACGGAGGAGAGGCGAAAATTAAAAGTGCGACTAGAGAAGGCCGGAGAGAACCTCGTTGTCGAGGACGTGAAAAATCGGGACCCGCTTCTGATTCTTAGGGACGTATTAGTCATGCACAGTGACGAGGAAGTGTTGAGAGCCCTTAAGAATCAGAACCGGGAGATATTTCACGGGCTCGACAACGAGGATCAGAGGATGGTAATTAAATACCGACGGAAAACCCGAAACCCGCACGCGAATCACGTTGTGCTTGGTGTGTCCCCAATGGTCTGGAGGAGGGCGATTGAAGGGGGAAAACTCCGCATCGACCTCCAGCGAGTACGCGTCGAGGATCAGACGCCTCTGGTGCAGTGCACCCGCTGCTTGGCATACGGGCACGGCAAACGCCTGTGCACGGAGCCAGCCGATCTGTGTAGCCACTGCGGTGGAGTACACCTCAGGGCAGAATGCCCGGATAGACAGATCGGCAAAGCAGCGGCTTGCGTGAACTGCACCAGAGCAAAACAGGGGACCACCGAGCACAACGCATTCAGCAACGAATGCCCCGTGCGAAGGAAGTGGGACGCATTCGCAAGAGCTTCGATAGCATATTGCTAAAGTTGGCGATGCGACCACTTCCAAGCACGTCAGTAAAACCAATTCGGCCCAACCGATAAACAGACGAGTTGAGACGGTCACTAGCGTTGGCAATAAGCAAAAATGTAAATTGAGGCCGTTTCATGAGAAACTGGCTCAAGTTATGCTGGAGCTGTTGCCAGCGCTGGTGGATATGTCAAGCTGTGTCGAACTTGGTGATACTGATACAGACGTAAACCAGTTATGTAAAGGATGTAAAAAATTAAGAAGAATAGTTAAAAATAGTAAAAATCATGAAAACTTAAAAATTTAACGATATTTAATTATATAGTGAATATATACGTTGGATATCATATAAATAGAAAATAGGAAACAAAATTAAGCAAAGCAAGAAATCTTAATTAGGGCATAAAAATTAGGGATTAATTAGATATAAATAAAAAGGGCATATTTAGAACGGGTTATTAATAGATATATATATTAGTAAAGTAATAAATTTAAGAACAAAATCAGTAAAATAAATAGTAGTAAAATAGTTAATACACAAATATAAAGCGAAAGCATAGCAAAATAAACATAAAAGAAATATTATAGGTGTTTCAAAAATAGGTGTTTAATATATCATGCCAAACCAAAACGCACAACATTGTGGTCTCTCCGGCCACCTAGGAACGTAGACAAGCAAAAATGACAGATAATAAGGACTCTGATCACCATGTTAGAGGGACACTGGCTTGGCAGGAGTGGTTTTTAGCCGGTTCGAGTCCGGCACTACCTCGACTGTCTCACAGGAGATATTCCTGTGGGATAGTCGAGGTGTCCGTGGGGATTTCCCACTCCTGCCCAAAAAAAAAAAAAAAAAAAAAAAAAAAAAAAAAAAAAAAAAACCTAACCTAACCTAACCTAACCTAACCTCCTCTAAAACCTCTCTTCACGAGTAAATATCGTTCTGACTCCCTCTTTACAGGAGTTGGTTCTGATAACACCTGCTCCCAAATTTAAATATGTTCCGCACCCCATCCGCTACCTTAAGGACGTTAGGCTCCGGGGACTCGACGCGATCGCCGGAGAAAGCGGGAGAGTCGTCTGCTAACGCGAGGAGGAGAATCTCCTTCGGAGATGACACTGTTCCCGCCTCGCGGGCGGACCCTGCCACTCCGGGGACGCGCCGACCCCCTGCTGACCTTTCAGCACCGCTCAAGAAGCCTGAGGCGAGGTACCGCAGTCGCATTGAGGAAGCGAGAGCTAGCCTGAACAAGGCTAAGGTTAATTTGGGCAACTCTCGCAACCTCAAGGCCGAGATTAAGACTGCGGTGCTCGAAGCCATAAACAGGCTCTATGAGCTGGTCAAGGAGTCCGAGCGCGACAAGGCCTCTGCCGCACCTGTTGCCGTTCTGGAGTCCGCGCCCACTGCTGATTTCTGTCCCCAGTCCATTCTCGAGAGTCTCGCGAGCCAGACTGAGCTCATTACCACCCTCAAGGAGCATATCTCGATTATAAAGGAGAACACCGAGAAGGTGGAAAAGCTCCGAGACAGTCTGGCAAGCAGGGAATGTGTGGGGGAGACAACCTACGCGAGTGTAGCGGCCGTCAATAAGTGCCACACCGGGGTACAGGCCCTGGAGCGAAAGACGCTGCACTCCGTGGTGGTTTCTTCCACACAGGAGATGGACACGGGGGCTGAAATTCTCGAGAGAGTGCGAAAAGCAGTGGACGCAAAGGAGGGCTGGGTGCGAGTAGAGAGGGTCCGAAAGGCCAAGGACCAAAAGGTCATCATGGGGTGCGCAACGAAGGAAGAGAGAGAAAAGTTAAAGAAGCGACTTGAATCGGCCGGAGAGAACCTCGTCGTCGAGGCGGTGAAAAATCGGGACCCGCTTCTGGTTCTTAGGGACGTGCTGTCAGTACACAGTGATGAGGAAGTGTTGAGAGCCCTTAGGAACCAGAACCAGGAGGTCTTTCACGGCCTCGGGGACGAGGAACTCAAAATGTCTGTAAAATTTAGGAAAAAGTGTCGAAACACACATACGAATAGCATTGTGCTGAGTGTTACCCCAGCAATCTGGAAGAGGGCACTCGAAGGGGGCAAGCTTCGGATTGACCTTGCTCGAAATGACATTTCCGGAACCCTGAAGGAGGCTAAAGATATCCGAAACTGGCTTGGGTATGAGACTGAACAGCCCTTCAGGGAAATAAGGGAAGCCAGGAAGTCTATCGAGTCGTTGACATTGCTCGTTAAGACCGGGTACGAAAAAGGCAAGGACCTAGACGCGCCCGCAAACGGGGACCCAAAATGGGATACCGTAGTGGCGGGCCTAACAAAGCTTGGAAACCATGTAGCGAACGTATCAAACCAGCTGGATACGCTCCGCCAAGCAGTGGAAAAGATCCGGCAGGAGCTTCAAGCACCCGCGGAGCCCTTCGTTGCCCCTCTTCTACCTCCCGAGGCCTCATTGGAGCCAAAACTAGACAAACTGGCCGAAGACATAAAAAACACGATGAAAATGACGAGAGCCATACTAGAGAAGCCCGACATTCCTCCCCCCCAACAACTGCCACCGCTGGATTTAAAAAAACACCTCCAGCCTTTGTCAGAGAGACTGGACATTGTGTCTTCTGAATTAAGAGTACTGAGGGATAAGGAACCCCAGTTCCCGGCCCAAGCAGTACCGAGCCTAGACACGGAGTTCGCGGTGGAGGAAGTAAAGAGGACACTTGCTTCCATTGAAAAGGGAGTATCGGAGCTGAAGCAGCCTGAAATTATACAACAGGGCCCCAAAACCTTCGCCCAAGTTGCCAAAGCGCCAAAACGACCAAACCATACTCTCATAATCTCCTCAACAGATCCACAACACACGGGGGAAACTGTCATCGAAAGAATGAGGACAGCTCTTGACCTCAAAACCACCGGCGCAAGAGTCGACAAGGTGAGGAAAGCGCGCAACCAGAAGATCGTAGTGAGCTGCGCGAGCAAAGAAGACCTCAGCCTTGTAAAAAGTCGTGTCCAGACCACCAGTGGGCTACAAGTCCAGGAGCCCATGCCAAGCAACCCACTGATCGTCGTCAAAGGGGTTCTCTCTTCTTACACAAACGAAGAGATGGTGGATCTCCTCCAGGCCCAAAACAAACACCTTTGGAAAGATCTGGACCCGGCTGGCCTTGTTGTTAAATTGAGATTCCGAAGACGCGCGAGGAATCCCCATGAATGCCACCCGGTCTTCGAACTTTCCCCAGAGCTTTGGAAGCGGTTCACTCAGGCGGAAAAGGTACATCTGGGAATCCAGAGGTGTCCAGTAGAAGACCAGTCTCCTCTAGTGCAGTGCACCAAGTGCCTAGGCTACGGACACGGCAGAAATCTCTGCAAAGCAGAAAAAGAGAACTGTGGCTATTGTGGCGGTGCGCACACTGGGAGAGACTGTTCAGTCAGGGCAAACGGCGGCCCCCCTGCCTGCGTGAACTGCACCAAAGTAGGGAGAGAGGGAAAAGACACGGTTCATCCAGCGTTCAGCTCTGAATGTCAAGAAAGACAGAAATGGGACAACATAGCGAGGTCGCGTGTTTCCTATTGCTAAGGACAACGACAAGAACAATGTGTCAACCACCCAGCAAAGCACAAGACGACCGGCAGGTAGGCTAAAGTTTATCCAGGCCAATCTACAACGCTCCAAGCTTGCAACAGCAGAACTCCACCATGCGGCCGAAGAGATGGGAATCTCAATCGCACTTGTCCAAGAACCCTATGTTGGGAGAACAGGTGTGATGAAACAAAACCCCGGCACACAAGTCATCCAGTGCACTCTCAATCGGCAAAAACCAGTAAAGGCGGCAATCGTCGTGTTCGGAAACAACTTGGAGGTCATTCACGACCCCCAGATTGTAACCGAAAACGTTGCAGCCGTCCTACTGAAGGCGGGTCAGCTTAAGCTTGGAGTGATATCAGTCTACTTTGAGGGTGACCAAGATATAGACCCATACCTCGTCATAACCAAGCAGGCAACGACAAAGTTACGCACATCAAACATACTGGTGGGGGGAGACGTTAACGCATGGAGCCAGTGGTGGGGAAGCAACAGCGAAGACCACCGAGGGGCGGCGTACAATGCCTTCCTATCTGAACAAGACCTTCAGATACTGAACACGGGCCAGACTCCAACTTTCGAATGCTACAGGGGAGGCAGGCTGTACCAGAGCATAGTCGACGTTACCACATGCAGTGTGTCACTGTTAGGCAGAGTTGAGGATTGGCGTGTAGACAGGAATGTAACGACATCCGACCACAACGCGATAACATTCTCATTATGCCTAGAAAAAGCGTTAGAGCCTCTTAAACCAGTCTCTACACGCATATATAACACCAAAAAGGCAAAGTGGTCGGACTTTAACACGCGCCTCAAGGCATACCTGTTAGAATACAACATCACACCCACCACAGTATCTGAAGTCTCGGACCCTGAAAAACTGGATGCTTTGGTCTCAAAATACGTCGACCTAATACACCGCTCGGCCAAAAAATCGATACCGAAACTGGGATATAAGAAAACTGTCTCGAGACCGCCATGGTGGACCGATTCTCTTGAACAGTTAAAACAAGCAACACTGACCAAGAAAAGGAGAATCAGGAATGCGGCCCCTAGTCGAAGGAACCTGGTCATTGACGAGTACGCAAAGGCCAAACTAGAGTACCAAACTAGAGCAGTGGAAGCAGCAACTGAAAATTGGAAGGAGTTCTGTTCCACACAGGACCGGGAAAGTATGTGGGATGGCATTTATAGGGTCTTAAGAAAGACGGCCAGAAGACAGGAAGATACGCTCCTGAGAAACACCGCAGGCGAAACATTAAGCCCAGAGCAATCAGCGAATCTTCTGGCAAAAACTTTCTACCCGGACGACTCTGTGGACGCCGAACAACAACACCACGCGTCGGTCCGGAGACTTACGGAGAAATGTACCCCTAATGAAACCCAGAGCCTGTCGGCCGACGATCCACCATTTACGCCCGCGGAGTTGGAAATGGTCCTTCAGCGACAAAACCCAAAGAAAGCTCCACGACCCGATGGTTTGACGGCTGATATTTGCACAGCTGCTATAAATTGCAACAGGGAGGTGTTTCTGGCGCTAGCCAACAAGTGCCTGTCGTTACAGCACTTCCCAAGGCAATGGAAAATAGCTCACGTGTGCATACTCCGTAAGCCGGGCAAGGACGACTACACCCACCCAAAGTCATACAGACCAATTGGACTACTCTCGGTCTTGGGCAAAATCGTCGAGAAGCTCTTCGTGGGCAGACTGCAGCATCACTTCCTCCCGACACTAAACACACACCAATACGGGTTCATGCCGCAGCGAGGAACCGAGGACGCCCTCTATGTCCTAATGGAGCACATACGAGCAGAAGTAAAAGCCAAAAAGGTAGTGCTTTTAGTATCACTGGACATAGAGGGGGCCTTCGACAACGCGTGGTGGCCTGCTCTCAAAATGCAAATGCTACACAAAAAATGCCCCAAGAACCTCTTCGCTCTCGTATCTTCATACCTGGAGGACCGGTACATCAGGGTCAACTACGCCAGAGCGACTAGCGAGAAGGGTACCACAAAAGGATGCGTCCAGGGCTCAATAGCCGGTCCGACGTTTTGGAACCTTATCTTAGACTCGCTCTTGGAAGAATTGACGACGATGGGAGTATATTGTCAAGCGTTCGCGGATGATGTAGTCCTCATTTTCTCGTCTCACGAGGTCAGCTCCCTGCAGCAGTCAGCTCAAAGAACGCTGCAGACAGTTTCAGACTGGGGTGAACGAAACAAGCTTCGCTTCGCCGCTCATAAGACCAACGCAATGGTGATTACGAAGAAGCTCAAGTACGACACCCCCGTAATTCACATGTCTGGCATTCGGCTGAATCTTGTCGAGGAGATCAAGCTGTTGGGACTCATCATAGACCATAAACTCACCTTTAATGCGCACGTGACTGCAACATGCAAAAAAGCCGCAGACATCTACAAACAACTAGCGTGCGCGGCAAGGGTGACATGGGGCCTGAACAGCGAGATAATCAGGACTATATATGTGTCGGTGATAGAGCCAATCGTGCTGTATGCAGCGAGTGCGTGGGCCCCGGCAGCAGAGAAACTGATGACGAGAAATCAGTTAGACTCGCTGCAAAGAGGCTTTACGCAGAAGATCTGCAAAGCGTACCGCACGGTGTCTCTGACATCGGCTCTCATCCTGTCGGGCCAACTGCCCCTAGACCTCCGGGTCACTGAAGCATCTACCCTATTCAAGGTCAAAAAGGGTCATTCCCAAGAGTACCTACCACCGGGAAGAGAGGTCGAGCGCAAGGCCGGGCCCCTACAGATCCCCCATCCATCGCGGCTCATAATAACTGAGTATGAGTGCCTCGAGAATATGGATCCTGAAACCCTGAATGACCGCCGAGTAACCGGACCCCATATTTACACCGACGGCAGCAAAATAGAGGGCAAAGTCGGTGCGGCCTTTACTTGGTGGAACGAAGGCAGGGAATCCAAGTACTCAACCTTCCGCCTTGAGCCGCACAACACTGTCTTTCAGTCGGAAATGTACGCATTATATAGAGCAGTCAAAACGGTGAGAACGTCTAGGATGGCCTCCGCTAACATACTAAGCGACTCAAGATCTTCGCTTGATTTGTTGAGAAGCCCGTCTGTCACTCACCCGTTGGCCCTTGGTATAAAAAGGCTAGTACGTGAAATCCGAGAGGAGGGCAGAGATGTGAGGCTGTTTTGGTTGAGAGCACACGTGGGTACTCCTGGGAACGAGAGAGCGGACGAGTTAGCAAAGAAAGCGGCTCTTACAAAGAAAACAGCCCCCGACTACGACAAGGTACCAATTTCCTTCATCAAGAGACAGATTCGCGAGGAAACTGTAAAGAAATGGCAGCAGCGGTACGAATCTTCCAGCACAGGCTCGGTCACTAAAGTGTTTTTCCCCACCGTTATGGCGGCAAGGAAGATCCTTAAAGGTATGGCACTGTCACCTACCCATGTCCAAATTTTGACCGGTCACGGAGGATTCGGGGCCTATCTCCATCGCTTCCACCTTAAAGACAGTCCCTCATGCGTCTGCGATCCCAATTGTGAAGAGACAGTATGGCACGTGCTTACTGAGTGCCCAAGATTTGGTCGTGAGCGAATGGACCTAGAAACTGAAATCCAGATTTCAGTTATTCAGTCCACACTCCATTCCATCATGGATAACAAGGCCACCAGAACACCATTCTTGGAATTCGCGAGCAGGATCGTGCAAGTCGTAGCAAAGGCCAATGGATCAACACAGTTCACCCCACACACACACAATCCTACACCCACACCCACACACAACCCTACACACACACCCGCACATAACCCTACACCCCCACCCTCACCCACTCCCATACGAACACATCACACCGTGAGCCCAGCCGCAACCACGGGCACGCCCAGCCTCAGCATTTCCCAGCCGAGCCCTCGCACCTTGGCTTTACGCCAGTTACTTACATGCGGGGAGAGTGGGCAACCTGGCGTCAGAATCCGTGGTGTGGCTCTCTTTATGAACAAGAACGCCGAGAGACTCGGAATAAGCTTCTGCCGCGTGGAAAGGGGAAACAGCGTCGCCATTTCGCCGGGCCTAGCAGCGCTGATCAACGGAAGCACCTCAAAAGCGAGCATGAAACGCACGAAGTTCAACGCGTTGCCCAAAGCGGAAGTTGCCGAACACCGATACCGTGTAGTGCGATCACAAAACAAGACGATCGTACTATTCGAGTGGCGTGAGGAAACTCCGTTTGCACAAGCATGCTCCCTGCTCACCGAAATCGGAGAGGCCGGCCGGTACGCGAGCGGATGCCCTCGAATAATCAGCGTGGACGCAATGGCTATTGGCTACGATAGGGGGAGAGTGGCCGATCGGTACGGATGCATCAAAGCCTCACAAGACCATGAGGTGGTAGTGTACGAGGACAGAGGGGAAGACTTAAGCTTCCTAAAAGCACCTCGTAACGATGCCGATAAGACCGCGACCGACCACCAGGAGTCTTCCAAGTCGGCCCCAACAACGCCTTGCGGCTCAGAGCGACTACAGCAGAAGCTTGCTGCGGAAAAAGCCGCTTCAGACAAGAAAAGTGACAGTTCAAGAGAAAAGGCCAAGTCCGTGAGTCAAATAAAAAACATCTCCAACCTCCTCAGTAGGCTACTAGGTGTCAACAGCGCGAAGCCAGGAAACCCCCATCAAAACAGCCAGGCGGCCGCATTACGTGAGTTCACAAGGGTTACCCCGAAACCTCCTAAAGAGCAGCGACTAGCTCCAACTAGGGCCGACAAAGGAGAAGTCAGCCCGCCGAAACTCAAGACGGCAACGGAGCCTGCAGACCACATAGCGAACGCCTTTCTCGAGTTTCAAGCCATTACTAAAGCAACAAAAGCAGTCAGTCTCATGACTTGCCAGAAAATAATGCAGTCATACCAGCTGGAGATTGAAGGTCTGCTTAAAGTGAGACTCGAAGAGGCCGAAGCAGCCATATACAACAACGTCACCTCCCTAGTCATCAAAGGAGAAATGACCGGCACATACATGGCTGCGTACAACGCCACACACGGCTTCGTGCCGTTAGACGAGTCAGCAACGTCACAGACTGGCCACATAACCTTCGTGACACCCGAAAGTGACCCAATAGTGGTGGTGGCCCGATGTACTAAAATTATGCTGGACGACAAGATCCTCGAACAGGCGGAAGCAATCTCGAGGAGCATAAGTCAAAGCGGAGGTTGGTCACTACCGAAAATAAAGTGGGTAAACGGCGTTCCAGGATGTGGCAAGACGACCTGGGTGGTAAATAACTTCGATAAGGATCACGACGTTATAGTCACTACCACAACTGAGGCCGCGAAAGATCTGCGGCAAAAGCTGGCGCACCAAATCGGTGAAGACAACAGAACCAAGGTGCGCACACTGGCCTCAATATTATCGAACGGGTTCAAAGGGCCACACAAATGCAGGCGCATTGTAGTGGACGAGGCTCTTATGAACCACTTTGGGGCCATAGTGATGGCTGTTCGATTGTCGGGAGCAACCGAAGTTGTCCTTATCGGCGATATTAACCAACTACCCTATCTGGACAGGGAAAACCTATTTCCCCTTACGTACGCCCGTCCGAACTCTGTGGCGACCATCAGCCAAGAGTTGTCCTGTACGCATCGAAACCCGATGGATGTCGCGTACGCACTAGCAGAAGTCTATCCTGGCATTTACTCGTCGAAGAACCAAGTCCACTCCCTGCAGCTGAAAAGGTTTACAGGCGCCGATATACAAAGCACCCTCTCCAACACACTGTTCCTGGTCCACACGCAGGAGGAGAAAAAGTCCCTCATTAACCAAGGATATGGTGTGGGTACGGGATCAAGCGTTCTGACCATCCACGAAGCTCAGGGACTAACATGCGAGACAGTCTTCATCCTGAAGACCAAGTCCAAAAACATCGTCATCCACAGCAGCGTCCCCCATGCGGTAGTGGCCGTATCAAGACACACAGCCAGCTGTGTGTACTACGCCGACAACGCAGACGATGCTATTGGACGATTTGTGAGACGAGCACAGGAAGCCTCAACAAACGATATCATCAACACCAACATGATGAAGGCTATGCGACATCGGGACATGAAGGTCGTCGAAGCGCTAATACGACTCCAAAGGCAATAACCGACTATGCTTTTGACACAGGGTGGACACCCCTTTTCTGACTCAGAGACAATATTTGACCTTGGAAAGCCAGCTGCAGCAGCCGTTCCACGGTGGGAAATCTGCAGCTGACGAGAAACCCAAAGACCATCCCTACCTTGCGTAATTTAGAAGTTGGTAACTAACATAATTATATTATTAAGAAAAGTCTGTAAAGGTGGTGAGGCACAGCTGGCAACATGAACCTTGTCATACTCACTTAAACGACCCGCTGATGGTGGCGTGTGTGTTGGATCGTTCAATTCCCTCAAATATGGTTGAGTAGGGCGGTGCCAATGCAGGCGTCAGCTTTCGTGAACGAACGCTGTCAGTAGAGTCCGGTCAGGTTCCGGTTGCCAGGTGTGCGTCAAACTTATTGTTGCATGTAAACCCTAGTACATAAGTATAATTTAACATCTATTGTGTAAATTGAATAAAAAAAATATATTTATATATATATATTGACGATAATAATAAAATTAATTAAAAAAAAAAAAAAAAATTAAAAAAAAAATAAAAAAAAAATAAAAAAAAAAAAATTGTGTGATGGACTCATCAGTAGAAAGTAATTAGTTTTAAGTAGAAGTAAGTTGTACTCCGGAGTCACCACTTGTACGTGGAGCTCAGAGTCTCAAAGAAAAATGTATTTAAACAAGGGCACGGACGCTTATGTCTGTGGACATGACTGTAAGGCAGGAGGTGGTTTTAGCTGGTTGGAGCCCAGCACTACTCAGACTGGCTCGTCTGTGAGGCAGCTTGAGTGTCCGACCGGATTTCCCCTCCTGCCAAAAAAAAAAAAAAAAAAAAAAAAAAAAAAAAAAAAAAAAAAAAAAAAAAAAAAACCGTTGTTGTAATTCGATTTTCGCAGACAATGCGAATCGTGCACTCATTGATGCAATTATACAGCCATATGTTTGGTCGCTGTAATTTTATCCATTGGTCAGCGCATTGTTGTGATACCCAGTCACATGTAATGTTATTTACATTTTGACTAAGTATTTTAGCTTCGCAGGATGCTGTGGCTCCTTGCAGGTTGTTGATTGTTGTAGAGGCGTGACAGATATGATTGTCCGCCGTCATTGTGGTACTGCTGAAGATCAACCTCTTCCATCTGTATGTAGGTACTCTTTACGAAGTTGACTCCAATATATTGTGTTGCTGTCTGTATCACTTGACATTGTTCAGCCGTTTCCCATCTAGGAATAGCTATGTTGCGATACAGTGTATACTCGTAATCGCTTAGTAACGGGATATGTAATTCGAAGAGTAAGTACTGTTCGGTGAGTCGTGCTTTAACATAAATAATTTTGTAATTTTTTTTTATGTTTGACACATTGCTGTGTTTGATAGGTAATGTTAATCTTTTCGGTATGATACCGGCAATGTAATTGAGTTGTTCAGATAGCTGCTCCGGGGTGAATAATTTCATGTCGAGATGGCCTCTGTAGATATCTGTCAATGCACTTAAGAGCATTTCTTGGTTTCTCCTCAGTGCTGAGATAAGTAAACTAACTGTTAATGCGCCAGCGTTGACATCATTCATTGTTTTCATTCGTTGAAATCTGTTTTCTATCACAGCCGTATTATATTTCGTTTCGTTCATGAATTGCTGAATTACTTCGAGTTGCGTCTTTACAAAGTTTTCATTTTTCTTGATGACGTTGTTTTCTGCCTCGATAATCAGTGTCTGATTTCGAATCAGCTGTAGTAAGTATTGTTCGTTTGTTTTAATTTCTTCTATGTCCTGAGCGTATTTTTCTGCGAAATCGCTGTCAAGGACACCAAACAGGGCTCGTGCAAGATTTCCTACGCCGTTGACGTAGCCACGTCGCCTCCGCTGTTGATGTTGAGATCGCAACAATATGTTATACTCGTTCAGCTGGTTCATTTCGAACTTGAGTTGTTGTGACGTAGAGTGACATGGTTCGTTAGGCATCGTGTCGCATAGTTGGCCTAAATGGTTGACGAACTCCTCTACCTTTGTTGTACTTTGCCAGAATGTGGTCAGGTTATAGTATACCAGAAGTTTCCATTCATCGTGGATGAGTTGGATGTTTCCGACGGGGTCAAAGTACACTGGTTGGTTTTCAGTTAACCGAGTTATTTTAAAATGTTGCAGGGGTGCTGCTAGTCCACATGATAGTGTTGTAAATGCTACTAGTAACATCATAAGCAGGCTGTTTTGTTTACCCCTTTTCGACTTTTATTAGTGCCTTTCTTTGGCTCGTTGTGGTCCGTTTCTGGACTCACTTTTTGTGTTTCAGCGCTTCCGCGTACCTCGTTTATAGGTATTTATAGGTAGCGGGGCGAGTTTAGTTATGGGTCTTTTAAGTACCCCATTTTGTGTCTTAAGCGTGACTACTCGTACTAAGTTGTCGCTGCCTGGGTGCAGTTCTATTACTCAACCCATAGCCCATCTGCTTGAGGGTAGATTATTTTCCTTGACGAGAACTAGCTGCCCCTTCTGTATGTTTTCTTTAGTTTGTTGCCATTTGTTTCGGTTTTGTAGAGAATGAAGGTATTCTTTACACCAGCGACCCCAATAGTGTCGACGCATGAGTTCAATGAGTTTCCAGTTGTTTCTGATGTCTATCGTTTTGTTTTCTTCAGGTTCATTGAGTGGTAGTGTTAGTGTTGGACTTCCCTTGAGGAAGGTACCGGGAGTGAGATATTCCAGATCTTCAATATCTTCTGATAATAGACACAGTGGCCGGCTGTTAATTTGCTGAAAATTGTCCGTAGGTAAGCTTTTGTTGTCCGAACACCCTTTTCAGGTGTGCTTTCATGGAACGTACTGCGGCTCCGCATAAGCCTCCTGCTGATGGCCAGGATGGAGCGTTGAAGTGCCATTCGATTTGAAGGTCGTTGATCTCCTTAAAGAACTCTGACGATTGCAGTGTTTTAAATAGTTGGAACTCTTCTTTTAAAACTCTTGCGGCTCCAACAAAGTTGGTTCCATTATCCGAGTAAATATGTTTTGGGGTGCCTCTTCGGGCGCACATTCTTCTTAGTGCTGCGATGAAAGTTTCCGTTGATAGGTCCGAAACAAGTTCGATATGTACTGCTTTTGTGCACATACATATGAATATGGCTATGTAGCCTTTGCAGGTTTTTATCCCGCGGCCTTTGTTTATCTTTACGTCCACATGGCCTGTCGACGCCGGTATGCGAAAACAGCCTCGATGGAGTAATCCTTTCTTTAGGAAGGTTGCCCATCAACTGTTCACTTCGAGTTGTTGCATATCGACGGCACCGAATGCATTGTCGCAGTATTTTCTTGACGGTTCGATTGCCGCTGATTATCCAGTAAGCGTTTCTAGTGTGAGCTAGCGTTAGTCTTGCTCCACCGTGTAAAGTTCGTTGATGCGCCTTTTCAACAATAAGTTTGGTTAATCTTTCCTCTCCTGGTAATAAAATGGGGTGTTTCGTTTCCACTGGCAAGTTTGAGTGGTTTAGGCGTCCTCCAACACGTAAAACTCCATTAGAGTCCAAAAATGGATTAAGTTTCAAAATGGTACTTCTGTTGGCAAGTTTTTCACCTTTGTTTAGGGAATTTATCTCATTTTCGAAATAATCCCGTTGCACTGATTTAATAATTATAAACAGCGTGTTGTTTTGTTCATGCAAGTTCAGTTCATGGCACTCAGTTGACCTTCTTTTGTTTCGTAATGCATCAGCAAAACGTATCACCAAAGTAAGTATTCTTGTAATACGATTTATGTTGCTATGTCGTTCAAGTAATGAATTTATTAATTAATTTTTTATCGACGTGGGTTCCGTACTATTAGTCGTATAACAGTTTGTTAGGTAGCCCTCGTTTGTGCTATAAGTTTCTTTAGAGTCAAGGGCTTGTGTGTCTTGCTTCTTAAGCCATTTAGGGCCTTCCCACCACAGGGAATAGTTGACCAGTTTGGATGGTGGGAGTCCTCTTGTGGCACAGTCGGCAGGGTTTTCGTTTGTTTTTACGTAACCCCAGTTGATTGCAGGCACGATGTTTATTATTTGTGTTGTTCTGTTTGTAACATACTTTTCGTATTTAGTTTGATTTCCCTTAAGCCATGCTAGAACGACCTTAGAGTCGGTCCAGCAGGTAATCTTAGATCGTAATCTTCAAGGATTTTTGTTATCCGGTGTAGGAGTTTCGCTAGCAAAACTGCGGCGCATAATTCCAATCTCGGTATTGTAGTTTTCTTCTTAATTGGTGCCACCTTGGTTTTTGCTGCGAGTAGTGTTGTTTCGTAAGCGCCACTGGATGACGTAGTTCGGCTGTAGATAGCGCATGCGTAGGCTTTCTCGCTCGCGTCACAGAAGGCTTACAATTCGATCGTACTATTGTTTTCATGTTTTATCCATCTTGGTAAACTTATGAATTTTATGTTCGGCAGGTCGGATTTTAATTCCCTTCATTCCTTTTCTATGGAATCCGGTACATTTTCATCCCAGCCAATGTTTTGGCAGCTATCATTCCATAGTTTTTGGAAAAGCAGTTTTGCTTGTAGTGTTGTTGGAGCCAACCAATCGAGTGGATCGTAGATCTTGCTTATTTCTGACAATAACCTGCGTTTTGTATATGATGCATTTTTGTTGTCGTTAGGTGCTTCACTAATAAAATGGAATGTGTCGCTTGCGTCATTCCATGCGAGCCCCAGTGTTTTGCTGAACTCTTGTTGTTTGAAGTTAAATTCGTTATTGTTACTTTTCTCTTTCTTTTGTAGGTCTTTGAGAATAGATGGTTCGTTTGTGGACCATTTCCGTAAAACAAAACCACCTTTCTTCAGTAGTTCGCTTAGCTCTTCTTGCAGTAACTTTGTTGATTCTATGGTATGATGGCCTGTAATGGCGTCATCCATATAAAATTCGTTAAGGAGCGCCTTTTGGGCCAGAGGGAAAGCGTTCCCTTCCTCTTTGGCCAGCTGTTGGAGAGTCCGCATCGCTATGAATGGTGCGACTTTGGTCCCGTATGTTAGGGTACACAGTTGCATAGCTCTCAGAGGTTCTCTCTTGGATTCTCTCCAAATAATTCTTTGAAGACATTGTTGATCTTGATGAATAAGGATTTGACGGTACATTTTATCAATGTCCGCCGTTAGAACATATCTATAGCTCCGCCATTTTATGACCAGGGATAGTATGTCCTTTTGTAGATTTGGCCCTTTTTCCATCAAATCGTTTAGGCTGTGTCCGTTTTCATTGATGCGTTAAAAACAGCTCGTAGTTTCGTTGTCGATGAGCACTCCCTTACTACGCCGTGGTGTGGTAGGTAGGATTGTACTCGACTTGCCGATTCTGTCGCGGGTTTTATGTGACCCAAATCGATGTATTCTCGGATGAAGTCTTTGTATAATTTAGCGAAGTGTTCTTGCCTCGCCATTTTCTTTTCTAAATGAAGAAATTGAGCTGTAGCTTGAAGTTTCGAGTTACCTAGGTTTTGTTCGTAGTTATGTGGTGAAAATGCCAATGCACCCTCATTGGCATCGCCCATTGCTTAATCGTTTAGTTGTTTCTGTGTAATATTTTTCACAGAATTCGTTTTCCGTAGTGTTTTCGGATTCCGGAGGGATGTCTTCTATTTCCCAAAATTTTGTCAGGTTGTCTAGCTCTGTTAGCGTTACAAGACAGTTAAACAGCTTTGTAGCTCCGCACAATATCCAGCCCAACTTTGTCTGTTGTGCTACTGGTGAACCATTGTTATGCTTGATTATTCCTCCTAGGATCACGTCGGAGTAAACATCTGCTCCAAGCAGTAGATCGATGGGTCCAGAGATGTTGTAGTCTGGATCAGCTAACTCAATATTGTGACGATTTGTCCAGTTCTCTGTGCTGATCGTTGAGTTTGGCAAGTTGTTGATGAGTTTACTCATCACTAACGCTTCTGTTAGAAATGTGTAATCAGAGTGGATAGACTTGCATTCCAATTTTATCATCCCTTTACTTTTGCCCATTATAGTGCCAACTCCTGTGACCGCAGCGTTCATTTTATTTCGGGGTAAGTTCAACCGTTGCGCAGCATTTTCTGTGACCAAGCTTACTTGAGAGCCTTGATCCAGTAACGCCCGAAGGATGACGTAATCTCCTTCCTTGTTTTTGACCCGTAATTGAAGAGTCGTTAAGAGTATCTCTTGTTCACCGTTAATGTGATTAGATGTTCGCTCAGCCACCGTTGATGTGGTTGGCGTTGATTGTTGCCCTTTCAGATTGTCATCATGGAGAAGGGAGTGATGCTTGTAGTTACACGTGCGGCATTTTTTCATTGAGTTGCATTTATTTTCGCCGTGACTAAACAAACAATTTTTGCACAAGTTAAGATTTCTTGTTGTTTTGTTTCGCGTTGCGACATCCATGTCCAAGAATGTAGGACACTGCATCAACGTGTGTTCGTTTTTGCACAGTGGACATTTCCTCAGCGTTGCATGGAAGTTTTTGTCCACTTTTCTGTGTCTTTAAAGTTCGTTGACTTTTAGTTGTTATAATTTTTATGTTGGTTATTTGATGAGTAGTTTTGTTTCCCGCCATTCCCTTTGTTACGGGATGTTTCTAGAGTTATGAACTGCAATTCCAGGAACTCCATAAACTCCTCTAAGTCTGGGAGCTCTCTTGAATGTTTCATGGTTTTTATGAAGTCAGCGTACGTGACGTCATCCAGTTTGGAGGATAGTAAATAGACGATAAGTGGACCCCATACTGGAATGTTAACGCCTATGTTTTCTAGGCCATTTAAACACTCTTTAGTTGTGTCATACAGCTTTTTCATGTTAGTAGAGTTTAGTTTTTCGATGGACGCTTGATTGAGAAGTGTTTCTATGTAGGAAGTGAAAAGTAATCGCTTGTTGTCGTAGCAGTGCTCAATAATATTTAGGCACGAGTCATAATTCTCAGCACTCACAGGGAGGTGCTTGATTAACTTTTCCGCTTCGCCTTTCAATTTAGACTTTAGGAACTTCATTTTCTGCGTTTTGTTCAGCGTTGGATTGTTATGAATCATCTCAAAGAATAAATCTCTAAAGGAGATCCAGTTGTTGAAAGTTCCGTTGAACTCCGGTAATTCCATACGCGGTGTTGTTTTCTCATAATGGGATGTCTCAAAGATTTTTCTATTTAGCTCTTCCTTTAGGTTGTCGTAGACTTGCTCCCAATGGTCGAATTTTGCTTTATAGTCCTTGTCGTTCCCTTGCAATAAGTAGCTTAGTTCCCAATGAATCTTGTCGATGGAATCCCATTTAGATCGTAATATGTTGACTTGATCTTGGAGTTGCCACTTCTCTTTCATGTCATCTAGATTAATTTTGGAGACCGTTCGCTTAAAAGCGTTGAAGTTACACATTTGATTACGTAACAGAGTTGATAGGTGTTTGTCCGTTTTATCCCCGATTTGTTGGTGTACTCCAGTTGTATCAAATTGCGGTGTTCCGGGAGTTTCTAGTATTTTCGGTTTTGACATACCCGAAAATCCAGGTTCGCTTATCAACTTGTTTCGTAGTTGATTCATAGATTGCATTGTTTCGTCAAACATGCTTCTAGTGATAATAAATATGTCCTGCCTAAAGTAGTCATGGTCTCTTTGGGCAGATTCATACTTCTTCAAAATTTCATGATTCGATCGAAACTCATCCCACATGGATTGTAAAGCTTCGATGCGCTTGTTTAGGTAGTCTGTGGTTTTTCTACTCACAACATCCTTTTTATAGTTGGTTTGTAGAGTTTTGATTCTCTCGTAGCTGTTTTGCTGTTTCGTTATACGTTCCACGAATTCAGGGTAGTCTTTCAAAATAAAAATGCAACGTCTCAATGCTATTGGTGAGACCCGCTTGTGGGAGGCCAATAATACCGATTTGCTAACGTAACTGGGATATACCACGCTAAGCACTCTGCTGATGAGGAGACACGACGACGTACAAGGTGATATGCCGCGTGATCCGGCTCGAAGGACCAAAAGATGTTGGGGTTGTCTCGTCGTTGACAGATACCCCGGTAGTTGTTGTAGGAAGATAGTTAGTTCACACCAAACCACTGTTATGTTCAATAGTTTAATTACGTTTAAGTTACGTTTGTTTAGTTATCTGAGCCGCACTTGATGCAATGTTATTATTGATCGACCCGCTTGTGGCTGAGTTTTAGTGACGACTGAATTTATGTTAGAATATAATTAATAAAGTACGTTTAGCGTAATTCATTACGTGCGCAGAAACGTACTTTTGCTGTATGTGCAATATTGGCTCGTACATTATTTATTGTACTTATAACAACACAAAGCGCTCGATTCTGTCACACGATTTTTGATCTATTACCAAATATAACTTCCAGCGACTTGTGGTCACCAAAGTCACCAAATCAAAAGTTTATTTGCCGTATAAGTACATTCTAAAGCGCTTTACAGCCCAAACTAGAGCGAGAGCTTCTTTTTCAGTCTGACAATAACATTTTTCAAGGTCTGTAAAGCTCTTATTGTCTTAAGCAATCACCCGTGGTCCGTTACTATCAGATTGAATGAGCACCGCTCCTAAACCAACTGGACTAGCATCTGGCAATTCTGTGGTTTTAACTTTTGGGTCATAATATCCAAGTATGGATGGAAGGATGGAAGTAGGAGTTTTCTAACACAAGGAACCTCTGTTTGTCCAGGACCCCAATGTTGACTAATATCGCCATTTTTTCCTAATTTAAGGCGCCTATGGGGTCCTGATTTAGTCGCCATATCTGGAATCCATTTGTTGACATAGTTTATTAGTCTACTTTGTACTTCTTCTACAGTTTTTTTTCTCCTTATAACTATCTACAACCTTAACGTATTTGTCATTATTATTATTTAACTCCTTCCGACAATAATAAGATGTCCCAAATATATTATGCTCTTGACATTAAGTATGCATTTTTTCTAGAATATTGTTTTCTTTAAACATGTTTGAGCCTAGCACTGTGTTCTGCGTCATCCTTGCCATATGCGACAATGTCATCAATAAAGTTGATGACGCCATCACAGGGAAGAAATATTATTTCTAAATTTTTTTGAAAATGCTCTGGCGCACACCTTATGCCAAACATGAGCCGCTTATCAACCAAACACAACTGTACAAACCTCGACTTGTTATAAAAGTTATTATATCTCTTGAGTCCTCGCTGATTTCAACTTGGTGAAATGCGTCTTTAATGTCGAGCTTAGAAAATACCCTTGCTTTATTAATTTTTGTTAGTAGCTGATTCATTGTCGGCAATGTCTAGTTTGCCCTTTTTTTTTCGGATGGGAAATCATCAAATTACTTGTCCCGCTCTGGGCGGAGCAGGAGGGAGTGTCAGACTTTTACTGACTAAAGCCCATCCATGTTCCTTCATCGCCCTTTGTGTACCGGGGTCACGGTATCTCTTTCAAACAGTCCCGCAACCCCGGCAGGCATCGGTCCTTGCGGACCCCTTCCTATGGCTGACTCTCTTTGAGGCGCGCGTGGAACACGAACGCGCCGTCGACACGGCCTGTCGTCATGAGACAGACGGACGGCGAGCTAATGTATAGTTTGCCCTCACGATAGCCTTGTTGGTGTATCGCATGTCTACGCTCACTCTTACATCTTCATCCGATTTGAGAACGGGCACTATTGGTGAGACCCATCCCGAAGGCTTTTAATAGGTTCTATTATACCTGATTTGACCAATTGGTCAATCTTTTCATCCAAGGGAATAGGTACTCGCCGACAGGGCTGGGCTACCAGTCTTAATGTTTTGTCTATTGAAATCTCAAGTTGCAAGTCTTTAATTTTGGGAAAACTTGGGTCGCTTACCGAATTAACTCCTATACCGAGTTTGAGTACTTATAGGGAGATAGCGGTGTCCCTTTCCTTTGTTTTCTAAAGTGTCCGATGAAACCACATTTTAGACATTGTTTTAGGTTTGCGGGGTGTCTCCGTTATGACTCACACTACCACACCTTAGGCATCCTATGTTTCCAGAGGCTTCCTGTTTCGTGTCTATTTTATTGATACTTGAAGCCTGTGAGTCCTGACCATAATCATTAAGTTGTCTCTCTACTGCTCCTAAAGCATTTTTGCTTCTGAAATAATTTTAACGAGACTAACCGAGTCACCTAAAGTTCGAACTTTCATTCTGAGATCCTTGGAACATTTTTCGACATTTATATCGTTCGATCAATTTGGCTGTCTTCTTCGCAAGAGAACTTGCACTTTCTACTTTAGTGACAAAACCGTACAAGAAAGTTCTCGAATTTTTACCTTGTTCTTAAGTCTGAACAAATTTCTTTCGTATATTTTACCCTGACGAGGTAAAAAGTAGTCGTCAAGTTTCATAAGAGCCGACTTATAGACATCTACATTGATTCCCACTGCTCCGTCTATCACTTCGTCAGGGATATTATAGTCTTATTGATCAGAAGCTAATTGAATTTTTAAAAAGCAAAAACAATTTAGAACTATTTATTTTTAAATAACAAATCACCAAATCGACACAATTAAAAACAAAACACCGCTAAACACCGAAATAATTTAAAAACTACAGTTCGCACTCTAACGTCCGTCGCATCCGAGCTTCCGAGCCAAAGTGAACGCGCGCCGAGAGCGCACCGCTTATACTGTGTCGCCCCCTCCATTAACTGCGTCACCACGATCGTGCGATATCCCTGCTCTTTCGGCCGATGAATCCTCTAAGACGGCCGTTCCTGAGGGCTGAACGACCTCGTCAGCTTGGCTCTCTGACATCTCTTGCTGCATTGGTCCCTCCTCTACAGATAAGTTCTGTGCCTGGTCTTCACTGGGTTGGTCCTTACTGGTAGCCTCGTCATCTAAAACATAAAGCCAAGACTTGTATGAGGTATTCTGAAAGTTTGAACTTTTAACTGTCTATTGTAGTGAAATTACTAGCAATTGTACCAAAATAGGCAGTAGTTGGTAAATTGTATCACCAATGAAAGAGTTCCGGACCTCAATCATTACTGAAGCAACTACAACATCGCCTGGCAACCACTATCGGGGTTCCAGTTGGCCATAATAAATAAATAAATAAATAAATAAATTAAACTTTATTTCAGACTGATGTCCATAGTTTTGTTAGTAGTATTAGTAACAATGATGCTTAAGTATTAGGTTAATATTGTTAGTATCTTAATAATAATGAATAATTTAACTTAGAAATGTATTTGTTAGTAACAATGAAAACTTATAAACTATGTTAGTAATATTAACTCTATGCTGGGTGAGGCACGCCGATCCTGGGGAATGTCTACTTGACTGCGTGCAGTCGTATCCACCGCCCCAAGATCGGAGAGTCCCATCTATCAGCCAAAGTTCTCAGAAAGGTGTTGGGGCTGGCGCGAACACGGCGTAGCAAGGATGCGCATCTCTTGCGCATGATGGCCGAAAAACTATCAACGTCCGCGTCCGCAAACATGCCGGACGCGCTGCAAAAACGCGGCAGCCCCATCAACACCCGGAACGTGTTGTTATATTGAGTGCGCAGACCACTGTATGCCCTCTGCGTAAAGTTCACCCACAGGCCATTCATTCATTGTGGCATGTCGAGGCCATTGCCACAATGTCGGGGCAAATAGCCACAATGTCGGGGCAAACAGTCACATTGTGGGGACTGTGAGTAATAACGCTGCCACAATGTCGGGGCCGCTTAGATTACTCACCAATACCAAAGAACGCTTCACACGCCTCCGGGGTCCACTCACCACGCCACTGAACCATGTGTTCTGCGGCAGTCCGAGTCTTCTTTCCGTACGAAATAGCCATTAGCTCAAGCTCGTATCGGTGATGCTGCAGCGCTTGCACAACCTTATAGGGGCCGCGCATTCCGGAGTCCAGCTTTCCAGTGCTTTGCGATCCCTTGCTAACAAATACAAAGCTGAAACAGCAAATGTTCGTGGCTGTCGACGACGCTCATTGACATACGCATCTTGTCGCTGCTGATTCTCAGCAAGCAACTCAGATGCCCTTTGTCTCCTCAACGTAAGGAGCGCTTCTCGGTTAGAATAAGAGCCGTTCAGCACGACGTCTCGCACCAATGATCTCAGGACTGAGGTCATGCCCTCGACACCAGTCAGCAACTGTAGAGGCGAGGTGCGGGTCGTAGCTTGCTTTGTTATGTTCAGGGTTAGTTGTACCTTCCATAACGCGTCGGACCACTGAGCACCCTTATTGTTCACCTCGATACGCAACATATTGAGGACCGTCCGGCAGTAACGCTCGACTTGCCCGTTCTCGCGGTGCATTTTCATTTACTACTTTGGCGTTTTTAGTACCAGTCTTTAATAGACTTACTACTCGAGTCTTTAAGGGTAATTTCACATCACTCAATGCAGTGTTTACGTGCTCTTTTAGTAAAATTCATATAATACCGAACATGAATACAGTGACAAATTTTAATTACCACTTGCCTAGAATATTAGGTAGGTATGAAAATTAATAACCCATATCATAATCAAACTAAGCATACTTAATACTTTGTTTACGTTGCAGTAATTACAGGCTGATAAAACCACACGAGCTAATTTCCCGACATGCGTGACAGGAATTGGATCCGTCAAAACATAATAGGCCTACCTAGTATGTTTTGACGGATCCAATTCCTGTCCTACTGTACCTACTTTGTAATATAAGGTCAAGTACCCACACTTTTCTAAGTTTTATAATCAAACAGCAACAGATCTCTAGTTCTAAGCCGTACAGTGCAGCTGGGAAGCATGCCACGCGGAAAAGTGTTACTGTGATTCCAATTTAGTCGTTATTGCTTCAGTATGAAGTAGTACATTCCAAGTCCATGCATTTAGTAGTTCGTACAGTTCCGCGCATTTCAATGTATAATAACAACACTAGAAGCGACTCGTCTATGACTTAAAAATATTATTTTCTGTCACTTTTTCGTAAAATTTTAAAGCTTTTTATACGAATAAATAGATACGATGAAAATGGTATTAGCAAAACACCTAACGAGCTATTTAGTGCCAATCATAAATAATAAGCCAAGTAGGTATAAGTTACACGTAAACACCGCTTAGCATGTTGGTCAAGTAAGGAATAACATTCCCCATTATTTCACTCCGTTTTCTTGTAGTTTTTTTTTTCGAGTGGGTATTGGTATCTGTGTACCAGTGTCTCCAACTGCACCGTAATTACGGTAGACCTACCGTATTTTTCTAAAATCTACCGCCTACCGTAGACATGGCATTACGGTGCGGATATCTACCGTAATTCCGTCAATGCGGTTGCGTCTTAATTTTTTTTAATTTATTTCTATAACGGCAACACGAAATGTGCTTTTCAAAATTTCTGTTGATATTTTATTTGGCAACACTAACACAACAGGGATTCCAGGAAATAACGATGTGACAGACAACGTTTATCCTACCAAATTACGAAGTTACAATTAATTCGGATAATTTATACTATTACATAGCATTTTAATTTTTGCGAGTTACCATAATCTATGTTTGGTGTTTTTCTGTAGGTAGTATAATTTAATGTCTTTGTTCTGTAGTCACAGTACCCTATATAAAATGTACTCTGTGAGTCACAGTTCGAAATTCATTCTGTTTTGTACGTAATAAATTGCCTATAAATAGAAGTATTTCCAAATAAGTACTAAATGAGTGATAATTCCAGTTATTCTAGTGGCGAGAGTAGTGGAGGGCCTTCTAAAAGAAGTAAGCTTGTAAAAAAAAAGTCTTATAAACAAAAGTTTCGACAAGAGTGGCTGAGAAAGAAAGATTTTTCACCATGGTTACGTGAATGTCCAAAAGATCCGTACAAAGCTAGTTGTAGCGTTTGTGATACTACTATTCAGGCTGATATAAGTGTTATAAAACGACATAGCGCGGGAACGAAACACCAAAATATGTCAAGATCGATGAGAGTGCAACCACCTATTACAAAAATTAATATTATATTTCAAACGTCGAAAATATTAGCAGAAGAGGAAAAAGCAAAATACGCAGAGCTGAAGCTAGTAGCATTCATGGCGGAGCATAAAATTGCACATGCAAGTATGGACCACTTATCTGATTTGTTAGTTGATGCATTTCCCGATTCGAATATTGCTAAAAATTTAAAATTAAAGCATACCAAACTGCAAGTTGTAATAAATAATGTCTTGGGTGATACAGAAAAATCCAACTTATGCGCCGATTTAAAGTCACAAAAGTTTTCTGTGCTTATAGATGAAAGCACAGACATCAGTTCCGTAAAAACAATGTGTGTGGTTGTACGATATTATGACCCAAAGGCAGGACGAGTAGTAAGTCGATTTTGGGACCTCATTGACCTGTTCAACGAAGATAACGTAGATAATACCACAACTGCAAAACGCCTGTTTGAACTCCTGATTAGATCATTTGAAGATAATTGCGTACCACTAAAAAACATTGTTGGATTTGGCTCAGATGGTTGTAATACAATGATGGGCTGTAACAATTCAGTATCGACGAGGTTCAGACAGATGTGTCCAGGAATAGTCGTATTGAAATGTATTTGTCACTCACTGCATTTATGTTCGAGCGAAGCTTGCAAAGAATTGCCACCCGAATGCGAAAGTCTGGCACGCAATATCTATAATTATTTTAAAAATAGTAGTAAGCGGCAAAAACAATTCAAAGCTTTTCAAGAGTTTTGTGATACGAAAGTACATAAAATTTTGCGACCAGCTCAAACTAGATGGCTTTTTCTATCTTCTGTTGTCGATAGGATCCTAGAACAATGGGACGCGCTTGCGCTCTTCTTTGATGACAAGTGGATGGAAGATCACGAATGCCGTGAATTACATATAGCTCTACGAGATCCTATTCATAAGGCTTACTTTTATTTTCTGTCGTGGATGTTGCCAAAATTTACAAACACCAACGCATATTTTCAAAGCGAGTCTATAGTTTTAATAAATTTACACGGAAAAATGCAAGAGTTATATACAGAGCTGCTTCTATTAATTATGCCTTCGAGCTATGTTAACAATACTCCGCTTGATAAAATAGATCCCACAGATGTCAGTAAGCATGTCAAGACTGATGACCTGTATCTAGGACTTGGTGTTCAGAAACAGCTGTCGCATTCGGAAGTTACAAATGACTGTGCGAAAAAAGTACGCGAAAATTGTAAGCAGTTTATCATCAAGGCTGCATTAGGCATAAGAAGAAGGTACAGTTTGGATGATAAGCTATTGATAGCTGTATCAAATTTTGATAACGAAAACTGCATGTCTGGAACTGAAAAAAGGCCAGTATCTTTATCCTCATTTTTCCAGATATTGCCTCGAATAGCCCCCTCATCTCTTGAAGTCCAACAGAGTATTGACGACGAATGGCGTCGTTTCCCCAATTATATTTTAAATAACAAGTGCGTGCTGGACGTTGAAGATCCTCCAGATGTATTTTGGCATAAAGTGTCGCAAATGAAGACAAAAGAAGAGTCACCACCATTCTTTAATTTAGCACGTTTTATGTTAGGAATGTTATCTCTACCGCATTCAAATGCTGACTGTGAACGTATTTTCAGTCACATTACTGACTTAAAGACGAAGAAAAGGAATCAGCTGTCCACACAATCTATTGCTGGGAATCTGTTCACACAGCAAATTATCAAAAGGGAAGCTAAGAGCTGCGTTGATTTTCATCCTAACTCCGAAATGATTAAAAAAATGAACGTTTCCATGTATAAGAAACCAGAATAATTGTTTAAAGTGTTTTTACTATATTTCTTACGCAATTTTTGATAATAAAAGATCACCATATTTTTACTGTATTTTTTATTTTGTGTCTACCACAATTTTCTACAAACTACCGTATTTTTAGGCTAGCAACACCGTAATTTTGTCAGCCATAGTTGGAGACACTGCTGTGTACTTACTCACAAACTCGTCGCCAATTGTGACGTCCACTCGTCACGGGAGTAAGCACAGATGGTTCCGGTACACTCAATTTTAGTTCACGAAGAAGCCACTCCACGTTCTGTGGATGGTCCCCAGACTGAAAACCTTTTAAAGTCAGATCTTCCCCAGAAGGCACCACAGGTTTCTAGGGCTTTGTACGAAGCCACAGACCTGTCGCCATACGTTGTACACATCCAAAAAAATGTTGATACACAAAACTCGGCTCAGACATTACACCCAGTAACTTTAGGGCATTTCCTGAAAAACCGCAGATACAACAACATTATTAACGGTTCTCTAAAACGCATTGGTCGAAACAGAATATCTATAAGCTTCTCCCGTTACGTAGATGCTAACTCTTTTATAAATGACCCAAGTTTGGCCAAGGAGAAATTGAAGGCATTTGTTCCATCAATTAATGTGTGTCGCATTGGAATTATTAAAGGCGTACCTACCGAATGGTCTCGGGAGGAGATAATGGAAAATATATCTGTCCCCGCTGGATGCGGGAAAGTCATCAAAGCAAGGCGTCTCAACTATAAAATACACGAACCGACCCCTGCGTGGAAACCATCCCAAACAGTCGTGCTCACCTTTGACGGACAAATTCTACCAAAACGTGTGTTTTGTTGTTACAATTCCATGCCAGTGGAATTGTATACATTCCCAACAATTCAATGTTATAATTGTTGTCGTTTTGGCCACACAAAGGTACAATGCAGGTCGAACCCTCAGTGCTTCAAGTGTGGGGAGAAGCATTCTGCTGACACTTGCAGTATTGAAGACGAGAGTAATAGTAAATGCTGTCATTGCGGTGGCATTCATTACGCCATCAATAAAAAATGCCCAGAATTTGAAAGACAAAAATCAATTAAGCATTATATGGCCCATAGCTGCGTGTCATATGCTGAAGCGTCACAGCTTCATCCACCAATCTCAAAATTGTATGCAGATGTGGTAACATCTGCCCCATCACACACCACTAAAAATTCTTACTATTCACCCCCCAAATCACGTAACACACCAATTGTCTCATCACAAAGAAAAACGGTATTCCTTAAACCTCGGGATCCCCCAAAAACAGCCAAGGGGTATGACCGGGCAGCTCATCAAGCATTAATCAGTAATGAAGTTTCTTTAACAGGGAATGGTGTTGCATTCCAAAATAAAACAACAAATAATAATGAGAATCAAATTTTAAATTTAATAATCATGTTAATTAATACCTTATCTAAAAATAATAATATTGAACCGTCCAACGTTGCCACTTTAATTGATACGCTGTCTAACTTATTTAACCTTGATCATAATGGATCCAAATCTACTCAAGATTGTCCAGTGGAACAGTCGCAGCATTGTGAATAAAAAATCTGATCTGTCCTACATATTGAACAAACACAATCCCTTTGCAGTCGCTCTCTGTGAGACATGGCTTAAACCAGGGTTCTCTTTTAAAATTTCTGGCTATGCGTGTCTAAGAACAGACAGAAGCGATGGGTATGGCGGTGTCGCCATACTTATTAAAAATAACTTGTCTTTTCAATCTTTTCCTCTTCCAAGTCTCAGTGACGATATATCTGCTGTCGCTGCTATTGTAAATAAAATCTGTTTAGTATGTATATATTATTCGCGTCCCACTGTAAATATTCTTTCTGAAATAAGTAATCTTCTTTCAGTTTTACCTAAACCATTTTTGGTAATGGGCGACTTTAATACACAACATCAGTCCTGGGGTAGTTCTAGTTCCAATCACTATGGGGAAAAGTTACTAGAAATTCTAGACTCTAATAATTTGTGTATTTTAAATACATGTTTCCCAACACGCCAAACGAATCCAGATGAGGGAGTAAGTGCCCCTGACCTCTCAATCTGCACACCTAATTTAGCATCGACATTATCCTGGTCTCCTTTACCATCTTCTTATGGTAGTGATCATTACCCTTTAATAATTTCTTTTCTACATAAAAAACCAGCTGCTTTTAATCCAACACCACGATTAAAGTATAGACTTCAAAACTCAGATTGGGATACATTCAAAAACTGTGTAGAAGAAAGAATTCTTGCTTTAACTAATTCCTTACAACTACATGATCCTCAGGTATTATCTAATCAAATAACAACAATTTTAATAGAGGTGGCAGATAATACTTTTCCTATTAAGAATGGTGCTACAGGCAAAATTCCTTCACCACCTTGGTGGGATGCTGAGTGCACTCAGGCCATTAAAACAAGAAAAGAAGCAGAAAAAAATTATAGTCATACTATGACTCGTCACAATTTTGAGATATTCCTAGAAGCTGCTCGTACAACTCGTAAGCTCCTTAGGAAAAAGAAATTTGAAGGTTGGCAAAGATTCTGTGCATCTATCTCGCCAGAAGTTAACGCATCTCTAGTATGGCAAAATATTAGGCGATTCAGGTCAGCATTCAGTGACACAACAGCCTCAAAACTACCATTAGAATTAGCCAATGAGTTTATGGATCATTTAGCTCCTCCTTCAGCCCCAGAACCACGACCGGATCCGACGTCCGGACGTCCGGATCTTTAATGCATTTTCCCTATGTTCCTATTCCTAATTCTGAGTTGAATTCTCTCTTCACACTAAATGAATTGAAAGGAGTCCTTTCACATGTTAAGGATTCAGCTCCTGGTGAAGATGGTATACCATATTCATTTATAGCTAATCTGTCCGACTCTGTTCTCTTAATATACTTAAATCTCATCAATACAGCTTTGATATCTGGCAACATTCCATCAAGTTGGAAGGCTCAAACAATTATTCCTATTCTGAAACCAAACAAACCTTCTTCTAATGTTGCTTCTTATCGACCAATAGCACTTTCTACAGTTCTTGCTAAAATTGCTGAACATCTCGTTAAGAATCGTTTGGAGTGGTTCTTGGAAAGCAAAAACTTGCTAGCTAGATCACAGTTTGGTTTTAGGAAGGGTAAAAGTACGATGGACAGCCTTAGTGTGTTCACAACTGATATTCGCTTAGCCTTCACTTCTAATAACTCTGTAATTGCTGCTTTCCTGGATATTAGCTCAGCTTACGATAATGTCCTGGTATCAATCCTAGAACAAAAGTTGAATTCATTACAAGTTCCAACAATGCTGTCTAAGTTCATAATTAACATGCTTTCAGAGAGATCTTTACATCTTCATATTGAAGGGTATACATTTACCCGTTTAGTGTGGAAAGGTCTTCCTCAAGGTTCTGTACTTAGTCCAATTCTCTACAATATTTACACTTATGATTTGGAATCCTCTCTAAATCAGTCAGTACAAGTCCTTCAATATGCAGATGATTTACTTCATTATTTATCTGGTCACTCTGTTGCAAATATTTGTACTTCCTTAACCTCTTCTCTAGGCTTACTGAAGACTTGGCTAGAAACTAATGGTCTAGACCTGTCAATTGATAAAAGCAACATTGTCTTGTTTACTAGAATGCGTAAGCCTCCTATATTTACAGTAAGGTATAATAATATCCCTATGCCCATTAAAAACCAGGTAAAATTTTTAGGTCTTATTTTGGATACACATCTTACTGGTTTACCACACTGTGATTATATAGCTGCAAAATGCGAACGAAATATCAACATAATTAGATGTCTTGCTGGTGTTTGGTGGGGAGCACATCCCTTTTCCTTAAAATTACTGTACAACACCTTGATTATAAGTGTATTGGACTATGGGACTTTTTTGCTGGAACCTGCTAATGTTGCTGGTCTTAAGAAACTGGACAGTGTTCAGTCCAAGGCACTTAGAGTGGTTTCAGGTGCAATGAAAAGCAGTCCTATTAATTGTCTTCAGGTGGAATGTGGAGACCCTCCACTTCATTTACGACGTCAATTTTTAGCTGATAGATTTATGGCTCGGTGTTTGCAATTTACGTATCATCCTTTGCGAAATAAACTTTCCATTCTCACTGAAGAAGTAATTTCATCCACTTACTGGAGGCACAAAGCTACTCCGTGTTTAGTTAAAAGCTTTAGAAAATACAATTTAATTGAAGCTCCTTGTCATCAATCTGAGTTTCTTCCTTTATTTCACTGTAATTACAGTTCATTAATTATGCCACCAAACATACATTATAACCTTAACATTTTCCGAGATGACGTATGTCATAATCTTAACTTCAACTTCACTATGGATAGAGACTGGAAGGGCTGCCATCTCTTGTTTACAGATGCTTCAAAGCATGGAAGAGACTCATGTGTGGGAGTAGGCGTATGCCACTCCCAATATAATATTGTACAAAAAACAAAGCTCCCGCCCGAATCATCTGTATTTACGGGAGAATGTTACGGTCTATTCAAAGCTGTCGAATATATACTTATGATGGGCTTACGGAATTCACTCATTTTAACCGATGCAAGGAGTGCCTTACAATCTTTGGCCAGATTCCCTTTCTATTCTCTTAATCCCTATGTTATATTTGAAACACGTGAACTCCTTTATAAGTGTTCTATTAAGGGGTATTCAGTGCATTTTGCGTGGATACCCTCGCATTGTGGCATTTTAGGTAATGAGAGAGCTGACCAGTTAGCTAATGATGCCGTATTGTGTGGAGACGTTTTTCCGTACAAAAATAACACCCAAGATCTGGCGGCTCTGGTTTATCTACAGAAATCCTGGGGTCAGCTTTGGTCCGAGCAATCGGTGAAAGGGAAATTTTATCGTAATATTCAGCCATCCATTTTTGTTAAACCTTGGTTTAGCAAGTGTATGCGCTGCTGAATGGGTCGCACACACCTTAAGTGATAGCTTGAATGATAAGTCACGGATAGCCAAAGATGATGATTTATTGAATATATTTAACTACCACGTAACTAATGCTATATGAGTAATGCGTGAATGAGTACAGCTGACTATGAACGCTGATTGTGTACTGTCGCTTTACACTATAATTTGTGCAAGGTGACGGAAAAGTGCTGATCCATGCAATGCGCGCGTGCCATGTACGATACATGACTCGTACATATTCCCGGGCGAGAGAGATGCGAGTGGATAATGAAAATGAGTTACAGAGTGCTTATATGCTAAACTTATAAATTTCACCCAAGTTACAAAACATGACTTATAACTATTCTTAGCCAACAAGAATTAGTCACTGTCACCCGACACCGGTGTGGTGAATGTAGGTATCCTCTTGTGGCGCTTGATGCTGCTAAGCAAGCTCGAGAAGTTTCTTAACTCAACTGCCTCTTCTGGCTTTTTCGAGTCTCTAGTGCGTGGCATCGGAACGTCGATGACCTCGTGCTGTGTACGCACCGGCGGCGCCGGAGGCTGCGTCTTGAAGTCCGACTGTAAGTTGGCGCTTCTCTGCCGACGACGACAGATCCACCGACACAGATAAACTGCGACTGCTAGTACAGCGCAAGCCAACAACACGTAGATAGCTGTATATTGGTGGATGTCGTGGCTTGAAATCCCTGTGTTCAAGGCGTTTTCTGATTTCATCTGCTCGATCTGCTCTTTGATGTGCCGCAATGCGGTTTCGTGATCAGTGACGTTGATTTCTAATTGTGGCAAGGTGACGTTGATGATATGGTTGATAGGTGCGATTTGTTGTGTTTCCAAATCTACCGCAGTTTTTAGCTCTGTATATCCCAGTTTGTGTGAAAAAACGGTGAAGTCTTCTCCTTTAATTACGCAATATGAATCCAGTGCTATGACCCCGGCTTTAGCGATTTGTATTGCGGTAATCTGATGCTCGCATATGACACGAAGTGCGCACTGTCCGCAACAATAATAAAGGTAAGTATTTATTTTGTTCAATTCCATCCAATTATTACGGCATGCTGCTATGTTTGTAAGACATCTGTTTGTGCCCTTATCTTTGATACACATGCTGTCTTCTGACTTAAACTGGAAGATGGGTTTTCTGGAGTGACAGAGGCGAGTAGATTCGTCGTATTGGGCACATTGTTGTATGTCTCTCGCCGTCATTGCCAGATAGGTGTCTTTGCGTAAGTTGATTGCGATGTAATCTGATATCGGCACGACGGCGACCGTAGTGTTCCCATGTTGTTGTGGTATTGATATCAGTTGATATAAATCATAACTCTCTCTGTTGACCAGTGGTATTTTAATTTCAAATATGAGGTACTGCTGTGTTACCCTTGTCTTGACCTTCAGAAGGTGGTAAATTATTGGTAGTTCTGTCTGTATGTTTTCTATTGGTAAAGATAACTCTCGCGATAATTGTCCTGAGATTATGCTGAGTTGGTCTCGTAATTGCTTCGGCGTTAGTAAATGAACGCTAAACATTCCATGATGAATATCTGTTATTGTGTCGATAATTGTGTCTTGTATGGATTTTAGCTTCGTGAGCATATTTGTAGCTATGAGGGTGGACAGTGCTAGCTCGTTCTTTACTTCTTGCTCCTGCAAACTTTTGTTCAACATATTGGTTGCCTTCGTTAGGTTGTTTAGATGTTGATTGATGGCCTTGTGTTGCCGATTGATTGACTCTTCAGTTCGCTTGAGTAAATTATATTCTGCTTCTACTACTGAGGTCTGGTTTTTCCACAAGAGTGCTAGGTGATTTTCATTTCCTTTTATAAGATCAATATCTTGCTTGTATTGATCGGCGAAACGTTGATCTAGAACTCCAAATAAACTGTTGGCAACGTAGCCTACACCATCGATGATGCCTCGTCGCCTTCGTGAGCGTTCTTCGAAATGCTGGCTCAGTAACATTCCATTGTAATAATTCAGTTCGTCATGAGAGTGATGTAACTGCATTAGGATGATGTCACATAGTGCTTTGTTTGTTTCTCCTTCACATACGCTGTTTATCTGTTTGAGGTATTTGTCGCAGGTTGCCGAACCGTCCCAGTAAGGGTTCATGTCGTAATACACGATGAGTTTCCATTCGTCTCGAATGAACTGCATGTTTGAGATTCGATCAAAATAGAGTGCTTTGCGTATTGTTGTCATAGTATATGGAGATGTTGACTGTTCGTGGCCAAATATGGATGTCATGAAGAGAAATATTGTGAAGATAGTTGCTATCAGATTAGACACCGTTCCAGGTCGTTGTTTTGACAGGTTGTTCGTGGTCTTGTTATTTTGGCAGTCTGACTTTTTCCCTGTCTGCTCGGGTAGTGATTTGTGATTTGTTTGGTCAGATATCAGCACTGACAGTTTAATCACTGGGCGCTTGAGATACCCATTTTGTGTTTTTAGGGTAACAACCCTGACCAATCCATCGCTACCGGGATGTAGCTCGGTGACTCTGCCTAGACCCATCTTCCCGCGGGAAGGTTAGGCTCATGAATGATGACAACGTCATTTACTTGAACGTTTTTGTGAGGTCTCTTCCATTTACTCCTTGTTGAGAGTGTCGCGAGATACTCTGATTGCCACCTCTTCCAGATGTCTTCGAAAATGTTCTGTGTTCGCTTCCATCTTGTCCTTTCATCTTGTTCGGTATCTAAGATAGTCAGTATGGGGCCGCTGCTCAAAAAGTGTGATGGAGTTAGATAATTCAAATCATCTGGATCCTCTGTAAGTGTGCACAGCGGCCGACTGTTGAGACATGCTTCGAGTTGAGCAAGTAAAGTACTGTATTCCTCGAACGTGAGTTTTTGCTCGCCAACAACACGTCGAAGATGATGCTTCAGACTTTTTACCGCTGCTTCCCATAGGCCTCCTGCGCTTGGCCAGGCGGGGGCGTTAAAATGCCACTGTATTCCCAACTCATTTATCTCTGTATAAAACTCTGCGTTGAATGTTTTGCATAGTTCCGATGGTCCTTGCTGTAGTGCTCTATTGGCTCCAACAAAATTGGTGCCATTATCGCTGTAGATATGATGTGGTTTACCCCGACGTGAAGACATGCGTTTAAGAGCAGCTAAGAATGCAGATGAGCTCAGGTCTGATACGAGTTCGAGGTGCACAGCTTTGGTCACCATGCACACGAACACTGCGATGTATCCCTTACTTGTCTTGACTCCTCGCCCTTTATTGAGTTTCACGTCAACGTATCCTGTGAAATCAACGCCGGTGTGCTGAAACGGACGCGAAGGATTGCTCCGAGATTCCGGTAAGTCCCCCATTAATTGTTTTGGTATGACAGCTTTATGCTTCTTACACGTAATGCATGCATGTAAGCGCTTCTTAACAGCTCTGTTTCCGCCTAATATCCAGTAGTTTTGTCTGATATTTGCGAGCGTCGTCCGGGCCCCCGCATGAAACGTGCGGCGGTGGGCTTGGTCGATAATGAGGTCAGTAACATGGCTGCTGTGGGGTATGATCAGTGGATGCTTCATATCTTCGTCAATATTTGCATGCTTGAGTCTGCCTCCCACTCTCAAAAGTCCATCCTTGTCCAAAAAAGGGTTAAGGCACAAAGTTTTACTTTTGTTATGTATTTGCTCCTATTTTCGCAGCTTGCTAATTTCTTCCGAAAATTGCATTTCTTGTACATATTTTATAATCATGTTTTGCGGTTTCTAATTCATTTCCGTTCAAGTAAGCAGTGCGCTCGCTGTGACGTCGTGTGATACGTAGCACCCAAGCCAGCACGCGCACGGCGCGTGTCAAGTTACTGTTTCTATGTAGTATGGATTCTATGACATCATCGCTTTGAGTCTGACGAATTGTGACGTTGCTTTGTTTAGATTTTCTTTGCTCTTGATCCGTGACGTAGACGCTCTTCTCCGCTACTGATGACTCATCGAATCCTGGGAGAAATTGCGGGCCGCTCCACCACAGATTATGATGCTTCAATTGCTCTGTTGTGATGCCACGGCTGGCACAATCAGCTGGGTTGTCAGCTGATTTAATGTAATGCCAATTATCTGATGGTATGACGTCTTTAATTTGTTTGACTCTGTTCGCTACGAATGGTGTCCAGCGATTAATGTTGCCTTGAATCCAACCGAGAACTGCAGTGGAGTCACTCCAACCGAAAACTTTGATTTTGTGTCCGTTGAGGGCTTGCTGTATTTTCCGCATGAGTGTTATAAGTAAGAGCGCCCCACTCAGCTCTAGACGTGGTAAAGTGAGCTTTTTGTTTTCTGGCACAAGTCTTGTTTTTGCAGCGACGAGTGTTATGTTGGTATCAAGTTTACAATACACGACACATGCGTATGCTGATAATGATGCGTCGCAGAAGCCGTGTAGTTGAATTGTGTCTTGCTCTCCTGTCTGATACCATCTTTGAATTTTAAACTGGCTGATGTTTTGTAGCTCTGCTTTGGTTTTTTCCCACTCGGTGCTTATTTCAATCGGAAGCTGGTCGTCCCATTGTATGTTCGACAACCAAATTTGTTTGAATAATAGTTTTAGCTTTGTTGTAATTGGAGCTAACCAACCGAGTGGATCAAATATCTTTGATATATCTGATAGTAATGAACGTTTTGTATGTTTTTCTGTTGGTTTGGTTTTGCTTATTTTTAGCTCGAACGAGAATGTATCTTCATTGGGGTTCCATTTCAACCCGAGCGTCTTTGTTGATTCTGCTTGCTTGAAATCAAATGATGGTTGATTTGAGGACGCTCTGCTGACGTTTTGAAGTAATTCTTCGTTGTTACCCGACCATTTACGTAAATTGAAACCTCCCGACTGTAGTAACTGTATCAAATCGCCTTGCAGTTGTTTGGCCGATGACAACGTGAAGCTTCCACTTACAAGGTCATCCATATAAAATTCTTCTTGCAACGCATGTGCTGCCCTGCTGTGTTGATACTTGTGGCCTTCATCAGCTGCCAACTGTTTCAAAGTCATCATGGCTAAGAATGGAGCTGCTTTCATGCCATAAGTGACTGTCGTGAGCTGATATTCACGTAAACATTGGTCAGGACAGTCCCTCCATAGTATCTTCTGATAGGTTTGATGTTCAGTGTTGCAAAGTATCTGTCGATACATTTTCTCTATATCCGCCGTATACGTGAACTGATATTGCCTCCATCGCAAGATCAATGACATGAGGTCTTGCTGTAAATTTGGGCCACGCTTCATGAGGTCGTTCAAAGTGTAGCCCGTCGATGTTTTCGCCGATGCGTTGAATACTACTCTTAATGCCGTAGTTGCGGAATCGGCGCGCTGAACACAATGGTGAGGTAAATAGCAAGTCGGTGTCACGTTACTAGTACACTCGACCATATGATTCAGTGCTTGATATTCATGAATGAACTGCCTGTATGCTTCTGATAATTGTGGTTGCTTGCTAAATTTTCTCTCCAGTTGCCTGAATTGTGCCAAAGCCATGGGTTTCGTAGCTCCTAGCTTTTCTTGAAAGTTTGGTTCGAACGGTATCTCAACAATGTAGCGACCTTCTTTGTCGCGAGTTGTTGTGTTCTTGTAATGCTGCAAACAATCCAGGTCATCCTGTGACATTCCCGAGCTTTCTGCTATATCTTCTACTGTCCAAAATTGTTGAATGTCTTCGATGTTATTAATCACAACGTTACATTGAAATGTTGTTTGGACGTTGCCGCATAATATCCAGCCCAGACGTGTTTGCTGTGCGACTGGTTGTGAATTTTCGTGCCTGATGATAACTTCTTGGATTATGTTTGAGTATATCTCAGCCCCGAGTAAAATGTCTACAGGACGACTCTCATGAAAATCTGGATCAGCCAACGTGATATTTTCTAAAAATGTCCATGATTTTGGTTTTCTGAATGATTTATTCGGCAAATTGTTAATCAAATTTCGCATTATGAAAACATCGGTGTCAAATGTATAATCGCCTTGCATGGCACTGCACGTGATTCGTATGACGCCTTTGCAATTATTTTCTTTCGCCCCGACACCGAATATGACACCTTTGCAGCGGCCACGGGGTAATCTTAGTTTCTGTGCTGCTTTTTCCGTCATCAGGGATGTTTGTGAACCCTGATCAAGGAGTGCTCGTAAAGTTATCAGTGACCCATCGTATGCTTGCACCTTGATTAATGCTGTGGTAAGCAGAGTTTCTGATACATCCTCTTGAGACACGTGGTTGCTGCTGTCACTTGTTGTTTGCTTGCTATCAGTGCCCGCTGTTGATTGCTGCACTGAATTGCTGTTTGATTTCTGCCCACCCCATTTGCCGTAAGCGTCGTGAAGCAATGTATTATGATCTGAGTTGCAGACGCGGCATTTTTTTCTTGACGAGCATTCGTTGCCATTCGTATGTATGTTTAGGCAGTTTTTGCACAAATTGTATTTTGCAACTGCTTTCCGTTTTGCGTCAGGCTGTAATTCGAGAAATGTTTTGCACGAAAACAACTTGTGCTCTTGATTGCAATGTGGGCAGTTTGTTGCACTTTCATTGTCTTTTGTCAATGAATTTGATTTATACTTATTACTCTTGTTCTGATTTGCACTGAATGCTTTATATAAATGAAATTTCTTGTTTGTCTGTGCAGGCTCCGACTGAGATGGTTTTGTTGTTTCTGGTTTACGACGAGATGATTCCCATGATGTAAATTTCGCTTCTAGAAAACTGAGAAATTCTACTATGTTAGGTAGCTCCCGCGGCTCCGCCAGAGACTCTAGGTAGTCGTTATGAGTCACCGTATCCAACTTTTGTGAAAGCAAGTGTACCAGTATTGGGTCCCATGATGACGTGTCTACACCAAGGTTCTTGATCGCATTGATGCATTCTTTTGTCGTATCGTGGAGTTTTTTGACTGATCCTGCTGATAAATGTTGAGTGATAGGAACAGCCAGCAATGAATTGAGATGTGACGTGAAGATCAGTTTCGTGTTGTTGTATCTGCGGTTGAGGATCTCCCATGCAGTCTCATAATTATCCGAGCTGATTGATAGATGCTGAATGAGTTTCTCGGCTTCGCCTTTCACTTTACTTTTGAGAAACTGCATTCTCTGTGCGTTAGAAAGAGACAGACTAGAATGGATGGTCTCAACAAATAAATCTTTGAATGCTGTCCAGTGTTCGTAGCTACCGCTGAAGGCTGGAATTTCGATCTTCGGCGTCGACTTCTCTCGGTGAGTAACTGACCACATTTTGGAATTGATGGTTGCTTTCATTTCATTGTAAACGAGTTCGCACGTATTGTAAGACATCTCATATTGCACATTTGCTTGATTGGGCAAACTGTCAAGGTCCCAGTAAAGTGAATCCACTGCTTTCCACCTGGAATCTAGTACCTTTAAGGCGTCTTCAAACTGCCAATTTTCTTTGAGGAGGTCCACGTTGATATTTGATGCGGTTCTTTGGAATGCTTTGATGTTGCTCCTTTGTTTGCGTAGCATTTCGTCTGTTTTGCTGTTACTTACGATTTCAGCTGATTCCGGTACCTTTATTGCAAGGGGTGATTGGTTACCGCGTTCAGCTCCACCTTGCTCTTGAAGGAGTTTTGGCTCCGATGACTGCGAGGTCGATGGTGCTGGCTCAAAAGCAAATCCTGCTGGCTTCAATACTGGTGAAGCTGGTTTTTGTTCTTGAGTTAAATACTTGACAAAGAATTCCCTTGTGGTTTTGTAAAATTGTCTTGTCTGTTCGTGGGAATTTTGCACAAAGTATTGATGAGAAGGATCTTCGCGCTCACTAATTTTCTCGTGGTTGTTTTGAAATTCTGCCCAATACTTGTCGAGAAGGTCTATTTTTCTCTGCACACTGTCGGGAGTCTTACGGCTTCCTCCATCTTTTTTGAAATTGATAAGAAGTTTCTGCATTCCTTCCATGACTTGATATTGAGTTTGAATAATTTGCTCCATGATCGGAAAATTAATGATATATACTTCGAGTCACCAAAACTGTTGACAGCTGTGTGACGACACTGCCGATGTTCTTCGGTGATCTCTTGTATGCGCTGCTGATGCACTGGGCTCCTCCCACTGATGTAGTTCCCGAACCACCAAATGTTAATGTTTCCTGTGGCGATCACAGGGTCCGAAGGAATCTCTCCGTACGATATTGAGCGCCTTCTCAATCTGACTGGGGCGATCCGCTTGTGGAAGACCAGTCAAACCGATTCGCTATCGTAAGTACAAAATAGTAAACACTTCGTACCTGTGCGGCTTGTAGCACTGTTTGCTCCAGGAGTGGTGATCCGGCTCGAAGGACCATAAAGATGTATGCGCTGCTGAATGGGTCGCACACACCTTAAGTGATAGCTTGAATGATAAGTCACGGATAGCCAAAGATGATGATTTATTGAATATATTTAACTACCACGTAACTAATGCTATATGAGTAATGCGTGAATGAGTACAGCTGACTATGAACGCTGATTGTGTACTGTCGCTTTACACTATAATTTGTGCAAGGTGACGGAAAAGTGCTGATCCATGCAATGCGCGCGTGCCATGTACGATACATGACTCGTACAGCAAGTACAAGTTAGGCAAAAAGATTACAACAATTTTCATACGTATGCGATTGGGCCACGTGTGCACTCCTGCTCATCTTGCCAGGCTTGGCATCGTGCAGAGCCCTGCCTGTGAATGTGGCGCTGAAGTGGGAGATCTGAACCACCTTATTTTTTCTTGCCCCCTTTATGACCACTCCTCACTTTTCCAAAGTCTTGTTTCCCTCCGAGTCCCTTTACCCACTTCTATCTCATGTATTTTATTTAATTTTAATGTAGATATTTATAAAACTATAGCTCTTTTCCTTGTAAATAATGATATAGCTATTTAAACATTTTTTAGAAGTTAGATAGTTTACCCATGTAGTTCATAGGCACCGAGTCGGCCTTTTTGTTGGGCCACCTGGTTGCGTTAAGGTTAGTTTTATGTTGTATTATATTTCCCTACTGTTAACGTGTTTTTATTATACACACATCAAAAATGTCTAGGGATCAAGCATTTTTATGCGGATTTCTTGAGATTGAGATGTGGCTTTGTAATAAATTTATGATTTTATAAATTTATATGGATCCTTTTTGGTGCATTTCATAATTTGAATCAGGAACTCTCAATCAAATTCGAGTAAAAGATGAAAATAAGCTGTCAATATTTTCCCTATAAAAACATACAACGCATTGAAGACATTATTAGTGCTACTGTTTCCCTACTACTGATTAAAACCAACGTTATTATGGAGCGGCGACGTCATTTAAGCAGGGAAGAAATGCTCAGAGCCGTGGGAATGATAGAAGCTGGTTCCCGGCAACGTACTGTAGCTTTAGCTCTGAATACAAGTCAGAGTGTTATCAGTCGACTTTGGACACGTTACCGAAGCACTGGTACCGTGGCTGAGCGCCATGGAGGACGGTATCGCTGCACCACACGGAGACAAGACCGATACATTCAAATCTTAACTCGAAGAGCTCCAACAATAACCGCCATGATGTTAGCCGTGAGGCTTCATCACTCTTCAGGGAACTTAATTAGCGACCAAACAGTCAGAAACCGCTTGCATGAAGTGAACCTTCATTCCCGAAGACCGCTACGGGTACCACCTATAGCAATGCACAATCGTAGGATTCGATATCAATGGGCTCTTGAACACAGAAATTGGGCAGAAGAACAATGGCGTTTCGTGTGCTTTTCTGATGAGTCTCGTTTTGGTATGAGACCGGATACAAGACGTATACGACACTGGAGAACCCCTGGACGCCAACAGCGATTAAAATCCTGCCAGGAAGTCCATCCTTATAGTGGTGGAACCATCATGGTATGGGCGGGTATTTGGATCGGCGGAAGAACTGAGTTGATTTGGATCAGAGGCAACCTCAACGCTCAAATTTATGCTGAGACGATTGTATCAGACGTCATCGTTCCTCTACAAGTGCAAATCGGTCCCTTATTTCAGTTAATGCATGATAATGCACGACCGCACACCGCAAGAGTTGTAAGACAGACTCTCGCCGCAGCTAACATCAATGTCCTGCCCTGGCCTGCTCAGTCGCCAGACTTGAACCCGATTGAGCATGCATGGGATATGCTACAGAGAAGAGCTCTGCCGAATATGGAGGGTATCCAGTCGCAAGAAGACCTTTTTTTGTTGTTGCAACGAACATGGGCGGCCATTCCACAGCGTGATTTGGATAAACTCATTTTGAGTATGCCAAACCGATGTTCTTGTGTTGTTAGTGTTCGCGGTAGAAACACGGATTATTAATTGTTTAAGTTACCCAATAAAATTTTAAAGAAAACTGTTATTTCAGTCTTTTTTTCGAACTTTAATGTTAGTGGTTCAAATGTCAAAAATCCCTTTATTAGGAAAATGGCAAATTTCTTTATTAATGCAAAGGTGACTTGGTTTATCGTTACTGTGACAAACGAAAACACTTTATTTGATGAATCCTTAAAGAAAATTTTAATTAATATCAATCAGGAGAAAAGTTATTGCAAAAATATATGTTGATCCCTAGATACTTTTGATGTGTGTATTTATATTTAGCAACTAATCTCCTTTCCATTTCCAAATTTTCCGTTGTTATATTTATCATTTCGCGAGTACTTGATTCTTACGTTTTGTTATCAATTATAATATTGTCAGTGGCAATAAGCACGAATAGTGCAATGCCAAAACGAGAAAAAAAAAAAAAAAAAAGTCTTCAATCAAATATTCGAACTGACACTTCTTATTTTTCTTTACTTAATGAGGTCGCATATTGCAGCAACCTTACCATTAATTACTTGTAGTCTCAAAAAAAAATGTAAGTAAGTCTATTAAACTTCTTTCACTTTCGACATGTGACATAATCACATGAAAGATTTTTGAGTTGTTGCAGGAAATCTATATTTTTGATGGTCTTTATCGTGTTTCATATAGAAAGTAATAATTAGTATTGTAAGCGGTGCAGTCAGACGGTGTCATGAAGGGCGCGTTGTTGGCGGCTCTGTTAGCGGCGGCGGCAGCACTCGCCGCGTGCGGTAAGTCCTCCACTTCCCAAGTCCTAATTCATATTCATTTATTTTCATTCAAAATGTATATAGTAGGTTCCTCACAAAATTGTGAACGCGTTGCTAGAAATGTTAACAATGGTAAAAATTTAAACAGAAATGTTGGCCTTTTGTAAACGAGTTCACTGAATGCCAGGAGCAGGCTGAATTTGCGTTTATTGGTCAAACACTGATTTGTGTGTGAAGCATCAGATTCTATACATTGCCGTTCTGTGCAAGAACTGATGCTTTTTCAGCGAGATATCGACGATAACGTGTTTTTCACCGTTTCAATAGCGCGGCCATGGGGTTTTAGTCTTACACCTTCCTAAAATATAAACCAAGGAATATTTTCTATATTTTACAATTTTTTTATGAATTCAATCTGTTATTTACCTAACGCTTAGTTCTAAAAATCTCCGTGGCCGCCTGGTTCTCCGCGTTTCGATGGCGCGGCCACGTTCAAACCCTTCCATAACTTTGACAAAATGAATGGTTTTGGGAATCAACTTTTACACATTTTTACAAAGTCTTAGAATAGCTTTTTTTAAGAAAAAGAAATGCCGTGGTCGCTCCTTCAAACGCACACACAAACCGCTACATGACCTAGTTACCTACATGACCTCGGTGCCCGAATAACAGTCCTTCGCATGTAGTTAATATGTAGGTCTAGGTACCTACGTTATGACGTAAAGGTACCTAGGAATGAAGTAGGTAGGTACTCACTGCCTACCTACTTAGGTACACTTAATGAATATTTTTTGACTCCACTTATTATAATTGTTGCACACCTTATTACAAGAGAATGACACGGGTTCTATTCACTACCTAAACTTATTAGCTAGTACCAATGTGTAAGTACTAACGTGAGTTGTTTGTATGCCAGAGAGTAGTGAGGTGAAAGCACCGGCGCCGGCGCTAGCGAAGGGAGAAGAGCGTGAGTCCGAGCAAGAAGAAGACAGTGACTCTGCACCTTTTACGGTAACGTTACCGACCAATATACACTTAGTGGCAGTAGGTAAATGTGACTCTTCAAGCCCAATACCGAAACTGTGAACAGTGAACCGAGTCACGCTCCTAAAGTTGGTTGTAAAATTTATTATTTTTACTTAAAGTATTTTACAATAATTAGTAGGACTACGTCAGTCATTTGTCGATCAAAACATAATTCACTACATTAGTAACTGACATAATATTATGCCAATTTACAGAAATAACTTTTGTTCAAGTTTACGTAGGTACTTAAGTACTTTTATTAAACACAGACTAATAATATTTACATTATTTACACACTAACTCTATAAAAAGAAATAAAAACATGACAGAATCATTAATATTCGGCCTGAGCAATTTTTTCAATTTCAATAAATAACAATGTTCTCCCGTTGTATGTATCCATTACCTAGTTATATAATAACGTTTTATGTTTTCACGGACAAAACACCTTGGAAGCCGTGATATCTCAAAGTAGAAGCCGTAACGTTATTTCACGATAAAATTGCTTTTGAATTTTGTTATGGTAGGTAGGTACTAATTCATTCGTGACGTGACTGCACACACATAATATACTGCTAAAATCATAACCCTTCCTTTTGACTTCGACGTATAGGGTAAAAATAAAAACCCGTTTTAGGTTTTAGGTACAGTCTCGACTCGACCAAAAGTCCATAGGCAAACTCACAAAGCAATAGCTTGACGTTTAGTTTGACTTACGACCTTCTACATGAATGTAGAAGGTCGTAAGTCAAACTAAACGTCAAGCTATACGTCGAAGTCAAAAGGAAGGGTTATGATTTTAGCAGTATATTATGTGTGTGCAGTCACGTCACGAATGAATTAGTACCTACTTACCATAACAAAATTCAAAAGCAATTTTCTCGTGAAATAACGTTACGGCTTCTACTTTGAGATATCACGGCTTGAATTCAAGAAATAGACATAGTCGTCCACAAGTAATTGTAGTTCAAAATTTCAACATTTGAATATGAGTCAAGATGGCCTATAGGTTAGGCACGTACAGATCTATAAGTGAATCAGTAAGCCGAGAGTTCAAATCTCTCATGATGTAGTTATTTTTAGACTTTTTGTAAGTTTTTACTCGATTGGAAGTAATGGGACAGAAAAATATTCTTAAACTTGTTCGCTTTGTTCACACATTTCGTAAAGTTAGAAGAAGGTAGATCATAGAAAAATAAGTCACGAATTTAGATTTCTGTGAGGTAGACATGAGTTTTATGAATATTTTACTTGATTGGAATGAACGTTGTCGTTCTGTTGTGTATTGTGTTGTGTTGTGTTGTGTTAGTGACGTGTGGTTTAATAGATAGCGGTATTGTTGTTGGTATTTCTCAAAATGCAAGCAAATATTAATATTGAGGCGAGGGCGACTATAATAATGCATAAAAGTGCGGTCATAATAGAATACATATTTTGAAGAAACCGGACTGAATGTGAGTATTATAATAATTATGAATTATTGTAACAAAGTTTTGTTAAAAATTAAAACCTAATTTATTATTGTTTATTTATTCAGTGACATATGAATTAATTGTTTTTAAATCCATCATGAGGCATAAAAGATAAGAATAAGAATAATTACTTAGTGTTAATTATTGGATATAAAAATGCAGAGTGAATGATCACTTCAGTTTTTGTTATAGCTGCATAACATATTTTTTGTTTTTGTTTTAGAGGAATACTAAACTACTATAGTCTCTGGATCAAAAGGCCTTGCTAGTCGACAGTGAAGTGGAAAGCTGTCGCTTATTAAATTAGCGATGCGCAGCGACGACATAATATGGTAGGCGAATATGAAACAAATGGTTTGACACCTACGAGACACTTTGTGGAATTATTTGAGACCTCATCGCAAATTCGGCGTGCCCTCCACGCTGAAGGCTTGCATCACAGAAGACCAGCTAAGAAGCCCTTCTTGACAGAAAGACAAAGAAGAACGATTACGTTTCGCACGGGATTATTTAGATTTTGACTGGAACAAAACAACAACAACAACAGCCAATACCGTCCACTGCTAGATCTAAGCCTCTCCCATGATAGGAGGAACTGTCACTGGAACTGTCTATTGACTGGAATACTACCATGAAAAGACTTTTAAATCAAGACAAAAGGGTAGGCTTCATTTATGGCGCAAGAATAACACTCTGCTGGCCTGACAAAAACATAATTCTTATTACAGACTCAGGTCGAATTACGGTTAATATGTGGGCATCATGTGGGGATGGATAAGTGCAGCAGAGCCTGGAGAACTGGCTTTTATTCCTCCACGCGCCAACAGTTCTAGTTAAATTATGTAGAAGTAATTAGATGTCATGCTACAAAATATTAACAAAATATTTAGTGAATATTAACTTATCCGTAATTATATTAATGATCTTAAATTGAGGTTTAGTTTCAATCTTCTTCTTCGAGAAAATGAACACTTAAACTAAAACCTCAATTGTGACGTCACATAAAAAAATATTCAGTCTAAATGATTTATATTAGTTTTCAATAATCTCTTCTGTATACCGACACCTATATTAAGTGGGTACTCGTATCAACTATCAACAATAATTATTATATTTCTGTGATTAGAATATCCTTTTCTTGTTACCTAAGATGTTATTATGAATTGACTTAGAGTAAGTAAGTGGGTAGTATACAATAAAAAATCTTATGATCGGTTACAAGAGAACTTCTTTTAAATCTAGGTAGGAATGTGACGTTACACTTCTCATGAAAGTTTGTTAATTTTATAAATAAATTAGTATTTGCGTTGTGCGCGAGCTGCGCGCGCAGCTCGCGGTGACGTCGTTTTTTAAAAAGTATTCCCTACCCTTATAAAATTTTGTGAATCCATAAGAATCTTTAAATGAATTGGAAAATCCATTAGAGTCCTTAAAAGATTTTGTAAATTGTGTAAAATCTTTTAAATGTTTTGAAAACCCTTAAGACAAACACACAAACACAAACCCCTAAAACATTTTAAAAACTAATTTCGCCACCTCCCCCCTTCGCTCCACTCGGTCTCGCAGGTTCGCTCCGCTCAGGACCTACCTACCACCAGACAGGTTTCGACGCCTACTATAGTTTTTGTTTAAACACCTAATGGCTATCTCTAACCGTTACGAAGTTACAGCCCTTTCAATTTTAGGGGAGGGTGGGGAGGGGAAGCTAGGATATACAAATTTCAACGCCCCTCAATAGTTTTAGGTATGAATCAAAAGCTTTTTCATTAATAAAAAAGGGGTGAAGAGGGGGGCGTGAAGGGGGGGAGAGAGGGTGAGTTTTGAAAAATGTTTTTGTCTAACGCATTGCCCCTTTATACGAATCTGAAAAAAAAAATGTTCCAAGTCTCTCAACTTCCGAGATCCGCCTAAAGGGGGGGAGAACGGGGGCAAGACGGACATTTTTGAAAAATGGTTTTTACTTTTCCAAGCCTCCTTTATACGAATCCGTAAAAAAAAAACAAAATACGGGTCTCATAGTTTTCGAGATACGATAGGGAAGGGGGGCGAAAAGGGGCGGTTTGGCACTTTTTGTCAAAATATATCCCCCTCCCCATCCACCATCTGAGAGAACAATTATGTCAGTGAGTCAGTCAGTCAGTCAGTTGTAATCGAGCTAATAGAATAATAAAACGAATAAACATTTTTGTTATCATTCAGCACGACTTTTTCATTTCCACCTTCCAACACCGAACAGATAATACACAATCACATAAATAGTTAAATAATAATACTAGTTTTTTTTACTAATATTTAACTTCTTTTAGAAAGAAGGATTGGGATTGGGATTTGGGATTTTATAATGGATTTTAAGTAAAAAGCCGTTTAACAGCCTAGTTTAAACAAGTAAAGTTTTTTTTTTGTTTTTTATTTTAATACCTACACAAATAAATGTAAGGTAATTATTTGTCTATAAAAGTAAATATTAGTTTTTAATAATCATGTTTATCTATGATATTCTATTTATAAACACAATTTGAATATTCAAAAAATATTTAGGCCGGAAAGACGCTTAATAATTACCAAAATTAAAAAAAAAACCGGCCAAGTGCGTGTCGGGCCACGCGCAGTGTAGGGTTCCGTAGTAGTACGCTAGTACTATTATCTATTCTGTGGTAGTAGCCTGTTATATTTTTGATTTAATTTTTCAATGCAAGTCTTCACCCTTTTATAAACAAGCAACTATTCCATCGTAAGGTCGTAGCACACGTATCAACTCGGAAAGGGATCGTCACCGCCGCGCCTTTCCCTTGGCGTCCACGTAACGTAAGCGGATCAGAAGCTCCGGCACGTCGACTCGGCTACAGCTAGGCGACGCGCGACGCCGCGCTTACGGCTTGCCGACCGCTGGTTGACGGCTAGGTGGAACTAGTTCAATCATTTTGAATCCGAATGTTAAGTTTAGAACGAAGAGACGTTACGTAAGCTAGGGTACGGAGAGCCGTAAGCTAGGGTACGGAGAACCGTAAGCGTAAGCGGAAACTGCAAGTCGACTACGCACCTCACCGCGGTTCGTGAGCTTGTCCCGAGGCGAGGCGATTACGTTACGATTCTGACTAGTGTGCGTTGCAGTGGGGAGTCTCACACAAATAATACTGAACGGCTCAAGTTGATACGGTGACGATCCCTTTCCGAGTTTATCCGTGTGCTATGACCTTTAGTCACTATAAAGGATTTATTCTCAGGATTTTGTATTTGGTACAAAATCTTCCAACACCTAAATTCAGCGACTATTACTGCTAAACTAAAAAGTTATTTTAATGAGAGGTTTTCTTTTTGAGGTATTAAAAAAATAGTTTCCAAGAACTCTGTAGATGGCGTTGAACTGACTACGTTACTTGATGCCAAAGCCAAAACGCTTGAAAAAAAAACATTGCGTCACGTCACATACGCTCGTTGACTGACACTTTCGTTTGCTTAAAGGTGAGTATAGACCAGAGCATTTACTTGTAACAGAACAACGAGCCGCTCTATGATATGTTTGTTCTATCACCCTTCACGAACCAGACGTCGAGCACGCTCGCCGTTTTGTTACTAAAATAATTGTACAAACCAACGAGCGGATGATCTTACATTTCATCGAGCCTTTGCACGGGCGATTTTAAGTCTAACATTAATTGCAGACCTCCAAGAGTTTGTCTTCTATTGTAAACGTTCATTTGCCACCATCTTCTATTTCTATTTTTCTTTTTTCTTTTAATATAATTCATCAAGATAAACGCAGCACACGCAACTTATAGGTCCGACATTTCAAGGAAGAATGAACGCAAGGTACAACGAAATGTTACGGGTAAATGCACACTCGCTGTGAGCATTACGCCGAGCATTTGCAGGAACGTTACATTACATGGAAATGCTTTGGAAACTGAACTTTTACGTGTATTGTACCATTCGTAATCTAAGAACGTTATATTACACAGAAATGCTCGAGAAAATGCTCTAGTCTATACTCACTCAGAATGCTCTAACCAGCCCGCGAAATTCAAATTTTATTTCGTTTTTTGCAATTTGCAGGCCAGTGCTAGTATGTAAGTCGTATATTGATTAATATTTTAATTATATTTCAGGCTTCGTTCTCGAGATTAGCATTTGATACATTTGTAGTAACGCGTAGTACACACCATTACACACTATTTTGAGAATATTTGATTTCTTCTACCTCCATTTTTTATATTTTGATATTTATTTTACTGAGGGTAGATTAGTTCACTTGATTCCTGCGCTCGCAATTCCACACTCGCTCGCTTGAGAAAAGTTAATAACGAGCGTCAAAGTTTTCATAATGCCTAAAAGAAAAGGTGAGCATTTGTGATCGTATAAAACAAAAAATTAGAAGATTAGAAAGAAAATTAAGACGCAAGCGGCGGCTATCGCGTGATCGTTATTACTCGGATGAGTCAGAGTCATCGTCAACAACAAGTTTGCGCCGGCGCGGCGGGGCGCGCGGCGTTCACCGTTACAAGGTATGATTTTTTTCTTTATGCTATAATATGAATCAGTGTTTGACCTTCATGTTTGACCTTCATGCACTCATTTTATTTCAATTAGATTGCATAATGATCTGATGATAAGTTACTAAACTGAAAACTGACGAGATCTTTTATTTCTTGTTTAGTTTTTAAACGAATATAGGTACTCGTTTTATTTGTGCCCAAGAAATTAGTGTTACGGACAGTCAATGATATTCTAATAAACAGATAAGATAAACACCTACAAAACCACCGAAAAAAGTGTTGCGCGGCAGCGGCAGCACACCTTTTCATTCAATCTACATTTCACTACAAGTCAAAATGATACAAAAGGGATAGCTCCATAAAACCAATAAGTAAAAAAGACAGATAGTGTTTTCAATTGCGCTTGAGCTACACAAGCATTATTCTGGCGACCAATCACCGCATGTTGGGATCATAGACTAACATAAACGAGACGGAAGGTACAAACCGCGTGTAATAAATTTGTACACGCGGTTTGTCTATAACAACTAATAAACACTACTATAATATCAATTATTTAAAAAAAAACAAAATGTCTAAATAATACAAGGTTAGAAAAAAGGAAAGCAGAACTCTGGGGTAACGATGACTATACTGCCTAATATTCGCATTTGTACTTTTATTCTATGTCTGGAGTGTACGCGTCCTTGTCGTACTCACGACAAAAATGTATTTCCCATCTCTTTCTTTTTTTTATCCTCCAAATTTCAGAATTTTAGGAAAATAAATAAAATATATTAATAAATCGAAGTATATTGGGTAGTTACATGTGGTATGAGATCCCTTGTGTTTTATTTACTTTGGTATCCTAGTTGGTACACTTTCTGAACACGCACGATGGCATTTTATCTAAATTCGTAGCAGCGTATCGCTCGTCGCCATGCTTGACGCAGACTAAAGGCAATACGGGTCAATTGGGCCGTTTTTGAGTCTTCACGATTGCGCGCTCACAACATATCTGTTTACTAGAATATCATTGCGGACAGTACAATGGGAATGATTTTTTCACTGTTATGGGCTAGACTTATTAAGATTTAATTTATTATTCTTTAATTAGGGAATAATAGTTTGCGGACAGTACTTGCTTGCAATGGGACGGTTTCTTACTGTTAATTTCCTACTAACAATTTAGTTCAGTATTTCAGACTATAATTATGTAACTCACAAGTGAGTAAAGAATTTAACACATTCAATACACATCATTCAACACAACATTTTATTGTTACGATGATAAAATCTATGCAGTCACTTCCCGGCCCACAGAGCAGTAACATTGGGACTGTTTCATGGTGCTTGATAAATTTGTTTGTGGACAGTAAGTGTTATCTGTCACTGACAATATAATATTGACTCGCATTGCCAGGCTACATGGGACTTTACGTCTCCTTTTCAGACGGAGAATATATGGAGTTTTTGAACAATGAAGCGGTCATGTCAGACCTATATCAGCCTTCTCCTGAGCTACAAACAGATGTAGACCTAACGCATTCCGAAGTGGGGCCGGAACCAGATCCAATCCCGAGCACATCACGAGATGAAAATTCTGTCCAGATTCAGTCTGTTGTGATAGTTTCGCCGGATCCTAGGGACCCTTCACCACTCGTAGTCCCAGAGCTTGTTCCAGTTGCAGACCCGATGATACCTGCAACAGAAGACTCGGGACTTGATAATGAGCTGTTGGATATAATTATTAGGCACAGATCCTACAACAGAGAAAAAATACGGAAAAGTTATACAAATAGATTTGTCGAAAAGATTTCAACATTGGACTACGATGGGGATAACGAAAGAGCTGCGTAGAGAACTTAAAGAACATTATTTAACTCCTGAAAATGCCAAGTTGATTGATCCTCCTGAATTGAATGCAGAAATAAAAGCAGCTGTCTCAGATATTATTGCTAAACGCGATAAAGATATTGAAAGTAAACAAAAACAACTTACCTTAGCCATTACTTCCCTAGGAGAAGCGATCACGCTAATATTATCTGCGAAGGAGAAAAATACAGCTCTACTTAAACTTCAGATGGATTGTACGCGTATCATCTGCGACTGTCAACACGCTGACTCTGTGACGCGGAGGAACCTCCTATTGAATGCTGTAAATAAAGAAGTTGGAGAGCAGCTACAAAGTACAAAGATGGATAAGCTTCATTTCGGCGAGAACTTAGCCGAAACCATTAAATCTGCGAAAGCCATCACTAAATCTGGTACAGATCTTAAACTTCCGGCACCTAAACCCCCCAATGGGAAGTTTACGCAGAGCACAGTTAATCCTTCAAGGAATTTAAACTGGAGGAATCCGGGTCCGACGCGCATGCCGCGAAGGGTCCACCGAGGATGAAGGAGCCCAATCAGCCAGCCAGCTCGTCCAAGCAGTCTCAGTATCCGCAGCAGCGACAGTACTACAGACGTCGATAAACAAGGTAAAACCTGCTGGTCGATTGTCCTTATTTTATAAACAATGGTCAATGATCACTCATGATTAAATGATCCTTTTATATATAAAGGGTTATAAAATTCCCTTTTCTCGGTCACCAATTCGGCGGTACCTCCTAGTATACAGAAATATTCCGAGTCAGAAAGCACATTTCATTGAATCCATCGATAATTTATTATCGTTAGGAGCTATTTCTGAATGTGAAGCTGAATCCGACCAATTTTTGTCAAACATCTTTTTAATACCCAAGTCCAATGGAAAGATGCGTTTTATTTTAAATTTAAAATCTTTGAATAATTAATTAATAAACTGGAAGACTTGAGAACAGTACTAAAACTGATATCAAGAGATTGTTATTTATGCACTATCGACTTAAAGGACGCATGGATGATCGAAAATATCTCCGGTTCCAGTTTGAGCATTCTATTCATGAATTTAATATTTTACATTTTGGCTTAAATACTGCTCTGTTTGTATTTACAAAGGTTATGAAACCAGTCATGATCTTATCTACAATATGCTAATATGACATTTGCCTTATTGGTCATGATTATCAAACTTGTTACAAAAACCTGGAAGAAACCAAAAAACTCCTCACGAGCCTTGGTTTTATCATAAATAGGGAAAAAAGTAATTTCAATCCTTCCCACACTTGCAGATTTTTAGGATATGTTTAAGATACCAAAAAGTTTCAGGTCACATTACCAAAAGATAAAATAGATGGAATTAAATTTGAAATCACAGAAATGGAAAATTTAAAACAATGCAAACTCAGAGCCTTTGCAAGTTTTGTTGGTCTCTTGGTGTCTGCCTGCCCAGCTGTGGAGTATGGCTGGCTGTTTATAAAACTTTTTGAAAGATGTAAATACCTTTATTTAAAATATACATATACAAATAATAATAATTATGAATATACCAAATTCATTAAAAATAGACTTTGAATGGTGGGATCATGCTAACGACCATTCTGTTTGTAAAATTAAAGTAGATAAATATGACCTTGAAATTTTCTCGGATGCCTCAACAACGGGGTGGGGAATTGCGTGTGGTGATCAGAGAGCTAGTGGCCTGTGGGGAGACGCCGAACTTAGCCAACACATCAAGCGTCTCGAAATTATGGCTGCTTATATTGGCCTTAAAATATTGGTTTGCCAAGAATTTTTCTAGTCTCAGATTCTTCTTCGGATTGACAATACCAGCGCGATTTCCTACGTCAACAGGATTGGAGGCATCCAGTTCCTCCATTTGACAGATGTTACAAGGCAATTTTGGCAATGGTGCGAACATAGAAATCTATATGTTTTCGCTTCATATATTCGCTCTTCTGAGAACTTTGAAGCAGATCAAGAGTCAAGACGTACGCATCCTGATATTGAGTGGCAACTTGCAAACTATGTCTATAGTAAAATTGTAACAATATTTGGTCCCCCAAATATGGATTTATTCGCCAGTCGATTAAATAATAGATAAATGCCCAAGATACGTCTCCTGGCATAGAGATCCGGATGCGTACGCTGTAAATGCTTTTACAATTTCTTGTTCAGAATTTTATTTTTATGCGTTTCCCACCGTTTACTATGATATTAACATTATTACGGAAAATTCAGTCTGACAATGGTATAGTGATTGTCCCATACTCGCCTACACAGCCGTGGTATACCCATTATTTAAAAGACTTTTAGTGTCTAGTCTAAAATGGTCATATTCAGGGCTAATGAAAATTTAATTTTATCTACCGATTTGAGTCGGCGCCACACATGCGTAACACCATTACCCCGGTGTCAGGGATCTTATCTGCGAGGCGATGATAAGAAGAGGTGTCCCACCTGCATCTATGGATATATTGCTTAATTTACTCTCGGAGAACTCTTATAAACAATATGAAGGGTGCTATAAAAAGTGGTTCTTTTATTGTAATGAGAATAAATTTTATTCTTAACATTAGCGTATAATGGTGGTGGTGTAGAATCAATGCTGCCTTATTTATCAGTTATAAAAAACCTCATAAATCGGTAGGTGCACAAACTTTATCTAGATGGATAAAGCATACCCTAAGTTTAAGCGGAAATGATACTTCCACGTTCACTGCGCATAGTACTCGGCATGCTGCCACATCAGCTACGCTGAGGTTAGGTGTATTGACCAAATTATGAGAGCTGCTGGTTGGAGCCTTATCTCCTAGGCAATAATTGTTGAACGATGCTATTGTCATTTTGTTAAAAGTTCGTAATCTGCCAAGTTCATAATGGTTCGATTATTGGTCAGTCAATGGTCTCGTAATAGAATTGTGTTTTATTGACATTGTTGTATTGCCATTATTATAAAACCTGTTAATGGAAATGCCAGATTTCATTTATATATATTTTCACATATTATTTATTAGTGTTCTATGCAATCTGAAGTAGTAAGAAGTTCGTTAATAGCAAAATACATTAAGTTATGTGTAACGCGGATTAATGTGAAACTATACAATTCAATAATATTTTATATGTTTAGCTGTCAAAGTCAAATGTGACATTACTGCTGACGTTTTATCTGTTTTTATTTGTAGCGGCCGGTGTTTTGATTTATTTTCATTTAGGTGTTTTAAATTATCTTTAATAAAGAAGCTTATATTTATTGCAATACAAAATGGTGCTAATTGAGCAAATTTCGGCTGGAACTAACAATATTTTAGCAGATTACCACGTAAGTCAGTCATTCATTTGTCATTGTGTACGAGACTACCATTTTAGGCTATTTCTTTCAATCAGTGGTTGATCATTGGAAAGTCATAATGACGCCATTAAATAGTAGATTACCAAACTTGTCAAAATCAACAATTATGAAATCATTTTTCATTTAATGGGCTAGACTCTAAATTAAATGAGACGGATTGCGAGCGCAGGAATCAAGTGAACTAATCTACCCTCAGTAAAAAAAATATAAAAAATAAATAAAAAAACAATGGAGGTAGAAGAAATCAAATATTCTCAAAATGGTGTGGAATGGTGTGTACTACGCGTTACTACATGTGTATCAAATGCTAATCTCGAGGACGAAGCCTTCATATAATTAGGATCGAACTTCACTCACAGGTAAGTTCGTTTAATCACTATTCATATTTTAATCAACATACAACTTAGCACTGGTCTGCAAATTCATCAGCCTTAAGCTTCGGAATATAACCTATTATAGTTTTCTCGCGCTTTTTCAAATCCGTTTTCCGTTCCTTACAGTAACTTACCAAGTTCAGCGCCAAATATCCAGCGACTAAGGGAGAGCTAAAAAGAAAATCCCTCATTGCTACAATTTTCCTTTAAACTTCAATTTTCCGCCACAGGCGTCGCCGAGGCCCGCGTTCGAGTTCGAGCCCAACCGGGCCGACTTCAAGGTGAGGCACGAGCTGCGCGTCCGCCGCGAGACCCCCGTCTCGGGCGCCGCTTCAAGCGTGAAGGCGGGCGAGTACGGCGACAACACCACTGCGCTTCGTGCCGCCACACTCGCCACGACCACCCCCGCCGCCGTCGGAGTGGATGCCGATAAACAAAAGAAACTTTCGTCCGCCTCCGGGCTACCCGCCGTTTCCGCCTATTATCTTTATGTTCTTGCAGTGATTACAAACTTGGCAAATTAATTTTCAACAGCTTTTCATTCTTTTATTTTTCAACTAACCTACGGTACCTTATTAGTTTATAATGGCTGGATGCTGGATAATGGCTGCGACCTGGAATGATCGTGTTGTGCCGTTGAGCAGGCGGGCCATTCTCTAAATGTGAACCCAAATTAAAAAAAAACAAAGATTTTTCACACGATCCAAAGTGGTCTCAACTGAAAATTACTGTTAGGAGCTGGGTATGGGAAAAACAAATTACTACCGATTAAACAACAAATAACTTTAATAATTTAATAATCACAAAACACTTAAAACTTAATCACAAATACACTACTGATCATTATTCGCTTAGATATCGCACTTCTAGTTCAATTCGATTCGCTTCGTTGTGTAGCCAAAATCAGACTGACTGCTCCCAACAACAATTGGAATTCGCTGCGCCCCCGCCAGGGGGCGCGGCAGGCGGTTTCAGGGCTATGCCCTCTGACCGCGGCGGCCATACCTGGGTCCGCTACTACGGACCCGTCCCTTGGTCGGACCTATGTCCTAGACCTGCTGGGCGCATGTGGCTGCTGTATGTGTCCTGTAGGCGCGCCACAGCGCTGTTACACAGCGCTGCTTTCTTCACAGTGCCCCGGCGGTCCGTCTCCGCCGGGTGAGACCCCCGGTTACCCGAGGGAGGCCCAGCGGGAGACAACCGGCGACAGAGGCACCGACTTACAGCGCGCCTACAGTGGATGTGTGATTCCCGCCCGCCCCACTAACCAGAGCTAGCCAGCAGTGGTTCGGGCTGCGGAAACGACGTGTGTGTGTGGGCGGTATTGTATGTGTAACACCGCCCATGTTTGCGTTTCCCGCGGGCTCGAGAGCCGCGTCCACGCGTGTGTCTACGTGAGTGTAGAGAATGCATGTGTGGTTATAGCTGCGCACCCTGTCTATATTAACTTAGAACAAGTCGCGCAGCTGGGTGTGAGTGATGTGTGTGGAGTCATATTGTGCAGGTAAGCTGCGTGTAACGAGGAACAGCTTACCTGGGTCCAATCCGGTTATGAAGGCGGCGGAGGGGGGGCGACCATGCCTTGCCGGTCGCGGACGCTCCTGAGTCATCCTTGACAGTCTATCCACTATACAAGGCGAGTAACGCAGCTAGGCCGTCAAGGACGACCAGTTCCACGTCCTGACCCTGCCTGATGGCACTAATCAGGTCCATCAGCAGCTGTATGGCGCGGGCTGTGAACTCCTTCTTCTCGGCTTCTGAGCCGGCAGCTGGTCTGGCACTGGCGGTGCCACTATTGGCACAGGATTTCTCTTGTAGTTGGGCCGGGGGCCGCGCCATGCCAGCGCCAGCTGTCGGCCCAACGGTCTTCCTTACCTCAGGCTGCGTTGGAGTTGCAGCCGGAGTCACAGCCCGCTCCAGGGTCGGAGGCTGGTCGCCTGGTTGTTCTCCCTCAGGTGCGGTGGGGGGCGCGGGTGCCACACCCTTGCCCCTCCGCTTCCTCTTCTTTCCCCTCCGCCGCTTGGAGGAGGGGGGAGCTTCTCCCCTGTTGGTGGGCCCGTTGGCCGCCGCCATCAGCGACTCACCTTGGGCCTCAGTAGCGGCCACGTCTGTTGGCCCCTCGGGGACCGTTGCCGGTCGGCGTGAGGCGGTGACGGCGGCGACTGTGCCCGCTCGCCTGTTTGCCCTTATCTCTGCCTGGAAAGAGGGGCACTTGATGTTATTGGCGGGATGCTCACCCCCGCAGTTGACGCACGTAGCTGGTACGTCACGAGGGCGGGGGCAGTCCCGCGCTGTGTGCCCCTCTCCGCAGCGGACACAGGCGAGCGGCCGGTGGCAGTGGTGTGACGAGTGCCTCCATTTCTGGCACCGGTGGCTGCCGGTGAGTCGCAGGCCGAGGCACGGGGTGGCGCCGGCGAAGCGGGCACCTGGGGCGCCAGGACAGCCTGGCGCGCTCCCGGTGCCAGCCTGGGGTCCCCGCTGGAAGCCCTCGCCGCGGACGCAGCCCTGGAGGGCGCGGTCGACGCGGCGGGGCGCGCAGCCGTGGCGGCATGGGTTTGCGCGGTGGGGCGCGTAGGTGGCGCTGTGGGCGCCGAGGCGCGGATGGTGGCTGCTGAAGTGCGCGGCAGCGCAGTGGGCGCGCGCCACGGGATCGTGGCGGCTTGTCCCTGAGGTGCGGAATCACGCGCAGACGCGCGCGCGGACGCGGCGGCGCGCGTATGCGGCGCGCGGACTGGTTTGGTGGCGGCAGGGGGCCCCGGGTCCTTCGTTGGGACCGGGCGGAGCGTGGACAGGCGCGCAGATGCGGCGCACGGTCGTCTCGGCGCAGGCACCGGCGCAGTGCGCGCAGACGCCGGTGACGTCGACGGGCCGCGCGCACCAGCAGCTGCGCCCCGGCTCGCTCCGTCCTCTTCCGTCTTCGCCCGGGCTTCAGGAGTCCTCTTGTTTTTCACGGCGGCGGAGGTTCTTGACTTAGTGCTCCCTTTCCTCTCCTCACTCTGAGGGGAGGGGGGAGGCCGGCGGCGCCGGCTCGGGCAGCACGAAGCCGATGTTCGGCATCGATGCCGTTCGTTCCATCGCCCAGATTCGAGCCTCGTAGTCGGCGACTCGAGCGTCGGGCTTCGGCATTCTTGTGGCTTCTGGCTGGGACGTGGGCTCGCGATCGCAGACAGTGCAGAGCACCGGGCAACGTCGGTGCCTCCCCCTGTGCTCGCACCAGTGCTAAGCACTTGCGCGAACACAGGGAAAGCAGAGGTGGTGGCGATCCGCGCGAGCGGAAGTTTTCGGCAAGTACCCCCAACTTGGTTCACTTTACCGAAAACTTCCTCTGGTAGCCGTGTGCAGTGCTGTAGGTGGCACTCGGCTACGGACCACTGGCGATCCCGACTGCTCCCGCAACCATGTCGGCTATTTATATGGCGACCGATCTTTCGAGAAAGATCCACGACTTACTCGAATTGTTCTAGACAATTCCATAGTGGGTCCTTCGACAAGTTGTACAAAATAAAGAAGTAGGTACTTTATGCCTTCGGCGTACGGTCGAAATTACAATGAAAACTTCCTGATGTCTTTTATAAGTAGTTTACGAATTTATATCTACATCATTCGAGACTCGGAGGAGCTCGTGTCTAAATAATAACAGCCGCTCGGGTCGATCTTTAGGTTAAGCCGTGCTTGCCTAGGTTGGTCTGTGGATGGGTGACCACCCATTACATACCGAGTTTCCTCCGTGCCTTGGAAAGCACGTTATGCAGTTGGTCCCGGCTGTCATTTGTGATCTTTGACAGTCGTTACAGGTAGTCAGTGGCCCAAAATGTCTGACAACCAGTCTTACCAAGGGGTATCGTATTATCCAGTACTAACTGGGTTGTGGAGGTCAGATAGGCAGTCGCTCTACCAGATGCGTCTTGTAGTGATCATCGCCTGATCGTGTACGAATTTGTTCCGGTGTCTTCTCAAGGTCCATCTCATATCACTGGTAATTTTAGATATAAAAGTAAAGGCGCGAATTGGGAATTCTTTAGCTCGCTTTTTGCGTGTCACGCCAAAGACTTCACTCGTGATGGGCTGTCAGCTGAAGAAAGTGCTGAAATTATGTCAGACACCTTCACTTACTGTGCTGACATCGCCATTGGTCGCGCATCTATGACCAACATCCATAGATGTGATTGGTGGTGTGACTACTTAATTGAACAACGTAAAAGCTATCGCCGAGCGCGTAGGCATTTAAACAAGCTTAAAAAACAAAAGGTCACCGGAGACCCACTCAACTTTGCTTTAAATGCGTTTAGAGTTGCCAAGTCCCGCTACAGAGCATCGGTGGAAAAATCCAAGGGTAATTTACTGCGAAAAATAGTAGAAAAATTAGATAAAGAAGGTCCGTGGTCTCCTTTGTATCACGAATTCAAAGCTAATCGATCAGTCGACCTGGCGTTTGTCCAGAACATTAAAGTCAATAATAAACACACCACCGGTATTGAGGAAACAACCGAAGTTCTATTAAATAGTCTGATACCTGATGATTCGCCGGTAAATGACAATGACTACCATCAACAGATCAGAGCGTGGGCTGCTGTGCCACCTGAATCACCAGCGTCAGACCTTCCATCCATTGACGAATTCATTAATATTGTCAGGAAACTGCCTCTTAACAAATCATCAGGTGAAGATAAAATATCTAATCGGATGATAATAGAAGCGTGTAAAACAGCGGGCGACGCCATTCTATCTGTTTTCAACCGATGTATTGCGGACGGCGTTTTCCCTCGCGTATGGCGACGTGGCTTTATACGAATAATTCCAAAAAGTGGTGATAAGCCACCGGACGACCCTAAGTCGTACAGGCCCATAACCCTACTGCCATCTTTAGGAAAACTCCTGGAGCGCCTTATCGTTCCACGTTTGCTGCCAGACGGGCCAAAGTTTCATAACAACCAATTCGGTTTCACTGTGGGAAAATCTACCGTAGACGCGGCACTTTCTGTTAGAAAAATTGTTAATAACTCGGAACACAAGTACGTGGTTGGAATCTTTTTAGATATTTCCGGGGCCTTTGATAACGCATGGTGGCCGATGCTACTACTTAAACTGAAGAATCGTGGCTGCTATAAAAACATATATAATCTTGTTTATTCTTACTTTTTAAATGGTTCCGCGAAACTCAAACTCGGTCATTATTCTATGTCAAAGCCCCTTACCATGGGATGTCCTCAGGGGTCGGTAATCGCTCCGTATGTATGGAATTTAGGTTTTGATGATTTTCTCGCGATTCCCCTTCCTCCCGGCTGTTCATTAACCGGTTACGCGGACGACGGCCTGCTGCTCATTCAGTCGAGTACTCGGGCTGGTCTCGAGAATTTAGCTGACACTTGCCTACGATTAATATCTCAGTGGGGCGATCGAAACCGTCTGACCTTTGCACCGCAAAAAACTTATCAACTAATTTTAAAAGGTAATCTTAAATCGTGGCCTAGTATTAAATTTAATAACGTTCCCGTGAAAAGAAAGCAATCCGTGTGCTACCTTGGTTTGGTCTTAGAGAGAAATTTTTCATTCATAGATCATATAAAAACTGTCGGTGAAAAAGCTAAAAAGAACTTTTATGCCTTAACGAGAATATCAAAATCTACGTGGGGTCTGTCATTTATAACTTTAAAGACCATTTATGGGGCTACTTACTTGGGGTGTGTGTGCTACGGGGCACCTGTCTGGGCCGATAGGGCCACCATAGGAGCGGCACGACGTAAATTGCTTCAAAGCCAGCGTTTGGCTTTGATATTCTTATGCAAAGCGTATAGGACGGTTAGTACTGAAGCCTTACCGGTACTTGCAGGTGTACTTCCAGTTGATCTTGAAGTGCAGCGACGGGCTGCAATGTACTATAACGCACGTGAGACCGCGGACGCAGACTTTTTAACCCTACGTTAAGATTGCTAGATTATTCAAACCACAGACCGACGTCTGGGAGGAACTTTTGTCTGAATGGCAAGGTAGGTGGGATAATTCCATCAAGGGCCGACACCTCCACCAGTTCTTTCCATCCGTTCGTGAACGGCTGGCCAGGACATGGTTGGAGGTTGATCACTGTGTTGCCCAATTTCTCACCGGTCATGGTAACTTTAAGAGTAAATTATTTTCCTTCAAGCTTGTTGACTCGCCTTTTTGTCAATGTTCCACATCTGACTGCGAATATGAACAATCAGCACATCACATTTTATGGGAGTGCAGTCTTTGGCAGAATGAACGCAACATTATGTTGGATAGTGTACAGGTTACATCCGGAGTTATTTACTATACAGACCTTGTGGAAACTAGAACAAATTTCCGTGCGTTCAAGCGTTTTTGCCATACCTATTATTGGAATCAAATATAACAACTCACAACTTAGGACCCATTAATGTTAATATTTATCCGTGGTGCTAGGCAACTGGGCCTATCCCAGTTGTAAACGTCCCTTTGTGCCTATTGGCCTTGTTTCGTTCTGTCTCCTGCTGAAATAGAGGGAAGTGGAAATTACGGATTTTTCCTACTCCTCCACTATACTTTTCTGATTAATTTCGTTGCGGGATCCAAGACAGTTAAATTCATTCTCTGGGACTTCGTCGAGCTTCATTGTCTCGGCGCTTTTCTGGTGGTCGCCACTGTTGATTCTGGCTTTCAGGAGTTACAGTGGTTTGGGAACAGTGTGGCGGGCTTGTCCCAAATAAAAAAAAAAAGGCAGTCGCTCTATGTAAAATACTGGTATTCAGCTGCATCCGGTTAGACTGGAAGCCGACCCCAATAAAAACTTGGGAAAAGGCTAGGCAGATGATCATTCGAGACTCGTCTTACCTACCTACCTACCTACCACTACCTACCTACCTACTTGTAGGTACCTACTACCGTAATTGTAGGTACGCCTACTACCGTAATTGTAGGTACGGGTACGACGTAACACTGCCCCCTCCTTAGACATGCTCGTCCCGAGCATCATTAGCCCCGTAGCGCCAATCGGTTTACATGGACAATCTTAGGCACACCTCGTAGACCCTTTTGTATTCGGTAGGTGACATCGTTGATCCTAGTCACGACTCGGTATGGTCCATCCCAGTTTGATAGTAATTTCGGATTTTCCCTTTGCTCCGTACTGGGTTATGCAAACACACCAGTGAAACTCTCGTCGAAACCCTTACTGTTTGCTTTCCGGTCATAACAGGTCTTCACCTTCTTAGACATCTGATGGCCGGTTTGTCTGATATGCTCATAAACATCATTCAACTTGTTACGCAAGTCATTTGCGTAATCTGTTACACTACGTGGAGCATCAGGGGGAGTTCCAGTGATAAAATCTGCAGGCAACCGTAATTCCCTTCCAAAGTTCGCGAAGGCTGGCGTCACAGTCGTACCTTCGCTGCGGTAGTACAGAAGAAACGGCTGTATGTGCTTGTCCCAATCCCTTTGCCTTCTTACCACGACTTTTGCCAGATATCTTTCCAACGTTTGGTTGAATCGTTCCACCGTCCATCAGATTGTGGGTGGTAAGAGGTGGTTCTGGTTTTGTGGGTACCCATCAATCGAAAAGTCTCCTGAAATACTTGCGATTCGAATTTCCTTCCTTGATCGCTATGTATTTCTAAGGGAACTCCAAAACAACAGAAGACTTCCTGAACTAATTTATCTGCGACAGTTGTAGCTTCTTGGTTAGGAATGACGAATACTTCTGGCCACTGTGAAGTAATCCATGACCACCAGGAAGTATTTGTTTCCGCTCTCACTTTCTGAAAATGATCCCGCAACGTTTAGTGCTATCCGTTCCCAAGGGGCTCCAACGTTGTACACCTCTGCTGCGTGTGTGAGTTCCTTTCACGGCCGCACAACTGGTACATTTGCGACACCAGTCCTCCACATCATCTCGACAGTGTTGTGGATCCAGTAAAAGCGTTCTCGAATTTATAGTAAAGTCCTTTTTACCCCCATATGTCCTCCTGAACATCCATCATGGTAGAGCCGTAAAACATCCGGTACCTTTGCTTTAGGGACAACCATTTGTAGATGACAGCTGTCCCCTCGAGCGTTTTCCCATTTACGGCACAAGACTCCATCCTGGATCACCAAGCTGTTCCATTGTGCCCAATAACTCTTTGTGGTGGAACTCATCGCAGCCACATCACTCCACTTGGGTTTAGGAGCACCAGCTTTGATCCACTCGAAGATCGGTTTGATGTCCGAGTCATTTTGCTGAGCCTGCTGTAGGGTTTCTTTCCATTCATCGCTGAGATCCGTTTTATGCATCCTCACGGGCGCTACTTCCTTAGTCTTTTGCCTGGCACAGTGCTTACAGTCGTGTGCGTTTTGACCGTGTGGCCACGGTGTTATGCCAAGTATGTAAAACTATACCAAGATTTTGTAAAAAAAATTAAAAGTTGATTCCCAAAACCATAAATATGTCAAAGTTATGGTTAAAAAGTTATAAGGGTTTGAACGTGGCTACGCCATCGAAACGCGGAGAACCACGCGGCCACGGAGATCTTTTAAACTAAGCGTTGCAGAGACCAGAGGCGTCTCTCTCGCGCACGTCTGCAGATGAGTGCGAGTGAGAGAAACGGATAGATCCGAATATACGGACGAAACGTTAGAGAGTAGGGCTCCTGAAATTTAGGTAAATAACAGATTGAATTTGTAAAAAAAAAAAAATAGATAATAATCCTAGGTTTAAATTTTAGGAGCTGTAAAACTAAAACCCCATGGCCGCGCCATTGAAACGGTGAGAAATACGTTATCGCCGATATCTGAAGAAGAAGAAGCATCGAAGAGGTCTGAAGTTTTTTGTAAAACCAAGATTTGAATTTGTCAACTTGTAAAAATACACAAACAAATCCTAGGTTTACATTTCAGGAGCTATAGTACGGTATCGCTTATAACCTTCAAAACGTTCTGAATGTCACAATGGGACACAGGCTTACTCTGAGAAGGAATTGGCTATAATCCACCACGCTGGCCCTGTGCGGATTGGTAGATGTTACACGATGTCAAACGATAAGATACGAAAACAATTAAGTTTATAAGAAATAAACATACTGTAAGGTATTTGTGTCTACTTTTGTTATTTAGCAATGTGGGTATGCGCTAGTATGAATAAACCAGTCAGCTATCCACCTCTGTGTTTAATTGACGTCCCATTTGGCGACGAGGAAATCGAATTATCTTGCGTGTCAAATAATTATTAATAATGCCGTTCGGTTGACTAGAACCATTTGACATTAATTCGAAGCAGTGGCCGTCATATATTCGCCGTGTCAAACAGTACATGGTACTTAATGAGATTAAGGAGAACTTGTGTGTGCCGTTGTTAATTACGGTTGCGGGTGAAACTACATACTCGTTAATGTGCGATCTATGTGCTCCAGCGGATCCAGAAACGAAGAAATTCGACGAATTAGCACGTTTGGTGACCGATCATTTAGAACCACAGAGATCGGAGATGGCCGAGCGACACATGTTTCGCTTACGTAGACAGCGTGTTGGGGAAGGCATGACGGACTATCTCCAAGATTTAAAACATCTCGTGACACCTGTAACTTTGGTACAATGCTAGAAACCTTCGCGACCAATTTGTTTCGGGACTATCCAACAGCGCGATGCGATCGCGTATTTTTGCTGAGAAAAATATTAAATACAAGGAGGCAGTGGAGCTAGCTCTGGCTTTAGAGGCTGCAGAGAGGCCCGCGGAGGTGAGCGCGGCGACGGTAGCCGCAGCTACGACCTCAGGTGCAGGCGGCGACGTGGGCGAAGGCCTGCACAGGACAGACGCGGGCCGAGCACGTGGTGGAGGCGCGCGCTGGCCGGGGCGCAACCCAGGCGCTAGGGCTGACAGCGGAGCGGCGTCGAGAGGGGGCACCCCCGAGACGCCGGCGCAGGCCGCGTCAACTCAACAGTGCTGGCGGTGTGGAAAACCGCATCGGCCGGAAAGATGTCGTTACATCAATTACAACTGTGATGAGTGTAACCAACCTGGACATTTAAAAGTGATGTGCAAAGAAGTGCGTGGTAGTGCGTAGTGGTCGATGTGGTAGGCAAAACAACGTAAGTGAAGACAACTCGGGGGACGAGGATTTGTTTAGCATCGAACTGGCGTCTAAAGGTAACAAACCTTACTTTGTTAACGTGAACATTGACAGTTACGAAATTAAATGTGAAGTCGATACTGGAAGTCGTATTTCGGCGATTAGTGAAGACTTTTATAAGCAGATGTTTCCAAATAAAACAATTCAATCCGATAATTTTATGTTACGGTGTTATGCAGGTAAGCGGATTGAGTCATTAGGATATATATTGGTCAATGTTAAACTGGGTAATGTTACGGCAAACAATTTACCATGTCATGTCATTAAATATGGTGGGTGCCCATTATTGGGCAGGGATTGGTTAAAGTCCCTCAATATCAAACAAATCAATTTCAATGATATCATTGCTGATCCATGTATTAGTAAGTTAGCTACAGAATTTCCAGATTTTCAGAAAATGTAAAAAATTGCTCCAATTGCAACTGACTAAGGGTTCTTACAGACGAGCGGCACTTTGCCAACTGCACATAAACTGCAGCCGTCGCCACCTGACGGTGGCTGCCGTTGACGCTTGCAGTTGTGGCGTCGACACACATTTACGCGGTATACCACAGTTGTGCAGTTGGCCCGTGTACGTGCGGGCGCGCCCCGTGCCGCTGGCACTCCGCCCGCGCGTCGAGCGTGAGCTCGACCTCCGGCACCATCTACCGGGTCGAGCACTCGGACTACGGCACACCCATCGTGCCGGTTATCAAGACGAACGACGATATCCGAATATGTGGCGATTATAAAGTGACCATCAATCCTAAACTTAAACGTGAATTTTACACTCTCCCACGAATCGAAGAGTTGTTTGCCACCTAAGTGGGGGAAGGGAATATACCAACATTGAACTAACCCATGCATATCAACAGACGATGTTGACGGATGATTCACAACGGTGTACAGCTATCGTCATCGGTACATTTGTTTATCGCCGTACGCCATTCGGATTATCTTGCATTCCGAAAAAAATCCAAACATTCGAGACATTGCGCGGCGTGCGTGGCACGGTGGTTTTTCTTAATGATATTTGTGTGATGGGGGCTTCGAGAGCAGAAGATTTGGTGAATTTAAGACAAGTACTGGTTAGATTAAGAGATATGCGTTTGACAGTAAAACTAAACAAATGTTGTTTCCTACAAGGGAGCGGTAAATATCTCGGTTCATAATTGATCAATGTGGTCTGCACTCGGATCCCCAGAAGGTGAAGGCGGTGAAGGCACCACCACCTATCGATATCACACAATTAAGAAGCTTCCTAGGTTTACTTAATTATTATGGCAAATTTATTCCCGAATTAAGTATTTAATTACACCCGTCGCATGAACTTTTGAAAAAATGTGTCAGTTGGAATTGGAGTAAGGGCTGCGATGAGGCTTTTAAAGAAGCGAAGCGAGTCCTATCAGGTGAGAGGGTACTCGCGCATTATGAAGAAGGGCGGCCTTTAGTGCTATCGGTGGACAGCAGCGCGTACGGACTGGGCGCAGTATTGGCGCATCGTTTCCCAGACGGCAGTGAGCTTCCGGTCAGCTGCGTGTCGCGCACACTCAATGACGCGGAGCGCAATTACAGTCAGATTGATAAGGAGGCTCTGGCAATATTTTATGGCGTCACTCGACACCATCAATACCTGTACGGTAGAAAATTTGAACTACGTACAGATCAGCCTTTAAGCTACATCTTCGGAGCGAAAGTGGGAATACCCCAAACTGCCGCCAGTCGCTTACAACGCTGGGCTGCCCGATTAGCCGCGTATGATTATACAATCAAATATATACCTTCAAAGCAAAATGGACCAGCGGACGCGTTGTCACGTTTACCGTTAGCACAGGAGCGCTGTCCCACCGAATCGATTAGTTATGTTAGCTTATTACAACAATGTACAGGTCTCCCAAAGTGATAATGCGCATAGAAATCTTCGTCACTGCTCGGCAACGGTCGTATTCCCCGAGCGTCGGAAGACGATATATTATATAGAGTGGTTAAGTGCATTTTCTTCATGCTATAGTATTATGCTATACTTACACTCTATATTCATCATTCATAATACTATTTATCATCCTTTTTATTTGTTTATATTTTTACACTCAACAAATCGATGTAATTACGACTCATTAACTTAAAAATTGCTGAAATAAAATATTATCATAATTTTCATGTTGTGACACGCCAAATTGTCAAACTGTCTATTACTTTTTAATTCTCTTCCTACCTTAGTCTATGATGATTTTTTTGGTTTATAAATTTAAATTATTTTTATCAATATGTGTTTAGCTATTGTATTAAAAGATTATTACGATTGTTTACTAAATAGCTTAATTTTAAATTATATTTATAAAATTCTTTACGCACTCATGGATATGTCCTGGCCGACTACACTTGTAAGATGAGATGATGGCCACAAGAAAACTAATATTTGAAAATTTAAAAAGGAAGACTACTTTGAAAACGAGCTGAAGAACCGCTGGAGGCGGTCTACCATTGAATCTGAGATAAGAAGCATAAGAAAACAGTTTGGTTTTTGCTGTTACATATCTATATTACCCAGGGGATTCCACTAAAGATTCCGCCTGGTGCCTCTTCTCCCGATCTTCGGAAGCTATCTACGGATCTGGAACCTCTACTCCCGATCTTCTGAAGCTGTCTTGCTACTTCTCTCGCCTGCCTTACTACAGAGCTGTCCTGGTGGACTCTGAGATCTGCACGACGCCCTTCCTGCAGAGGTTTCCTGAAGCTGAACCTCGAAGTTGCCCAGGTATTGACCTGCTACCCTGACGTCTGTTCCTGTCTCTCCTACAGTGCTGAACTTCCTAACCAACTAAGTGCGTGACCTATAAAACAATCCTAGAGTGCGTGATAGGTAGGTTTTTAATATTTAGCTGTATTGTTTTATCCCTAATTCTAATCTGTCTCTAATTAAATTTTAATTGAACAAGTCTGCCTATCCTTTTATTTAATAGGAGCAAGTAGATTTGTTACAATGCATAATTTAGTAGAATTTAAATTTGAATAAGATAATTAAAGTTTGAAAACAAAACCAAGAAGGGTGTGTAATAGCAGCTCTATATAATTCCACACAGAGAGAACACGTGCAGTCACCACCAATATAATAATATAAAGACGACTGACGGACCTTTGACTGACCGGCGACCGCCGCCGACCGCCCGAATTGTTTTCGATTGTGTACACATGATATTGACTCCTATTTATTTCGAACAAGGTGCAAAATGCAAGTGCATTGTTTAGGGCTCTTACGAGTCAATGATTCGGGTGTTTCCGGGAATACGACAATTAGCGAAGATCTGCATACGCATTATTAATTTGGGAATACTGTATGCCAGTTAATTTCCATGACGTAGGTAAAGAAACCAATAAGGATGCAATATTATCACGAATATTTGGATTTGTTAAATTTGGATGGCCGTCCGTACCCAGTTGCGAGGAAGAAAAACCATATTTTGCGCGAAGAACCGATATTACAATGGATTTTGGCTGTCTCATTTATAATTATCGTATCATAATACCAAAATCACTACAAACAAAAATACTAGAAGAAATCCATCAAGGTAATTTAGGAGTTAGAAAAATGAATAGCTTATCACGTAATTATGTTTACTGACCTACCTTTTTTTTTTTTTTTTGGATGGGAAATCATCAAATGACTTCTCCCGCTCTGGGCGGAGCAGGAGGGAGTGTCAGACTTTTACTGACTAAAACCCATCCATGTTCCTTCATCGCCCTTTGTGTTCCGGGGCCACGGTATCTCTTTCGAACAGTCCCGCAACCCCGACAGGCATCGGTCCTTGCGGACCCCTTCCTTTTTGCTGACTCTCTTTGAGGCGCGCGTGGAACACGAACGCGCCGTCGACACGGCCTGTCGTCATGAGACGGACGGACGGCGAGCTAGCCCATAGCCCACCGTCCACAGGCCCGCGCCTACGGTGGCCGGGGGCCACGTGGTGACCCCCGACGCCCGGGGCGTCTCCCGCGGCGGCCGGGACGCTGTGAGGTTCTCTCCCTCTCACGTTCCGCCACCTCCTTCTCTAGCATTACTGCTTCGCAGAAGGAGGTGACGGCGTCTTTACTGGCCTACCTTAGATAATGACCTTGAGGTAATGTGTAGTACGTGTGAGCCGTGTCGTATGGTGCGGGATGCAGCGCCGCGGGCTGACCTGCATCCGTGGGAATTTCCTTTGTTAACATGGCAACGCTTACATGCAGATTTTGTGGAGTATTCAGGAAGGTAAATACCTCATTATAGTCGACGCGCATTCGAAGTGAATTGAGGCACTTCCTATGGGTCGTACAGACGCACAGTCAACGATCACAGCTCTTATTACAGTTTTTAGTAGGTTTGGATTACCTTCACATTTCACAACTTTCTACGGATGACGGACCACCATTCCAATCGACTGAATTTAAAAATTATTGCAAATAAATTGTGTTGCACATGTGACAACGGCACCTTATAGGCCACAGGGTAATGGCGCCGTGAAAATGCGGTGAAGACAGTAAAAAAAGCCATTAAGAGAGCGGTTCTTAGTGGCGAAAATGTATTGCAAGCATTAAACACATTCTTATTCAATTACCGCAATTCAACTACGGGCGTGTCACCGGCAGTATTGCTAATCGGGCGTCGGATGCGGACACGACTGGATGCGTTACGACCTGACGTCGCGCAAGTGGCGCGCGCGGCGCAGCAACGTCAGGTAGCACACAGGAGGCACGCCCCAGCCCCAAATTCGTGTAGGAGATCCGGTGCTCGCACGCGATTACGCCTCGGAATCAAATAAATGGGCGACGGGAACAGTGACTAAAAGTACGGGACCAGTGTCATACCGCATTGACATGGAAAACGGTGTCGAGTGGCGCAGACTTCGCGACCAAATAGTCCCCGTGGGAAACAAGTCGCAGTTATCGCGAGCAAGCATCGGCATTCACAAGGGGGAGGGTGGTGATCAATTGATCATGACTATGATGCTTTGTGTGCCAGTGAGCTGGAGACGGAGGTGGGCAGCGCGGGCCCGGCGAGCCTGGCCGCACCAGTGGCGCCTCGCTCCCCGCCGCCGCGCCGCCCCCCGGGGCTTCGGCGCGCACAATACGTGCGCACGTGCGCGCAGTTAATAAAGACTTAGTCTTATTCATAAAAATCCCCTAAAATAGGTTTTAGACACTCATTAGTTAAAATGCTCATTAAAACTAATAAACCTATTTAAAATTCTCTATTCATAAACGTTCAATAAACCCGTCATAGCTATGTTGTCGTTATAAGACGTTTTAACGTGATTATGTTGCCGTTCTGATGAATCCATAGATTAAATGCCAAAACAACTGGTGTCCACGGCCAAAAAACGCAAAAAAAAAAAGTTTGTCAACGTCACGTGACATTTAGAGAGCTTGTTGGCTTCTTGTGTTTCGTTCACGTGTATATTTTTTGAAGGAAATTAGATTGCATTATTGCATTGGACTCGCAGTTGGTTTTCAATATAGTATAATGTACTCTGTGCAGTTGGTTGAGACAACCCATGGATAAAATGTTACAGAGATTTAAAAACCTTAACAAATTAGGTATATTAAAATGCGGGATACAAATAGTAATAATATAAGTACTTAGTAAGTATCTATATTATCTTTCGACGATGTTAACACTGTGTCAGGGTATTTCTGTTAGGGCACGCCACGATAGTGGCGATAAGTCCCCTCTTTGAGGAGTGGCTAGAGAGACGCCACGGCGTCCTCACCTTCCGCCTGACGCAGGTCCTCACCGGACACGGTGTTTTCGGGAGGTTCCTGCACCGAATCGGGCGGGAGGAAACGCCCGGGTGTTTCCATTGCGAGGATCGACCGGAGGACACGGTGGAGCACACGGTGGAGGTGTGCCTCGCGTGGGCGGAGCACCGCCGTGCCCTCGAAGCGGCGATTGGCGGCGGCGACCTCTCGCGTCCGGCCCTGGTGCAAGCCATGGTCCGGAGCGAGATGGAATGGGACGCCGTCACCTCCTTCTGCGAAGCAGTAATGCTAGAGAAGGAGGTGGCGGAACGTGAGAGGGAGAGAGCCTCACAGCGTCCCGGCCGCCGCGGGAGACGCCCCGGGCGTCGGGGGCCACGTGGTGGCCCCCGGCCACCGTAGGCGCGGGCCTGTGGACGGTGGGCTATGGGCTAGCTCGCCGTCCGTCCGTCTCATGACGACAGGCCGTGTCGACGGCGCGTTCGTGTTCCACGCGCGCCTCAAAGAGAGTCAGCAAGGGGAAGGGGTCCGCAAGGACCGATGCCTGCCGGGGTTGCGGGACTGTTCGAAAGAGATACCGTGACCCCGGAACACAAAGGGCGATGAAGGAACATGGATGGGTTTTAGTCAGTAAAAGTCTGACACTCCCTCCTGCTCCGCCCAGAGCGGGAGAAGTCATTTGATGATTTCCCATCCGAAAAAAAAAAAAAAAAAAAAAAAAGGGTATTTCTGTTAGTTATTAGTTTTTAGTAGTTAAAACTGTGTTAACATGTTAATACACTTTTCCCTCTTAAGATTAAAATGTTAACTAATAAAAACATTTTAATGTTTTATTAGTTAACATTTTAATCTTAAGAGGAAAAAGTGTAAGGTATTTGTGTCTACTTTTGTTATTAAGTAATGTGGGTATTGAGGTATTTGTTGGAATGAGACACGTACAATCAGTTCAACCGTTTATTATGGACTGCCCGTCCGACACAATACGCACACATGCGTGTGCGCGCTCATTGATACACTACTATCCTCCACCCTTATTCTATAGTTACTTACCTCTAATCAAATACAAAAAATAAACAAACTAAATGGTGAGGCTACTTATAATTTACACAAGCTACCCTAGTGGGAAGTATATCCTAGCTAGGTAGGCAACGCTATCTACTTATGACGAGATCCTTAAAAGCTAATCTTAATTTAAAAAAACAGGTCAAAACATTTAGACCGTTCCTTAATGCTAATTAATTAATAATTATATGTAGGAGGATTATTTAGCCGGCATTGGCGGATGGGACGGGACCGGGTCGGCTCAAGAGTAGGCAAGCGCGGCGATTGAGTTATTTCCTGTGTAGGTTGCTCCTCACAGTCTTCGAACAGTTCCTGAGCATCAACCTTATCGTCCACCGTGACTACCTGTGACGGGTTTCCATCCAAACGGCTCGGGCTGGGCCCTCCACCATCCACGGGTTTTTCCCCCTTGCTACAGGGAGGACTCGACGGACTAATAAGTGAACTACGCTTTGTTTATGCGACTCCCTACCTATCGCATCGACTACCCTATAGTCTGTAGCACCTATCTTTTCTGTTACTTTGCCCTGCACCCACCTATCACCTCCTCTGTACTGGCGGAGCCAAATCTCTTCCCCGGGACGCAGGTCACGCGTCCCGCTTGCGCCACCTGTCTGCTGTTGCTTTTGTTGGGTGTTCCTAACCTTAGTGCCTCTATCAGGTCTCAACGAGTCTAGTTTTGTTCGCAGCCTCCGGCCGCACAATAAAAAACAACAGAAAAACAAATACAACAGAAAATTGACTAATGATTGATAATGTTGTTGTTGTTGTTGTTGTTGTTGTTTGATTAATTAATGTGGGTAGCCATAGTTCATCTTTTATCTCGTTCACTTTAAAATACATTTCCGCCCGTTCCACATATAATGTCCAGTTCCTGGAACGCACACTAAATTCCATTAACTTCCCAATTGTCATTTTCCCAAAAATTTTGAAAGTTCAATTCCGCACGCTAGTCCAATCCTCGTTAGCCACTGAGGTATTTGTTGGAATGAGACACGTACAATCAGTTCAACCGTTTATTGTGGACTGCCCGTCCGACACAATACGCACACATGCGTGTGCGCAATCATTGATACACTACAGGTATGCGCTAATATGAATAAACTAGTCAGCTATCCACCTCTGTGTTTAATTGACGTCCCACATCCGACTCTTCATTTTTATTTAATTTAGGATTTTTAATACAATAGGTGGAAAGTTTTCTGTCATTAAGTCATGGTCACCCTATCGAAAAATTCAAAACGTTATGACAGGTTTTATATTATAAAAAAAAAAAAACGTTTTTGCCTGCTATCGTTAGTTCTACTTAATTAGGTTTTGTTTACAAAAAAAATCAAGCTAATACTTACTTTCTTCAATAAATAAACACGACTTATTTCTAAGCAATACCGTTCTACAGATCCTGAAATATAAACCTAGGATTTTTTTGTGTATTTTACTAGTTTTGTCAAATTCAAATCTAGGTTTTACAAAAAACTTCAGACCTCTGCGATGCTTTTTCAGCGAGATATCGGCGATAACGTGTTTTTCACCGTTTCAATGGCGCGGCCATGGGGTTTTAAGTCCTAAAGCTCCTAAAATATAAACCTAGTATTTTTTTCTTATTCTTACAACTTTTTTACAAATTCAATCTGTTATTTACCTAAATTTCAGGTCTCTGCAACGCTTAGTTTTAAAGATCTCCGTGGCCGCGCGGTTCTCCGCGTTTCGATGGCGCGGCCACGTACAAACCCTTGTAACTTTTTGACCATAACTTTGACAAATTTATGGTTTTGGAAATCAACTTTTACAATTTTTTACAAAATCTTGGCACAGTTTTATTAAAAAAAAAACGCCGTGGCCGCGCCGTCGAAACACACACCTTACAGTCTTCAGGACAAGGTCTTCTTGACAAGGCGTCTGCGTTACCGTGGGTTCTCCCACTGCGATGTTCAATTACGAAGTGAAACTATTGCTACTGCAAGAGTTGCCCCTCTGGATTCTTGAACTGTATTTTTTTTAATTTATTTATTTAGGTAACCAACACCGATACATAAATTTTACAAAATAATCTTTTTGTAGTTATTATGGCCAATTATCGGTTTCCCTGCTGTATAACTGGGATTATGTTTAACACATGCGAACGGACTAATGCCAGATATTTCCATAAATAAAGTTACAATACAATACAAAATAAGTTTCAAGTTAAATTTAAATTACAATTTTGAAAATTTTTAAACAAAAAGGTTGTATAAAAGATAGTACAAGAAGAAGAAGATTGGTTGTTTGTCATTTATTATACTTCGGGTCTCAACCGAAGACGATTACTAATATTACTTGCAGCATTACACGAGATGGTGCTATCTTCATCACACGTTTAGATCTTAAACACTAAAAAATAGGATAAAAGGACATATTTTTTTATAAAAAAATCCTTTTTCCCTACCACTGGCAACACCATACGCCCTTGAATCATTACATGTTTTTGTGTTAACGGATTCACACGAAGTTTCACTGCGCGTATTTAAAATGGGAAAAAGAAAGCGTTCAACCTCAAAAGATAGTGATTATGATAGTATTTTGCGAAAAGTGAGAAAATTAGAGTCTAAATCGTCAGCGTCGGAGTCGGTGGAAAGTGATAGGTCGTACAACCGATATTATGATACCCACGGATATGAACAGGATGCGAGTATACCAGGTAATTTAATATTCTTTTACATAACAACTGAATTTAAAATACATAAGTAATTATATTGTTTAATTACAAGAAAAATATGGATTAAATTTTAACGACCTACCCTCATTCACTCCGCCGGCGGTCTTCAAAATCTTTAAAATTTCCAAGGAGTGTTTGTTGGCTATTCGGAATGTTTCATAGCGTAATAATGTAAAATGTACATAAACTATGCAAAATACAACTTGTGTCGACGAGATTGTTATCGCGTTTTGATCTTTGATTCCGTGATAATAATGGTGTTGGACTTATTCTCCACTATTAAAATACACGAAAAATCGTGTCGAGATTAGACTCCACTATAAGTGTAGAGGAAAACTTTATAACACACACAAACACACTTAACACACACTGAACACTTTATAACTTTATAAGTTTCGTGTGAGTAAGTATTCTTACTCCACGTAAACCGTGTTGAGGATATAAGTACTTACTGCACTATAAGTTGGCTCCACGTGAATCGTGTTGAGAATCTATGCACCGTACTCCACTATGAGTGATGAGGATAACTTTGCTCCACGTAAATCGTGTTGAGGATTTAGGTACCTACTCCACTATTAGTGTTGAGGATAACTTTGCTCCACGTAAATCGTGTTGAGGATTTAGGTACCTTCTCCGCTATAAGTGTTGAGGCAACGTACTCCATGTAAATCATGTCGAAATTATACTTCGCTATATTTTAAGCAAGTTACACAATGGTGTCGATTCTGTTGTGCACAAACTAAACTTTATTTAGGTTATTGCTATGTTTTTCTCTTAAAACCAGAAAGAGACAGAATGAACAGCTATTCGGTTCCGACTTATCTGAGCATATTAAGTCGTCAAAAGCTATAACTAAGACTGGTTCAGATATAACAGCCTACGCTTACACAACCTCGGGGTGCTTTAAACTCGAGGGGGGCGCCATCACGCATATCAACAGCGGTCGAGCCGCGCACCACGCACACCGCCGAGGGGCCGACGCCGACGTCTAGAAGCAACACGGGGACGCCGCCACGCCAACAGCGCGCGGTATCAAGCAAAGAGGCAATATTAGGAACACAGGTACCTATTTCTGGCCGTTTATCAAACTTTTATGATAAATGGTGCGAGCTCACTGACGATCACACTATTTTACAATGGGTTCAGGGAAATTAAATTCCTTTCAGTGAAGAACCTATACAAATAGCTGAGCCCCCTAACAATGCTTGTAATTCGCAGTCACAAAGTCAAATCATTGACAAATGTATATCAGACTTGATACGTTCGCGATTTATATCAACATATGTACATCATGCCAAGGACAATTTATTTCACCAATATTAACAGTGCCCAAGACGAACGGAACTCATAGGTTTATTTTAAATTTAAAATAACTAAATAAATTTGTTAAGATTGAACATTTTAAGATGGAGGACTATCGCACTGCGCTAAAATTGTTAAATCAGAACGACTTTATGCCAACAACAGACAATAAGGATGCTTATTTTTTAATTTCCATAAGTGATGATGACCGGAAGAAATTACGGTTTATATGGAAGTCTCAGTTATACGAATTCAATGTTCTTCCGTTCGGCCTTTGCACTGCACCATTTGTTTTCACAAAATTACTCAAACCCGTTCTGAAATATTTACGCATTTTAGTATTAATATCAGTAAAAACTACCGCGATGATTTTTTATGTATAAGTAGCTCGTATGACGAGTGTTTTTTAAATGTTAAAACTACAGCCGCAGTGTTAGAATCGTTAGGTTTTGTAATTAATATTAATAAAAGTGTTATGTCACCTAGTAGGGTTTGTACTTAAGTAAGTTTTTAGGCTTTATATTTAATACCTCAAGCATGATTATTACTTTACCAGATGAAAAGAAATATCGAATAACAGCCTTATTCATAAAAAGTTAGAGCCTCCTTGATGGCTTCTTGAAGGCCCGATGCTAAAAAACATGATTCATAAACGTCTATTAACGCTAATCAGTCTATCAAGGCTCTGCTAAATTTAGACAGCCTTATTCATAAAAAGTTAGAGCCTCCTTGAAGGCTCCTTGAAGACCCGATGCTAAAAAACATGATTCATAAACGTCTGTTAACGCTATCAGTCCATCAAGGCTCTGCCAACGTTAGTGGACCGTTGACCCTCCTTTATCTCCCTGCTAAGTCACAAAATGGCCGCCGGAAATTTGAACAGCTGACTTTGACAAGAGCAAAAAACCATACCGAAGATAATTTTAGTGAAGGGAGGGTTACGCAGATTAAAAAAAAATCCAGGAAAATTTATTTTTAGAAATTTGTATTTAAAAATCCTCTTAATTAGGTTTTTAAGATGATACGTGTACTAACAATAAATATGAAAAAAATAAAATTACCATGATTAACATAGTTACAGCTTTTTGCACTTAGGTACAATACAACATAAACATGCGGATCGGAAATGGCGGGAAAACAAACATCTCGCTTTTTATAAAAGTTGATCTTGGGGTTGTATCGTCAAATTTTATCTTTTCTTATTGGTTTATCATTTCTTTTTTTGTTCCTTTTCTTTTTTCTCGTGTGTATTTGTAAAAAAATGCGTTTTCCCGCTAATTTGTTGTCACTGCTGTCATTTTTTTTTTAAATTGTCGATGAAGCCTTTTTTAGGGTTCCGTAAAAAAACGGAACCCTTATGAATTCGTCATGTCTGTCTGTCTGTCCGTCCGTATGTCACAGCCACTTTTTTCGAAATTATTTGGTAAGTAGATGTATTCTGTGAACCGCATTAAGATTTTCGCACAAAAATAGAAGAAAAAAAACAATAAATTTTGGTGGTTCCCCATACTTAAAACTGAAACTAAACTATTTTTTTCATCAAACCCATACGTGTGTATCACATACGGAGGTTTATAAGGATAGGTCTTCAAAAATGATATTTAGGTTTCTGATATATTTTTTTCTAAACTGAATGAACTGACACCTCCAAAGTGGTAAAATGTGTCCCCCCCCCATGTAACTTCTAAAATAATAGAATGATAAAACAAAAAAAAATATATGATGTACATTACCATGTAAACTTCCACCGAAAACTGGTTTTAACTTAATTTAAAAAAAAACACTATTATTAAACGTCGATCAAAGTTACAACGAACTACAAGAACTTTTATATTATGTTACTTGCTGCTACGGAACTTTTTTGTCATTTGATTTGTCAAGATGGCCAACATAACGCGTCAGTCTGCTAGCTAACAGACCCATCAACAGTCTGCTAGCTGACTGCTAGCAGACCCATCAAACCTCAATTAAGGATTTTTTATGAATAAGGCTGTAAGTTACGGAGTTGATGTCCAAAAATTAATGCACTATAAGGTACTTTGCTGAAATAATAGGACTGTTGACCTCCGCATGCCCAGCAGTCAGTTACAGTTGGATGTTCACAAAATTGCTTGAGCGCGAATGGAAATTGATCAGAGATAGAATTGTCTTTACCTACGTATAAACACACTTGAGGTTACAGCCGCATTAGTGTCGTCGGCCGCCGCCGGTACCCCGACCCTTGAAGGTGTCAGGAGGGGTCGGGGGTACGTAGCAGCACGGTTCGGAGAGATCGTAGTGGTGGGAGTCTACTTCTCCCCGAGCCGAACTCTCGCCGAGTTCCACAACTCTCTCGCAGAGTTGAGTGTCGTCGTCGGGAACCATTCCCTCCTTGTGCTTGTCCTCGGGGACTTCAATGCCAAGAATTTGGCTTGGGGTTCTCGTTGCACAGATGTGCGGGGAAGGATGGTGGAGGACTGGGCTCTGGAGAAGGGCCTGGTCGTCCTAAATCGGGGTTCTGTCCCCACGTGCGTGCGGATGCGGGGTGAGTCGGTGGTGGACATTTCGTTCGCTAGCCCCGCTCTGTCGCCACGTGTCGTTGACTGGCGTGTCATGGAGGGGGTGGAGACCTATTCCGACCACCGGTATATCCGGTTCGACGTCTCCACCCAGACCTCAAGCGCGCCGGTCCAACAGGCTCCGAGTGGTCTGCGCTGGGTGCTGAAGCAGTGGGACCGGGAGCTCCTCCTGGAAGCCTCGATCGTGCAGGCCTGGGTGACATCACCAGAAAGGCCTGCCGACATTAACAATGAGGCAGGGTGGTTCCAGGAGGCCATGTGCGACATATGTGACGTGGCAATGCCCCGAGTCCGGCCAGGAAGCGCCCGGCGTCAGGTGTACTGGTGGTCGCGAGAGCTGACGTCTCTGCGTGAGGCGTGCGTGGCTGCGCGGCACCTGTACGCCAGGCATCGCAGGCTCCGCATTCGTCCACCGAATGCGGCAGCCATCGAGGCGGAGCTTTATGAGGGGTACAGAGCGGCGAAGACCACCCTCCGCGAGGCTGTCCTGCGGGCCAGGGATCTGGCCCGCGAGGAGATGCTGGGGACTCTCGATAGAGATCCGTGGGGGCGCCCTTATAAGATGGTGCGGGATAAACTCCGCACCTGGGCCCCCCCACTGACGCAGAGTCTCCGGCCTGAGCTCGTGGAGGACGTGGTGAGCACTCTGTTCCCCACGCGGGGAGAACCACGGACCACCAGGATGACGACGACGACACTCCGGAAGTGACTGGGGTAGACCTGAGAGTGGCGGTACGTAGGCTCAGTGCCAAAAATACCGCCCCAGGACCCGACGGCTTGCCTGGCAAAGCCTGGGTCCTGGCCTCGGAGGCTCTCGGGCCCCGACTGGAGGGGCTCCTAAGCGCATGCTTGGAGAGGGGCCAGTTTCCGCTTCGTTGGAAGACGGGGAAGCTGGTCCTCATTCGGAAGCCGGGGCGCCCTGCGGACTCTCCGTCCGCATACCGGCCCATAGTGTTGCTCGACGAGGTGGGCAAGCTCTTTGAAAGAGTAATTGCAAACCGCCTCGCCGAGCACCTTGCTGGTACGGGGCCGGATCTTGCGGAACACCAATTTGGTTTCCGCAAGGGGCGCTCTACGGTGGACGCCATCATGCGCGTGAGAGCCCTCACGACGGGGTATGCGGTGTCCCGGGGTGGGGTTGTCTTGGCGGTGTCTCTTGACATCGCCAACGCCTTCAACTCCATGCCCTGGAGCTGCATTAGGGAGGCACTCCGGTATCACCGGGTGCCGACCTACCTCCGTCGTGTGGTCGGGGACTACTTGACGGACAGAGCCGTCATCTACCCCGGTCGCAGCGGAGAATGTAAACGGCGAGAGATGTCGTGCGGTGTCCTCGACAGCCGATGGAACTTCGTGGAGCATTTCCGACGTTTGGCCCCCAAACCGGAACGGACCGGGGCTGCCTTCAGGCGGCTTCTGCCCAACCTGGGGGGGCCTCCGGCCGGAAGCTCTACGCGGGAGTCGTGCGGTCCATGGCCCTTTACGGGGCCTCAGTGTGGGCGCGTTCATTGAGGCGGCGAGCCGCCCACTACCTGAACGTGCCCCAAAAGGTGGTAGCCGTAAGGCTGGCCCGTGGGTACCGCACGATCTCCCGTGAGGCGGCGTGCCTCCTTGCCGGATTGCCGCCATGGGATCTGGAGGCAATTGTCCTCGCGCGCCTGCACGAATGGGGCGCGGAGGTGCTACGCCGGGGGGAAACTCCACTGCCGCGGCAAATTGTCACGCAGCGGACAGACTTCCGGCATGATCTCATGGCGACATGGAGAGAGCGACTGTCGCAACCCCGTGCAGGGCACGCCACAATAGTGGCGGTAAGTCCCCTCTTTGAGGAGTGGCTTGAGAGACGCCACGGCGTCCTCACCTTCCGCCTGATGCAGGTCCTCACCGGACACGGTTGTTTCGGGAGGTTCCTGAACCGAATCGGGCGGGACGAAACGCCCGGGTATTTCCATTGCGAGGATCGACCGGAGGACACGGTGGAGCACACGGTGGAGGCGTGCCCCGCGTGGGCGGAGCACCGCCGTGTCCTCGAAGCGGCGATTGGCGGCGGCGACCTCTCGCGTCCGGCCCTAGTGCAAGCCATGGTCGAGACGGAATGGGATGCCGTCACCTCCTTCTGCGAAGCAGTAATGCTAGAGAAGGAGGTGGCGGAACGTGAGAGGGAGAGAACCTCACAGCGTCCCGGCCGCCGCGGGAGACGCCCCAGGCGTCGGGGGCCACCACGTGGCCCCCGGCCACCGTAGGCGCGGGCCTGTGGACGGTGGGCTATGGGCTAGCTCGCCGTCCGTCCGTCTCATGACGACAGGCCGTGTCGACGGCGCGTTCGTGTTCCACGCGCGCCTCAAAGAGAGTCAGCAAAAAGGAAGGGGTCCGCAAGGACCGATGCCTGCCGGGGTTGCGGGACTGTTCGAAAGAGATACCGTGGCCCCGGAACACAAAGGGCGATGAAGGAACATGGATGGGTTTTAGTCAGTAAAAGTCTGACACTCCCTCCTGCTCCGCCCAGAGCGGGAGAAGTCATTTGATGATTTCCCATCCGAAAAAAAAAAGGTTACAGCCGCATTTTATGGCTTAAAGATTACTAAAGACTTAAAAAATCTCAAATTTTGTTAAGGTATGATAACACCACTGCCATATTATGTTATATAAACCGCATGGGTGGTGTTCAGCACCCACATTTAAATGACATTACTCGAAAGATCTGGCAGTGGTGTGAACTTGTGAAGCAAGAAATATATTTGTAATCTAGCGACAACATAATAGCAGATCGAGAATCTCAGCGAATTATAATAAAGATTGGGAAATCTCAGATTGTGTTTTTTCACTTAAAAGTCAATATATTGTTCGAAAAACCGGGGTTTGACTTTTTCGCATCCGTATTCCGAAGTTATTGATTCATTTACTGTTTCTTGGCGTAACATTTTCTTTTATACTTTCCCCCCTTTCTGTCGAAGAGATAGGTATTTTATAATAACTTGGATCTTTATGAGACGGATAGTGCCCAAATTATATCATTTTTAACAACAAAAGATTGAGGAGGGTTCTAGCTACAATAGTTTAACTAAGCATAGGTCTGCCCTATCAGTTATTTTGGGCTATAACGTTACTATAAATGACTGTATCAGCTGCTTCCTTAAAGTTGTCTACAAACTAACTCCCCCAAAACCAAAATACAATTCACCATGGGATACAAACGTAGTACTGAAATACCTTTCCGATGTATGCCCTTCCGATAATATATCTTTAGTTGATTTGTCACATACCTAAGACTTGTATCGCTATCGCTTCTGCTCAAAGAATGCAGACCATCAGTGTTATAAAGTTGAAAAATATATCGATACAAGAAAACGAGATTGTAATTAAAATTAGTGATTTAATCAAAACATCGAGGCCCGGGGCATACCAACCACTTATAAAACTACCGTACATTATTTGTCCAGCATTTGCTATTGAAACCTACCTATACATAACTAGTTCTTTGCGAAATGACTATCCTGAAGGAATTTTTTTTTATCGGTGTACGCAAAACTCATAAAAAAGCAGGCCCTCAATTAGCACATTGGGTAAAAAAGGTTTTGCAAGACAAGAATAGAAATTACCATAATCGGTGCTCATACTCGTAGTACTCGCTCGGCATCTACATCTACCGCGCACAGATCTGGGGTAAGTCTGGAGGTGATGCCGAAACCTGGCTCCCGCGGCTCACTAGGCCGTGAAGACGGCGCCAGGCAACAGGAGCCCCTCCCGGGGTTGGACCGGGCGCTGTCGTTGCCGGCAATCGACGTTGACGACGACGGAGCGACCGGTGCAACGCTGGCTGGACCCCCTCCTCCTCGTAGTGAGGAGAAGAAGGGATCCAGCAAGAAGCCGATGGGGAAAAACGCTGCCGGAGCAAGCTCGGCGGCAGCTGCGGGGGGCCCGTCGACGACGCCGGCGCCTGCCCGCGGTGCGCCGGCGCCCTCGTCGAGCCAGCCGCATGCCGTGGCCGTGCGCCCCTCCGCCTTCCGCCCGGTGCCGATACAGGCCCCGGGTCCCGCCACCGCTACTCCCGGGCGCGCGCCACACACGCGTGCTACCGCACCCACGGCGCGCGTAACAGTGCGCGATTCCGCGCCTCCCGCGCGCGCGCCCGCGCCCACAGCTCCCGAGCTCCCGAGGAAGATCCTATATTTTTCTCGCCTGGGGCAGTAAGACGCGCCATCCTGAGGACGAAGCCCAGGAAGGCCCCCGGTGCGGACGGTATCACCAACGCAGTGCTGCGCCAATTGCCGTACCGTACGGTAGCGGCACTGGCACGCCTGAACACGGCGATACTGCGCACCGGGACGTTTCCTTCCTCGTGGAAGGAAGGGCGCGTCATTATGCTGCCCAAGGCGGGGAAAAACATACTGAAGCCGGAGAGCTATCGGCCTGTAACGCTGCTGCCCACCACCTCCAAGGTGTTCGAAAAACTCCTGTTGCGGCATCTCCAGCCGCACATCGACCCGCGGCCCGAGCAGTTCGGGTTCAGGTCGGAACACAGCACGACGCTTCAGTTGTCGAGAGTACTGCACCACATGGCGCAAGCCATTAACAAGAAGGAGTATGCGGTTGCAGTACTCCTCGACATGGAGAAGGCCTTCGACCGCGTGTGGCACGAGGGCCTATTATTCAAGTTGGCCACATCCGACGCGCCCCGCCGCGTTGTAAAGGTGGTCCAGTCTTTTCTTACAGACAGAAGCTTCCGCGTGGTGGTCGAGGGAGCGCTCTCCAGTGCCCGACCGGTGCTGGCCGGAGTGCCCCAAGGCAGTTGCGTGTCGCCGGCGTGTTACTCGCGTTACACCGACGACATCCCCACGACACCAGAGGCGATGCTCGCGCTGTACGCCGACGACGCCGCGTACATCACTACATCGCTTAACGCGAAGTACGCGGCGGTCAAGATGCAGCGCGCGCTAGACCTGCTGCCTGACTGGTGGTCAAAGTGGCGACTGTCGGTTAACGTGGGTAAGACGCAGGCGATGGTCACTGGACTAGTGCCCCTCCCACCACCCCTGACTCTACAAGGCGCCGACGTCGAGTGGTCGCCCCGGGTGAAATACCTGGGCGTCACCATCGACCGTCGGCTCACCATGGGCCATCACGTCCGCCAGGTCGCGGCACGGGCTGGGGTTGCCCGCCACCAGCTCCGTCCGGTGCTCTTGGTGCGCGTCAAGTTGGGCGTGTATAAAACTTATATACGCCCGATTCTGACGTACGCCGCCCCCGCATGGTACGTCTTCGCATGCGAGGGGCACAAAAAGCTTCTCCGCACGCAGCAGAACATGGCGCTGCGGACAATTGTCGATGCCCCTCGCTTCGTGAGGAACGACGTTATCGTGCGGGACCTCGGGATCGAGAGTCTGGACGCCTTCATCCGGCGCCTTGCGACGGGAATGTTCGCGCGTGCCGACGCATCTGCTTGGCCACACGTCAAGCACATTGCACCGTGGCATGCGCGCCCCCCTGACGCGAGGCGCCCTCTCCCCCGCGACCTGGTAGCGGAAGAAGAGCCCTCCCCACCGGATTTGACGCCTCAACTGAGTATCTTCCCGTAGGGCGGTACGAAGGCCAAGTAACACAGTAGGTAGTTCTTCGCTCCAGTGCGCACCGGCGCTTCGCGCCATAAGCGTGGACTTCAATGTGCGATGCCAGCGTTCAACTTGACCATTTGCTTGAGGGTGGTAGGCAGTTGTACGTATTCTTGTTATGCCGAATTTCTTCATATGTAAGTTGAATAACGACGATTCAAACTGTCGCCCTTGATCCGTTGTTACTCGTAAAGGGCAGCCAAAACGTGATATCCATCCCTCGTAGATTGCTTGGGCGACGGTGTCGGCGGTGACGTCACGCACAGGAATTGCTTCCGGCCATTTAGTGCAGCGGTCGATTATTGTTACTAGGTATCTGTAGTCGTTAGAGGGCGGCAGTGGTCCAACGATGTCAACGTGAATGTGATCGAAGCGCGACGATTTTTGAAACTCGCCGAGTGGGCTGATAACGTGTCGTTGAATTTTCCCGCGCTGGCAACCGATGCATGATTTCGCCCACAAACCAACTTCTTTGTTCATATTCGGCCAGAAAAACTTTGTTGACATTACCTACTCTTCTTGTTGTTCGCACACCAGGGTGACTTAGTTCGTGTTGCGCTTTGAATGCTACTATACGATAAGTCGCTGGTAGGTATGGACGAACGTTGCCGGTTGATGTTTCGCATATGATGGGTCGTTGACCGCCGGGTAATGTGATAGGAGCGAACTTGAGACTTGGGTTCAACATGCAAATCTTCAGTTCTTCATCGTTTTCTTGGTCTTGAGCGAGTTGGTTGTAGTCGATCGTAGAGTGTGACAAGTCGATTTCTTCGATGCGTGATAAGGCGTCCGCTGCTTCGTTCTTATCACCGTGAATGTATTTGATCTTTGCACAGAACTGACTAATGTAGTGTAGCTGGCGTTCTCGTCGTGGTGTGACGCTGCTACTTGGTGTTCTTGTTAGGGCGTAAGTTAGTGGTTTGTGATCGGTGAATATTGTCAGGTCACTGCCCTCAATCAGTCGTCGTAGGTGTTGCACTGCCGTGTACATTGCTAATAATTCGCGATCGTACACGCTGTAGCGTCGCTGTGTGTCACTCATAGTTTTTGAGTAGAATGCCAGGGGTCTCCACGCGTTGTCCACTCTTTGTTGAAGCACGGCGCCGATGCTAGTATTCGATGCGTCGGTAAATAAACATAGCGGCGCGTTGGGAATGGGGTGCGTCAGAGTTGTTGCCTCGAGGATGCTTTGTCGGCATTTTTCAAAAGCTTGTGCTGCTACTTGAGACCATTGTATCGGAGTTTTGTCATTCTTCTTGCTGTTGTGTAGGTATTTGTTTAATTCATTTTGGTACTCGGCTTGATGTGGTAAACAACTACGGTAGAAGTTTATCATTCCTAAAAATCTTCTTAGTTCTTGCACTGTCTGTGGTTTGGGATAGTCGACTATGGCTTGAATTCGTTCTTGAGTGGGTTTGATTCCTTCTGATGACACTTCGTATCCCAGGAACTCGATGGTTTTCTTGTCAAACTCGCATTTATCTATGTTAAGACTGACGCCGTAGGTATTTAGGCGTTCGAGTACTAGTTCTAAGTGGCGGCGGTGTTCTTCCTTATTTCTCGAGTGTATGAGCAGATCGTCGACGAAACAGAATACGTTGTCGTCGAGTCCTCGTAGAACTTCATGCATGAAACGTTGAAAGGTTTGACCGGAGTTTCTTAAGCCGAACGTCATGCAGTTGAATTCGAAGAGGCCGAATGGAGTTATTATTGCTGTTTTTTGAGCATCTTGTTTTGCGATTGGTATCCAGAAATATGCCATTTTCAAATCGAGTTTCGAGAATATTGTCTTGCCATGGAGTTGGTATGTGAAATCTTGAATTCGTGGAATTGGGTATCGGTCGGGAACGGTGACGGCGTTGAGTCTTCTGTAATCTCCACATACTCGAAGTGATCCGTCTTTCTTTTTCACAATGTGAAGTGGACTCGCCCACGGACTGCTTGACGGCTTGCATATTCCCATCTTAATCATGCGCTCGAACTCGAGTTTTGCTGCTTTATACTTGTCGGGCGGTAGAGGGCGCGGCCGTGAGTAGATCGGCGGCCCAGTCGTCTCGATGTGATGTGTGACGTCATGCTTGGAAGGAGTTTTTAGTGTCATTGGTCGTAGTACATCTGGATATTTCTTCAGCAGGTCGTGATGAGTGTGGTCTCGGTTGATAATGTGGATTGATTCTTCTTTGCTGTTTATTTTGATGGCGTTCACACTAAGCTCAGTCACACGGTCGATAAGTTTTCTTTGGTGCAAGTCGACTAACAGTTTATGCTGTACCAGGAAATCGGCACCCAGTATTGAAGTCTTCACATTGGCGACGACGAAAGTCCATTTGAAACTTCTTCGTAATCCTAGGTTGAGCTCGAGTGTGCGCTCTCCGTAGGTACGAATCTCTGTTCCGTTGGCTGCGTAAAGTTTGTAGCCTGCATTGTCCGCCGGTCTTGAGTATTTCTGGTTTCGAGCGGCTAATACCGATATGTCGGCTCCCGTGTCGACAAGAATTTTTTCTCGGTTGTTGATGTCGATCACACATAGGCGGTGGCTTATTTGGTTTACATCGACACCCGCCACTATCGATGCACGTTCTAGTTTTCCCGCTTTTCTCTGGAACACGGCGATTCGCATTTCCGTGCGTCGTTGCCGAATCGGTAATGGAAACGGCACAGCCAGTCGGGGTCGCCGGGCTTGCGGGAGTTAACATTACGCTGTCTTGAATGTGAGCGTGAGCGGCTGCGATGTGCTGAGTTTTGGCGGGAACGGTGATACGACGATTGTTGATGTTTTCGTAGTTCGGCGACTTCGAGTGATAAGTTCTCTATTTGTTTCGAAAGCATGTTGATTTGTAGGTTTGTTATCGCGTTAAGCTGTACCTCATTGCCTGCTGGACTTGTTGACGGAGGATTTGCTGTGGAGACTGTGGCGACTGTACTGGGTTCGAAATGTTTCATCATTTTGTCGGCCATTGCGGCAAGCACTTCGAGCGACGACTCTGTGTTGACGGAGAGCACGGCGCGGACTTGTGGGGGCAGCTGGTTAAGCCACATAACCTTCAGCGCCTCATCAGATAGTAGCTTGCCACTGAGATCTCGCATTTTACGCAGCAGCTGGCTTGGCTTGTTGTCGCCGAGTTCGAGACCGCTGAGTAACTTCTGTAACTGCCGGTGATCTGACTCTTGGTACGTCGAGATGAGTCTGTCCTTGAGCGTGCTGTATTTGCCGGTGGCCGGTGGATGTAAGATGATGTCTCCGATTTGTTCTAGGTCGCTGTTGCCGAGTAGCGGGACGACGAGGTTGAATTTCTGCTCTTCACCTATCTTGCTGGCAGCGACGGCGGCTTCAAATTGCGCGAACCACAGACGAGGATTTTGGCGCCAAAATGGTGGTAGACGTGCAGGAAGTGAGATTGTTGCCACGTCACTCTTCACTGTTGTGGCGCCCTCAGCATCGCAAAAATCTTCGGGAGTCTTCGACATGATGGTGCTCTTCTATTTTCTGCTGTTGATCTTGCAAGAATTTGATGATCGAGGAGCTCAGGCTTCGTCTTCCCGGTCGTGTTCTTGTACTTTTTGTTCGCGGGTCACCAATTTAGGGAGTGACAGGGATTCACCGTAGATAATAAAACTCCGTATTCCAACTAGGATGAACACTGAATACCTTTATTTTCGAAAGCCCTACTTATATATACATTGTCCGTGATAGCATCTAGGCATAACCGATACCGTTTACGAACGCTCGACCAATAGCGACGCGCCGCAAGGCGAGAGGCGCGCGGGGCGCGGGGCGCTGTTTCGCCGCGGCACTCGGTCGACGCAAAGTTATAAATAGGAGTGGCGCGCAAACTTCGGTCCTTACCGCCGCCGCGCCTTGCCCCGCGCCGCCCGCTCACACCGCCGCGCGACCCGGTGCGCTACCGTCCGCGAGCGCTCGCTCGGCCGCCGCTACGGGCCGAGCCGTGCGCAGCGCGTCGCCCGCGCCTCGCCGCTTGCTGGCAGGCTCAGCCGCCGCAACCACTGCAGCCGCACATGAAGTTGCCATGTCGCCGCCACCGCCGAGAGCCTCTGCCCGGGACTCCCCAGCCGCACTCTCTCCGTGTTCGTCGAGGGAAGGGAGCGACCTCTCCACGGCTTCCTACTCGACGCCCGCTCACCACGACCTACCTGCCGGAGTCCCGGATACAGAGGTTAGTCAGTGTTTTATTAATGACGAAGAAGACTATAATAGTGAGATGAGTACCGAGGACGCGCTGGCCCTAGACCACGACTTCCAGTCTGAAGTCAGGGCCCAGCGCAAACCAAGAAGCTCAGACGGCGAGGCCGCTGAAGAGGCCAAGCGTCCATGCCCCGACTCCCCGCTCCCGCAGCGTGACGCGCGCGGAAGAGCGGGAGCGGGTTCGCCGACTTTCGCTGAAGCGACTCGCCGCACACCCACAGGACTGGACTCAGCACGCACAGTGCCACCACCCGCCGCAGCCCCTGCACAAGGTGCGAGCGCCACCGCGGCTGCCAAAGGCAGCAAGGAGAAGAGGCCACGCTACCCTCCGCTCATAGTGGAGAAGCTGACCGGCTGGGCCGCCCACTTTAGGGCCCTCAGCATAAAGTTGGGCCACCCACCTAACGCCCGACCTTTCAAGGGGGGATTTAGGTTCCTCCCGGAGAGCGAGGACGAATACAGGGTGGTCCAAAGCTATCTGACGGACCTGGAAAAGTTGGACGGCACCAGTTGGTTCGCTTACTCGCTGCAGGCGGAGCGTAGCCTTAAGGTGGCCATCAGGGGGCTGCCGGCGGACACGGACCCAGCTGATATCACTGAGGAGCTCAGCCTGCTGGGGTATGAACCGGAATACGTGCGCAATATTAACGCACGCGGAGGACGACCCGGCTGCATATTCCATGCAGTGCTGAGGAGGCAGACGGACATCCGTAGGATTTACGACACCACGACTCTAATGTGCATGCGTGGTGTCCGCGTCGAAGCGTGGAGAAGCAAGCGTGGGCCTGCACAATGCCACAGATGCCAGAAGTTTAGGCACAGCTCGCACCAATGCCACCGCCCTCTCGCCTGCGTGAGGTGCGGTGAAGGACACGTTGCGCGCGACTGCCCGCGCCCAAGAGAGGAGCCGGCCACCTGCGCCAACTGTGCGGGCGACCACCCGGCCTGCAGCACAAGGTGCCCGGTCCTCAAGAAAGAAGCCAAGAACAGGCGGGCGGGCACTGTCGCCACTTCAGCGGGTCAGCGTCGGCCTAGAGAGGGGCCACCAACCAACGCTGAGGACCATGAGGCCCCCAGCACCACGCTGATGGCGGCAGCAAACGGGCCCACCTCCACCGACACAAATGACGCTACTGCCTCGAGGCGGAAAAACAAGAAGCGCGGGGGAAGGAAGAGGGGAAAGAAACCCCAGCCCCCCGCGACCCAAACAACAGAGGGCACTGTCCCTGTCGCGGCGCAGGCGCAGCCCACTGCCGCACCAACAACATCAAAAGTGACTCCTTTTGTTGCCGCTGCTGGCGCTAGTGAGCCGAGGAAGGGGAAGCGGGAGGAAAAACCTGCCCCACCCACGAGCGCGGCCCCGGCCGCCACTAAACCCAAGGCACCAAGGCTGCCGCAACCGCAACAACAACAACAACAACAACAGCAACAGAGACAACAACACCCAGCTGTCGCCCGCGAGCAGCGGCAACAAAATCCACCACCGATTGGCGTCCCACAGACTGAAGGCCAACAACAGCAACAGAAGGAGTTCACCGCCTGCGCCATCAACCTGCTCATGAGCCTAATTAGGGCCATAAGACAGGGACAGGACGCGGGCATAGTTATCCTCGACGGACTGGCTGAGCTACTAAGATTGTACAATGTCTAGTTCGTTGAGGGTACTGCATTGGAATGCCCGCGGCCTTAGAAACAAGGTCGCCCCATTCCGCCTCCTCCTCAAGGAACAAAGGATCGACGTGGCGCTCATAGGTGAAACACTCCTGGGGCCTGCGGACAAGATCAGGTTCCCGGGGTACTTCACCTATAGGAGGGATGAGAAGTCGCCGCTCGGCATCACCTACCGCGGGCTGGCGGTGCTGGTCAGCCGAAGGGTCGTCCACCAACCGCTCCCAGAGATCACCCCTACGACCTTCAAGGCGCTGGGAGTCCAACTCCACGTCGCCGGCAAGGACATGAACATCTACGCGGCCTACCATCCACCTGGCACCGATTTCAGTCTCACAGAGCTGAAAAACATCTTGCAGTCGCCGAACCCGACACTCCTTGCCGGCGACTTCAACACCAAGCATCCGGCCTGGAATAGCCGGACGCAGAACACCTGGGGCGGACGACTCTTCACGGACGCGGAGGCCCATGGATACACGGTGTCCGGCCCTGACACACCAACCCACTACCCAGACAACCAGGCGCACTCTCCGGACGTGCTGGACATCGTGATCCACCGGGGCCTCGGTTGCCAGCTCACCCAGCAGGTGATAGACGACGAGTTGCAGTCGGATCACCAACCTGTACTCGTCGTCCTATCAGAGATAGGACGACCGACCAGACTCTCGCCTCCTGCGCCACGTCGCATCACAGACTGGGACACTTTTAAAGGAAAGCTGGAGACCACCACACCCACTTGGCCCTGCGAGACCGCCGCAGACGTTGAGAGGCTTGCGGAAGAGGTCACCGCCTGCATCCAACGCGCCTTGGAAGAGGCGACTACAACATCGCCGACGCCGCCGGGGGGGTTTGTTTACAAGCCCCTCCCCGCCCACATCAAGCACCTAGTCGCCCAGAGAAGGCGCCTACGCAGGCGGTGGCAGGACACAGGCTGCCCCGCAATCAAGCGCGACCTCAACCGTCTGGCGGAGAAGGTCAGGGTCAAGCTACAAGAGTTCAACGCCGCGGGCTGGGAGGAACGCATCGACGCCACAGAGGGAGACTGGCCGTCGATTCACAAGCTGTGCAGGACTCTCACGAACACCCCAGCCCCGGTACGTCCACTTCGCCACAGCGACGGGGCCCCCAGATATGCTGCAGCAGACCGAGCAGAGATCTTTGCTGAGCACCTGGAGCGTCAGTTTCAGCCAAACCCAACCACCGACGCCGAGCACATCGCAGCAGTCGAGAGGCACCTTGGAGAGTACTTCGCCTCGCCGGTAGCTCCCGATGAAGACCTGATTTTCTTTTCACCTTGTGCAGTTAGACGCGCCATCCTTAGGACAAAGCCAAGAAAGGCCCCGGGGGCGGACAAGATCACCAACACCGCGCTGCGCCACCTGCCGTACAGAACGGTAGCGGCGCTAGCGCGCTTGTTCACAGGGATACTGCGCACCGGGGTTTTCCCGGCTGCGTGGAAGGAGGGGCGCGTCATCATGCTGCCCAAACCTCACAAGGACGTCCTGAAGCCGGAAAGCTACCGGCCCATCACACTACTCTCCTGCATCTCCAAGGTGTTTGAACAACTCCTGCTGCGACACCTTCATAAACATGTGGGCCCACGCCCCGAGCAGTTTGGGTTTCGCTCGGAGCACTCAACGACGCTCCAGCTGTCGAGGGTACTGCACCTGCTCACGGCGGCGCTGAACAAGAAGGAGCGAGCAGTTGCAGTATTCCTCGACATGGAAAAAGCATTTGACAGAGTGTGGCATGCCGGTCTGCTCTACAAACTGTCGAAGACAGACGCGCCTCGTCGCTTGATACAGGTGGTCTCCTCCTTCCTCTCGGACAGGACCTTCGGGGTGGTGGTAGACGGCGCGATATCGAGCGCCCGTCACATCGCAGCTGGAGTGCCGCAGGGCAGCTGTGTCTCCCCGTGGTGTTACTCCTGCTTCACCGACGACATCCCCACCACTACAGACACCACGCTTGCGCTGTACGCGGATGACGCCGCGTACCTCGCCACTTCACTCAACGTGCATCACGCGGCCGTCAAGATGCAGCGCGTGCTCGACCTGCTGCCAGAATGGCTGTCAAAATGGAGGTTGTCGGTGAATGTGGGAAAAACACAGGCACTGACTGTCGGCGGCTGCAAAAAGCCACCACCCCTGAAACTGCAGGGAGCCGACGTCAGGTGGCTCGGCGAGGCCAAGTACCTGGGAGTCACCATCGACAGTCGGCTCTCCATGGCGCCACACGTCCGTACGATCATCGCAAAAAGCAGGAGTGCCCGCTACCTGCTTCACCCAGTGCTCTCGTCCCGCCTCCCGCTGCGTGCCAAGCTGGGCGTGTACAAAACGTACATCCGCCCCCTGCTCACGTACGCTACCCCAGCTTGGCTCGCCCTCACGAGCGAGAAAAGCAAGAAGGCCCTTGAAACGCAGCAGAACATCACGCTCCGCAAGATTGTCACCGCCCCTCGCTACGTGAGGAACACAGTAGTTCAGCGGGACCTCAATATCGAGAGCCTGGAGGACTTCAGCCGGCGCCTCGCGTCCAACATGTTTGCGCGCGCCGACGTCTCTGCCTGGCCGCACATTAAGGAGATTGCGCCATGGCACACGCGCCCGCCTGACGCGGGGCGCCCCCCGCGCCTACCCAGGCGCCTACCACGCGACCTAGTGACGGACGTGTGACGTCACCCACCGGACTTGACCTCCGAGTATGTCGCTTCACCTACACGCGACATACTCGTACAAAAAGACTCCACAACACTACAGTACACACACACCGGTGCAACGTCGCGTTCTAAGTTAACATAGGCGCGGCGCGCACCCCCCACCTCATACCCACACGACTCCACAACATTATGACTCACGCGTTGGATAGCGGCGCGGGCACGCCATCTACTCGCATACATGAGCGGTGTTACACAACACAATACCGCTCACACATACATTCATGGCCCCTTAGCCCGGAGCGCATCGGCTAGCTTCGATAACGCTGTGGGCGGGGGCCCCCTGCCCGGTAGGGGCAGCCCCAGCCGCCTCTGGCTGGTCATCATCCGCCGGGCTTCACCCGGGGCACCGGGAGTTCCACCTGGCGGTGACAGACCGCCGAGGCGGCGTGAAGATACGGTTAACACCGTGGCGCCCCTACCGACACAAAATGACACTAACTCACAGGCGAGCGGCGCAAGCGCGCTCGCCATTGGCCGAGGCCTACATGGCCGCTCCACCGACGGTGCCCGTATGTCTACGGGCACAATCTGATCCTGCGGGACAAAGGGCGCTGCCCATACCCCGCCAGCCGCAGCCCACTACTGGGCAGCAGCGAGTTCTCCGGGCTTCGGTCCTTTCCATCGTGCGCCGCCGTCGAGTGAAGACCGTCTGCTCGGCTGTGGCTCCGCCGTGTGTCGTCAGCGCCGCGTGGCCATCTGCGTAGTCCCGGAGTGTGAAATGAAGATGAAGAGTGGGAACTGGTGTTAAGCTTGCTCTGCCTGCTTGCCTCTGCTTACAAAACCGCTTCTTTCGAAGCGAAATGGCCGGCGAGTACGGCGTTGTGATGACGCCGTGCTGTGCCCGTGCTTCCATCCTATTTCCTTACGTACCAGCGTCTTTTTCAAGACGATTGCTTCTCAGTTTCTTTGCGGAACGTCATAAACGTGGTAAGGTAACTGGTTCGGTGTTGATTGGTAATAAATTGGTTTGAAGGTATGTGGTAACTGGCTCGGAGGTATATGGTAATTGTGTGACGGGTACTATGTCACAACAGGTGTATAAAAGATTCCAATGCGGCCAGTACTTTTCGAGTTATTTAATTGAGTATGAAATATCCCTAGACCGTGTTGATGTGTGTAGTTATACAGGGTTAGTTTTCAATGACCGGCCAAATTTTCAGAGATGGTTTAGAATCCATAATGTTTTCGATATAATGATTTAAAAAAAAAAAAAAAAAAAAAAAACATTCCTGTCCACCACTAAAAAGCGTAGAGCAGTGGTGGCCCAGTGGTGGCGGCCCCGACTTACGAACAGTAAGTCGTGGGTTCGAACCCAGACAGGCGCATTACTTTGTGTAATTTATTTCATCACCACTACTCTCAAAACGGTGAAGGAAAACATCGTAAGGAAACCGGCATGTCCTAGAACCAAAAATTCGAAGACATGTGACATCTACCAATCCGCACTGGGCCCGCGTGGTGGATTATAGCCCATTCCCTCTCATAGAGAGGAGGCCTGTGTCCCAGCAGTGGGAACATTAATAGGCTGATGGTGATGGTCCCAATTTTGGTGGATCAATTTCGGTGGCTTTGGTGGCGTTTTCATATTGTACATATATAGCCAGTTTTTACGTTGCAAGACAATTTCATTAGCCAACAAATAATTGTTATGTACGGTCGAACAAGCTATTTGGTTTACATTTTACAATGTGATTTGTGGGTGAAACTGTAAACCAAATAGCTTGTCCGACCGTACTTGGCAGTAAGTAAGACAGTCGCTCCATGTAAAATATTGGTATTCAGCTGCATCCGGTAAAACTGGAAGCCGACTCCAATATAGTTGGGAAAAGGCTAGGCAGATGATGACTTGGCACTTGGCAGTAAGACCTATTATTATAAGGGTAGCATTCTAAAGATGAAGTTCCTTAATTTATTTTCTTGCTTTTTAGAATGCCAAAACAGACCAATGAAAAGAGGCTTTTTTTTTGGGACAAGCCTGCCACACTATTCCCAAACCACTGTAACTCCTGAAAGCCAGAATCAACAGTGGCGACCACCAGAAAAGCGCCGAGACAATGAAGCTCGACGTAGTCCCAGAGAATGAATTTAACTGTCTTGGATCCCGCAACGAAATTAATCAGAAAAGTATAGTGGAGGAGTAGAAAAAAACCGTAATTTCCACTTTTTACTTTACTTTACACATGAAAAGATGCTGCTTAAAAGAGAATGGATGAAAGAAGAAGACAAGCAAGAATAATATTTCATCATCCGCCTACAGCACTGCTGGACATAGACCTCCTCAATGGCACGCCACTCAACTCGATTCTCAGCAACTTTCATCCAGCGATCCAGCTACTAGCCACCCTGCGAAGATCGTCACTCCAGTCACTGGAGTCTGAGGGCATCCCACCTTAAGTTTGCCGATTCGCGGTCTCTACTCAAGAACACGACTACCCCAACGGTCATCGGTTCTACGGCTAAATAACCGGCCCATTGCCACTTCAGCTTACTTATTCTGTGAGCAAAAGCATTGTGTTGACAACTCTGGTTCTCTGTCGTATCACCTCGTTCCGGAGACCCACTCCACCTCAGAGAGACTCAGCCCGATCCATAGCTCGCCTAACCTTATATTTGTAACTGCACACACTAATTATGGACATTATTACACGAATCGTTGAACTGAACAGTTCCCTTTTATTTTGCCTACATCACTCTAATACATGGCGACCCAAGGCCAGCAATTAAAATTTTGCAACGTACGTGAAAGCGAAGAAGTCTGTAGTTGAAGAAATCATGAAAATTTGACTGTTTGAAGTTTGTGAAGCCGGAAAATTAGAAGAAAGAAAGCAAAGAAGATTTAAAAAATACAGAAGAATAAGAATCAGAACCTTAAAGAAAAAATTGTTTGAAGAGGAGAAAGTATTACAACATAATATGCATATAGGGATATGCATATAGGCATATAGGGATATAGGGAGAATGCTCAAGCCTTATGACGAGAGGATATGCAGGGCGCCGGGAGATAAATTGTACGGGTCCGATGTGGAGCAGCTGGGAGTCAGTTCGAGTCCAATGCTGAGGAGTTAATTCATCCACGCCACGTGAGACGTCGTGACCTACATATACGTTGTCAGTAAAATACGAACCTACTGCAACGTAAGTTGTGCACTGCAAACATTTTTATTTTATATTGAACAATATTTCATGATACTGTAATAGATCATGCAGTGTTATTTTATATTTTGTATTGAGGATTAGGAATGTCCCAACAATTACAAGATTTGCACGATAAACTAAAGTATTTAAGAGAATATTTAGTGAAACTAGGTCCAGATAGGCGTAGACAGACAAGATTTAGCTTATCATAAACTAGCAGAAGCAGAAAAAGAATATAGTAAACTGGATTGTATTTTGACTCAGTTGAACCAAGAAGTTAAAGATCGCAAGTTAGGCAAAGAAACTTGTGAGGTTTTCCAAACAATAATTCATGAGATACAATCAAATTTTCATAAAATAAAGGGTTTACTTTCTTCAGTATATAGTAGTAGTCAAACTAGATCTAAGGATTATATAGAATATTCAGATTGTGTTACAAAAATGGCTTACGTATTCGATATAAGAACTGCAATTTCCTTGCCGGTGATGAATGGGCAGGAGCAGGTGACAAATCAGCTTATTGATGGTATCTTGCTTTATAGTTCACTGATCAATGATGCCAGTAAATGTCAATTAATACTGTTTGTGTTAAAAACGCGTCTCTCGCCTAGTGCAAAATTGCGTCTTAAACCAAATTACACAGATTTAGAAAGTTTGGCCAGTTTGGTTTCGACCATAAATTTATGGACCAGCCGTACCGTGAGTGTCCACGTTTCGGCTCCGTAAGTCATAACAGGCAGGACAGGCTCGTTGAAGACCTTCCGTCTTTAGGCACTGTGGAAACGTGACGAGAAGACCGGACAAAGTTTCCCAAATGCTGCCCAGCCCAGCAGAATTCTTCTGTGAGTCTCAAAGTTGTTTACCAAACTTCAGAGTTTGCCCGAGATAAAAATATTCTCGAACAACTTCGAGAGGACCGCTATTGACAACAATAGTTTTGGGAAGACTTCACCACTGACTGACCAGGTCTCGTAAGAGTCAAAAGCCTTCTCATAGTCCACAAATGCAAGACAGAGCGGCCGATTATACTCTTCGGACTTTTGTATGTTCTGCCGAATAGTGTGGATGTGGTCTATGGTGCTGCATCCTCCTTAAAACCTGGTCTGCTCCGGTGCCTGGAAGTCGTCGAGTCTTCGCGCTAGACGATTTGTGACGACTCATGAAAATAGCTTATACACGTGGCTAAGGAGCAATGGGTATGTAATTCTTTAATAGGGTCTTGTTCCCCTTCTTAAAGAAATAACAGGACCGAGTTGAAAAGCTCTTGAAGCTCTCTTAACGCAGGCCTTCCTCTCACTTTCAGGAGCTCTGTCGTAATTTCATCCCCATCAAGAGCTTTTCCATTTTTAAGCTGTCTAAGAGCCGCCTCGATTTCATCTTGGCTGAATCATGACAGGTCTTCTGTGAAATGACGGGTTAAGGTGGTTCTGGGATCCTCATTTTCAGGATCAGGTCGAGATATACAGTACATGCGATGCATATTCAATTTTGGTGACACTGATTTTGAATTTTGGTGGGCACTTTCGATTTTGGTGGGCGATTTTCAATTTTGGTGGCCAGACTACACTTTAAACTAAAATATCTCAAAAAGTTATCGAGACATTCTTGGGCCCCTTGAAGATTCTTTAAGCTTCGACTTTCTATTGTTATACCAGGTCCTTATTTTTCACGAAAACTGAAGAATAAATTTCGCCACCAAAATTGACAAAAAATGCACTTTGCTGATATTCACCCAGATAAGCAATTGCTATGGTAGCAGGACACTTGCGCAATGGCCATTCGATTTAGGGTAGCAGCCCGCAGTACTCCTTTGTATAGCTCCTGATCTGTCAGATCGCCACTACGGCGAACCACTACCGTCTGTCAAATAGCCGTAGCGGCGAAGTAGTATTCGCGTCAGTATTTGACATAAATTGATTATAAAACTTGTACCTATCTTGCTCAAACTTGCACAGAGTCTAGGGTCTGTATAGATGTGGCTTTGTGAGTTATGAGAATAGAAGTGTAAACAAACCCATTCTTTTGTTTGGAATGCGGCACTCGTAAATGACTTCATGTTTTGTTAGGCTTGTGAGATGAAAAAAAAATATTGCGACGTCTGTTCTTTTCTTTGATTTATGTGAAATCATTATTTCACATAAATCAAAGAAAAGAACAGACGTCGCAATATTTTTGTGGAAGTTAAACAATAACTTGTTGAAATAATGGTTTATTTTTTTAATTATAATTACCTTTTTTTTTACGGCAAATTCCTCCCATCATGGGAGAGGCTTATGTCCAGCTGTGGACGTTATGGGCTGTTGTAGTGTAGTGTAGTGTAATTACCTTTACACTTTTTTTTTGGTAAAAGAGGTGACAGACATAATTACAGTACTAGAAATAGGGACCAACTAGTTCAGCCAGGCTTTAGAATCGCTAAAGTAGACTCATCTTTCATGGGGTTTGAGATGCTATAATAAAATTCCACAAAGTATTCTTGGACTGAATGAGACGAAATTTAAAACATGCATTAAACGCACACTATCTAAGCAAGCAAATTACAAGTTGAGCGATTTATATATATAGCTGATAAAAATGCTTGGCTCAATGCTGGTCCTGCTCCACTAGGACAGCGCGCATAAATTGATAGCATTAAATTGTATTGTTGGAGCTGCTGAAGATTGTACATACAACTATCTTTGCATTGTATAGATTCAATCTCTTTAGTATTATATAATCGCATAGCCCATATTGTGTGAGTATTATGTACTAGAAAGCTATCATTCACTGGAAACCTACGTCTTTTCTTGACTTGAATGTACCCTGGCGATTGAGAGTATTTCATGCTCACTCTAATGTCTCGCTGATGGTGGCGCATGTGTCGGATCATTTAGTTCCCTTCAAAATGGTTGAGTTGAATAGTGCTGATCCATGCGTCATGTTCGTGAATGGGCGCTGTCAGTTGTGACTGGTCACATCTCTTAGTTGCCATGGCTTAATTGAATGAATTATTTTCTTTTTTTGAATTGTTTTTTTTTTGTTTTGTTTTTACTGTGGACACTTTTAACGTGCACTTCTTGCTACATTGTTCTCACATAATATACCATCTCAACATGAATGATGTAACCAAGATTTTGTAAAAATATTTTGATTTAAAAGAGTGTCCATGGAGTTTCTTGCCCGTTCTTCTCCATAGAGATCTACGCTAGGGAATGGGCTACTACAGTACTTTCACAGTTTTTATGTCTTGTGACTGGGACTGTAGCTACTTTTAATTTTCATCTTTGTTTCGACTATTCAAAAGTGCCTCTAACTGGCCTACTTGAAATAAATGCTTTGATTTTTGACAAGAAACTGGTATTTTTCCCTCACACTGAACACACGTTACAATTACTAATACATTTCAAGGTAAAACTATACTAACCTGTTAGCTAATTTAATAACGATTCCAATAACGTAATTTCGAAGATACGAGTATCGTCGTATTAATCAGACGCGCCGAAACGAATGTCAACGGGCAAATTGTTGGACACAGGTGGTAGTCGAGACTTAGGACCCGTTGACACATCATGGGATAGGGCTGGCCCGATTATCATCGAATATGGGCCGTAGTGCTCGACACGCAATTTGTGTCACGATCAAATGCTTTTCGTGCAAGTGTACTGTACCCAACTGCTGGCATAAAAACGCTTTTATGCTTCGAGGATACTTTACATCCAATTTTATTTTTTTTATTTATTATTAATTAATACACTTATTTTTTTTTTAGAGTAATACTAGGTACAAAAAGTAAAGCCATCTAATATGATCAAGATTATAACCTGAAAACATCATAATATTTAGCTTTCATAGAAGTATTCAAAATTATAATAAGTGGTGTAAAGTAACAAAACGTCAAGTTCATATGGGACGATTACAAGATCTCACCAATGTAATGTAACATCAATTAATTATTGGTGAACCTGACTTCCACATAGACCATTCCCAAATATAAATCGGTAGTGAAGTGGTTTAGTTGACGCGAGCCGTTAGCAGTGGCCCGTTTACCTCGGCTCAGAGTCCTGTACCGCTATAACTGGACCCGGATGAGTGTGAACAAGCGATGGTACTTCACGTTTGTGGTGACGGACGGCAACGTACTCAGGCCTTCGATGCTGCCAACGTGTAGGTTTTCCTTCAAGATGCGTCTGCGTGCGCTGTTTGGAGGCTCTTGTGGGTGCTTCAGCATCGTGTAGCGAGACATTTCACGAGGATATCTATAATATTTGTTGGAGAATTCATTTTATAATGTGTGAATAAATAAATGGCTATGATTACATTTTTATTAATTAATCCCCAGTGGGTTGGGGTGAGCTGCAGCTGATAGGACACCCAAATGACGGACGCCAATGGTTTTTTTTTTATTCTTTGTAAACATAAAGGGGTTTTTATTCATACGGATATGCGCACCCCATCGTGCCTTATTTCCTATTTACATATACAGAATTTTTACTTACTATGTACCTAGAAAGAGAATCATTGACTAGATATCTTCACCAAGCCACACAACCTCTTTGCAATCGTTGATGTAGGGTTTGCTAAAATGATTTAGATCAGCCCAACGTCCAGAATGTTTGATTTAAATGCTCTAATCAATGATTCCCTTTCATTCTTATTCTGAACGCACTCCATCAGCAACTGTTGCACATCTTCAACTTTGTTGCATATTTCACAATTTGGGGATGCGACCTTTCGCATTAGGAAAGCAAACTTTGCCGATGGATAGTGTCCAGAACGTAGCCTTAGTGCTAACTTAACATAATTTCTGCCCAAACCTGTATCCTCGAACCAGGGCACGCGAGGAGGCTCGTTCTGAATTACCTTATACCAAATGCCTTTCGCTTTAGATATTTCAGGACGCCAATGTCAAAGTTTATAATAGGGAACGAGCCAATTGCCATTAACAGAGGACAAATCCAAACTCTGTGGCTGCTACTGAGTAATTCGTTATGGAAAAACCTCCTTACACTTTGCACGACCTGGGAATCGAACCCAGGACCTCTTGCTTAGGGTCAGTTCACACCGAGACGCAACGCGACGAGACGCTGCGCGCACTTTTTAATAGAGCGACTCAAAATATAACTTTATTTACTACACGAAAAGAAACACATTTCATTGTGAGAATTGAGAATACGTTGCGCCATGCAGCGCTGCGCCTGGAGATGCCTCGCAGCGCCTCGCGGCGTAGAGCGATGCATCGCGACACAGCGGTGCATAGCCGGTACGCGCGGCGTGTAAGAACGGCGCTGCGCCTCGCGACATAGCGCAACGCCGCGAGGCGCAGCCTGAGGCCGCCGTGGCGACTTGCAAATGGTAGACTGCGAGTGGACGCGGCGGGGCGGGTGCACGCGGCTAATGTAGACACGTTCCGCTGCGCCGCGCGGCGTCTTGCTGCGCAGCGAGGCGTCGTGCTGCCAACAATTTTATGGCGCAGTGCGAAATCACCGGCCTCGTGTGAGCTGACTCTTAGCAGTCAAGCTTCGACCACTAGACCACCAAGGCGCATTTTAATAAGGTATTGGTGATTAACTAGTCCCTTGGGAAGGCCGACTGTGCATCCTATTATTAAATTATAATACACAACACGTTTGGTCAGCCAATGAAAACAATAACATAATTAATTACCTGACTACATCAAACTGATGTGCAGTCAGTCTCAAGAAAAAATCATCATCTTCGCCGCCCCAGCCTTCAAATCTATTAGAAAGACCATTGACTGCTACAAATTGTTCAGATTTGACAGCAAGCACTCCACCTACTAAGTTTTCATAGGGGAGTACAAATCGTAACTTATCGATGCTTGCGCTCATGTGTCTCGGTTTGTCCGAACAGACATACAGGTTGCTCTCATCCAGCGGCAGCAGGTCGACGTCATGTAGGATGAAGCATGGGAACTTGTCTCTTATCGCTGTCTTCGCTCCGAAGTTAAATAGAGTACCTCTATTAAATTTCTTCTCATCTTGTTGTTCTATTACATATATCCTAGAATGGTATAAACTGGTGATAGAATGATAATGGTAACAGACGGACGATGGAAATCAAAAACCTGGAGGGACCATTAAAACCACAAAATGGAAAGGCCCAGAAGTAAAGATGAGTTTGTACTTTTGTATAGACCTTACAAATGTAAAGATGAGTTTGTACTTTTGTATAGACCTTACAAAAGTAAAGATGAGTTTGTACTTTTGTATAGACCTTACAAAAGATGGATCGACGATATCGTGCAAATGACAGGCAAAATATGGTTGGAAATAGGAAAAGACAGTGGATAGAGCTAGAGGAGGCCTTCACCCGTGATGGGGTGATGGGGTCCATGTCTCAACCCAAATCTAGAAACTAATAGTAATACTAACTAGATATAAGTAAACTACTAACTACATACTTACCAATATTTATATTATTTGAAGTGAATAAAATTGTAACATGGAAGAAATAGCGGCTTATTTATTTATACAACACTCACCTGTAGTGTATGTTCTGTTTCCTTAGAAAGTTATGGATATACGGAAGGAATATGTCCAGTTGACTTTGTCTATTCCTGTAAGGTACTATTAGAGCAACACTGAACTTTGGATTGCAATGTTCTGGTACATAGCTACCATTCACTAAACCTTCTGCTGAGAAATCCTCGAATTTTCTTGGTACTTCCCAGTTCAATAAACGTCTATTACTTTTAAGTATTTTATCATAATTACAATCATTTTTAGATTTCTTCAGCACTAGTTCTGGTGTTATCTGCTTGTACAGTTGTGTTTGAATGAGCTTAGCAGGTACATGTGCGTAGTTGCGCAGACCGTATGTGTAGGACCAGTTGTAGCGAACTATTGTTTTGAGACTTAGTATTATAAATACACAAGTCATCGCAGCAAGGTGTATTAATACCCTGGAAATAGTTTTAGGGAATTATATCAGAAGTGTTTAACTACCATTCTTTAGTACCTACCTATAGATATTTAGTGCTTTGAGGTATTTCATAATATTTACAATTTTTAGATTTCTTGAGCACTAGTTGAACCAGTTTTGGTGATATCTATTTGTGAAGTCGTATTTCTATGAGTTCAGGTGGCCTACCATGACGTCTTAAAGCAGGATCGTTTTAATCTTGTTCCAGTGTGGGAAAGAGATGGCGCTAGACGTCCTCTATAGGTCCATCTCTTACCCACACTGGAACAAGATTAAAACGATCCTGCTTTAAGACGTCATGGTAGGCCAGCAAGTAGATGTGGATAGGTACATTTTATTTTATTTTATTTATTTGGGACAAAAAACTACTATCATAAAAGACTTTTATCATAAAAGTATTTAGGCATACAATTTATAGAAATACCGGAATCAAACTTGAGTTATTTATACGTATTTATTTTAAATTAAAATTTCATTGGGTTGTGCAACAAAAGTTTTTGACAGAAACGAATCGCTGCAAAACCAACTCAACGTAGTCTTGTCTGCCCTACCCCTAGAGTGTAATCTAAGCCCGCGTAGGCGCGGAGGGGCGAGGCGGCCCGCAAGCTGAGGAGCAGGTGGTAGCACCGCAGCTTCGGCTTGCTGGCCGGCTTGGTGAGCGTAAAACACATCTGCGACGATAAGCTTGCGTGGGACCGCCGGAGCCCTGCAGCGCCGGAGCCGTGACAGAAACTATGCCTGCTGCATGTTGCATACTGCATGCTTGCTGCATGCTCACATACTCGTTATTCACAATCAACTATGTTCATAACAGAATGTTATGTATGTAGGAATGGAACGCGGCGGAAGCATGAGATGTGTGAAAGAGACAGAAGTATAAGTGTGAGGGAGACAGGTGATGTATGCTAGAGATGATGTGAAAGTTGAGGAAGAGAAAGGAACACGAAAGAATGGCGAAACGACGAGAAGGTGTAAAAAGACGTAGGGTGTCCAAATTATTTATAATTAAGTTGAATTTAAAATAAACGTTTAAACTATTACGCAATTTATTTTGACTCAAGAACCTGATCCCACAAATTTTGGGGGCTCGTCCGGGATGAGGCCAATAAAAGTCAGAAAAAGGCGTAATACGACAAAGTACCGGCGCGGCAACACGTGCTCTGTTAAGAAGAAAACGGCCGAAGTAAGAAAAGACGATGACGAGCTTCGGGCTCGCAGACGGAATAACGGCATAGGGAAGTTCAGCGGCGATGACAAGACTTATTCGTCGAGCAAATGGGCGCAAGATATCGACGACAACGCGGAAATTTCCGCGAATTTTATCATTTATGGACGGCTCAGCAGACTTTAATCATAGCACGTAGAACGCTTTCGGAACGGCGGCGTTATGGCTGAGGTGAGAAAAAACTTTCAAGACTTACGAAGATTTAAAAGCTGCCGTCATCAAAGAATTTCCAGATTCTGTCAAAGTAAAAGAAATGCACGAGTGATGTCTAGCAGGAAAAAGCAGAAGAATGAAAATTATTTCCAGTAAATGTTGACAATGAAGGAATTAGCACGGCGGGCGAAGTTTCCAGACTACATTGCAAAACAATATATTGTAGACGGCACCGAAGATTTTGAATCAAATAAGGTAATTTTGTACGGCGTGACGACGTTCTCGGCGTTGAAAGAAAAGTTGGCTGTAAGTATACGAGAAAATGAAAGCCAAAGCCGAGGAGCGCGTAAATAAAAGTGAGCGACCTAAAAATCAAGCAGTGTCATCATCAGCGACGGGCAGCCAAAGGCGTTGTTATAACTGTGGAAGCGTCGGGCATGAAGCAAGTGCATGTCAAAATGGTGTAAAATGTTTCAAGTGCAATAAGAAGGGCCATATTTCCACGCAATGTAAGGAGAGGGCAGAACAGTCATCAAACTGAAAGCAACATGGCGGCGGTGAAGCGAAAACCCACGAGCAAAAACGAACGTTGTGTGTGACCGACTTCACTTCAAACGTTGGTGAGGTTGGCCAACAGGACAGCGATGACAGTAGCGGCAAGATGGCGGAATATGAACCTAACATTTGCACGAACTTCGTTAACAACAATGGAACTCAAATTGAGATGAAAACAAATGCGGAAGTGCAACTTGAAAATGCCTGCAAGATAGTAATTGTGAATAAGTTTGAAGTGAACGAGTTGATTGACTCTGGCAGCAAAGTAAATCTTATGTCGAGTGAACTTTATGTGCGCATAGGTGCCCCGAAGGCTGAGAAAACGGTCACAACGTTTGCAGGACTAGGGGGTAGCAAAGTGACCGCAACAGAAAAGTTTACGATTGATGTAAAGATAGATGGACACGATTATAGTGTTAAGTTTTATGTTGTACCTAGGGATGCCATACCTTGTAGAATAATATTGGATCAAGATTTTCTTAAAGATGTGTTTACTGTGTTGTCAAAGGGGTCAATAGTTATAACACCAAGTTCTGAAAACTGGTTCAGTAAATAAAGTTGTTTAGTGTGTCATGATAATTCTTATGTTTTTGGTTAGATTCAAAATGAAGAGGTAAGACGCCAAGTTATAAGTTGTGTGAATAGTAATAATCCTGTACAAACCAAGGATGCTCCTGTTGAGCTACGCATAGTCAAGCCATGTCCACTATTATTAATGTTTATGTTAAATATGATGTACTTTGGTCCGACCACATCCCTCTTTTAATACAATGCAACTTAAATGAAATGAAATCAAAATTGTACAATTCAAATAATAATTAAAATATGTTAAGTAACAAAATAAAATGGGGTGATAGAAAACCTGAGCAAATTGACATTTATACTAAATTTTGTAATGATAATTTAAAATATATTGACTTTCCAATAGAATTGAGTGCTTGTTGTGACTATGTTTGTAATAATTTGGACCACAGAACACGAAATGCCAATGCAAATTTTATGCCAAGCAGCTTCTGAAAGTTGCGAAATAAATCTTGTGCGAAATAGGAAGCCAGTAATGGGGTGGAATAAGCACGTGAGTGATTCTCACAGGCAGGCCAGGCTAAAGTTCGAGCGGTGGGTGTCTTATGGAAGACCGCGCGAGGGTCGTGTTTGGAGTGAAATGCAAACAAGTCGTAAAATTTTTAAGTCGCGTTTGCGATGATGCCAGGACAATAGTGACCAAATTAAAATGGACATGTTGGCGTCGCATTATTCTAAGGGCGATTTTCGTAGTTTTTGTAAATCTACCGATAAGCTCAATAGTAGGCCGGGCCTGCCGGTGAGTGTCGGTGCTGCTGCTGATGTCACAGGGATTGCCGAACTATTTAGGCAGCACTTCGCTGTGTCGTCACCGTTGAGACCGTCACAGTTTACAGGAAGTGCTGGTTGTAATGGTCAGAAGTACAGTGTCCGGTATACGGCAAAGGAGGTAAGACATGTCATTGTGTCTATGTCGAGGGGCAAGTCTCCAGGTCACGATGATTTAAGTATTGAACACCTTAAGCATGCTGGTCATCTCTGTCCAGAGTCTTAGCGATGTTCTACTCCTTGTGTATAGGGCATTCGTGTCTGCTTGAGCGAATGATGAAAACTGTGGTGGTGCCAATAATTAAGAATAAAACCGGTGATGTCAGCGATAAAAACAACTATAGGCCCATTTCATTGGCAACTGTTATTTCGAAAGTTTGCTTAACACTCAGCTGGATAAATACTTAAATCTACATGATAACCAGTTTGGTTTTAAAGCTGGTCACTCTACAGAAACAGCTATATTCTGTTTAAAGCAGACTGTCAAGTATTACACTGATAGAAGTACACCTGTCTTAGCTTGCTTCCTCGACTTATCGAAGGCATTTGAGTAGGTTTGCTATGATCTGCTGTGGAAAAAGCTGCAGCAAGCGTCAGTGCCAGACGAACTGATCCGTGTATTCCAATACTGGTACAACAATCAGGTCAATGTTGTTCGATGGTCGGGGGCGTACTCGACTCCATACAGGTTGGAGTGCGGCGTGAGGCAAGGGGGGCTAACCTCACCGAAGCTCTTCAACCTGTTTGTTAATGCACTGATAGAGAGGCTCAGCAGCACGCATGTCGGTTGCCATATTGGAGGTGTGTGCCTAAAAAATATCAGTTACGCAGACGAAATGGTGCTGCTGAGCGCCTCTGTCTGTGGGGTGTCGAAACTGATTTGCATTTGTGAAAGGTATGCTGAGGAACATGGTTTGCTGTATAATGCTAAAAAGAGCGAGTGCATGGTCTTTCGGGCCAAGAGGAAGTGTCCAGATTACTTGCCGGCAATTAAGCTCAACGGATTCCCACTCAATAGAGTAAATACTTTTAAATATCTTGGGCATTTATTAACCTCTGACCTGGAAGACGATGCAGACATTGAAAGGGAACGTAGGACGCTGTCTGTTCGTGCGATTATGATAGCTCGCAGATTTGCGCGGTGTTCGAGGGGCGTAAAAATAGCCCTATTTAGGGCTTTTTGTACGTCCTTTTACACCGGCAGTCTGTGGATTGATTACACGCAAAAACAGTACAGCGCTCTACGTGTCCAATACAATAACGCGTTGAGGGTACTCTTGGGGCTGCCTCGCTTCTGTAGCGCATCGGGGATGTTTGCCGAGGCGCGTGTGGATTTTTTCTACACAGTCATGCACATCCCTGGTGAGCAGGGTGCGGGCCAGCCGCAACAGTATCCTGAAAGGTTTTGCTGAACGTTTCGACTGTCAGTACGTAAACCACTGTTGTATGGATCACGTACTGACTAATGCTAAGATATTGTTTTAATTTGATTGAATTTTTTAGTAATTTTAATTTCAATTGTGATGTTGATTGTAATTTGATTTGATTTTAATTTGACTTAATTTTGTTAATAATTTTAATTGTGATTTTAATTTTAATTGTGTTGTTGATTTTGTTATTTGTAATTCTGTTTAATTGTACCTATGATCCACAGTTGATTGAATGAAATAAATAATAATAAGCCCAGCGTCCAAGGAGAATATCATTGACTGAACAAGTGACAGTAGAAAAGCAGATATCAGAGTGGCTCTGAGGGGATAATCAGAGTTAGTTTTTCAGAGTATTCCTGCCCTTTGGTGCTAATTAAGAAAAATAATGGCAGGACGAGAGTGTGTGTGGAGTAACGATCCATCAATAGAAAGATAGTCAAAGACGAATTCCCACTTCCCATCATTGAGGACCTGATAGATGATAGACTTAAAGGTGCTCGAGTATTTAGTGTACTGGATTTAAAGAACGGATTTTTCCATATAGAAGTGAGTGAGTATAATATAAAATATATAAATTTATTTATTTAAACTTCATGTACAATAGTGGTACATAGGCGGACTTAATGCCACAAGGCATTCTCTACCAGTCAACCTTTGGGTTAAATAGGAAAACAGTGACCCTATCACTGTTTGACAAAGTAATGTCTAAAAAACTTTTTGCTAACGAGAGTTTAGATTTAGATTGATACTAATACACATTTACAGATAAAATAAACTAAAAGATACTTTAACAAATATCAAAAGTTAAAAAGAAAATAACAAGAAAGCTAATAATTATTATTATGACGACTTCAAATTGAGAGCTATTTATTCTGACTTAAATAGTAGTTACGAACTTTTCTTTTGAAAGTGAATTTGCTTTCAGCTTTTAAAATGCCAAAAGGTAGCGCGTTCCAGAGCTTTATAGTATAGATAGCGTAAGAATGTGACATGAAGCCTGTACGGTGTGAAGGAATTTGGAGGAGTAGATTCTTTGAAGCTCGAAGGTTACGACTATGAGAACTTCTCAACACTTTAAAATAAGTCTTTAGATAATCGGGAGCACATGGATCGTTCAAAATCGTGAAGAGCATGCAGAGAAATCTGAGGGACCTCCTGAGTCAGATAGGCAGCCATATAAGCTGAGAACGAAAGGAAGAAATGTGATCGTATTTAAGAAGGCCAAAAACAAACCGAATACAATTGTTGAGAAGTCGATCCAAAGTAAAAATATAAATATACTCTTTTGTCACTCATCATGGGCAGTACGAGTTTTTAAGAGCTCCATTCGGGTTGTCAGTGTGCCCGAAATATTTTATGCGTTTCATAACTACAGTGTTTTTGAGAGCAGAGGTGGCCCAGTGGTGGCGGCCCCGACTAACGAACAGTCATGGGTTCGAACCCAGACAGGCGCATTACTTTGTGTAATTTATTTCATCACCACTGCTCTCAAAACGGTGAAGGGAAACATCGTGAGGAAACCGGCATGTTCTAGAACCAAAAATTCGAAGACATGTGACATCTACCAATCCGCACTGGGCCCGCGTGGTGGATTACAGCCCATACGCAAAATACGGGGTTTGACGTGGAGTTGCGGACACCAGCCCGTTATACAATACAATACAACTACAGTGTTTCAGGAGCTGATTGCGAAAGGCATATTGGTGACTTTTATCGATGATTTGCTAATCCCCGCCTGCGATGAATTCCAGGCTTTGGAGCGTCTTAAGAAGGTGTTAGCAGTCGCATCACAATATGGTCTGCAAGTGAACTGGAAAAAAGCACAACTGTTATCCCAACGTGTAGAGTATCTTGGACATATCATTGAAGATGGTCAAGTTCAACCTTCTAAGGAAACAACTGAAGCCGTAGCCACGTACCCAGAACCAAAGACTTTAAAGCAACTCCATAGTGTCATAGGACTCACCTCTTATTTTAGGAATTAAATTAAGGACTTTGCTCTCATAGCAAAACCAACCCTTAACGGATTTGTTGAAGAAAGATGTCAATTTTGTCTTCGATGACAAACAAAGAAGTTCATTCAATATGTTGAAGGATGCATTGGTGAGTAGCCCAGTGTTAAGGATTTATGATCCTCAGTTGCCAACAGAGCTACATACTGATGCCTCTTCGGTAGCATACAGTGCTATACTCCAAAGAGATAGCACAGGTGGGTTGCATGGGCGTGCGCCCCTAAGAGGCAATTAGGCAAAGCCTACCCTACCAACTGGGCATTCATTATAACGAACTAACTATGTAATAAAATATCACATTATGTACAAAATATAAAAAAAAAAGTTCAAACTCCTGTTAGAATACTTATAGCAATTTGTCGCTCCCGTGTCACGCAACTAACACTTTACTGGAAGTTACTACAAAGGTTGGAGCTCCGCCGGACAGGCAAGCACTGGACTTGCCTTAAACCCATTGATAATTTTACGCACACATTGGCACATTGGTGCATATTTTCGTGTGTATGAACTGCACACATGTATAGGTTGCAGTAATTTTAGGGCGGTAACTCCTGCGAGTGTAGCTGGGCTGCTGGGCTGTGATTGGCTGCTACAACACAAGGCCAGGATTCAAGGTGGATGTTCTTTAGCCCGCGAAATTCAAATTTCCTTACGTTTTTTGCAATTTGCAGGCCAGTGCTAGGGTGTATGTTCAATGTTGATTAAAATAATGATTCCTGGGGGTTATTGGCGCGTATTATTATTATAATAATCAATAATATTATTGTTATTATATTTTACTTCTTGGGTGTCGTTTTTGTGGTTTTTGGGGTTGGTGATAATGAAAATGAGGTCAAAATGAAAATCCAAGATGGCGCCGATGAAAATTTTCAGTTTTTTCTTCATGGGTGTCGTTTTCGAGGTTATTGGGGTTGGTGATAATGAAAATGAGGTCAAAATGAAAATCCAAGATGGCGCCGATGAAAATTTTCAGTTTTTTCTTCATGGGTGTCGTTTTCGAGGTTATTGGGGTTGGTGATAATGAAAATGAGGTCAAAATAAAAATCCAAGATGGCGCCGATGAAAATTTTCAGTTTTTTCTTCATGGGTGTCGTTTTCGAGGTTATTGGGGTTGGTGATAATGAAAATGAGGTCAAAATGAAAATCCAAGATGGCGCCGATGAAAATTTTCGGTTTTTTCTTCATGGGTGTCGTTTTCGAGGTTATTGGGGTTGGTGATAATGAAAATGAGGTCAAAATGAAAATCCAAGATGGCGCCGATGAAAATTTTCAGTTTTTTCTTCATGGGTGTCGTTTTCGAGGTTATTGGGGTTGGTGATAATGAAAATGAGGTCAAAATGAAAATCCAAAATGGCGCCGATGAAAATTTTCAGTTTTTTCTTCATGGGTGTCGTTTTCGAGGTTATTGGGGTTGGTGATAATGAAAATGAGGTCGTAATGAAAATCCGAGATGGCGCCGATGAAAATTTTCAGTTTTTTCTTCATGGGTGTCGTTTTCGAGGTTATTGGGGTTGGTGATAATGAAAATGAGGTCAAAATGAAAATCCGAGATGGCGCCGATGAAAATTTTCAGTTTTTTCTTCATGGGTGTCGTTTTCGAGGTTATTGGGGTTGGTGATAATGAAAATGAGGTCAAAATGAAAATCCAAGATGGCGCCGATGAAAATTTTCAGTTTTTTCTTCATGGGTGTCGTTTTCGAGGTTATTGGGGTTGGTGATAATGAAAATGAGGTCAAAATAAAAATCCAAGATGGCGCCGATGAAAATTTTCAGTTTTTTCTTCATGGGTGTCGTTTTCGAGGGTATTGGGGTTGGTGATAATGAAAATGAGGTCAAAATGAAAATCCAAGATGGCGCCGATGAAAATTTTCAGTTTTTTCTTCATGGGTGTCGATTTCGAGGTTATTGGGGTTGGTGATAATGAAAATGAGGTCAAAATGAAAATCCAAGATGGCGCCGATGAAAATTTTTAGTTTTTTCTTCATGGGTGTCGTTTTCGAGGTTATTGGGGTTGGTGATAATGAAAATGAGGTCAAAATGAAAATCCGAGATGGCGCCGATGAAAATTTTCAGTTTTTTCTTCATGGGTGTCGTTTTCGAGGTTATTGGGGTTGGTGATAATGAAAATGAGGTCAAAATGAAAATCCGAGATGGCGCCGATGAAAATTTTCAGTTTTTTCTTCATGGGTGTCGTTTTCGAGGTTATTGGGGTTGGTGATAATGAAAATGAGGTCAAAATGAAAATCCAAGATGGCGCCGATGAAAAATTTTTTTTGCTATCATTATTTCGTGGCCTACCCTACGTGGAATACTACTGCACGCCACTGGTGGGTTGCATCTAGTATATTACTTCAGTCGCAAGACTAATGAGGCAGAGAAGAAATACAGCAGTTACGAGTTAGAAGCATTAGCTGTTATCGAGGAGATAAAGAAATTTAGGCATTACCTATATGGTAAACATTTCAAGATTGTCACAGACTGTCAAGCTTTTCAGTAAACCTTAAACAAAAAGGACCCAACCACTAGAGTACCACGGTGGGTATTACTACTAGAAGAGTATGACTATATGATTGAGCACAGACCAGGTAATAAAATGCAACATGTAGATGCCCTGAGCAGAAACCCGTTTGTTGCCGTCGTCGAGTGAGGTCTTCATGACCAGGTTAAGCGAGCACAGATATTGGATGAAGGTATCAAAACAATTATTGAAGTTTTAAAATTACAATCAAATGAAGACTTCATAAACAGTGATGGTTTGCTATATAAAGGACCGGATAAAAGGTTGGTAATTCCTAAAAGTCTAGAAGTTGAAATGTTTAGGAGGATTCATGAAAAGGGTCATTTTGGAAAGAAGAAAATGATGGAAATATTAGAGAAAGACAATAGTCTTTCTCGATATCAAGAATTTGCAAAAAAAAAAAATAGAAGAATTTATGTTAACATGCATACCATGTTTACTGGCAACTAAGAAGGAAGGTAAACAGGAAGGTTTCCTCAGTTGTCTATGCAGTGCATACCTTTGCACACAATTCATTGTGATCATATAGGACCACTTTCGGAAACAAGAAAGCTGTACAATCATATTTTAACCTTGGTTGATTCCTTCACAAAGTTTGTGTGGTTGTTTCCAGTAAAAGGAACCAGCAGTAAAGAGACAATTGACAGATTAATGATGCATCAGCAGACTTTCGGTAACCCTGTACGTTTGATTTTAAATTTCGCAATGATTTTAAGGAGTACTGTCAAAGTGAAAACATTCAATATATTACAATCACAACAGGTGTTCCAAGAGGGAATGGACAGGTGGAGAGGTTACACAGAACAATAAAAGCAGTGTTAACGAAACTTTGTATTGCAGATCCCTCACAGTAGTATAAGCATGTCAGCAGTGTACAGCGTTCTCTGAATAGTACCTACCAACGAAATTTTGCAACTACTCCATTTGAGTTACTGATGGGCACCAAGATGAAAACCAAGGAAGATATTGAAATATAATATAATTTGATCCAGCAGGAAAACCAAGAAATTTTTTTACAGAACAGTGAAGAACTTAGAATGAATGCAAAAGAACAAATTCTTCGAGTTCAGGAACAAAATCGAAAGACTTACAACCAAAGACGAAAGGAATCCCGTAAATATAATGTTGGGGATATAGTTGCCATAAAGCGAACACAGTTTGGTACAGGCCTAAAGTTAAAGCCGCAGTATCTAGGCCCATACAAAGTAACCCAGGTAAAGAGGGACGATCGCTATGATGTAGAGAAAGTCAATTCTATGTCGGAAGTGTCGCGATTGACGTGTGCTTCTGCAGACATCATGAAGCCATGGCTTGGAAATTATGGTAATTGATTAGTAGATACGTAGTTTTATTAACTTTGTTGCATTGAGCGTCAGTAAGCACTTTAGGTTCCTACAGATAATCTTTACGGGCAGTCTTGCAGAACTTTTCGGCCCCATCGGCCATCCGTTCTGCGAGCAATGTGCCCTGCCCACTGCCACTTAAGTTTGGCAATTCTTCGGGCTATGTCGGTGACCCGTGTTCTCTTGCGGATGTCTTCATTTCTGATTCGATCACGCAAAGAAAGTCCGAGCATAGCCCTCTCCATTGCCTTGGGTGACTTTAAGCCTTCTGATAAGGCCCATTGTGAGCGACCACGTTTCGGTCCCGTATGTAATCACTGGCAACACACACTGGTCATAGACTTTCGTCTTGAGACACTGCGGTAAGTTGGACGTGAAGATACCGCGCAGCTTCCCGAACGCTGCCCAGCCGAGTCGGATTCGACGATTGACCTCTTTCTCGAAGTTAGACCTACCTAACTGGACCGTTTGTCCCAGGTACACATAATCGTCCACAGCTTCAAGTGTAGTGTCTCCGATTTTAATAGGAGTAGGTGTTACATGGGCATTCAACATGACCTTGGTTTTGTCCATGTTCATTTTTAGACCCACTCTTTCGGAAGCTCTACTGAGGTCATCGAGCATTGTACTGAGGTCCTCCATGGTCTCAGCCATGGCCACTATATCGTCGGCAAACCGAAGGTGAGTGATGTACTCGCCATTGACGTTGATGCCTAGCCCTCTCCAGTCCAGAACCTTGAAGACATCCAGTGCAGCGGTGAACAGTTTCGGAGATATGTCTCCCTGTCTCACACCTCGCTGCAGAAGGATAGGTGTTTAACGTGCACATCTTGCTACATTGTTCTCACATAATATACCGAGGCTTGGTCCTGAAGTCGGACTGACATGGTGGCGTTCTTGTACAAACACTTCAACACCTCGATGTACCGGTCGATTTGGCACCGGTTGGAGAGACTGCAGTACAGCCCAGGTCTCGATCGAATCGAAGGCTTTCTCGTAGTCCACAAACGGAGAAACAGACACAGGCAAACCGAGAGGCAGGTTATACTCTTCGGTCTTCTGTTTAACCTGCCGCAGCGTATGTATGTGGTCCACGGTGCTAATACCTTTTCGGAAACCGTCTTGTTCGGGAGGCTGAAAATCGTCAAACCTGCGCGCGAGACGATTCGTGGTGACTCTTGAAAACAACTTGTAGACATGGCTTAGAAGTGAGATGGGCCTATAATTCTTCAGACGGGCATTGTCACTCTTCTTAAAGAAGAGCACCACCACGCCCCTGCACCATGCCTGTGGCGTTTTTCCCTCGAGTATGATGGAATTAAACAGGGCCTTAAGTACCGGTTTTCCACCCGCCTTCAGGAGTTTGGCCGTAATTCCGTCATCACCCGGTGCCTTGTTGTTTTTAAGCTGTTTCAGAGCCATCCTAATCTCGTACAGGCCGGGATGTCTTCCGTATAGTGTCGGGTCAGTCTAGCTCTTGGGTCGTTTGCTAGATCTACGACGGGTTTACTGGTTGACGTGTGCAACTGCCCATAGAAGCTCTCGATCTCCCTCAGAAGCTCCGGTTTGGCGGATAAGATCCTGCCATCGTCGGTCTTCAGTTTCGTGATCTGGCTCTGCCCAATAGCCAGATCTCTAGTAAATACCTTGGAGCCTTTGTTCCGCTCGATCGCATCTTTAATACGCTCGGTATTAAAGCGGCGGAGGTCGCTCTTCAAGGATTTAGAGATCCGTCTATTGAGCTGCCGGTATTTCAACGCCTCGTCTGAAGACTGCAGAATCATCTCACGCCGTTCCTTCATGAGCTTGAGAGTTTGATCGGAGAGTCTCTTGTTCTGATCTGTACGACGTGTATTGAAGAACTTCGACCCGGTCGTATGGACAGTTTCCACGAACCCATCGTTGTATTCATCCACTGAGCTTCCTAGGCACTCGAAACGGTTCTGGAGTTGAAGTTGAAAGCTCTCGGGGTTTTGGATTTGGATCTGTGCTGGACGGAGCCTAGACTTCATCAGTTGAGACCTTTCTAGCTTGACATTGATCTTCAATGTGCCTCTTACCATGCAGTGATCGCTCCCGGTTTTCACCGAATTGATCACAGAGACATCATTGAACATTTGCTTCTTGGTTGACATGTTGAAGTCAATCTCGTTTTTGGTTGCACCATCGGGGCTCTGCCAGGTCCACTTCCTGTGCTCACGCTTTTTGAAGAAGGAGTTCATCATATAGAGGCCCTCAGTTGGTGGACGCGGTAGTTCCGACGTCCAACTCCAAATTGCCCCACCTGCAGCTCATACCCGTCTCTAAAGGTGAAGTGAGTTTTGAAACCATGCATGACTTTAGAAATATCCTCATACATGGTCTCCGCTTCGTCGTCGGGGTGTGCCGAGGTCGGGGCGTAGACCTGTATGACCTTCAGCGAATATCTTGAGGATATTCTGAGTATAAGGTACGCCACCCTGGTCGACACACTCTAGATCTTCACCACGTTGTTCACAAGAGACTTGTGGACGAAAAACCCAACACCACCCTGGGACTGCCGGTCACCCTCTCGGAAATAGAGCAGGTTGCCGGATTTCAGGATTATCGTGTCCGCCCCCTCTCTACGGACTTCAAATAATCCCACAATACTCCATCGCAGCCTGCTCAATTCCTCTTCGAGTTCCACTATCTTTTCGTCGGTCCGGAGTGTGCGTGCGTCATACGTTGCCAGGTCCAGTCGTTGGTATAGGCAGCCGGATCCCATCCGGGGATTCTTCGCACCCCTTGCCACGTTGTAACCTCGACCGCTGCCGTAGTTGAGGGTAGACGGGCTGCTGGGTACTAGGGGCCATTTTTGTAATGCGGTATCCATTTTGGGGGTTTTGCCATAAACGCCACGCTTGGCAGGCGGGTTAGCGATCGCAGTACAGTTCTTTCAAAAAGACACAGAGAACGCTGCTGCCCATTCTCTGGTAATCCCTTAGTCGCCTCTTACGACACCCACGGGAAGATATGGGATGGTGTTATTCTTTACGTTCGCCACCATACGGTCCGATTTGATTTGTTAATTTAAGAGGTATTGCTGTAGTCAATGTATGAGTTTAGTTTTATTAATTTCCGTCGTCTGCGAGGCGCAAGCTCGCAGTCCGCGCACTGGCCGGGGTAGTCCGGGAGCTAGCGTTGCATTTTAGGTAGTGTTTGCCATCTTGTTTCATCGATCTTGAATGACTGATAAGTGAACCCAGCGTCAGCTGATGCACCCGCGGTGGGTGGAGAGGTGAAAAAAAAGAAGAAAAAATGGTGACCATAGACCTAATTACTAGACATAGTCTAATAATTATATTTTTATGTTAAGTGGATTCGTGAATTAATTCACCTACCCCACTAACACCCTTTCCGTTACAGTTTAAAAGGAGACAGCCTAGTACCAATGCTCCAATATTTTTAACTTTTACTGCGTCAGCTGACGGTCTTTCCACCGCTGCCCACGCAGCTGATTGTTGTTTTCGTACTTTTGATAATTTAAACAATCACTTTGTTTTTCATCCGGTTTTAACTTTATTTTACGTGTTTCTTTTACAAGTTTATGCAAGCGGCTGACGCATAATCCCCCCTCCACCATGCAGCTGAGCTCAGTATGATGTAAACTTCTCTCAACTCCCGGACTATGAGCTTGCTGCATTTGTTTACGATGTTGTTTCGCGGGCAACCGCGGGCAACTCGGAGTCGGCGCGCGGCAAGCAGGCGGTCGGCGCCCCGTAATCACGCTGTCCGCACGACGGCAGCGCGCCGGACACCCGCGGTCCGCGCGACGAAGGCGCAAGGTGTTCTGCCGCAGACATTAGTCGCCTTATACGACACCCATGAGTGTAATGGGTTGGTTCTATTCTACTCTGCCGGATACCACACGGCTATGCCGGATACCACACGAAGCTTTTTCATACAGACATTATAATTTTTATTAAATTTTTTTTGTGTCGTCGTGTTCTTGAGTAGTAGTCCTTGCCCATATAAAATTTTGAGAATCCATAAGAATCCTTAAACGAATTGGAAAATCCATTAAAGTCCTTAAAAGATTTTGTAAATTTTATAAAATCTTTTAAACCCCTAAGAACCCTAAAAAGTAATTAAAAAAAAAAAAAAAATACCTGAAAATCCTAATAAAATTAAAGTAAATACCTTAATTAAAAACTCGGTTCTTTTCCCATTAAAATAACGTTACCCTAAAGTTTGCTTGTCGTCGCCCCTGATTTACGCTTCACCCACTCAATCTTCGTTACGCTCCACTCGGTCTCGCAGGTTCGCTCCGCTCAGGACCTTCCTATCACCGGACAGGTTTCGACGCCTACTATAATATTTGTTCAAACACCCAATGGCTACCTGTAACCGTTATGAAGTTACAGCCCTTTAAATTTTAGGGGAGGTTGGGGAGGGGAGGGTATACAAATTTCAACGCCCCTCAATAATAAATAAGCAAAAATCAAAAAGCCGCTACATGCCCTAATTTCAGAGATACGATGGGGGGAGTGGTGAAGGGGGGAGAATGGGGAGTTTTGAAAAATGATTTTGACCAACTCTAGGCTCCTCCTTACGAATCTGCAAAAAAAATGTTCCAAGTCTCTCAACTTCCGAGATCCGCCTAAAGGGGGGAGAACGGGGACAAGTGGGTCAACTTTTGAAAACTGGTTTTTACTTTTCCGAGCCTCCTCTATACGAATCTGAAAAAAAAATGTTTCAAGTCTCTTGGTTTCCGAGATAGGGTAGGGAGGGGGAGAAATGGGTGTGAAAAGGGAAGGTTTGGCACTTTTCCCATACTCGCGGGAGTTACTTGTTTACGAATCTGTCAAAATATAATCACCTCCCCATCCACCATCTGGGAGAACAATTATGTCAGTGAGTCAGTCAGTAGTAATCGAGCTTTATATAGTACTAATATATTTTATGACACACGATTTAATAATTTGAATGGCAAGTTAAATGCTGGGTTAAGGCACACCACGATAGTGGCGGTAAGTCCCCTCTTTGAGGAGTGGCTTGAGAGACTCCACGGCGTCCTCACCTTCCGCCTGACGCAGGTCCTCACCGGACACGGTTGTTTCGGGAGGTTCCTGCACCGAATCGGGCGGGAGGAAACGCCCGGGTGTTTCCATTCAGACTGGAGGACACGGTGGAGCACACGGTGGAGGTGTGCCCCGCGTGGGCGGAGCACCGCCGTGTCCTCGAAGCGGCGATTGGCGGCGGCGACCTCTCGCGTCCGGCCCTGCTGCAAGCCATGGTCCGGAGCGAGACGGAATGGGACGCCGTCACCTCCTTCTGCGAAGCAGTAATGCTAGAGAAGGAGGTGGCGGAACGTGAGAGGGAGAGAACCTCACAGCGTCCCGGACGTCGCGGGAGACGCCCCGGGCGTCGGGGGCCACCACGTGGCCCCCGGCCACCGTAGGCGCGGGCCTGTGGACGGTGGGCTATGGGCTAGCTCGCCGTCCGTCCGTCTCATGACGACAGGCCGTGTCGACGGCGCGTTCGTGTTTCACGCGCGCCTCAAAGAGAGTCAGTAATAGGAAGGGGTCCGTAAGGACCGAAGCCTGCCGGGGTTGCGGGACTGTTCGAAAGAGATACCGTGACCCCGGAACACAAAGGGCGATGAAGGAACATGGATGGGTTTTAGTCAGTAAAAGTCTGACACCCCCTCCTGCTCCGCCCAGAGCGGGAGAAGTCATTTGATGATTTCCCACACTAATTAAATGCTGGGTTGGAGCGGTGCCAGTGCGCTGCTTGTGTAGTGTGCCATGACCTTTACGGTTAAGTGCGGGACATAAGGATGGCAACCAATCGTTTAGCTTTCAAAATTAAAGTTCGAGAGTACATTCGCAAGAAGCTGGCAGTTTCATCACAGCGGTAATGTTTCTCTATTGTTTGTCTTGTTAGTTTAATCCGTGTTGTTAATATCCATTTACAGTAATAAATAGTTTGATATATATTTATAGTATTTATATATATTTATAGTATTATAAATATCCTTTTAGTTTACCATAATATTAATTAAATTATTTTCAGATGTACACCTACCACTGCTTGTGTCTCCTCATCACCCAAAGGTTGACTGGTAGAAAATGCCTATGGCATCAAGTCCGCCTCTGTACTTTATGCTTGAAGTGTTAAATAAATAAATAAATAAATAAGTGCTGTTACGGCGTGCGCAACTTGCGGCGCGGCCGCCGGTGACAGTTGCCAGTTGTTAAATACCTGATGGTACGCTGACCTGAAGGTACACTAGCGGAATCGTAAATAAAACCACTGTGTACTGATCTCTCTTGATAGCTGATTTTATTCTCATAAAACTGTTTGCTTATGTACTAATCGAGGTAACGAAACCATATCGACTTTTATTTCGACTACAACGCCATCTATCGAGCATGCCGGAAGCTTTACAAATAATTGAGTCTTAAACACCAGTGCTGCCAATACTCAGCGGATAATCGTGACATAAGCGTTCCAGCTACAGAAACGCAACGTTACGTACGTTTTTTTTTTAATGTTACAGCACCATGCTGAGATAGGGGCTTTTGGCTTAGTACAGGACCAATTTTATTTCATGCTTTTTTTTTTTCATTTTTCTCTTTGTTTAATTTTTTATTATTTGTACTGTTAATTTAACCTTTTTAATTTGTGTTTTGTCCTGTGCGGGTTAATAAATGCGTTTTCTTCCTTTCTTTCTTTCTTTCTTTCTTTAGAAATAATCAACAAGTTTCTGAACATTGCTTTATTATTGTTTTGTGCGTGAGCCACGTCCATTCGTCTGATACATCCACTCTGCGTTTGTTTAACTGCTCAACATGCATCGCACCCCTCCTACATCTCCGAAGACCCTCGGACCAGGTCAATCTCAATCTGTTCCTGACATTGCTTCGGCTGCCAGATGCTAGGAGTCCAATGTGAATGTAAATAATAGGGGCTAAGCTGCAACGTATCGATGACTCACCCAGCAACAAGGGTTGGAACTCGTCTTGTGCATGTTGGGAATGGCAGAGCGAACTGATGCAACTATTGAGTGTATGGAGGGCCGAATATAACCAGAAGCTGTCTACCTGGAAAGCTGAACATGACGCAATGCTGTCCACACTGGTTAAGGATGTCTCCGAAATTAAAGTGGCCATGCAAAAAAACTGCTATGGAGCCCGAAGTCAGGTCAGCTCATCACCAAATGAGAGCGAACGGAAAAATCAAGATAAGCGTCAAGATAGAACGCCAGACATAAATAAAAACCCGTCAACTTCCCAGCTACCCTATGCTCCACCAAACTTCGACGCTAGAACAGTAGAAAATTCCATAGTGTTTGCGTCAAAACGGGGGAAGACGGTGGACCAAGATATCCCCGAGACGAACCCGCGAGATATAAATCTTCCTGGAAAACCGGTAGTGTCAGCTACCCGCCCAGCTCCTAAGCCCTGTGTCTTCTTGCCACTGCCAGCTCCTGCAGTGGACGTTACTATGAGTGACAAAGACAAGGACGGACAACCAAAGGATGGTTGGACGGAAGTTCGACACATGCGATCCCGCCGTTCGCTCAGTAATGTTTTTCGTGGGACAGCGGCTCCTGGTACTACAAATTTAGAGGCCTCAGAAAGGTGGAGATACCTGCATCTCTTCTACGTCAAGCAGGATACATCTGATAGCCAGGTACGAGATCATCTAATTTCCATTTGTGGAACTGATGTTTGTACGGTGGAAGTGCTCAAGTCCCGTGGCAAATATGCTTCCTTCATGTTGGGTGTGCCCTCGAAGCTGGCTGAACTAGTTATGGCCGCTCAAAGCTGGGCTGAGGATATCTGTGTTAAACCATGGCGGCGCAACTTTCGTGGTCAAAGTAACGATACCCAATAAGCCCCATAACGTTCTTGCTTTTACTACCTCTATAGATTGCAACGACTATCTGCGGGCACTGTACCAGAATGTGCGTGGGCTCAAAACCAAGTTACCAACATGGCGATCCAGCTTGTTGCTTTCCGAGCACGACCTAATAGCCGTAACAGGGACAATTCCGTAGAGGGCTCAGAAATATCAATTGGAGATTGGCGCATTCTACGCAGAGACAGAGTGACTGTGGGCGGTTGTTGTGTTACTTGCTGTGCGTCCCGGTGGCGTAACCATGAAGCGGCGGCCCGATCTTGAGACTGAAGGTGGCGAAGATTTATGGGCAACAATTACAATTTATGGCCAGAAAATATCTATATGTGTTGTCTATATAAAGCCCACTGCAACGGACGGCGACTACATGACTAGGTTTTGCAAAGTTGAGAGCCTTATCTCCAATCTGAATGGAACTGTTATGATATTAGGTGACCTTAACTTAAAAAGTGCCTCTGTTAATGTTAACAATTATTACTGTTATTAGTAAGTTAGACGTGGTGCTGGCTCGGGAGGGCACCGTAGTAAGATGTGAGCATGTCAAAGGTACGGAGCTGGTCCCAATCGACTTGTATCACCCTCCGCTAGACATTGCGTTTACTCTCAAAACCCACAAAGATAGAGAAAAATTGGACCCCAGCAACATTGATCGGAGTAGGGATTGGAATTTCGGCATAGGGGACTACTCAATTTTAAGCGATCTTATTCTTTCCGCTCCATGGCATGACGTTCTTAGTTGCGATGACGCACCCTCTGCTGCTGGTAAGCTTTATTCAGTCATTTATTACCCATTTGATTCCTCAATTCCAAAGAAGAGGAGAATGATCGCTGATAATAGGAGGTATCCAGTATGGTTTACGCGGGATATTGTGAACGACACTCGGCGAAAAACTAAACTTCACAATAGTTGGAAACTTTCGCGATGTGATGCCTCATATGCAGAGTTTAGTAAACTCCGGTCGAGCCTAAAGGTAAGAACCCAAGACGCCTACAGATTGCACTGCAGCAGCGTGGAAAACAGCATACGCAAAAATCCACGGCATTTTTGGCAGCACTTTTCTAATGGGTGATCTAAGGGCGGTTTCAAACCAAACGTTATTCACAAGGGCAAAGCGGCAGAGGCATTTGCTCAGTATTTTGTAAGCGTGATTCAGCCCAATACACTGGTATTCAGCTGCAGCCGGTTAGACTGGAAGCCGACCCCAACATAGTTGGGAAAAGGCTAACCAGATGATGATGTTTCAGCCCAATACACTAAATTAGACCCTACGAACTCCAGTGCAAGAGATGTGGCAAATAATTTTCCCCTCCTCTTCTTAACCCCATCGGTCGTAGTAAAAGGGATTGCTAAACTTAGACCCTCTAGCTCGGTTTGCCCTGACAACATTCCAGCCTTTGTTCTTAAGGGATGTGATGACACCTTGGCAGCTCCTCAGTGCCATATTTTTAACCTCGCCCACCAGTCCGGCGTATACCCTGAGCAATGGAAAATTTCGCGAGTTACTCCCATCCCTAAAACCTCCGACAAAGCATCGGTAGAGGAACACAGACCCGTCGCTATCTTCCCAACCATCGCCAAGGTTTTCGAGCATATTCTCCATACCGTAATTTACAAACACGTAAATAAGCTGTTATCTGATGCCCAACACGGTTTTCGACCGGGTCGCTCCGTAAACTCGAATTAGCTCATCCATGTTGACTACATATCCAGTAGCTTGGACATCGGGAGGCAGGTCGACACACTATATTTTGATTTCCAAAAAGCCTTTGATAGAGTTGCCAACGATGTACTCTTGACAAAACTAGAGGCTATAGGTTTCTCGTCCAGATTTCTCTACTTCTTTGTCGACTACCTGCGAGATCGCAAGCAGTTTGTCAGACATGGTTGCTTTGAATCTAAGCCTTACAACACCCACTCGGGCGTGAGCCAGGGATCCATGTTGGGGCCGCCTCTGTTCCTGATCATGATTTATGATTTGGTATCAACGGTTAAGTTTGCCAGGTGCTTGCTATACGCTGACCACCTAAAACTGGTTGCACAAATCAAATCGGACGAGCACTGTAAACTCCTACAAAGGAAATTGATGCCATTTATATGTGGAGTATTGTAAATAAACTTCCTTTCAACACAAGCAAGTTCCATGTCATGACATACAGTAGAAGGTTGCGACCAATCCTTTTCAACTACAGACTGGGTGGCGACGTAATTTCTCGAGTCACCAACTTTAAGGATTTGGGAGTGACGTTTGACCGCTGTCTGACATTTAAAGACCACATCTCTACCCTCGCGAAGGAATCCTTCAGGCGTTTGGGCTTTGTAATGCGAAATACTCGTGATTTCCGCAATCCTAATGTTCTTCGATTACTTTACACCACTCTGGTTCGAAGCAAACTTGAGTCTAGTGCCTGTGTCTGGCACCCTTACACCGCTGCCCCAACACTGATGCTCGAAAAGGTGCAGAGAACGTTTTATTTCTATTTTCCCTTCATGTACCCTACCAACTACCTGTTAGGAGTGTTGAGCTTTAACTCCTTGAAGGTGAGAAGAGGTTCGGAACAGCTCACGGTAGCCTGTAAGATCCTACGTGGACTAATCGACTGCCCTGAGCTCCACAGCCTTTTCTGCCGGCTATTTGTTCCCGACAAATATATCGGACACCGCCAGTGCTACCGGCACAATCTGTTCGCCCCACCGTCATCTAAACCTGTCGCCAGAGCTGAATCTCCGGTATGTCGTACTCTTAAGACGCTCAACGGCCTTCTGATTGCCAACCCTGAATGTGATGTGTTTGCGGATGAATGGAGTAAGGTTATGCGAATATGTCTCGATGTTCTGTGAGAGAAAGTATGCAAGAGTGTCCACTATTCCGTGCTAGCATTAGTTTTCGTAATTCAAACCATTGTTTTGTTAATTATTGTAATTGGTGTTTCTATGTTAATTATTGTAATTGGTGTTTACCGTTTTAGTTAACTATAAATAATAAATAAATAAAAATGAATGTTTTTTTTTCCAATCGTCAAAATAAATTGGTATATCCAATCAGTGTATGTCTAATATTTTAGGAGTTAATTATTATGCTTCTTTGTTATGCCTATAAAAAATATGTTTTAACATTATGCGTAAATAAATTATGCCTTAGAATGTTAAGCTTAACAATTATTATTGTTAGAGAAATTATGCTTGAAAAATTATGCGTAAGCTGTTATGCGTAAATAATGTTATGCGAAAATATAATTAGGAGTAACAAAAGTATCCCAAGATATATTAGGTCTTAAAATTTTATGCAAATGGATAGGGAACCAAATGTGAGTTGTACGTTTCTAATAATCGGCGGAGTGGAGCTCTCTCCCCAGCATATAGCATTAAGCAGGTTGCCCGCACTTCTCGCCGATTAACAGTCCTAGGTACTATATAACATAGTTTATTTGAAAGTTCCATACAATTAAACCTTCTGTTGCATAATGCCGTACAGCAGCATACCCATCAGCAGTGTACGCCTGTGCTCTAAGCTTATTAATATGTTGTACTGTTTCATCAGATCCGCATAGGAAATCTTGGTATCGTAACACTTATAATGTGTAGAGCGAAGAAATTTTTTATACATGACGTACATTTATTTATTATACTTTAAAAAGCTCGAATACCACTGACTGACTCACTGACATAATTGTTCTCCCAGATGTTGGAGAGGGACGGGGGTATATTTTGACAGATTCATAAACGAATAACTCTAAATAGTAGGGGGAAAAAGGGCAAAACCCCCCCCTTTCTGCCCCCTTCCCCCCTCCCTATCGTATCTCGGAAACTAAGAGACCCGTGTTTTGCTTTTTTACGGATTCGCATAGAGGAGACTCAAGGAAGTAAAAACCATTTTTCAAAGTTGCCCCCTTGCCCCCTTCTGCCCTCGTTTAGATCTTGGAAGTTAACGACTTGGAACATTTTTTTTTTCAAATTTATAAAAAGGGGCCCAGAGTTGGTCAAAATCATTTTTCATAACTCCCCCCTCTCCCTCCTTAACCCCTTCCCCCATCGTATCTCGGAAACTAGGACACGTAGCGGCTTTTTGATTTTTACTAAACTTTATTATTGAGGGGAGTTGAAATTTAAGTATTTAAGTATCCCCTCCCCCCCTAACCTCCCTAAAAATTGAAAGGGCTGTAACTTCATAACGGTTAGAGATAGCCATTAGGTGTTTGAACAAATATTATGGTAGGCGTCGAAACCTGTCCGGTGATGGTACCAGTAAAGCGAAGCGTAGCGTAGGGATAAGGTCACAATAGTTTTCGGTGGTAGGTAGGTCCTGAGTGGAGCGTAACTCGGGGCGACGACAAGCAAACTTTACGGTATTTTTTTTTATAATGGGAAAAGGTCTGTTACTTTAATTTTATTAGGTTTCTGCAGGTAATTTTTTTTTAATTTGTTTTTATAATGTGTTATGGTTTCTTATGGGTTTTCAAAATATTTAAAAGATTTTTTAAAATTTACAAATCTTTTAAGGACTTCAATGGATTTTCCATTCATTTAAGGATTCCTATCGATTCTTAAAAAAAATGTAAGGATAGGGGGAATACTTCTCAAAAACACGAAACCGAAACCGCGAGCTGCGCGCAGCTCGCACACCACGTAAATACTAGTTTATTTATATTATTAAAACTACAAAGCCACTCACTCACTGACTCATGGACATGTCGTATCTCGGAATGGGTGAGAGATGGGTTAGGGGCATGTTTTGCAGTAATGTGTAGTACCACCAGGGCAGTAGAATACATTATTGAGGAGTTTCAAATCCAAGATGGCGAGTCCATTTCCGGTTTCGGTGGGGAAAAGACTTGGATGGGTTTCGAAACTTTGACTTTGGCAATTTTTTTTTTTTATATTACAGTCTAGCTTATTATGGCCATAAAGCAATTTTAATCTAACTTTATTTGCTAAAGGTAAAATAAAATTATAATTATCTAAGAGCACGTCCATTGCGTTTACTTAGCGTCTATTTAGGCGAAGGCGCTTTGTTCTTGTGTCCATTTATATAGCTAGGTACTACAGTGCACTCGCGGTAAAGTCACAATTATATATATTATATTGTTCTAGTCCTGTTGAGCCTTCTCACTATGTCCGTGTTATCGAGGAGCTGGATGGCCTCGACAATACCTTCATGATGAAGCCAATGTTCATGAGCTTCTGCATATTTTTGGATTATACTGTTTACGACGATGGATGTCGTCAATTCTTATATACCAAGGTGCATTCACGATGTTCTTGAGTGCTTTGTTCTGGAATTTTTGTATAATTTCTACATTGCATTCTTTGGCGCAACCCCATAGTTGTATACCATAGGTCCATACTGGCTAAGGACTGATTTGTAGAGCAGGATTTTGTTTGGAACTGACAACGTGGAATTCCTTCCTAGTAACAAGTTCATGCTTTTGTAACGAATTTCTAATTCTTCTCGTTTCTTTTTGACATTAGCTTTCTGTTATATATACTGTCTAGGTGGCTTGGTGGGAAAATGAAACGCAGACACGTCCGTTCATTAGCTCCGTATAATCGAGACAGTTCGATACCAATCTACCCACAATACACTACACTTTCCAGCGAAGCTTTGCGTCTAAGGTCATACCAAGAAATTTGGCAGTGTTTTCGTACGGTACAATTTTGTTGTTAATGTACACTGGGTTGTGTTCTGGTTTCTTGTTAGTGAAGTCAATGTGAATGGATTTTGTTTCATTCGACTTGATTTTCCACTTTTTGGTCCAATCATAGAATTGATTTAACGCTGTTTGTATTTTTACCACAGCTTCCTTGTGACTAGATCCTGTGGACATTATTGCGGTATTATCAGCAAAAGTAGCAATAGTTGCATTTTCTAGTTCTGGTATATCAAATCTGTACAATAGGTACAGGACCGGGCCTAGAGCACTTCCTTGTGGTACACCAGCTTTTATTTCTTTTAGTTCAGAATTTTCTTGCCTTACTCTAAACACTACCAGTTATGTTTCGTACCACACTCGTTTCCGGACGCAGTTTGTGACGTCTAGGGCAGCTGTCTCTGTCATGTCAGTTGTGTGTCTGTAATGTCATTGCCTTTTTTTTTTGATAATCGCACGGAACGTTTTGATTGAATCGCCGCTTCATCAAGTTCATCGTCGACGTGGACCTGGAGGTGATGGACCAGGCAGCCCGCGATAAGGTTGTTGGTGACTACGACCAGTTTTTGAACCTTGGGGATGTCATCAGTCAACGAGCCCGGGCAATTTTGAAGAGCCGGGTGCCTGTCCAGGCTAAGCCGGAGACCTCGGTTGTTACAGGCCCCGGACTGTTGAGTAGACTGCCCACCCTGGAATTGCCATATTTTGATGGTCGCTTGGACCACTGGCTGGGCTTCTTGAATCTCTTTGAAAGTTTGGTTGATGCCCGCTCGGACCTCGGACCCGCCCAAAAGATGGCCTATTTGTTGTTGGTCCTGGAAGGTGAGGCCAGAACCTTGGTGCAGCATTTTCCAGTGACTGACTCAGCCGATTTTTAGACAACGCTCGTAGCGCCACGGGGTCACGCCAGTCGCCTTCCCGGCCAAGAGACCAGGGACGGACTAGGGCCAAGGGGCCTGTTGATAGCCGCCCCACCCTCCGTTTTGCTGGCACCCGGAGTCGTCCTGATTGCGACTTTTGCAAGGCCACGGGGCATGGCATGGCAAGTTGCACGGCTTTTTTAGAATTGCACGTAAGTGCCCGCCGCCAAATTGCCAACGCACGCCGCCTGTGCTTCTCGTGCTTAAGGGCTCACTTCCATCGGGACTGCCCCAAACCCCGCCCGTGTAGAATTTGTGAAGGGGCCCATCTTGAGGTTTTGTGCGCCAACGCGAAGCGCTCGGGCAGATCAACGTCTGGTGAGGGTTCGCGCAGGGGGGGGGGGGGTATCAGGAAGACGAGCAACGGGCTCCTGGCACGCCGATTCCGAACTGGGTAGAGGCCCACAATTTTGATGGCCGCACTCCATCCCCGCGCACGTTGAACGGGAGCCGCGCGAGCTCCCTTTGGTCTCCCCTCGTGAGGGTAATTGCGCGGCTGCTGCTAGGCAACAATGGCCAGACCAGCACCGCTATCTTTCCCCTCCGTTGGCGGAACGCCCCCGGTTAGTCGCGCCCCCCCCCCCCATTCAGGCATTCGGTGGGATATGCCCCTCCAGCTATGGCGAGCGGCTCGGGACGCCGCCCGGACGAAGCGTTCGAGTGTTACCCTCGTCGTGAAAGACGAGAGCCTGGATGCGGCGATCGGGCACCGCCCAGGCATTGTTAGGAAATCGGCGCCTGCCCCGCTAAAGGACCCCTCCGGTCGAGACGGTTGTGGTCTGTGCCATTTTGGACACGGGAGCCCAGGGTTGCCTTTTGTCGTCCTGGTTAACGGGACAGGTGGGCCTGAATGTGAATGACTTTTCAGGCAAGATTCAAGGAGTGGGCGAAACAGCTGTCACCACTGTTGAGGGAAAGACTTGACTCCACCTGAGCCTGATGTTGTGTTGGCGTCCGGCTCTGCTCTCTCTGACGCCGTTCAGAGGTTTTGGGAGGTTAAGGAACCCCCTCAGGTGGCCCGCTTGCATCCGGAGCACGAGGAGTGCGAGTTGATCTATCAGAACAACACGGGTCGACTGCGTTCCGGTCGGCTTGTGACACGGCTGCCCTTTGTTGCGGTGCGAGCACCTCTCGGCCAATCCAGATGCCGAGAAGAGATTGTTGGCGATGGAGTGCCGCATGAGCAGGGACCCGGTGCTGCGGCAGAAATATGTGGATTTTATGCGTGAGTATGCAGACTTGGGACACGTGTCGGTGTCAAATTTGGATTGGCGCTGAGTTGAGCATGTCTTCCTGCCGCATCACGCGGTCCTCAAACCATCCACCGGTAAACTGCGCACAGTGTTTGATGGGTCTGCGCGGACTTCTTCTGGTGTCTCTTCTTTGAATGATTGCCTGCATTTCGGCCCCCAATTGTTGAGGGATCTTTGTGACGTCATCACGTCTTTTCGTCGTCATCGAGTAGTCTTTGTGGCCGACATCAAAATGATGTTCCGGCAAACGGTTATTCACCGGGATGACAGACGTTATCAGTTGATCCTGTGGCGAGAGAACCCCCAGGACCCCATGATTGTATACGAGCTCAACACGAATACGTACGACCTTCGATCGAGCCCTTTTGTTGCTATTCGTTCGCTTTGGGAGCTCGCGGACCGAGAGCGTTTGAAGTTCCCTCGGGCCCGCTTTCTTCGGACCCGAACGACTTGGAGGCTCTAACCCCGGGCCATTTTTTGATTGGACAGCCGCTAGTCGCCCTGCCGGAGTAGCCCCTTGTCTATGTGAGTCAAAATCGGCTATCGCGGTTTCAGTTGGTGCAACAGCTCGCTCAGAGCTTTTGGCAGCGTTGGTGTAAAAGAAGCATTGAGTATCATATTAAGTGAAGCATTGAGTATCTTAGTAAGTTTTACCAAGGCTTTTCTTGGTAGATTCTTTAGGATTTCCCCTGTGATAAGGGGAATTTTTAGGGCTGATGTGATCTCTGATTGCTTTAGATACTAGTATTGGTGTTACAAGTTTTATCTCTTGGTCTACTTGTTGTAGTTGTTCCCAGTGGAGATCTTGGTCAGCGCTCTCGGTTTGTTAAAAAGTGTCCTCTAAGTGTTGGGCAAACCTTGCCTCCACCTAATCTAAATCTATTTCCGAGTAGCGCTAAGATTGTCTTGTATTGCTCTTTTTTTTGTGCGTATTTTGGGGGGATGTATATAGCTGCTATAGTAACCGAGTCGTATCTTTTCATTTTAATAGTTACACTAATTACTTGCATTTCCTGATCTTCACATTTGGTCTGTTCATAATGATGTACGTTTTCTCTAATTATGACGGCGCTGCCTCCTCTCGCGGCGTTATCAGGATGCCGGGCATGATATATCTTGTAGTCTTGAAATTTTACAAATGATCGTCGTGTAAAGTGTGTTTCTGAAATTAAGCATATGTCTATGTTTTCTGTATCTAGGACTTCTTGTAACTTGTAACTCATGTTGGTGTTGCAGCAGTGCATTAGCATTCCAAGCCATGATCTTGAGGTTATTAATCATTTTCGCAGATGAATAGGAGCTTGCACGCATTTCTAATTTTCTTAGCCGTTCATAAAATTTTGGTTGTACGGAGCTGTTGTGTGTTTAGTCAACGAGTGTTGCCTGTTGCAATTTTTTTCCCATTTTTAGTGTATTTTCCAAGATTTTCCCCAAAAACATGAAAAGTAGAAATGACGACATTTTTAATGGAGACTTTGACTAGCCGGCAACATTGGGGTCCCCCAAATTCAAAAGGGGTTCGTTTCAGTTGGCTACCCCAAAAAACATTAAATATTTAAATTTTTGGGAGTTATTTACTAATGACGAGCCGAATGGCGCAGCGGTACTGAGGTTGCCTTACATTCTTAGGGTCCCGGGTTCGATTCCCGGTAGAAGCAAATGTTTGTATGATGAGCATGGACATTTCCGACTTATAGATGTTTATATGTATAATAAGCATGTATTTACAAACTAAAAGTATCTATGTAGTATATCAACTATCTGGTGTCCACGATACGAGCCTCGTTGCTTAGTGTGGCACTAGATGGCGCTGTGTGTAATGTCCAGCGATATTTATTTATTTATTTTACTTTGGTGAATTCTTTTGTTCTACCAAACTCAAAAGTTGGCAACACAAAGGTCACCAATCAGAGGCCTATAATCCTTGATATTTCAGAAAAATTATGACTTTTCAGAAAAACAAGATGGCGGACAGTGTGGCGGCCATTTTGTAAAAATGACGAAAAATCCCAATTTTCGACACGATAAATGGAACAGCTGGCATCCCCCAACTGAATTGTGTTGTATGAACCAGTTGTGTACTTTGTTGACGAGTGTTTCCTGGTGTAAGAAATTTCCCCACTTTTGGAGTACTTTTCCAGATTTTGCAAAACCACCAAGAATAGGGAGCCCCAAATGACATTTGACCATTTTCATCACTTTCAGCTGGCAACCCCGAGAGCCATTGGGGCTTGAATTTTCGGGTCAGACCCGACATTGGCGAATTCTTTTGTTCTACCAAAGTCAACGTACAACCACGTGCGTGCCGTTTCCGGGTTCCGAAACCTTGTCCAATTGGGGTCGTTCAAGCGGTTCATCCCACTGAGGGGTGAGAGTTTGTATCGAATTCTAGGTTTTTCAGGTCTTTGAAGGATATATTTTACTTGACTGGCGATTGGATATATTTTATTTTACTGACTGTGATTCAAAACGGCGGCCGCGTTACTTCCTGTTTCCCAAAAATTGACCGATTGAGGTCGCGATTCATCCGACTGAGGTGTATGAGTTTGTTTCGAATTTTAGGATATTTTAGGGGTCTGAAGGGATCTTCACTGGATTTGGGGCTTTGCCCCACAGGAACGTTTTGTATACGCGCGCTGCTTGCAGCTCGCGCAGCACTCAAACCAATAGTTTCCGATTGGGTTTTTTCAACCGGTTTCAATTCGAATGAGGATTTTGTACTTTTATATAATTTTAGGGTTCTCTAAGTGTTTTTTGGATTAGTGAACAAGTAACTCTTACAAGTAGGGGAAAAGTGCCAAAATCCCCCTTTTTGCCCCCTTCCCTCCTCAGTTTTTACTACTGAAAAAATTGAAGCGAGCTGGCGACCCCCGTAGCGTAGGGATAAGGTCACGATAGCTTTCCGGTGGTAGGTAGGTCCTGAGTATAGCGTAACTCATGGACGACGAGCAAACTTTAGGGTAAGGTTTTAAAAGTGGAAGACTTTAGGGTTCTTGTAGGGTTATGTTTGACATTTTTACTACATTTAGGGGTTTTAAAAGTGAAAGATCTACCACCACAAGGACGCGCAACACGCAAATACTAGTCTATATTTTATAAAATGGTAAACTGACTAACTGATGCACTGACTGACTGGCTGATATATCAACACACAGCCCAAACCGCTGCTCCTAGAGACATGAAACTTGGAGGGTATGTTCTTTGTGTAGAGTTAATATCCACCAAGAAAGGATTTTTGAGAATTTTACCCCTAAAGGGGTAAAATAGGGGATGGAAGTTTATATGAAAGTCCGTCAGTTTTAAAGTTAGGATCTTCAATTTTTGTGTTTAGGCTGACTATTGAAAATTAATTTATACGTGTCTCAGGGTTTTTGATAATTCCACCTCCGAAGGGTTATTATGGGGGATGAAGTTGTGTATTTCAAAATCATTAATTTTATCATTAAGTTAAAATCACAAAATTTATTATCTAGGCTATGGTTGGAAGCTAAAGCAACGGTGTTGTTAGAATTTCAACCCTTAAAGTGGTGAAAAGGGGGATGAAATAATGAACTGATTGGCTGACTGATCGATCAACGCACATCTGAAACTGCTGGGTCAGGAGCATAAAATTTTGCACAAACCTTCCTTGACTGACTTAATTGTGTGCTAAGAAGGGATTTTTTTAAATTCCTCCCCGAACGGGTTGAAACGAGGTTTGAAAGTTTATAAATACATCGTCTGTGAAAATTTTAATTGTCTAGCAATCACGGTTCATAAGATACAGCCAGGTGATAGACAGACGGACAGTGGAGCCTTAGTAATAGGGTCCCGTTTTTACCCTTTGGGTACGGAACCTTAAATAACAAAATCAAAATCGGTTCATCCGTTCGCGAGCTACGATGCCACAGACAGACACACACACACACGGCCATGTCAAACTTATAACACCCCGTCGTTTTTGCGTCAGGGGTTAATAAAAACAATGCGCCTCAGAGATTCGTTTACAAATTCTTTGAATAATTACCTGATCAACAGAGACATAGATTTTAGATTGCTACTCTGTGACAAAACGAAAATATTCCAACCTTCTCGTGTCCGTCCTAAAATAAATAATAAGTACATAATATTAAAAAAGGAGGCACAGGAAAAGGGCTCCTGGAAGGCATTGAGGCAGACCTTTGCCCAGTAGTGGGACAGGATGGGTTAATTAAAAAAAAAAACTCTTGTGCTTTATGCTACGGCTCCACCTGCGTCTTAACGCGTAATTTAGCACGTTAATTTAGGCGTTACGTAAATGTGGCCAACGTTTTAATGTGTTAAATTACAAACTTCATTACTAATGGTAAGTATTAAACGTTAAGCGATAGCTCGGGTGTCAGTTTTTTTTGGCACATCAAAGGAATTAAGCGCGTAGTTTAGCGCGCTAAGCGATGTTGGCTACATTAACGCCGCGCGCCGTCTCATTCCGCAGGACGCGCGCGCACAGCAAGGACGCGTTGCCAGATCTGTAGTAGAAACTGCTAAAATCTGTGTGCTGTTTTAACTTAAAATCTGTATAATCAAATAAACCTAAAATAGAGTTATCATCATTGCTTCTTTTGAAAAACAAGGGATAAATACTAGCTGCGGGACTGTTCGAAAGAGATACCGCGGCGCCGGAACACAAAGGAACATGGATGGGTTTTAGTCAGTAAAATTCTGACACTCCCTTCATTTGATGTTCAGTTTGAGGTTCATTTGATGATTTACCAAATGAAAAAAAAAAGAAAAAAAAACATGCTACCGTGACTAGGTTTGATTATCTAGACGACCCGAATGGCGCAGCGGTAGTGAGTCTTCCTTACGATCCTAAGGTCCCGGGTTCGAATCCCAGTAGGAACAAATGTTTGTGTAATGAGCATGGACATTTGTTTCCGAGTCATGGAATCGTGGAGTCATGGAGTCATCAAATTGCATAAATGCATACAATAATTTATGACGCTCATTGTTGCAACTAGTGTAGCTGCTTCAAGCTCCATTGTATCTTTAACCGCTGAACCGGACTAACGAATTTTCAGAAAAATGTGTGTTAACGCGTGACTTCTTAAAGAATTAACTCTTAACGGCATTGTAACCTAAATGTAGCCAACGCGCATTTTTAATGCCTACATTAACGAGTAGTTGACCATTGCCATTAACATTAACGCTAAACCAGATGTGGCAGTAGCATTAGAGCACACTCGTGATGTACTCGTAAAACAAACAATGCCTTGGTGGCTGAGAGAAAGTCATGCTCACTCAAATGTCTCGCTGATGGTGGCGGGTATGTCGGGTCATTTAGTTCCCTTCAATATGGTTGAGTTGAATGGCGCCGATACACGCGTCTTGTTCGTGATCGGGCGCTGTCAGTTGGGACTGGTCATCTCTTAGCTGCCACGGTTCATTTTAATTACTTTATTTTTAATTTGTTGATTTAATGTTTTACTCTGGACGCTCATAATGTGCACGTCTTCCTACATCGTTCTCACATATATCTATAATCTCAACATTAATGATGTAACCAAGATTTTGTAACAATATTTTGATTTAAAAGAGTGTCCATGGAGTTTCTTGCCCGTTCTTCTCCATAGAGATCTACGCTAGAGAATGGGCAACTACAGTACTTTCTCAAGTTATTATGTCTTGTGTCTGGGACTGTAGCTTTGTTTTGTTTTTTTTTGTATTTTTGACTTTCAAAAGTGCCATAATGGTCTAATTGAAATAAATGCTTTGAGTTTGAGTTTGAGTTTGAGACTTCACGTAAGACGGGAGGGGGGCAGCGCCGCCGCACGCCAAAAGACAAATGACAATCGTCAACGTTCGCGTTTGCCTTCGATCAACAATTAGCAACTAGACACCGTGTCACGAACAAAATCAAAGCTAAATACTGTCCGCGTGACAACTACAATTTGTTTAATAACAAACGGAGAAAAATGTTTTAAAACAGTTTTAAGTTTTACCTAATTACAACCATGACACTTAATAATAAAGTCACAAATCTTCAAAATATCATCTAATACTTACGATCATTCGTCACAAAAAACAAGCAAAGCAATAAATTACTTCTGTCACTTAGAAATGAAAAGACGTAAGTTAAACAACATTTAGTGTGAAACCAACCTTTAGTGGTAACAAATAAAGTACATTTTCCCGATAGCAAGGCAATATCCTTGCGAGCTACATCGTATTGTTTCGTATTAAGAAATTTCGAAAAAAGAACAAAGTTGCTTCTTAAAATTTTACTATGGGAGGTATGGAGTCGCGTTAAACACTAAATAATTTATATTATGAACGTAATAAAACTTTATAATACTTTTTATGTTTTGGGCGTCTATGTTTGTTAGTAGGTATACATTACTTTTTATTTTATTATTGAAATGAAACCAAAGATGACTACTTAATCTATATTAGAGTAAAATAATTACATTAGCTATAGCCTAAACTAGCCTAGCTCCAATTCGAAGTGTGAATATGGAATGAGGATCTTCTTGGATTCTCGATAATTAGCTAATCTTAAGTACGTGCAATGAAGTGCTTGTCTTGGCTCTTTGCTTCCGTACGGTTCCACCTTGAAAGTATCGGGTGCTGAGTCGATGATTTCCGCATTGCGAGGTCGATCGCTCGGTGCCCGCGCGTCACGAAGTGCAGCGTCGCATTTAGCTGTTTCCCTTACGCAGCGGCGTGTAAGTCGCGGATCGGGATCTAGGTCGTAGGTAGCGCTATGCGTAACAACCGTTCCGTTTTTGTGTATAAGTAGTAATTGTTTTTATATGTCGTACACAAAAATGTAAGTACTTACGCTTGTTGTTATCAAATGTATCCGGGCTGGCCAAGGTGTCTATTGCTGAATGTCACAAATAAAAATATCATTTACTTAATTCCACATCTTTATAATCATCTTTACAATCTTCATATTAATACAAGTGCAGCTCAGTACAATGAATATATGATAGTTATTAAAGCTTTCCGGCAAATAAAAATCAAACTAACCTGTTAAGGTGTGTTCCTTATTTATAGGGTTTTGCAAATCAGGTATGATGACCAAAGTGACTGGTTTATTCTTCTAGTGAAAGGAATTTATTGATTTACAAATAAGCACACATGATAGACTTCAGTTCGTGTTTTGTGGTCGCGGCAGCGTGAAGAGTCGGAAAGAGAGCGCATGGAGGTCGTCGTCAGCCTTTTATATCCACGGTTCAGCGCCATCTCGTCGTTGTTGGATGAGCTACGTAGTTTGCTGCTTGGCTAGTGTCGCGTGCGCAGTGTGTTCAAGATGTTGAATGTTTCGACGCGAGGCCCTCGTAGTTCTTCCCGATGTGCACAGATGGCGCTGTCCTCAACATCCTCCGGGGCTTTGAGAGTCTTTGGATAGCTCTCAATGATTGCCTTGATGCGGTGGTGTGACCGTCGCTGGTATGTCTGAAGCCTCGAAGTTGACCCTGGGCGATGGAAGAGGGCAGATCTTGGAGATGGCCCTCTCAATGAAGCCTGTAGCAGTGCGGATGGAGGCTACTCGGGAAACGCCGTCCTTGCCTGGGAACACAGTCATTATTCGACCCAGTCGCCACTTGAGGGGCGACAAATTGTCCTCCTTCACCAGGACTAGTGTGTTCGGTGTAAGTGCCTCCTTGGTGGTCTTCCACTTGGAACGTTTCTGTAGCTCAGAAACATATTCGCTCGACCATCGAGCCCAGAAGTGTTGTCTCAGCTGCTCGATGCGGCGGTAGCGTGACAGTGAGTGTGTGGCCACCGTCATGACGTCTTTCTCTGCAGGCGCCGTCAGTGGTCGACCGATCAGGAAGTGCCCAGGCGTGAGGGGAGTGAAGTCATCGGGATCTGAAGACATAGGATATAAGGGACGGGAGTTCAGGACAGCTTCTATTTGTGCTAAAACCGTGCTGAACTCCTCGTAATTAAGATGTGCATTGCCTATTACGCGGGCAATGTGGTGCTTGCAGGATTTTACCCCCGCTTCCCACAAGCCGCCAAAATGAGGTGAGTATGGAGGAATAAATTTAAATTCAATGTGATTTTCTGAACTAAAATTTTGTAGATCATCAGAACATTTATTCAAGGAATGTGTGAATTCCCTAGCTGCACCCACGAAATTCCTACCATTATCCGAAAAGATTTGTAAAGGTTTACCTCTTCGTGAGATAAATCTTTTTAGTGCCAGAATAAAACCTTCGGATGATAATGTAGTAACAAGTTCTAAGTGCAAAGCCTTAGTTGAGAAACAGATAAACAGACATAGATAGCATTTTTCCAATTTCGCGCCCCTACCTTTACGGTTCAGTATGTACATGGGACCGGCGTAGTCTACTCCACACCTCAGAAAAGGAAAACCTGGCTGCAGTCGCTCGTTAGGTAAATTACCCATGATTGGTTGTGGTGTGATAGCTTTCAGGCGATAACACTTAGTGCATCGATGAACAACTTGTTTGGCTAAATTCCTGCCACCTAGCGGCCACCAAGCCTCCCTAATCTGTGAGAGGAGCATCTGTGGTCCGACGTGTAATAGCTGTTTATGTTGAAAGTTAAATAGTAATAAAGTAAAGTGATGTTTACTACACAATAATATTGGGTGCTTTTTATCATACATAAAGTCTGAATTTACTAACCTACCACCCACACGTATTAGTTTATTTTTATCTAAAAATATGTTTAAACTTGACAAATTACGTGATGGTTTACAAGGTAAGTTATTTGTTAACGCCTTTAGTTCATTAGGGAACGATTCTCTTTGTACTAGCTTTACGAGTAAGATTGTTGAATTTTCTAGCTCGTCAATTGTTAGTGAACCGGTAGAACGTTTGGTGTGATCCTTTGTCCTTGTGTTGTTTATGAATCGACACACGAATGCACAAGCGCGTTTGAGTCGATTGTACGAAGAGAACCTTTCAAATTTAATTACTCTGTCCGAATTTTTGACACAGGTCGGTACACTGACAATGTTCGATTTTAGTTCGGGTAATATTTCGGTCTGAATATGATCTAGGTTATGTTGTTTGCTTCACCAATCTTTTACCTTTTCGTGCAAGAATAAGGGTCCGTTCCACCACAGGGGCAGAGCACTCAATTCATCTAATTCCTTGCCACGTGATAACAGGTCTGCCGGGTTATTTATTCCACTCACATGAAACCAACACACATTGTTTGTCAACTCGTTTATCTCCACAACGCGGTTTTGTACAAAAGTTTTGAGTTGGTTGGGAGACATTCTAAGCCAGCCTAAAACAATTGTGGAGTCCGTCCACAGCACAATAGTATTGAATGTAACGCGAAGTGATTTTTTTGATTTTATCTAATAATTTTGCTCCTACAAGCGCGCCACACAACTCGAGTCGCGGAATGCTAACTGGTTTGACAGGAGTGACGCGGTTTTTGGCACATAACAACTTCACTGTGACGTCGCCATTTGCGTTCCAGGTGCGAACGTATGCGCAAGCACCGTAAGCAATTTGACTCGCATCAGTAAATATGTGTAACTCAATTATATTAGGTGAATCACACATAACAAATCTAGGAATTCGCAATTTATATAAATTCGATATTGACTCAACGAATTTTTTCCAATACAATACTATGTTTTGAGGCAGAGCAACGTCCCAACCTACTTTGGTGAGCCATAGGTTTTGAAGAAGAGCTTTGACCACTATAACCACCGGACTTAATAACCCCAATGGATCGTAAATTTGAGAAATAGCGGATAAAATCGAACGTTTAGTCACGTTTGAGAAATCGTTATTTATTTTGGATGTGAAATGAAACTCATCCTTGCTGTTATACCAGCCAAGGCCTAATGTTTTGCTAGATACATTTTCACCTAATGACAAATACTTCGAACTACTTGCAGTTTGTGCTGTGTGTAAGACAATGTTCGACGAATTCGTTATCCATTTTCGCAAAGGAAAACAACCTGACTGACATACTTCTGTGACCTTTTTACATAAATATGATAACTGTGTTTCTGAATCAGCCCCAGTAATTAAATCGTCGACATAGAAATCTTCCAGTATGGTCTGAGAAACTAATTCGTCTGACTCTAATCCTAATTGTCTAACACAGCGAATACACAGGTACGGTGCCGATGCCGTACCGTACGTCACCGTATTAAGACGGTACACACTAAGAGGGTCTGACGGTTTTTCTCGCCACAGTATTAATTGCAAATTTCTTTGTTCGTCGTGAACTAAGATTTGTCTAAACATTTTCTCAATATCTGCACACGCAACGTACTTATACTGACGAAAACGTAAGAGGATGGAAAATAAATCGTTTTGCAATGCTGGTCCGATAAACTGTATGTCATTAAGCGATTTTTGTGTGGATGTTTTTTGACTAGCGTCAAACACTACGCGTAATTTAGTTGTTACGCTATCTTCACGGAGGACGCCGTGATGTGGTAAAAAATAAAATGGCATCTTGTAATCGTGATCGATGCGGGTCATGTGTCCTAAGCTCAAGTACTCCTGCATGAAGTCGCTATACATGTGTTTGTATTGTGGATTACGAACAAGTTTACGTTCTAATAATAAAAATCTGGTTTTTGCAACTTCATAGCTATCACCTAGTGACTCCGCTGATTCCTTTAGTGGAATCTGAACCGAAAAACGACCATTGTCTGCCCTCCTGGTAGTTTGTGTGAATAGGTCTTCGCACGAACTTTCTTCTTTAGAAAGCTGCTGACCTGAACAAGAAATTTCTTCAATTTCCCAGAACTTTCTTAATTGCTCATTTAATTGTGTGGATTGAGCAACGTGACACTGAATTTTATTTGTGTGTGAGTTTTCAGTGTATAACGGACCCGTAATTATCCATCCTAATTTGGTATTTACTAAATAAGGACCGGAGGGTAAACGGATTTTACCACTAACAACTAAGTCCCAGAAACAATCTGCACCGATTAATAAATCAATGTGTGAGGGTATGCAGAAAGTTGGATCTGCTAACTTTATGTCTTTGGGTATTGAAATATTGTGAATGTCTATACTTGTGGCCGGTATAGTCGACGTAATGCTAGGTAGAACCAAACATTTAATGTGAAAATCATGATCGCTGTGTATCGATCTAAGATTAATTTCGCAGGAATGGATTGCCTGTGTGACTGAATGTCCTATTCCGCTAATTTGACAAGTGGACTGTAGACGTTGTGTGTTTAATTTCTTACATAAAGAATTTGTGATAAAACAGTGTTGACTGCCGTTATCTAACAATGCACGAGCTTTATAATATTTATTATCTTTGCCAGCGACTTCAACTGTAGCTGTCGACAGTAAAACGGATTGTAAATCGTGTTTACTTAGTAAACTTTTACAATTATTATTGTGTGAATTTACGACTGTATGAAGAGTCTGAACTACTGACGACGACCTATGCTGCGAATCTGAAGGCCTATCCTGGTGTGTTGGAGCTGCAGAGGGCACAGTGCCATCCTTGTTGAGCTCATTGTGTAAAAGAGAATTATGTTTGCCGTAGCATTGTTTGCAAGGCCCGGCCTGACAATCATTGACCGCATGCCCTGTCCATAAACAATTAATACAGAGATTCTTATCTCTTACGAACTGAAGTCTATCATGTGAGCCTAAATTCAAAAATTGTTGACACCCATACAACGGATGTTTTCCGTTACATTTAACACATGTGCGGGTGGATTTATAAAACTTTTTCTTGTTTTGAGTAGCAACAAAACTGTGAGATTGTTTTTTAATATGATCTTGACCTGCATGAGATGACTGAGAAGTGTGAACCTTAACCATTTCCAACGTGTCAGCCTTATATTTTAAAAACTGTATGAGTGAATCTAAATTGAACTTCTTATCTGAATTGCTAGCACTGGTATTTTTAAACTGTTCCCATTCTTTCTCAATGGATACGTCTAATTTTGCGGTTATGATGTGAATCAGCAAGGTGTCCCACGATTCTGTAGGTTCACCAAGTGTTTTCAAAGCACGTAAATTCTTGAGTACCGTATCTAATAGTTTCCTAATTTGTGCAGGCGATTCTTTATACACAGCTGACATTGAGAATAACGCTTTGAGATGATTACGTATCAACAATTTGTTATTATTAAATCTATTCTCGATCAATTCCCATGCAATACTGTAGTTATCTGAAGAGAATTTCAGAGACTTAATAACTTGCAACGCGTTTCCAGAGAGAGATGATCTTAAGTAATGATATTTCTGGATATCGTCGAGTTGCTTTGAATTGTGGATCATTGATAAAAAAATATCTCGAAATTCCAACCAACTATCGTAGCTACCGTCGAAGTTGGGAAGCGAAATAGTTGGCAATTTTACTAAAGTGTTGGAATTACACTCGTGTTCAGAACTATTGGACTTGCACTCATGTTTGTGACTACTACTGTTATTCATTAAACAATTGGCTTCAGCGACAGAACTATAGTAAGAATTATCAAAAGACTCTCTATACTCTAATTGTTCCGACATGTCTTTTTCTAACACTAATTCCTCGATTAGCGATTGAACTCTACTGAATTCCTGATGCAATCCTTGAGCAGATTTTATTCGTAATTCTAATTCTGCTCTTTGCTTAGGATTAATTTCACTGCCTACTAACAAATTCACACATTTCTCGAATTGGGTGAGCATACCTTTGATGGTACCTCGTTTCTTTTTTAAATCTGCTAGTTTTTTGATATCCTCCGGCAAACTCATTGTGGCACTTTATGGAAAGAGTGGGTACTCACGGTTTCCTGCAGCACGGGTGCGGTGAACAATGCGCACGAAGCTGGTCTTCGCGTTCCTGTATAGAAAAGCACGATTTTAGCACACACAGAATGAAATAGGTGAGGATAGGATTGCCTGGGACCCCTGAAGTCTTTCACTGGTAGCGCTGTGATCTTGATAGATTATCCGGCTCGAAGGACCAATGTTAAGGTGTGTTCCTTATTTATAGGGTTTTGCAAATCAGGTATGATGACCAAAGTGACTGGTTTATTCTTCTAGTGAAAGGAATTTATTGATTTACAAATAAGCACACATGATAGACTTCAGTTCGTGTTTTGTGGTCGCGGCAGCGTGAAGAGTCGGAAAGAGAGCGCATGGAGGTCGTCGTCAGCCTTTTATATCCACGGTTCAGCGCCATCTCGTCGTTGTTGGATGAGCTACGTAGTTTGCTGCTTGGCTAGTGTCGCGTGCGCAGTGTGTTCAAGATGTTGAATGTTTCGACGCGAGGCCCTCGTAGTTCTTCCCGATGTGCACAGATGGCGCTGTCCTCAACACTAACCGAAGATCTATAGGGAATGTCTATCAAAGTTTGTACATCCATACTTGAGACTATAGCCCCTTACTTATATAAGTAAAGGCTTATAAAAGTCATCTCTTCTTTCTCTGGCGACAATCGATATCCATTCTGCACACGTAAACGGATTGCTTGGAAAGCTAAAATAAAAAGGGAAAGCTAAGTATCTAATTAGAATTAATAAATAAAAACAAATAGACACAAAAGTAGTTTGCCGATAAGGTGGTTTTATGTGTGTGTACGGTCAGAAGGTTTGGCAAAGTAAAAAGCGTGTTCTCAGTTGAAGGTTTACTGAACGACTAACACAAAGATTACAATATACAGTACAGTGGTTGAGGGCTTAGAGTTAACTTACGAGCTACGTCATACATAACCTAAGACTAAAGATGTATAAGTAATTTGCCTACGCGCTACAATCCTCCCCCCCTTTTTTTTTTTTTTTTTTTTTTTTTTTTCGGATGGGAAATCATCAAATGACCTCTCCCGCTCTGGGCGGAGCAGGAGGGAGTGTCAGACTTTTACTGACTAAAACCCATCCATGTTCCTTCATCGCCCTTTGTGTTCCGGGGCCACGGTATCTCTTTCGAATAGTCCCGCAACCCCGGCAGGCATCGGTCCTTTCGGACCCCTTCCTTTTGGTGACTCTCTTTGAGGCGCGCGTGGAACACGAACGCGCCGTCGACACGGCCTGTCGTCATGAGACGGACGGACGGCGAGCTAGCCCATAGCCCACCGTCCACAGGCCCGCGCCTACGGTGGCCGGGGGCCACGTGGTGGCCCCCGACGCCCGGGGCGTCTCCCGCGGCGGCCGGGACGCTGTGAGGTTCTCTCCCTCTCACGTTCCGCCACAATCCTCCCCCCTTAGATTACATTATTACGATAACAATAAACAAATTGAGTTGCGAACAATGGTTTTACTTATGCTAGAGCGTTCACACTATGCTACTTATACTAGAGAGAGTATTATTTTCGTCACATGTTGTTTACACTACACTTTAACTTTGAGGTTTGCACTCGCGATTTGCTTGTAGGTTGGGCATCCCTGGCGGTGCGCCGATAGCACGTTGTGTGATCGCGTGGTTGATTTTGTCTCGACGGAGGCTTCGATGTGGCGCTTGCAATAGCACCACCCCACGTAGAGTATAGATAGGATTACCGCTGTGCTGACTAGGATGTTTGCGGCTACCGACATCTTGTGGGTGACGGTAATGGTTTCATCTTGCAGCGAAACCTTGTTGCCGGCGGCTGCGCTGTTTTTCGCCACGATAGTCATCTTGCTAGCTGGCTGGCCCATGTTGTCTGACTGCTGGCTGGTATGAGTGCGGCGATAGTGAACGTTTGTTGAAGAGTGACGGTTATTCATAAGCTGATAAAGACGTTGACGGAGGCGGCTCATATGTCGAATCTCACGGTCTTCTTAACGACCCGGCCCGATTTCGTTGTAATCAGCGGTGTCGTAGTGCTCGAAGTGATGTATGGAGTCGTAACGTTCGCCGGATGTGTGACGGTGTCGGGTGGCGTCGTTGTTTGGGTCTCCTGGCGTGGGACCGACACATTATCAAATTCTAATAGGTAAGCTGGTTTTAGACGATCAAGTGGCACTGTGACTTGCCTTCCGTTACAGTCTAATGTATAAAATTTTGGATGTCGTTTTATTACTTTATATGGACCTTCGTATGGTGGTACCAAAGATCGACGTGCTTCATTTCTAACAAACACATGAGTGTTAATGGCTAAATCTTTATGAACGAATACACTATTGTTGTTGCTATGTAAACTTGAATGTGAGAGTTTGGGAACGGATGACAATGACTTGGTTAACAGTTTGATGTAGTCGCTGTCGTTAATATTGGTCGTAGATTTTGAATTAAATAGGTCACCTGGCAGTCTGAGACTACTGCCGTATAAAAATTGCGATGGACTGTATCCCAGATCTAATTTAACTAAGACTTTTTTTTATTTGCCGATAAGGTGGTTTTATGTGTGTGTACGGTCATAAGGTTTGGCAAAGTAAAAAGCGTGTTCTCAGTTGAAGGTTTACTGAACGACTAACACAAAGATTACAATATACAGTACAGTGGTTGAGGGCTTAGAGTTAACTTACGAGCTACGTCATACATAACCTAAGACTAAAGATATATAAGTAATTTGCCTACGCGCTACAGTAGCATAAACCAATTTTAACCAACCAATTTTGAAGTTCTGGTAACAAATTATTACAACACAAATCTACTCCCATGTATTTACTGTTCTGTTAAACAAAAGTTAGTGCCTATGTTGGCATTGAGTTAAATATACTAGAGATGCAAACCTCAATCAAATGTGTCAAAAAAAGTGTAACCACTTTTTAAACGCGACGACGACGTAGCTTTGAAACCACTAAACATTTAAAAGTAAACATATGTCTGTCTCGCTTTCACAAGTCGCAAGAACAATACCGTCGCTTTGATTAGACAAAGACGGCAATATCAACTTGCAATGGCGGGATGGGGTTGCGTACCCATGCGAAATTTTACCTTTTACCCAACTTTTGTAAGCCATAAAAAACATTTGATACATATAAATTAAATTAACTTTAAAATATTTGAATTATGTATTTCATATTGTATGTATTAGAAGTTTATAACTAATGAAATAATTAAAACATTTTCTTTTTGAATATTTTTCATTTCGTTTATTCATTTAAGTATATACAAATATTATTATTTACATTTTTTAAATATTTCAATATTAAAACTATCAAAAACATTTAAAAATTTAAAAAATCTGACACAATTAAATAATATTGAGGAGCTCGTGGCTAAATAATAACAGCCGTTCGCTCGCTTGCCTAGGTTGGTCTGTGGATAGGTGACCACTCATTACATACCGAGTTTCCTCCGTGCCTCGGAAAGCACGTTAAGCAGTTGGTCCCGGCTGTCATTTGTGATCTTTGACAGTCGTTACAGGTAGTCAGTGGCCCAAAAAGTCTGACAACCAGTCTTACCAAGGGGTATCGTATTACCCAGTACTAACTGGGTTGTGGAGGTCAGATAGGCAGTCGCTCTATGTAAAATACTGGTATTCAGCTGCATCCGGTTAGACTGGAAGCCGACCCCAATAAAACTTGGGAAAAGGCTAGGCAGATGATGATGAATTAAATAATATTAAAATCACTTATTTCATAAGTTAAAAACTCTCCCACTAATGTGGAAACTAAAACTAAGTCTTTGGTGGTAACACTGAATCTAATTGTCAAAATTGTTTTTTTTTTTATTAATTGCGTTTTTACGTTGATTTATACTACTTTAAAAACACGTAAACAATAAAATTACGTGTGGAAAGTAATTCCGGTTAATTTATTATGTGTTTGTGATGTTGAATCGCACTCTTTCAATACGCATTTACCCATTTTTTGTCGCGTGTGACGTTTGGTAGGCGTCAAACAGAACACTGAACTGACGTTAGCTACGCATATGACCCTGGTCATATTACCGTGGCAACGCCTTGGTGCGGTAATTGCTAATCTAGTGTAACATATTTAATATATCTATGTATGTTGGTGAGCCTTTGGCCAAGGCTCGCCAACACACGCTCCAACATTTGTAGCGGTTGTTTAAAATCGGTAATTTTGTTCAGTTCAATGTTAATAAAATTGTTAGTTTAAAGCTTAAAATATAATTTATTCTTCATGTACTTACCGAAAGTAAGACACTCCGGCCGTTAAATTGCTTTTTCGGGCATTATTTTTGCAACTTTTTAAAACACACTGCGGCATTGTGAGACGTGTTTACATTGGCTGTGTTTCAAGCCAACTATACAAAATAAGATCCTACTTTTCAAGTGAGCTGTTATTTACCGAGACGGTTTTTTTGCGCCGACCCGATATCTAGTTGCTAATTGTTGATCGAAGGCGTTTGCCAACACTTTTCGTTTGCGTTTGTGTAACGCATTCACCAGCTTACCCCCAAGTCAAGCGTGCCTAAAGAAGTTTACTTCAAAAACTTGCAACCACCAGTCCACCTGACGCCCGGCAAATGTGAAAATGAGGCATCGCACTATTGTGGCTCCTAGGAGGATCTCCCGATCCAGCCGTTTGAGCGCCTATAAAGCGGGCTGACCGTAAACACGAGGCCGCGCGCCGGGCGGGAGCCTCTTCAATTGGATTATAATGAGCTATAATACTCGACGTTTAGGTGGAGTGTCTGATACACATGCTGAACCATAGGTGCTGTACCTATTATAAGTTTACAATAATTATGTTACAAAAACCTGGGAGACCGCAACCCGGCCCTATATTACAACTTTCATCGAAATCGTTAGAGGCGTGTTCGAGAACGTGATTACAAATTGACAAATGTCATATACCTACTCGTACATACAGGGTGTACACGAACCCTTCCCGAAGTCATCAACCGAGCATTCTGTACATCAAACTAAGTCCAAAATATATTGGGAAACTTTTTGACTTTTTCTTTTATTTACTTCTTTGACTCTACTTTTTTTTGGGGTGAAAAATCATGTTTTATGGTAGGACTCAATGTAACGGTACTGATACTCAAACATTGTGCTGCTGGAAGGATTGAAATAGATATTTATTTCTTCAGTTATTTCTTTAAGTTAGTGTCTCACAAATAGGGATTATTACAGGTGCTGTCACTTACCCCCCAAGGTTCATTGGAAGACCAGCGTCAGACCGCATCACCTGTCTGGCATGAATGCTGAAATGGACCTTTTTGGCGCAGCCGTGAGGCACACAGCACATACTATGTATTTTCTCTTTTTCTGAAACTCTTTGAAATATTATCGTTTGTGTGCTTAATTTTCTGACGTCAAATAAACAATTTTCTTTCTATCTTTTCTTAAAATAAGAAAAACGCATTAGGTACTTACAAGAAAAATAAATCAGTTAACAAAAATACACTAAAAATGTTGGTTACCCAATGCATAAACACATCCATGTGTTTGTTATCTCAGTGTTTTTTTGCTTGGATATCTTTGATTAGACGTACTGAACGTTGTGTTAAAAGTCCATCTATTTTAATGAGACCTCACTTATATATTCAATAAGGATTGAATAGTAGTAAAATCGTGGAAGTGTTCAAAGTATTTTTTTTAAACATGTAAGTAATAAAAAAAAAACGTGAAAAAGTCGGAAGCAAATTGACGGAACTATGCTTAAAATCAATCAGGAGGTATAGAACTATGTTTAAAACAACTCCTCGATTCTGAAAAACCTTTAATATGATGAGATGCTGCGATGTCATATGTGAAGTTGGCATCTCATTTTCAAAATTGGATTTTTCAGGGCAAATGAATTGAACAATCGTTATAAACTATCAGGAACTGTGGAACTATGCTGGATGCAATCAGAACTCAAGTTATTTGTTGAGATGCTAATACTTGAGATGCTAAGTTCACAGTGACCCTAAACCTGACCCCTAAACCTAATAACTCCATCACTAGAAGATTCCCAGGTATGGTCTAGCTAGAACAAAACAAATGATCGCAATGACGGGGAGGACAAGCAGTTTCGGCTTCGTTAGGGGTCATTGTTACACCTTTTATGTCGGATTTTTTGGATTTATTCCGTTAGGCTCGTACATCAAGTTACCCGAAACTGTCAAAGGGCTTGGAAGATTTTTGTATGGAGCCTGGCCGGCCTAACTGTCAAAGGGCTTGGAAGATTTTTGTATGGAGCCTGGCCGGCCTAACTTTCAAAGGGCTAGGAAGATTTTTGTATGGAGCCTGGCCGGCCTAACTGTCAAAGGGTTTGGAAGATTTTTGTATGGAGCCTGGCCGGCCTAACTGTCAAAGGGCTTGGAAGATTTTTGTATGGAGCCTGGCCGGCCTAACTTTCGCCATTTTTTTTTTTCTAAGTGCGGTCACGTATAAAACCATTCACTGATAGCATCTTCAGCTCATCAAAGTTGTTCTAAAGATACCATTAGATGTCAGAAAATGGATTTTAACTTTGATAACTCATATCTCGGAAACGTGACACTTTAGAACATTTTGTCTCATGCAAAACTTGTTTGTATTCCAGCTATCGATTAATGTAGGTTACCTGCGTGGCCGCAACTTTGAAATAAAAAAAAATGGTGGAAGTTAGGCCGGGCAAAAACTTCAAATCCCTTTTCCCAATCAACCTTCAACCCAATGCTGTAGTGTTAAAGTTGAAAATCTATAGAGTAGGGTCTCAGTGCCGGGAGCGTGCCGGAACGTCTCAAGTCCGCTGCGATCAGACATTGAATGTCGTCCTCGCTGCGAGCTCAAAACATCACGACTCTGTTGAAGCACGCTGTGGTGTAGGTAGACTGGTAAGTAAGTCTACTAGTGAAGAAAAGGAATTAATTTTTTTTTGATGAACGCGTTTTTTTTTAACTGTAGACCATACCTGTGAATCTTCTAGTTTCAAAGATATTGGGGCACAAAGTTCCAGGTTTTTAATTTTTAAACGTAACTTTAAATACCTCCACAACCTTACTATTCAACGCATTCATCAACGCAGTGTTTTGAGTGAGTTACATATCACTCCTACCGCAAAACATGACTTTTCACCGAAAAAAGTAGGTAGTCGTTTCCCAGCAATATTTTTAGCGGAGTTACTTTTTGATCTGTGGTTTGATGTACAGAATCCTTGGTCCACGGCTCTGAGGAGGGTCTGTTAACACCTTGTTTAAACAAATAATGCCCAATAATAGTACAGGATAATGATTCGTAGAATACTCACGACAGCAGTTTATAAGATAATTATAAGGAATTCGAGCATCAATTTACGAAGGCGAAGATAAATTAGGTACTTATTGTTTTCACGTTACTTAAATTGCTTATTAAGTAGTCGGTGAGTGGCACTTGCTTGATATTTTTTCCAAGAACTATGTATGCTGCATTGAAATACAATACAATGATCAAACGAAACGAATAGTTTTGATCAAAGAAAACCAAACGGTTTTGATTGACATTTGTTTGGTTGACACTGACATAGAGGTAAGTACACACAGACATTATAAGTTTAAGATGAATCTGAACATTAGCATGGAATTATTAAGTACTAAAACCAGTTTCGGATCTACCCGGCAACGGTGAAGTCAAATGGACTGGTTATGATTTTAGCAGTCTACGTATGTTTGTATTTATTACGTAATTACGTCGACGCCCCCAAGCAATAATTCGGTAATCGTAAAACTCAAATTTTAAAGGAGAAATGTTTTTCTGTTTTTGTTGAATAGCTTTTCAATGAGTCGGAGTACCCACACTGGGCCCGCGTGGTGGATTATAGCCCATTCCCTCTCATTGAAAGGAGGCCGTGTCCCAGCAGTGGGAACATTATAGGCTGATGATGATGATGAGTCGGAGTACTGAAGTCATTAATATATAATATATACTACTCTGTCAAGAAAGTACCGGGAAAAGATCAATAATACACAAAATGTCTGTTATTCATCCAAATTTATTTTATCACCTTCAAAGTATGCTCCTTTAGAAACGATACACTTGCGCCAACGAATAATCCATTCGTCAAAACATTTTTTAAACGCTGCTTCCGGAATTGAGTTCAGTTCTCGCCGCGAATTCTCCTTTATGTCTTCTATCGATTGAAAACGGGTGCCACGAAGTGGTAATTTGAGTTTAGGAAAAAGAAAAAAGTCAGCAGGAGCCATATCTGGTGAATATGGTGGTTGCTGGATGGTATTTGTTGAGTGTTTGGTCAAAAATTCGTTCACAATGATAGCCTTGTGCGAAGGCGCATTGTCGTGGTGCAAAATCCAAGAATTTTCTTTCCACAAATCTGGCCTTTTTCGTCGAATTTGCTCTCTTAAACGCCGCATAACGCTCAAATAATATTCTTTATTTACCGTTAGACCTTCCGGTAAGAATTCAGAGTGCACAACACCGCGATAGTCAAGAAAACAGTCAACATGACTTTGACTTTTGATCGACTTTGGCGTGGTTTTTTCGGTTTCGGTTCAGTTGGAAGGCGCCACTCCGAAGCTTGTTGACTAGTTTGCATGTCAAACTCGTAAACCCACGTCTCGTCACCAGTAACAATGCGTTTCATGAATGTTGGGTCCGAACTGACTCGTTCTAGCTGTCCTCAGCGACTTTCATGCGATTGAGTTTTTGGAGAAAATTCAGATCTTTTGGGACTAGCCGAGCAGCAACATGTTTCGTACCCAAATGATTAGTTAAAATGGTACGGATCGACTCGTGAGATACAGAAAGTTCGGCGGCTATCTCTCTCAGAGTTGAATGGGGATTTTCAGTCACTATTTTCTTCACTTTTGCGATGTTAACTTCAGTTGCAGACGTTGACGGCCTACCAGAGCGAGGCAAATCTTCCATCACATCTCGACCGCTTTTGAACGCTTTGAACCACTCATAAGCACGAGTTTTTGATAAAGTCGATTCACCGTAAGCCTTCTGTAACATTTTCAGTGACTCCGAACACGAAATTCCATTGGCGATGCAAAATTTAAGACAAACTCTTTGTTCGATATTTTTGTCCATTATGAAATTCGCAATACACACTATATATGATATTACTAAATCCAGCACTGTATTTAATATAAATAACAGATGCAACTCAAACTCCGCGCCAAAATGGAAAACAGTTGTGCCAATCTAACAACTACAAAAAAACAAAAATTTGAATTTGGAACCATAAACAAATCATCCATTCCCGATACTTTTTTGACTGAATGTACATCAAATGAAAGCTAATTTTTTGTTGAATTCAATTATTATTTTTAACATTAAATTTTGTGCGTGGATAGCCTTGCAATTTCAAGAAAATAAATATTACAAAAATATATTACGTAAATTGTTGTAATAAACACTTACGCCATTATGCAGTAAATTTGTAAACAATATTGATACGTTACATTACAATACGGACTTTTCCAACGTTATTATTCATCTTGAAGACGATATGTAAATGGTTATTACGGTGTTACGAGTATTGTGGTTATTTAAAATTTACACAGTAACAGTATCGTTATAGACCATTGTTTTTGGAGTAAAATTCAGTAAAATATTTTTGTGTAACCATCCAGTGCTAATTTTTTTTTTTATCAATTTTTTAAAGTATAATATGTCTAGGTTTACAAGAATAGAGAGTAGATGATCGTCGCACTGACATGCTGGCGTTTTTGTACAAACACTTCAACACCTCGATGTACCAATAGTCGATTTGGCACCGTTGGAGAGACTGCAGTACAGCCCAGGTCTCGATCGAATCGAACGCTTTCTCGTAGTCCATAAACGCTAAACAGAGGGGCACGTTATATTCTTCGGTCTCTGTATAACCTGCCGCCGCGTATGTAACTCCTCGTCCTCTCTTCGCCTCTTGTTCGAGAGGCTGGAAATCGTCAAACCTGCGCACGAGACGATTCGTGATGACTCTTGAAAACAACTTGGGCAACAATGGGGAAGGCTGGTCAAAACTGATTGTAGATGGCGCGTCTATAGCTTAGACCCTATCTGACCAATGAGGTCAATCTATTTTTAAATATAAAATGACATTGACAGATTTTCAACCAATGACGATGTTTGGTTCATGCGCTGCTAGCGCCATTAGTTCCACCAGTTGCCCACCTCATTATTGAGCCTATAATTCTCCAACCGGGCATTGTCGCCCTACTTGAAGAAGAGTACCACCACAGGCATGGTGCAGGGGGCACCATGGCTGTGGCGTTTTTCCTTCAAGTATGACGGAATTAAACAGCTTCTGAAGGGCCTTAAGTACCGGTTTTCCAGCCGCCTTCAGGACTTCGGCCGTAATTCTGTCATCACCCGGTGCCTTGTTATTTATGAGCAGCTTCAGAGCCATCCTAATCTCGTACAGACTGACGTCCGGGATGTCTTCGGTATAGTGTCGGGTCAGTCTAGCTCTTGGGTCGTTTGCTAGATCTACGACGGGTTGACTGGTTTACGTCTATAACTGTCCATAGAAGCTCTTGATCTCCCTCCGAAGCTCCGGTTTGGCGGATAAGATCCTACCATCGTCGGTCTTCAGTTTCGTGAGCTGACTCTGCCCAATAGCCAGATCTCTTGCAAATACCTTAGAGCCTTTATTCCGCTTAATCGCGTCTTTAATACGATCGGTATTAAAGCGGCGGAGGTCACTCTTCAAGGATTTAGAGATCCGTCTATTGAGCTGCCGGTAGTTCCACGCCTCGTCTGAAGACTGCAGGATCATCTCACGCCGCTCTTTCATGAGCTTGAGAGTCATGGTGATCGGAGAGTCTCTTGTTCTGATCTGTACGACGTGCTTTGAAGAAATTAGACCCGGTCGTATGGACAGTTTCCACGAACCCATCGTTGTATTCGTCCACGTCCACTGAGCTTCCTAGGCACTCGAAACGGTTCTGGAGTTGAAGCTGAAAGCTCTCGGGGTTTTGGATTTCAATCTGTGCTGGACGGAGCGTAGATTTCATCAGTCGATACTTTTCAAGCTTAATATTGATGTTCAATGTGCCTCTTACCATGCGGTGATCGCTCCCGGTTTTTACCGAATTGATCACCGAGACATAATTGAACATTTGCTTCTTGGTTGACATGATGAAGTCAATCTCATTTCTAGTTGCACCATCGGGGCTCTGCCAGGTCCACTTCCTGTGCTCATGCTTTCTGAAGAAGGAGTTCATCATATAGAGGCCCTCCTTCTCCATAAGACTATCCAGTTGGTGACCCCGGCGATTCCGACGTCTAACTCCAAATTGCCCCACCTGCAGCTCATCCCCGTCTCGTTTGCCCAGTTTCGCGTTGAAGTCCCCATGACAACGGTGAAGTGAGTTTTGGAACCATGCATGGCTTTAGAAATATCCTCATACATGGTCTCCACTTCTTCGTCGGGGTGTGCCGAGGTCGGGGCGTAGACCTGTGTGACCTTCAGCGAATATCTTGAGGATATTCTAAGTATAAGGTACGTCACCCTGGTCGACACACTCTCGATCTTCACCACGTGGTTCACAAGGGACTTGTGGACGATAAACCTAACACCACCCTAAGACTGCCGGTCACCCTCACGGAAATAGAGCAGGTTGCCGGATTTCAGGATTATCGTGTGGGGGGGACACGTCTCTTCGGACTTCAGATAATCCCACAATACTCCATCGCCGCCTGCTCAATTCCTCTTCGAGTTCCATTATCTTCTCGTCGGTCCGGAGTGTGCGTGTGTTGTATGTTGCCAGGTCCAGTCGCTGGTATAGGCAGCCGGATCCCTTCCGGAGATTCTTCGCACCCCTTGCCACGCCGTAGCAAGCCGTAGTCGAGGGTAGACGGGCTGCCGGGCAAAAATGGCTTAGCATGATCCTCCGTTACGCCTAAAATACTGCAGCATTAATTTGAAAAACTTTGGTCTTTTTTTGTATCGAGATTAGTTTATGAAATCGTGTTTTCGTCACACATAGGACTTAGCATTAATCCTCAACTTTACCATATATTTATTCGAAAATTAATGCTGCAGTATTTTGGGAGTAACGGAGGATCATGCTAAACCATTTGAGGGATATATAGCCCCTAAGGTAGATGCCTCACGGTAGCCCGCGATATTCTAATTTTCTTACGTTTTTTGCAATTTTCAGGCCAGTGCTAGGTTGTATTTTGATTAAAATATTATTCGCGGCTGTAATACGTATGTAGTTACATAATTAGAATCATCAATACAACCCTCCAAGTTCATTAAGGTCGAGGAATGACTAGTAGGTACATTTTGATACAAGTGGAGATTATTGCATTCGAGGCGGAATTAACACCCGAGCCGTTACGTAGGCGAGGGTGTTTATGAGTCGAGAACTGCAATAACAAATGTTCCCGTCGTTTTTTAATACACTTTTTAAGAAATAAAATAAAAGAACGAAAAATCGGGGGGCACGGCAGTGCCCCCGCCAAGTCGAGCGCGAAGCGCCGTACCATCCTTTACTGGAACCATTTCACCGCATTTTCAGGCTCCTATTTGAGAACCTCTGGATAAGACCAGAACGCAGAAAGAAAAAAAAAAAAAACATACTTAAAATCCAAAATTTAAAGTCTGTAGGTCAATTAGTTCCGAAGTTAAGCGAAAGCAAAGTTTCGCATTTATGACACTCACTCACTCACTCACTCATGATCATCAGAATAGAACTAGTACTTCCCGTAAACTCAGAGAGCTGAAATTTGGTACAGAGTTAGGGTTTAATGGCCACATAAAGGGAAAACTATAAAACTAGGATAATCGAAGATCTGGAGTACCTGGTGACCCTGATTAGAAAACACAAGAGCCCAACCAAACTATTAGAGATCGACATACCGCCTTTACAAAAAATATTCAACTTGGTGGGCCGCTTCATTTGATGTCAAAAATCGAAGGTCTGAAGTATCTGATGAAGAACCCTCAGCTGGTCTCAGCTGTATTAGAGATATGGTAATGCCCCCTTCTACTATTGGTACATCGACTGTCAATGCAAAAATCCAGCGTAGTGTAAACACATCTTCTAATCTAATTTAATCTAGCCTATAGCGTCCCACTGCTGGGCGAATGCCTCCCCTTCTGCTTTTAATACGCATATAAATAAAATTAAAGGAAAACTCTGGATAAGACTAGACTGGCTTTTATACTTATACTTACAAGTTTACGAGAAGAAATAGTCGAACGATTAACTTTATTCTACTCGAACATTACACAAATTAAATAAACAAATTACCTTCACTAAAATTTTGAGCGAAATTAATTTTCGCTCAAAATTTGATCAAAATATAATGCATTGGACTAAGAGTGGCGGTGATACCCGCACACGTCGCTAGATAGCGCTGACTGTATTTTAAAACGCGCTTACGTTTGTTTTTCCGATAACCTTATATGGCGAAGTGGCAACCGGCCGCGTTACAGTCGTTTACGACATTCTTCTACTGCGCTTGAAAACGTTTGCTAGGGATTAGGAGGGATTATTTGCATTTCATTGATTTCGCTTATTATTTCGTGAGGTTTGATAAGGGTAATTAGCAGGTTGTTATTATAACAATTCGAAGATTTGAATAGGTTAGGAATTTTATGATTAGTGACGGATTACTGATAAATCTGAGATCATACCAATGGATTGGTTATTGGTAATCTGAGATCATACCCCGGGCATACGTGTACAGAGAATGAATAAAGTAAATACGAAAAACTGTTGCTACTGTACAAGAATCAGAGCCGGAAAAAAAGAAAAGAAAGATTTGTAATAATAAAAAAAACTACTCCTAAAAAGAAAAAAAACTGTGTCAAATAAGAAAATCTAATAAAATAAATCAATACCACGTTTCTACAAAAATAAGTGAAATCCCACCAAAAACATTCTGTAAAAAACTAGCCAAGTCTCGATGGAACTGCTTGTTTATCTCTAAAAAGTAATGAAATCTAGACAAAGTCGTGCCAAGTCTAAGGTTCCTTACTGCGATTTATTTATTATTATAGTTAATGTTGTGTGACTTGGCCGTTGAAGGGTACACAAGGGTACAAAACCAGGTGCTCCATGACACCATTGCACCAATCTGTCGCCAGAACCGCTACCCATTGACGATGGAAAATTGCCACTTGGAAAACGTTGATTCAATAACCAGTCAATACTCAATACTCAATACTCAATACGTTTATTGCATTCCACAATGTGAACTTAGGTGGTAGGTCACAAAGACATACATTCGTTTTGGAGCATTGTGGGCCCTGTCGGGCATAACAACATAAAAATTAGGAGGAGGGTTATAGATATTTGTTAACAATTTTAATATTAATCTACTCTTTCGTTTTGTGTAGGTAGATAGGCTGATAACTAATTGTGTACAAATTTTTACTACTCATATATTGGATTTATACATTACTATTTATTTAAATTATACATATATTATTATTATCATTGGTAATTATAAATAAAATAAAATAAAAAATATCGCTGGACATTAACACACAGCGCCATCTAGAATAAATAAATTATTATTGCGTTTTTTTTTTGTATTATTGTTTATTTATTAAACTTATCATTTAAATATTCATGTACATTATAATAACATTTACAGATTAGAAATTGTTTTAATTTATTTATAAAGATATTAAATTTTTGTTCATTTTTAATTTCATCAGGTAGTTTATTATAAATATATTTTAACTGACATTACTAAAGTGCTTGTGGAGTGTATTTTTAGCTTAGAACCTGGTTGGTTTAGTCTATTTTTGTGTCGTAGTGTGTAGTGAGTCTGTATGTTTTCGCGTGTAGTAAAGAGTTTTTGATTATTTCTAACAAATTTGCACATTTCCAAGATATCTATGCAAGGTAGGGTTAGAAGTTTATGTTCTTGGAAATGGGGTTTGCAGCTGTCTGTGTTATCTATGACTAGTATTCTAATCAGTCGTTTTTGTAGTATGAATAGTGTTGATGCGTCTGTACTATTTCCCCATAATATTACGCCGTAGTTTAACCATGCGTATGCATAGGCATAATATGTAACCAGAGCAGTGGAGAGATTTGTGGATTTTTTTATTTCACGGAGGGCATAGGCAAATTTTGATAGCTTTGACCTGATTTTTTTAATATGTGGTTTCCAATTTAAATGTGTATCTATGGATAAGCCGAGTAGGTTGAATTCTTTTACTGTTTCAATTTTTGCGTCGTTGTAAATAAATGTTAAGTCTAAAGGGGTTTTCTGACGTGGATGGAAGGACATGATTTTAGTTTTATTGACATTTAATTCAAGGTTGTGTTCTGTCATCCAAGTTATTATTTTGTTATGTATGCTTGTAAGTATTTCGGTTAAGTTGGTATTGTCGTGGCAAGAAGTTAGCACTGAGATATCGTCGGCAAACAGAACACATGATTCATTTATTATTGTAGGGAGGTCATTTATATAGATGATAAATAGGAGGCATCCAATAACACTCCCTTGGGGGATTGAGGCGTTAATTTGCTTGCTATCCGACCGAATGTATTGGATTCGTTTTTCATGTTCGTTGTAGTATTCTACTTCGACTTGGTGTTCTCTATTTTCCAAATATGATTTGAACCATTCGTAAGATTTTCCGCGGATCCCTATTCCTTGTAGCTTGTTAAGTAGAATGTCGAATTGCACTTTTGCAATTGTAGGCTTGATAAAGCTGCGTATTTCAATAATACCTATGTAAAGGCGACCCTGAAACAAATAGTATAAAAAAAACCAGTACAGACGGACTTCTAATCATTGATAGAAGTCCACATGTACGTCATATTTTATTTTAGATCGGAGGCCGATTTGACGCTCCAAAAAGAAGAGAGCAGAAGTCAGCATTGTCAATGCTGAATGCATGTGTTGCACAATCAACAACAGCCTAAAATGAGACACTAGCGTCCAATTACCAATACCAGTATGGGCTATTATCTAGCTTAACAAACCTATGTAGTTACAACAGATATAACATTAGATACGTGTTAACAAAAATGACTTGTACCCACTAACGTATAAAGAATGTTCAACGGCCAAGTCACACAACATTAACTATAATAATAAAGAAATCGCAGTAAGGAACCTTAGACTTGGCACGACTTTGTCTAGATTTCATTACTTTTTAGAGATAAACAAGCAGTTCCCTATAGACTTGGCTAGTTTTTTATAGAATGTTTTGGTTGTCTAGAATGATTAGCTCTGATAAAAATGTAAACATGTAGTATATCTCGTGTGTAACTGCGCGGGTACCGCCAGTAATAAACTAGCTACTGAACAGGACGGACGTTTCATTATCTACTTACACACCAATTGGCGACGAGGCCGAAATCTACCCGCAAGCCTTGTTAGCCAGTAGCCCCGCCGTAGCCCCGCCCCCGCCATATTTCAAAAAGCAATGGAAACATTATTATCCAGTCTAGAAGGAGTCAGTGTGTGGCTTGACGACATTTGTATAACGGGACCATCGAAGGAAATACATTTGTCAAGGCTACGTGAAGTTTTAAGGTTGAACTACTTAACATATTTTCCATACAAATGTCGGGGGGCTATTACTCCACTGTTTGACATGGTACATCTAAAGTTAAACATGATATCGTTTTGTCTCATTATTAATTGTGTCTGTGCGGAAACAGAATAGTAAAATAAAAGCCATTCAAAAGTTACGAGCTACCAAAGATTCGTTTTTATTGCCAATTCTAACGCAACTTTAGGCGTAAATTAGTAATAAAATTAGTACTTATCAAATTTCCAAAACAAAGTCCGTACCGACACAGCACAACTATCGAAGAATTGAATATTTGACTTGTAATTGATTTACCTAAGCAGTGGTTTTTTCACGACGTTCACGCACACATGAACAATATGTCACGCGCGCGTAGGGTGGTGGTACCAATTATCGACCGTGTCAACTTTTTTTGAACATTGAGTACTTGTAATTTATACGTAAGCTTTTGCTTTCTTGCAAAAAAAATTGTGGATTTGGGGTGCCATATTATGGACTTCGAATTTTTTTTTCTTCTAATACCATCGAGTGGGGTATCAAAAAGAAGGTTTTTAAAAGATGATTACAAAATTACAAATAGTATGAAAGTATAAATAAAATTCAAATGTTTGGCACGCTCGCGCTCTGCAGCTGAACGGCTCGTTAAAGGGCCCGAAAAAAAACAGCTTTTGTTTTTGTGTGCGGAGTTTCGCTAACTCATTTAATTTAACCCTGTATAATCCATTTTTTTTTAGATCAACACGAGATTCATTCGAGCAATATACCTGTGCAGTAGAAGTACATGAAGCGATGTCTGCACAATGTGAAAATGTACCTGTAGTAAATGTACCTGTAGTAAATGACCCTGTAGTAAATGTACCTGTAGTAAATGTACCTGTAGTAAATGTACCTGTAGTAAATGTACCTGTAGTAAATGTACCTGTAGTAAATGACCCTAGTGAACAGATTAGTTCCGATATTCCTCATGTACTGATCACACCTTACACACTATAAAAAAAACGTCAAAAAACGTCTCTCGTAAAATGATGCGTTTTATGCACTTGATGTACAATCTACTATTACACTTCCCATGCTCTAAAAGTACGCCAATATAGCCCTACGAAGCGGGACTAAAGTGACCTTTTTAGTCTATCTAGGGAGTAAAAGTAATTTGTTTTTTTATTTCTTTCATCTGATATAGACAAACTCCAAAGGGTAAAAACGGGACCCTATGATTACTAGGACTCCACTGTCTGTCCGTCTGTCTGTCTGTCTATCTGTCTGTCTATGCGTCTGTCTGTCTGTCAGTCTTTCTGCTCATCTGTCTGTCTGTCTATCAGTCTTTCTGTCCATCTGTTTGTCTTTCCGTCTGTCTGTCCGTCTGTCTGCCTGGCTATCTGTCTGTCCGTCAGTCAGTCTGTCTGCCTGTCCATCTGTCTGTATATCCATCTGTCTGTATCTCAATTGTGTCTGGGTCACCAAGATACAGGCTGTGCCGAGTTTGGGACCCGTTGTTAAACCTATCTCAAATACTCATGTAAATAATTAAATAAATAAAAATAAATTAAATAGTGCTCACAAGGAGATGGATATATTAAATCAAAAAAATAGTAAACTTAGGTGCACAAATGAAAACTTGATTAAGAAAAATCAATTATACAAAAAAGTAACGACGAATTACTTGTGTATTAGTGAGCATTTTCTTAACGAGACCTAGTTAAAGTACAATGTTGCATCGTATAATACCAGAGTAAATAAGCTGAGAGGAGGGACTATCATCCTAGCAGAAACGGATAGGGAATTCGAGGAACTGCCCATTGCCAAAAAAATATATAAAATGGAAAATGTTTTGAAATATGCTGTGTCAAGGATGTTTCAACTGGCCTGTCTGTGTGTTGTTGTTAACAACTTAGACAACTTAGACACTTTTATTGTAAGGCTCGCAAAACTATTAGAACATTTCTTTAACAAGAACTGTGTTATTTGCGGTGATTTTAATATTGACTTATCAACTGACAATAAAAAAAGAAATGACTTATTAAATCTATGGACATGTTACAATTTTAGACCTTTAATTAATACAACTACATTTATTCGAAATGACTCACGATCTTGTATAGACAATATCATAACCAATCTGTCAGATGAACGCGTGTAAAGTTGCCAAGTTGAGCACAATGGCTTGGCAGATGGACATGCAGGACTACTATGCAGTACAGAATTCAGAAGTAGCGAAGTAAGTAGGAATGTAAAAACCAGTACGCACGCAAAATACGCGCTTTGACGTGGAGTTGCGGACTCCAGCCCGTTATACAATACAATACAATAAAAACCAGTAATGTTCAAATCACCAAACGGATTTTTAATGCAAATACAAGGAGCAACTTTAGAAATTTGCTATTAAATCACGACTGGAGTGATTTCGGAATAAAATCATTTTTAAAGCAATTCGAAGAAATGTTTACACGCTGTTTTAAGAAAAGAAAACTGCAGGTACACTTAACGCGTAACACGCAGCTGCGCTGGGTCACTAAGGGTGTAAAGGTCTCTAGTAAGATGAAACGATTTCTATATTCTGGAATGGGGAATAGACAAAATGTCACTCTGATTGACTATAGGCAAAAATACTTAACTCTGTACAGGAAAGTAATAAATATAGCCAAAAAACTATCAGTACAGTCTGAATTATCAAAATCTACGAACATCAAAAAGATGTTTGGAAAGTTATAAACAAACATAGAAACAAGAGTGTCAAAAACAATACAAAACTAATTTTAAAATCAAATAATATGATTGTGTCAGAACCATCTGATATTGTGAATATCCTTGCCCAGTATTTCAACTTAAGCCATCAGCTACCACATGCACAGGGGCTGCTATGGATATTCTACGTAAAAGTGCAAAAAGAGTTATTAATGACCTTGTTCTAGGGGGGTGACAGCCCCCCTTGAAATATTCAAAATAGTGCAAAAAATGGACGACAAAAAATCTTGTGGCCATGATGACATAAATATAACAGTAATAAAGGACAATACAGATGTACTAGCGGAACCTTTAATCATTTTTTATAATAAGTGTTTTGATGAAGGAATTTTTCCAGATCAACTGAAGATAGCCAAAATAATACCTGTACACAAAAAAGGTTGTAAAACAGACCCTAAGATGTACAGATCAATCTCATTATTACCCATTCTCTCAAAAATTCTTGAAAAGCTAATTAAAACTATATTCCTCAGACATTTCAATCAGAATGGAGTGTTAAGTAGAAGACAATTTGGTTACCAGAAAAACGGACACAAAACGCAATTTCGACTTTAATTAAGGACGTAGTTAGCAGATTAGACGACAAGCAGAAAGTAGCTGTGCTTTTCCTAGATTTAAGTTCAGCATTTGACACGGTGGATCACAAACTACTGCTTGAAAAACTTCAGCACTACGGTGTCACGGGCAAAGTATTGACACTTCTAACGTCATATTTAAAAAACACGAAAATTTTCGTGGAGATCAAAGCCGTGGGTGTCACGGACAAATTCCTCAGGTAAAAGTAGTTCAAGGGAAGAAACTTACAGGTCTCAATTGTCTCCGGTGCACACTGGCGTACCACAAGGCTCCATACTAGGCCTGATATTTTTCATTGCGTTTGTAAATGATCTCATACAACACATGAGGAAAGAAGTTGCGGGATCTATCCAGCTTGTGGTGTTTGCCGATGATACCAATGCCGTTGTCTCGGCTGACAATATACGCACTCTATGCCTAAAGAAATCGCTACGTTTTTAGATTTACCAGATGCTGAGAGCTACACTGGACATAGTTTCAGAAGAACTTCAGCTACATTGCTGGCTAATTCAGGATCTGATATAATGACTTTGAAGCGTCATGGTGGATGGCGATCTAACAATGTAGCAGAATCATACGTAGAAGATTCCATACAAAACAAGAAAGAAATTTGTGCAAAAATCACAAAAAGAATTAAACTTGATTCTGAGGCGCGTCCTACTGGCGAAACACCAAGTACATCCAATGATTGGATTTCACCTACCTACACGAATAATGAACCATCTCAAATAACAATACAACATGAAAGTATTTCAGTAAATAATCTATCTGATGAGACCCCTATGCCATCAAAAACAGTTAATTATAATTTTACTAACTGCACGTTTACTAATTGTTTCTCTAAATAAACTTTTTATCTAAATGATTTTTTTGTAATTTTTTCTTCACAAGTGTGTTGAAAAACGTCGTATGACACACGTGTGTAATGATGATTACCGTCCTCGGCTCTCTGTACCATAATGTATTATTGTGTTGAAAATAAGAAAGCTGTTTTAGAAGCCACCATTTCTTCATGCACCACAATTTTCATCAGAGAAACTAGACGAAGGATATCAAATTGATATTGTTAAACATTTTTAATACGCTGACGATCAATATTGATAGACCGGAACCCTTATTTTATACCTTTTATCATATTCAAAAATAATATAATTAAAGAGATCATTTTGTTCAGTGAACCGCGAGCGGCAAAGATTTTAGCTAAAATATTTAATTGAAAGCACGATGACAGCTGATAAGTTTCCTTTACTGTCCGCATAGTGTCTCTTTTGTCGATTTAGTGCTGCCACCTATAGTTCCTGCACGTTCCCTATACCTGTCGTTCTATACACTTATTAATGAAATGTGCAAGAACTTGGGTAATAGGGAACTTAATAGTTTTTAAATCCTGTACTCGAATGCCATCAGAGCCTGGGGACTTGCAGTAGCTTACCTATTATTAAACGTGAATCTCGCGACCAGCTTCTAACATTTAAATTGTGTATGACGTTATAAGTTGATAGCAAAAGTTTTAAAGAAAAAGTTTATTTTATTATTTTTACCCCATTTAAATAAAAGCTTGTTTTTATTAAAAGTTTTTTAACTTTTAATTATTTTTTCACTTTTTTTGTGTTTTCAATAAATTGTGTCCGGTTACTAGTCCGGTCAATTAAGACATTCGAAGCTACATAAATTTACAAGATGAAAATTGGTGAAATTGGTAAAATTTGAAAGTTGCCCATCTTTCCCCTGTATGGAAATTTCTTTTTCAAGGTCAAAGGTAAAAAAAAATAGTTTTTTTGCGATTTTCAGCAAAACGGTAAGTTTTATCATAAAAGTATTAATCGTCATAATATGCATGAGTACGCCTCGTACATACATCTCCAGAGTTGTAATATAATATGTTTAAATATTTTTCTATCGATCATTATAACTTACACTTAAAATATAAAATATACATAAGTTGCAACTATAAGAATCAGGTAGAAAGAAACCCAGTCCCTTAAGTTATACGCCATTATGACCTTAAGAGAACATCTCGCTGCCCTAGTTCAACAGTAAGATATGTTGAACAAAGTATGTTTTGAGTTATTCATACTTTTATAATTTTAGTGTCATTAATTCACTCGTTGTTAATTGAAATGTGGTTGATTTTTTAAAACTATAGTTTGGTTTAATGTGTTACGGAGTTATTTATATTTCATTATGAATAAAATAATTTGTATATTAGTTTTAAGGCTTTTAATAGTAAGATAACCTTATATTGAACTCAGACTAAATAAAACATGTTTTGTATTTTTAATGTTGTCTCTAAAATGGTTTATTAAAAATTAAGTTTATATTGTAACTCATAGAGTTATTGTTTTTTGTTTTGTTTAAGAAATACTAAAGATTTATCCAACCAAGCTTCCAAATTTATGGAAAATCAACAGAGATCGACATAATTTTAAGATATCTTAGTATTACAGCACATCGATATTTGAGAATGTAAGTTGTCCGACTAAATCCGCGGAAATGTTTGGTAACGGGATAGGAATATTAATTAAAAACTGAGAAATTAGTTTGCTTGTAATGTATTATTTATTACCTAGTATCATAATTGCACAAATCAGTCTCATATTTTCAGTTAAAATCTTATTATTATTTTTGCACAAGTCAGTTCAACTATTATAATAATCAGTCAGTGCTATAATGTTATTTATGTGAATCTTAATGGCACAAACAGGTAAGTCTTATAAAGCAGCTAAAATTTAGTATTATAATCAAATTAAAATAATATATAATTAATTAATAACAATAGTGAATTAATAGTTAACCTACTCGTTACAGGCTTTCATCATCACTATTGCCGCTTTCATTTTCCTGGTTATTTGTAGTTTTAAGACTTTCGTAAAAGCTGTGATGACATTGAGGTATCAAATTGGCAGTACACAATGATATCAGATCTCTCTTTTTGTTTTTTTTTGTTCTCTCTTTTGTTTTTGGTCCAATTTTTCTCATTTCGGATTCTTTTCTTGGGTAGCCGCTCACTATCAATGTTATCCAGTACAGGGATTTGACGAAGCACCGATGTTGAAATAATATCTGAATCAGTCGAAGAATCGATGTGTGCAGGGTCCGGGTGATAATCGTCATCTGTGTCTGAAGCACTAAAATCACCAATCGCGCCCTGCAACAAAGTAATAGTTGAGTAAAATGGAAATCGATTGCAAGTAGGTACATTCCACTCGTAATAATAACAATTTCTACAATGTACAAACTTTAAACTACCTACAAAATTGAACACAGCTTACGTCATTTGGTTGCTCCTCATTTACTGTATTATCAATTGATCGAAGATTTTCAACACAATATTCACTATTTTGCATTAAAGATGGTGACAATGATTTTTCTCTTCCTTCTGTTTCTAAAATTTCTACATTCTGAAAATAAACACGAATAAAATTATACGGGTACAGAAAACAAGCAAGTTGGTCTGGTATAACTTTTAAAATAAGTTTGTATAATTTTTAGATAGTTTTCTTAATCATCATACTATAATTATAAATATTATTTACCTGTAAGTCATCAATCGTAACCTTATCACTTGTTGGTTCTTCCATGCATACTTCGTATGCAACTTGTACCAATTCATTTTGTTTTTCCGGTAAAATTGGCGGGACCCCGACCGGTGGTGATAGCCGTTCTTGAATAATCTATTACAATAAAACAATTAAATAGGTAGGTACAAAATGAAAACAATACAATGTTATTTGCGAATACCGTTATTAAAGAATCACAAAAACAATCACATTAGTTTCGTTAAGTAGGTAGGTACTTTGTTTGAAACTAAATCTTATGGAACTTACCTCACGAGTTTGGTTCTTTGCTAGTTGAACTAATAATCTCCCACGTTTCATTGATACTCGTACGAAAATTGTAACAAAAATACTTAAAAATGTCAATTAATTATGACGTAGGTGACACAAATATTATACCAATAACAACAACAGCATGGCACAGACTGTTCGCGAAACTAGCATGCATTGTATTGGAAGCGCGGGGTACCGGCCCGCGCGGGCCTGTGGACGGTGGGCTATGGGCTAGCTCGCCGTCCGTCCGTCTCATGACGACAGGCCGTGTCGACGGCGCGTTCGTGTTCCACGCGCGCCTCAAAGAGAGTCAGCAAAAAGGAAGGGGTCCGAAAGGACCGATGCCTGCCGGGGTTGCGGGACTATTCGAAAGAGATACCGTGGCCCCGGAACACAAAGGGCGATGAAGGAACATGGATGGGTTTTAGTCAGTAAAAGTCTGACACTCCCTCCTGCTCCGCCCAAAGCGGGAGAAGTCATTTGATGATTTCCCATACGAAAAAAAAAAAAAAAAAAACCGGCCCGCGAGGATGTCGCGCGACATTCGACGAACGGAACGAAAAATCAGTGCGCCTCACGCAGCCGCGTGATGCGGACATCTTATTGGATGAGTAGGTAGGTTATTTTAAAATGTCCTAGAAAGAAAATATAATTTAACGATTTTTTAGTTAAACACTGGGACAATTTAAGATGTCTCAACATAGAAATGTTTTTATAATTCCATAAAAGGACATTTGAAGAAGTCTCTGTGTAGAAATAAAAGAAAAGTAAAAATCTCCATGACTTTATAAATATCTTAAGATGTCAGAATCTTGAACTAAAGGTCGTTAAAAATATGCTTAAATGTCTCAGTGAGACATTGAAATTTAGGCACTTTGGTTGCGTTTTACAAATATCTGATTTTTGAACCAGACAGAAGAGCAAATTTTTCACATGAAACAAAACTTATCTCAATTTTGTTTTTTTTTAAGATATCTTACTGTTGAACTAGGACAGCGATCTGTCTCCTGTTCAACTGTGTGCGTGGCTAGGTCTTAGGTCTTACACCTGCTATAACAAATGATATACCGTTACTTATCACTACTACCGAAATACCGAGCTTTCAAATTTTATTTATAATTATATTTTGAACGATTTCACCAATTTTCAGTTTGTTGTAAATTTATGTAGCTTCACTCTTATTTTTTGGTTTAATTTGACCGGACTATACAGTGACCGACGTGAATCCTAACACTTTCGTCAGTGTTCGGGAGAGTCACGTGATACCCGACGACGTTCGGCGCGTGCATTTTTTTTGTTTTGAGTCTCAGTGAGTAAATAATGGTTGAAGGTCACGTATTATTTGTTAGTTATTTATTAAAAATACGTACAATTTTGATTTATATTTATCTCTATTTTGTTTCTCTCTATTAAAATAAATGAGTATGTATACATACTTTACATTATTTTCTACAAAATGCTTTCTTAGTATGGCGTGTTTGTTATTTCCCTTCGATGTCATTATAAACGGATTCCAGTGTAGTATTATGGTCAGTAGTAGCGCGAGTGGTCGGCGGGCTATGACTGCGGAGGCGCGGGTGAGGCCGGGGGCTGATGGTAGTCTTCCGTCTTCATGTCGTTGATGCCCAGCTCTTCATTCTGCTCGAAGGTTCGCTCGTACCGCGTGACCTTCAGACCTGCGACACGTGACGCACGCGTTAGCTATCTGAGCTTTGGTGGAAGCACTCTTGTATCTACTATCAACAAAAACTGAGTCTGACCACCGGCACCGTATGGACTGAATGAAAGAATGCTAAGAGCGGTTTCGCACTACATCCGAGTCCGTACCCGTGAAAATACGGATCTAGAAATTGACCAATCGAAAGGAAGACGGATCTAGTGCGTAAACTACTACTCTGGACCGTATTTTTACGAGTTCGGATCGGATTCGGATCGGACGTAGTGCAAAACCGCTCTTAAGATGTGTGGTGCTACGCGAATGAATAAAATAAGAAATAAGGAGTACATAAGAGGAAGTCAGACAGTGGCGCCGCTGACTGAGAAGTTGTGTGGTAATCGATTGTCGTGGTATGAGCATGTGATGCGGAGAGATGAGGACTATGTCGTGAGGAAAGTTCTGAGTATGAATGTTGATGTGTATAAGAGTTGAGGAAGACCACAGAAACGATGGATGGACTGTGTGAAGGATGATACGACTGGAAAGAAGGTGCCTGCTGAGATGACGAGTAACAGAGAAGTATGGAAGAAGAAGACATGCTGCGCCGACCACTAGTAAGTTGGGATGGCGGCAGGTGTGTGATGAGCACAAGTTGGGATGGCGGCAGGTGTGTGATGAGCACAAGTTGAGATGGCGGCAGGTGTGTGATGAGCACACCTGCGGTATTATTATGGGTTAAGTTGGGATGGCGGCAGGTGTGTGATGAGCACAAGTTGGGATGGCGGCAGGTGTGTGATGAGCACAAGTTGGGATGGCGGCAGGTGTGTGATGAGCACAAGTTGAGATGGCGGCAGGTGTGTGATGAGCACACCTGCGGTATTATTATGGGTTAAGTTGGGATGGCGGCAGGTGTGTGATGAGCACAAGTTGGGATGGCGGCAGGTGTGTGGTGAGCACAAGTTGGGATGGCGGCAGTTGTGTGATGAGCACAAGTTGGGATGGCGGCAGGTGTGTGGTGAGCACAAGTTGGGATGGCGGCAGGTGTGTGATGAGCACACCTGCGGTATTATTATGGGTTAAGTTGGGATGGCGGTAGGTGTGTGATGAGCACAAGTTGGGATGGCAGCAGGTGTGTGATGAGCACAAGTTGGGATGGCGGCAGGTGTGTGGTGAGCACAAGTTGGGATGGCGGCAGGTGTGTGATGAGCACACCTGCGGTATTATTATGGGTTAAGTTGGGATGGCGGTAGGTGTGTGATGAGCACAAGTTGGGATGGCAGCAGGTGTGTGATGAGCACAAGTTGGGATGGCGGCAGGTGTGTGATGAGCACAAGTTGAGATGGCGGCAGGTGTGTGATGAGCACACCTGCGGTATTATTATGGGTTAAGTTGGGATGGCGGCAGGTGTGTGATGAGCACAAGTTGGGATGGCGGCAGGTGTGTGGTGAGCACAAGTTGGGATGGCGGCAGTTGTGTGATGAGCACAAGTTGGGATGGCGGCAGGTGTGTGGTGAGCACAAGTTGGGATGGCGGCAAGTGTGTGATGAGCACACCTGCGGTAATATTATGAGTTAAGCTTAGTATCGTTTTCCAGTGTATTTAAGATTATACACTGTATTTAAGATTATTTTGAAAATAAGCCGAATTATATGCAACTTAAAATCGTTGAAATTCTCGAAATAAAGGGTGTAAAAAGACTCTTAACGAAGCTGAAAGGCACTTGTTCTCCCCGTCATTGCGATCATTTTTTTGTTCTACACCATACCTGGGAAATTTCTAGTTAATTTTTAGTTATATATTGGGGGACAAAGTTTCAACTTTTTCTAATGTTTTTAATGTAAGATTTTTACTTTAAACACCTTTACGACCCCAATCTATTCATCAGAACAATGTTTTAAGAGCGTTACATTGAGTCCTACCGAAAAGTCTGATTTTTCACCCCAAAAAAAGTCACCACCAAAAATTTTTGCGTAGGGTTAGTTAGTTAGTTTGATGTACAGAATGCTCGGTTGACGTGTTTGCTTACCGTCGTCGGTCTCGTGGGGCTCGCGGGCCAGGCTCTGCACGTAGGAGTTCCCGGCGGGGTCGTCCAGCACCACCGTGAGGGCCAGCTGGCCGCGCAGCGCCCGCTCCAGCTGCAGCACGAACCTGCGCGGTATGACACACTGTCCTTCACGACACAGAAATATGACTTGTGGCGGCTGGTGTACTAGTAGTGAACAGTGGAACCTCTCGTTTGTAATTGTAACCAATTATGAATGGGCCACGAATAGATTGTGATCAAGACCAGGATGGATCGTTCTGATTGAAACATTGGAACATTTCTGTGTAGAACAATCCTGTTTGGAACATCCTTGAATGGATTTTTTTTTTATAATTGAAACAACGCTCAAATCGAACATGTGTGTACAAAGCCATGTGAGGTGGTACCTGTCCAGCTTGTCCCGGTTGTGTCCGGGCGCGTCGCCTATGGCTCCGGGACAGTCCCGCAGCTGCGCGGCCGTGGCGCTGAGCAGTCCCTCGGCCGTGGTGAAGCGCCCGCCCAGCGCCCGCCCGCCCACCTCCAGCTCCAGCTCGGGGATCTCCATGCTGCACGTCTCTGACTGCAGTACACGCATGATCGTCAAACACCAACTGAATCGGCGCTATGATCGCTAACATTAGAGGGTACCGCATACCTTGAGCACGTCTCGCGAGAAGTCGTCCCGGTTGCGTATGCGCAGTTCGAAGCGCACGCCCTTGTCCTCTATGCCGCCGCCCGACTTCACCTGCACACACAGCACGCAATATATTACACCTGTACAGCTACACAAGGTCCCTCGACGTACTGCGACGTTACCTCGTTGGTGCGGTGTCCGCAGACGTCGCAAGTGGTGCTCATGATGACGACTTCCTTGAAGTGCGGGATGTCTGTAACAACACGCGACACGTTCACATCTCTCGATCTCGTCGTCACAGGGGCGACTCCCAGACAAACCAATCATCATCTGCCTACCTTCTCCCAACTATGTTGGGGTCGGCTTCCAGTCTAACCGGATGTAGCTGAATACCAGTATATTACATGGAGCGACTACCTATCTGACCTCTACAACCCAGTTAGTACTGGATAATACGACATCCCTTGGTAAGACTGGTTGTCAGATTTTTCACCTTTTTTTACCTTTAACAACTATCAAAGATCTGCAAATGACAGCCGTTAACGGCTTAACGTGCTTTCAGAGGCACGGAGGAAACTCGGTATGTGATGGGTGGTCACCCATCCGCAGACCAGCCTAGGCAAGCGCGGCTTAACCTAAAGATGGACCCGAGCGGCTGTTATTACTTAGCCACAAGCTCCTCTTCTAGCCAACCCAATAAATGTGCTAATTGACTGAACGGCTACAGCAGCGATGTGCCGCTATACGTGTCTGTAGTCAGCAGAAAACATTCACAGATTATTTATTTACTAGCTTGGAGTTCGGTAATGGCCCACGGGATGGTACTACCGGGATAAAAAGTATCCCATGTGTTAATCCCGGTTGTAGACTTCCAAAAGTAAAGTTCTTTTCCACGCATCAGTGTTTTTTTTTAAGGGTGCTATTTTTTTCGCAAAAATGTTTTATTTTGCCATTACCACCATTTTATTTAGTTGTTCTATCTTACAAACTTATCAAGTATCAATTTTAAATCATAACTCTAACTTTGTAATAACGCAGAAATCGGTATAGATACAAATGACAAACAAAAAGGTGCTGGTAGAATACATAACCTCTTCCTTTTGCAGAAGTCGATTAAAAGATTCGGAAGGAGAATGCTCTTGGCCAACAGTGGGCCACATGTGCTAACTGTGCGGTATACTGACTGGTGATCTTCATGTTGGTGTCGGCGGGCGCGTTGCAGTCGGGGCAGTTGGTGCGGAAGGTGAGCACCTCGTCGGCCGCCAGCTGCTCGTACGTCATGCAGCTCGGGCCCGCCGAGCCCAGCAGGTGCCCCGCGCACTCACCGGGGCCTGGCCCCGGCTGCAGGCACACGGCTCATCACTACATACTATAAACTAGCTTTTCACAGCCCCGTGAACATTAATAATTGTCCCATGGGATCTTACTACTGGGATAAAAAATATCCTATGTTTTAATCAAGGTTATAAACTATCTGTGTGCAAAATTTCATCCCAATCCGTTCAGTAGTTTTTGCGTGAAAGAGTAACAAACATCCGTAACATCCAGACAACCATACCCTCAACTATCGCATTTATAATATTTGTATTTAAAGGGTGTAAAACGGTATACCGCCGTTTACCCGAATTTTATTTGCCCTAATATCATTTGCCATAATAGTCAACAGCCATAATATCATACGACATAATACTCATTTGCCCTACTCTCATTTGCCATATTAGTCACGTGCCAGAATCATTGTTTCCCATAAAGTCACTTACCATAACATCATTTGTCATAATCATTGTAAGCCCTAATTATCTCATGCCCTAATTATCACATGCCATAATTATGAAATGCCATAACATAATTTGCCATCGACATCGGGTGTGTAACGGTTGTTTATATCAAGAGAAATTGGATGCAATTGGGACTTTAGGGCACCCCGACTCGGACAGGTTAGGTTAGAAGGGGATGGCGGGGTCGTGTGAGCGAGCGAAGCGAGCGAATAGACCCCGCCATCCCCTTCGTGGTTATTTTTTTATAAACCACACAGAAGTAGGAGCCCCGCGAAGCGGGGCTCCGTCGACCTAACCCACCATCAACAATGTAATGATTATTACGGGGCTTAAATATTTGTCTAATACTTGTTATGCCATTTAAATATTATGCCATTTAAATATTATGTCTAATAATTATTATGACACATAAAAATAAGGCAAACAATACTTATGGCATTCGTATCTTATGGTATCTAAAATTCGGGCAATTAAAAGTATGTCATATGTCTTTTAGGGCAAATGAAACATTCGGGCAAATGAAATTCGGGTAAATGAAATTCGGGAAAATGATGATTATGGCATATAATCTTCGGGCAAACAATAGACAACCGTGTAAAACACCTCTTAACGAAGCCGAAAGGCACTTGTTCTCCCCGTCATTGCGATCATTTTTTTGTTCTACACCATACCTGGGAACGTTCTAGTTACGGAGATATTGGGGGTCAAAGTTACAACTTCTTGACAAGTTTTTTTTTTTTAATGCAGGTTTTTAATTTGTAAGATTTTTACTTTAAACACCTCCACGACCCCCGTACTATTCAATCCATCCACCAGCACAATGTTTTGGATGCGTTACATTGAGTTCTACCACAAAACATGATTTTTCACCCCAAAAAAAAAGTCGTTTCTCAGCAATAATTTTTGCGTAAAGTTACTTAATTTTATGTACAGAACGCTTGATTGACTGCTTCGTGATGAGGTCTTTTACATCCTGTATAGTAGGATTAAAGTACCCCGCCGGGCAGAGGGTTTGTTTGTTCGGTAGGATCTCAGAAACTACTGAACAGATTTTGATACGGTTTTCACTACTAGAAAGAGAAATTAGCTGATAAGGTTATAATTTAAAAACGATTTACGAAAGAAAGCTATCTGAATGACGATATTTGGAATTAAGGCGAAAAAAGTCGTCCTTTCGGGGCGTGTGCTGCTTAAACAGTGCAAGTTACATGAAAATTATGTATTCAGGAATTATTCCTCTTAAAAAGTTCTATAAAAAAGTCCGCGACAGCATCTTTGAAGATTGACTCACAATAACCATTTTTATGATTTTAAAATTTCGTAAAAAAATAATGCTTCATTTGCGAAGGTGTTTTTACAGACAGTATTAATCCTTATCAAAATAAATATCTTAGTCATCTTTAGCGTTTAATTGTGACCGAAATTGCTTTTTACAGCATTTCATTTAGGTGAATATCTTGGGAAATATAACAAAATTAAAATAACTCACTGGGTCCATTAGAAGATCAATTTCAATGGGAAAGTACGCTATATGAAGCTGAAATATATGTTACTGTATAACATAACATTAAGCAGAGGTGTACCATTAGAGCTACCCGTGCGAAGCCACTTTGTAAAAAATCAATATCGCATTACACACAGCGCCATCTTATGTCGTGGACACCAGATAGTTGTTGACATACTATATAGATACTTTTTGTTTGTAAATACATACTTTTATACATATAAACATCCATGACTCGGAAACAAATGTCCATGCTCATCACACAAACATTTGCTCCGACCGGGATTCGAACCTGGGACCGATCGTAAGGCAAGGTTCGGGTCGTCAAAATATCTCCGAAGGGCTGGCGGAGCTGTCTCATGTAATGGGGGGCGAGCCTATTCCCATCAATCGGGCGCAGATCCAGACTCCGTGGCTACTACTTAGAAATTCCAGGTGGAAAAGGCCAATAACAATTTGCCCGACCTGGGAATCGAACCTAGGATCTTACGTTTAGCAGTCACGATTGCGACGCAGACTAAGAGGCAGTCAACTGGCTGCAGAATGGTTGGCGTCTAATGATAGACGATCGACATGACAACCAGCAGGCCTATTACGTATCGTTCTGATATCCAGTGACTATTAAGCTTCGGTTGTACACCGAACTTTGATGACAACCGAGAATGTCATAATATTGGTATTACGTATCGCACTGAGTGGATATCACTTTACGGTGACGAACAGCCCGGGTACGGTGTAACGTCTTTCACGAAAGCCACTTCAAACTCAGTTGTCATCAATTTGATGTCCACTATGCTTACATAATCACAATATTAGAACAATCGATACGAAAGCGTCTGTCAAAATGAGTTACGGTGACTGTCAGCCACGAATTTCGAGGTGTCAACAGAAATACGTAATAGCCCTGCAGGTCCTCACTAGCCCCATCACGAACATCCATTTCGACGACACCCATCACGAAACATTTGGAAAGCTACACAGCCGTTTACTTGGATGTTCATGTTGACATCAGTCCCACACAAATACACTTCACACATACTCATCATGAGCCTATTAATGTTCCCACTGCTGGGACACGGCCTCCTCTCTATGAGAAGGAATGGGCTATAATCCACCACGCGGGCCCAGTGCGGATTGGTAGATGTCACATGTCTTCGAATTTTTTGGTTCTAGAACATGCCAGTTTCCTCACGATGTTTTCCTTCGCCGTTTTGAGAGCAGTGGTGATGAAATAAATTACACAAAGTAATGCGCCAGCCTGGGTTCGAACCCACGACTTAAGCGCAAGCCACACCGCCTGCTAGCGAGCGAGCGAGCGAGCCGGGCGATGCGTCGTTTCACCTCTTTCCATACTTTGGTTCACACCGCGAACAATCGAAAGAGCCGATCGAAGTATGAACAGGGCGTCGTTCGCGTCGCTCGCCCGCCCGCCTGCTGGCGGTGTGGCCTGCGCTTTACTGTTCGTAAGTCGGGGCCGCCACGACTGGGCCACCGCTGCTCTCGTCACATACTATTCACACATGTTATTGCTTACCTTATTAAAAATACTAAATATATATTTTTTAAAGATATAATATCTCTTACCTTTCAGTCTGTAATTGTATGTTCTACGAGATTATGCACTAGTAGGTACTACGCTCATAAATTGCTCGTCCACTATTTATACGAAGACACTGCCTCCTAAGATACAGGATCTTCCTAGTTTAGGAGTCAGGGCCCAAATTTTGTATTGACTGTACTGTATTCATCTCTCGCACACAACTTCTGTTTACAATTTTTTCTGTACCTTAGTGACTGTTGTGTATTTTAATATGTGTCAAACTTGTATTTTCCTAATAGAGACTATTATTATTATCAGCACCCTCGTGAAGATGCTGTCTCGTGACATTTATACACGGTTTAAACGCACCCTTCATAAATCCGTCAACCGAAAAGGGCGAAAAAATAACGTTTTACGGTAAATCTTAATGTGACGCACTCAAAACATTGTGCTGATGGATGGATTGAATAGTAAGAGGTCGTGGAGAGGTTTAAAGTAAAATTCTTAAACACGTATTTTAAAAACAAACTTGTAACTTTGACCTCCAATATCTCCGTAACTAGAAGGATCCCAGGTATGGCCTAGAATAAAAAAAATATCGCAATGACGGGGACAACGAGTGCCTCGTCTCGTCAACCGGTACGAACGCCCACAAGTTCACACGTACCTCCTGGTCGCGCTGCGGGTAGATGCCGAGCGCCTGGTCCTGCTGCGGCGTGCGCGGGACCTGGCGGCGCCAGGCGCGCGGGTCGCGCCGCGGGGCCGACGTGTTCTCCAGGAAACAGTTCCCTGCAGGGGAAGGGAGACACTCGCATACAAGGGCTATAAGCCACTTCCACTATATTTCAGCACTACCTTGTATTACTGAAGTGAGTTGGCAGCGGCGTGACCAGACCATGATAAAAGGGCATATAGTGGTCTGCGCACACAATATAACAACACGTTCCGGGTGTTGTTGGGGCTGCGGCGTGTTTGCGCACGCGGACGTTGATAGTTTTACGGCCTTCATGCACAAGGGATGCGCATCTCTGCTAGGCCGTGTTCGCGCCAGCCCTAACACCATTCCTAGAACGTTGGCTGATAGGTGGGCCCCTCCGATGTTGGGCCGGTGGCTACGACTGCACGCAGTCAAGTAGACATCATTCCCCAGGATGGGCGTTTGCAATTTTACAATGATAAGCAATCACGGAGGTCAACATACAATGAAAAAAAAAACTACTTAATTTTTAAAGCTCAGTCAAAAAAAGCAAACAAAGTTACAACAGCGCAACACAGATTGTTTATTTCTGAATTCGGTTACAAAGTAAACGTTTGATTGCTTTCTTTGTTCCAGTGAAGATCGATCCATTTGGTCGTATCCAACTCTACCCTCTGGCCTCTCCTACTGATGTGAAAATCTACCAATTTATGAAGACGATTGGAAATTAATATTTAAAATGGACTGTATTTTTTGGAGGATTTGCTGATAATCGTCTTGAAAGAACGTAGATTGATGAACAGGGCGATCGTCTTGGAGATTCTTGGCACGTGCTCTAGATGGAGATGGCGCCGACGACGTTCCTACCTCGAACCACTGGTCACAGGGTCTCCTTCGGTGCACCACTTGACCGATCACACCCCCGGGCGGAGATAATAAAGTTCTATCACGGTTCTGCGGGGTTGCTGCGCTTCGCTACGGGCCCGGAGCTTCGCGGCTTGTTATTAGCGGTATATCCAAAGCAGTTAACTTCCAACGCGGCGTGGTGCGGTAGACGTACAGTGCGGCACGGTGCGGCCACACTCCGCGGTAGTCCTCAGCGAACTCCAGGCGCGCCTAGCTCCATCGAAGCATCGGCGGGCCATTGCGGGAGGGGGGAAGGGATATGTGATCGGCTGTTCAGACATATTTACGTCATGTGAAGAAATCATCCTATGAGCGTTAATATGGAAATTTTTACACAAAGATGGCGTGACCACCTACTGTACTCTTCTTTCTTCCTAGAACGCCATCCTCTCATGTTATAGACAGGTACCAGCTGTCACACACGGCCTGTGCACTCACCGGAGATGTCCTCGAGCTCGACGGTGAAGGGCGTCCGGCCGCCCTGCAGCTCCGACAGCTTGTCGATGATAGTCTGCACCTGCGCGGCGTCCTCCGGGTGCTGCGTCCGCCGCAGCGCCTGTTCCTGCGACAGTCCGCGGATGGCGCGCGATAGGATGCCCTCGATTGTCGTTATCTCTGCAAGTGGGTTAATCCTAGTCAAAAATTGTATTAAATCTAAGTCGCGTAATGATATAGTCGGTCTATCGGTTGAACATAGCATTGAATTGTCTTGTGTTGAGCTGGATAAGCATGTAATAGTGTGCGTTTACAGACCCCCTAATTACCTGAACTATTCTATCTTTGAGTCAGTAATGGAAGATGCTTTGGCAAAACTTGTAACTGGTAATAAACCAATAATTATCTGTGGTGACTTTAATGTTAATATCATAGAGAATAATGTGATTAGCAGTAGATTCTTAAGTCTCTTTAAATCATTTAATTTGTCAAATGTGTTTTCAGAACCAACTCGAATTACTACAAATACTGCTACATGTATCGATAATGTTTTTTGTTGCTGCGATTACTTAGATAAATCCATCGTAAATTACCTGCCTTCAGATCATAGTGGTCAGACCGTTACTTTCGCGTACAATATACAATTACAAAGAATTCAGATACAAACTAGACAAATAACACCCAGCAATCTAGACAAATTTAATAATAATTTAATTAACAAGTTAAGTATACCGGGTCATATTAGAAACAATGTAAATGTATTTTATGAAGAATTCTTTTCGGTAGTGCACACCGAATTTAATAATACTTTAAAAAAGAAATCTAAAACTATTGGCCCAAAATTTATTTTCAGTGACTGGGCAACACAAGGTATTAGGAAAAGTAGGGAACGATTGTTTGAGCTGCACGGCCTTAAGCCTTACATCAACACTGAAGCTTTTAATAAATATGTTGCTACTTTCTCGAAAATTTTTAAAAACACTTGCAAGGTAGCCAAATCCTTATTCATTAGCAACAAGATTAAATCAGCCGACAACAAAATAAAGACGGTTTGGAAAATTATCAACAATGAAACAAATAGAAATAAAAAACAAGGTAATGACTTCACACTAAAGACATCGCGTGGCCTTGTAAGCTCCAACAATGAAGTTGCTCAAGAATTTGTAAATTTCTTTACCAGTATCCCACTTAAAACTACAGAAACCTTAAATTCCTCTGCCTTGCTCTCTATTGATTTATTGAAAGCGAACGTTTCAGCCTGTCCAAATGAATTTAAATTTCAGCATATAAACCCCTTAACAGTCATAAAAGGTTTTAAGCAAATCAAGATCAAATTAACGGAAGATCTATGGGGTATGTCTATCAAAGCTTGTACCTCAATTATTGAGACTGTAGCGCCGTATTTAGCCTCAATATTTAATTTGTGCGTGGATCAAGGGGTCTTCCCAGATCTAATGAAATTCAGTAAGGTAATACCGCTTTTTAAATCCGGGGACAGTAAGGACACCAATAACTATAGGCCCGTATCCGTGTTGCCGGTTTTCAGCAAAGTGTTTGAAAAGATAATGCTCAATCAAATGCTTAACCATTTCAACACCAATAAAATATTACACGAGCAACAGTATGGTTTCACCAAAGGACGTTGTACAACTGACGCCGGTGTCACTTTATTAAAACACATATTTACTGCGTGGGAAGAGGCACAAGATGCTATAGGAATCTTCTGTGACCTTTCGAAGGCATTTGATTGTGTAAATCACGAAACCCTGATCTTGAAACTTGAGCATTACGGATTAGGTAAACTTGCGCTCAGTTTAATAAAATCGTATTTGAATGATAGACAGCAGCAGGTACAAATAAATGGAGTCAACTCAATGGGTTTAAAAGTAAAAATGGGTGTACCACAAGGTTCGATATTGGGTCCCTTCCTCTTTTTAGTGTATATTAATGACCTACCCCATTTATTTAACAACCATCCGCATATGGTGTTGTTTGCTGACGATACTTCTTTAATATTTAGGATAAACAGACGTGCCACTAATCATGACGACGTAAATAACGCCCTACTGCAGGTCCACAATTGGTTTACCGCCAATAATTTAGTACTAAATGGAAAAAAGACTAAGTGCATTAGATTTGCTCTACCAAATGTCAAAAGTAGTGATTGTGACATAATATTGAATCAAGAGAAACTAGAATTTGTCGATAAAACGGTTTTCTTGGGAATCACGCTCGATTCAAGGTTACAATGGGGTCCTCATTTAACATCTCTTGCAGGACGGCTGAGCTCAGCAGCATATGCTGTTAGAAAAATCCGTCAATTCACTGATATTGATACCGCGAGGCTAGTCTATTTTAGTTATTTTCATAGTATTATGTCATACGGTATTTTACTATGGGGACGGGCTGCAGACATCGAGTCTATATTTATTCTGCAGAAAAGAGCCATCAGAGCCATTTATGAATTACGTAGACGCGATTCTCTAAGAGAACTGTTTAAGGAAATTAATATCATGACAGTACCTTGTCAATACATCTATGAAAACATCATGTACGTTAGGAAAAATCGGCATTTATTCAGTAGAAGAGGTGACAGACACCACTATAACACTAGAAATAGGGACCAACTAGTTCAGCCAGGTTTCAGGCTTGCTAAAGTAGATTCATCTTTCATGGGGTACTGTTTGAAATGTTACAATAAAATACCTCCGCACATTCTTCAACTGAACGAGACGAAATTTAAATCTTGTATAAAACGCACACTATGTAGGCAAGCATATTATAAGTTGGGGGATTACATTGATGATAAAAATGCTTGGCTAAATGCTGGTCCTGCTCCACAACCATAGGGGGGGGGGGGCAAATTAATTGATTGTTTGGGTCGGGCATTATTTGAGTCCATCGACACGTAAAGAAGAAGATGAAGAATTGATTCCCATGTTAATGTTTTGTGGAAGCTGCAGAAGATTGTAAAAATATACTTGCATTATATAGATTCCAGTTCATAATATTATATAATTGCATAGCACATGTGTGAGTACTTTGTACTGTTCAGCCACCATTTACATTTATTTATATTTCATTGACTTGAATATGCCTTGGTGGCTGAGAGAATGTCATGCTCACTTAAATGTCTCGCTGATGGTGGCGGGTGTGTCGGGTCATTTAGTTCCCTTCAATATGGTTGAGTTGAATGGCGCCGGTACATGCGTCATGTTCGTGAACGGGCGCTGTCAGTTGGGACTGGTCATCTCTTAGCTGCCAAGGTTCATTTTAATTACTTTATTCGTAAACTGTTGATCTAATCTTTTACTCTGGACGCTCTTAGTGTGCACGTCTTTCTACATCGTTCTCACATATATGTATAATCTCAAAATTAAAGATGTAACCAAGATTTTGTAACAATATTTTGTTTTAAAAGAGTGTCCATGGAGTTTCTTGCCCGTTCTTCTCCATAGAGATCTACGCTAGGGAATGGGCAACTACAGTACTTTCTCAAGTTATTATGCCTTGTGACTGGGACTAGCTTTGATTTTCTTTTTTGTATTTTTGACATTCAAAAGTGCCGTAATGGTCTAATTGAAATAAATGCTTTGAGTTTTTTTTTTTTTTTTTGAGTGATCATACTTATGATAAACTTCTATTTTTAATAGAAATGCAACGTGGAATGCACACCGACACACTAGCGGGTTACCACGTACTCAGTACATCATTCTGAACCAGCAACAACATAACATTTTTCATCGGTACCTAAAATAAAATCAGCTGGTTCATTACATTTTGAGCGTGTAGATATTGCACATTTCAAGGAAACAGCTGCGTATTTCCCTTCACGTGTCCTACTGGCGACACCGGTCCTGCGAAATCCGGAAGCCTTTGTTTTACTACACAATTCAACCAACCCGTGCTCAGCTCGCGTCAACTGAGCACGATTTTGCGATCAAGCCGTTAGAAGAGGTGTTACAAAACAGTGTGCAATTGAATTAAACACGGTTTTTTAATTGGTCTGTTCAAACCAAATGCGTGCTGATTTACCGCGTTCGTAAATGTTCGGAATAAATCGTGCGGGCCGAAGCAGGCTGGAGCCGACCGAAAAAAGTCAAGACACCTCACAGCAACAGTTTACGTTGCCGATAAGGATTAATGAACCTGCTAACACAGAAAATAATATGTCCTGAGAGACTTCAATTCAAGAAAATTATATGATTACTGTAGACGCAATTGAGTTAGATTTTATGAGGATAGGACATACCAAATCCCCAAATACTGAAAAAGTATTCATCTGAACTATTTAGATTGCAGACTCCTTCCATTAATGCTATTTAAAAATCGGCCAAGTGCGAGTTGGACTCGCGCATGAAGGGTTATTGTACCATAGTAGTCCCTACTACTAGGTAGTTAAGGTTTATATTCAATTGTTGTCTTCAAATGCGCTCCGCTGCGCCTCCAGCGGTGTGCGCTGGGCCATACAGTCAAAAAAGTGTTCAATTCTGTTTTGTAAAACCTCTTTTAACGTTGCTTGATCGCAAAATCGGGCTCAGTTGACGCGAGCTGAGCACGGGTTGGTTGAATTGTGTAGTAATACAAAGGCTTGCGGATTTCGCAGGACCGGTGTCGCCAGTAGGACACGGAGAGGGAAATACGCGAAACAGCTAGTACAGCATCGGTAATTTAAAAATATATATTATATTTGATTGTGTTTTGTATTTGTTGTTATAACGGAAACAGAAATACATCATCTGTGAAACAACTGTCTAGCTGACAGACAGAAGGACAGTGGGTAGTAATAGGGTCCCGTTTGTACCCCTTGGGTATGGAAGCCTAACAACTGCTTGTTCCTACAAAAGAAAAAAGGTCTATGTAGTACTAATTTTTTCGCAAATGGTACGAAAAGTAGAGTATTTTCCTCGGTGATAAAGCTGTCTTAGTCTTGGGTGAACTTAAATCCCTCGCTACACTCAGGACTCGTCTTAAATCCCTCGCTTCGCTCGTGATTTAAGTTTTTAACACCCTCGCTACGCTCGGGAGTAAACCTCGAGTCCTTCGTTACGCTCGCGATTTAAATCGTCACCCGCGACAGAAGACACTGCTTTATCCCCTTGGTTAATAATCTAGTATTTGATACAAGTGTTAGTTTGTTATTGCATCCGAGGCGGAATTAACTCCCGAGCCGCAGGCGCGTGTGTTTTTGAGCTGAGAACTGCAATAACAAATGTCCACGTGTATCAAACGACGTTTTTCAATACACTTTTGAAGAAATAAAATAAAAAAACGAAAAATATTTTTGTCATGAATTACTATGATTTTATTTTTCTTTTTTTCCACGCTTTGCTTTCGCCAGGTTGAAGGAGAAGCAAAGGTTTAAAGCCGTTATACAGCCTAATATAAAAAATAGGTTTTTTCTTTATATTTTTGAATTCAGAACACAAATAAATGTTAATTTGTTTATAAAAGTATAAGTTTTAAATGATCATGTTTATCTATGATATTCTATTTGTAAACACAATTTGAACATTCAAAAAATATTCACGCTGTAAAGACGCATTTTGCTTTGCCAAAATTAAAAAAAAAAAACATTTACCTCCTACTATAGGCATTGAACCAATTTCATTCCCGCACACGTGCGGGAAAATGAAACAAAAACGCACGCGTGTGAAATACATTGCATGTTGTACCTAATTGTAGTGCGATAAGAACGAGTTTTCGAGGAAGTGTATTGAAAAATAATAAACAACATTTCGTCTATTAGCTGTTTTCAATGCGGGAATTATATTAGACAATTGCCTAAACTTTCCAATTGTCTAATGCATATTAATTACACCTCAACTAACTGATTCCTTAGTTTCTGCAGGAAAAGGAGTCTTATGCTATGGTATCGGTTAGTTGAAGTTCTTAAGTTATTTCTCGATTTGGAGAAAGCTTTTGACACGTCTCTGTTTGTCCTCCATTGTTACTGAAGAAACTTGAACACCTTGGAATTCGAGAAGAGATAAAATTATTTGAAAGTTACCTGAGGGGCAGAGCTCAACGTGCTGTGGTCGACTAATTCTGGAGCGAAGGATGTGATGTTAATAACGGTATTCCCCAGGGGAGTATTTTAGGGCCTGCAGTATTTTTAATTTTCATCAATGATCTCTGCCAGTTAAATGTTACCAACTGCAAGATAATCACATCAGCGAACAACATGCTCTTCTTTTGAATGGTGGTACTCCTGAGGAAGTGTTCCACTTAGCAACAACCCGCAATGCACCGTACCTCCGGGCTGGCTCTGCGCGGGGATCTCGAAGTCGAGCTCGGGGATGCGCACGCTGGTGTGCTCAGTCTTTACCACCTGCCGGTTCAAGTCCTCGGCGCTCTCCACCTTCAGTGTCCATCTATGACAACAGTCACATTGACAATAGGTTACCAAAGACAAGAAAATGTCAACACATAGAGGAATAAAGAATATATTCTGAATTGGTTACAGAAGCAAAGCTGTAACAGTAATTCTCATCAAATCTTTTTCAACAATAGTGCTTGGGAATTTGTGACACGATGGACCATCTCAGTGGATAGTAATCAAGTACACAAGCTTGCACAAACACAGTCGCACTCTATGACATGGGTCAGTAATCTTACACGATCGAGGAAAGACGCAGACATGCAATCTGAGTGATACCACACAACCAACTAATTAAAAAACCCTTTGCGAATGGGCAAATAGAATTAATTCAAAAGTGCCTTTTAATGGCCTAATTGAAATAAATGGTTTGACTGACTATGGGCTCCTACTAAGAATATCCTGATGGAAAAACTCAATGACATTTTGTTTGACCTGGGAATCGAACCATGAACCCCTATACCTAACAGCAGTAATAATGGTGCACGCCCTGCTTAACGAAGGCGCCCACGGGCTGCATCACCAGCACGTTCCTGCAGTACTCCCAGCCCCTACAGACACAGTGTGCTACTCACTGCACGCCCTGCTCCGCGTAGGCTCCTCCGGATTGCAGCTCGTTGTTGTGGTAGCCGCACTCCTCGCACGAGAACGACATCACCACCACGTTGCGGTAGTATGGGATGCGCGTCAGCAGCAGGCGTGTCATTCCCTGCAGACACAATATTATGAAACTTCACTAATATTTTGACAATTCAATCCATCGGTAAACAAAGTGGATTTTTGAGGCAGTAAGCGTTAACCCTTTCTATAAGGACTATGTACGTAAAATACGCGCTTTGACGTGGAGTTACGGACACCAGCCCGTTATACTAATACTAAGGACTATGTTATGGTGGTCTTATGTATAAGAATGGAGGATTTTTAAGGTGACTTTACCATTTTTCATTACTCAAAATGTCAAGGACACACTTTAATGTACTTTGTCCTCTCTGATATCCGCCCTGTACGCAATTTGTAAATTATGATGAAATTTATTGCATTTTAGACCAGCTGCTACGACTACTACTCTGTTGATGCCAACTGTGTCTGTAACTACATCAAATCATTTATTTTTGCAGAAAACACTGTTACAATGGTGTTATAAAAATTTACATGTTTCAAGTGATTTTACTGTAAGGCATGCAAAATGTATTCAAACTTATAATACAATTAACAAATAAAAGGTCAGTTCATTAAATGTAAAATAAATAATAACAATCATAATATATTTTAAAATATTAAATTAATGCAATGTCGATCAAGATTAGTTATTTATTTAATAATAATCATTATCAGCCTATCAATGTTCCTACTAAATACTTGTACATTACGCAGTAGCGAAGTAAGCGGAGACTTACATCAAAACAATACAGAGACTGAGTTATTACGATCAGCAGCTACACGAAATCTATCTTTCGCGGAAATAGCCAGTTCTGGTAGCGATTGGAAGGAAACAGTACAAAGTGACAAATGGGTTACTGTACAAAGACGCAGATTGAAGAATAATTTCTACACCAAGAGAGGGAATGCCGTTGCAGAAACAGACATCACCAGACAAATTTAAAGCAGCAGATACTAAGATTGCCTTGTTCATATCAAATGTGCACAAAGAAGTCTCGGAAAAAGACATGCACCGACTATGTTTACAAGAAGACACGCGAGACAGTTTCTTTAGTAAAATAAAAATGTGAAAGGAAAAGGACTACAATGGATATAAAGTCTGTTGTCAAATATAAAATAGACTTATTCTTAGACGATAAGTTGTGACCGCCAGGGATCTCGTTTAGATGTTAGACGGTTCATTCACTTTCGAGAAAGGCGAGAAAATCAAGCTAATGAGGAGTGTGTGGATGGATATGACTGATAACAAGCTTAATGGATAACAGTGATAGTAAAATAATTAGCTACAACTGCAAGTCTATCAAGAGATCGATGGAAGGTGTAAGGGCGCTGTGTCAACAAGCTGATATAGTAGCCTTGCAGGAGTTGCAGGAGACGTGGTTGCTGTCGCACGAGCTGCCACTGCTGAGCACAATCGACGACGGCTTCGGTGCTACGGGTACGTCTGCCGTTGACACGTCGGCCATCCTACTGTCATTGTGGAGAAAAAGTGCGTTTCAATCAGTGTCTGTGATAACCTGCGATAACGTTAGGACTGCTGCAATAAAGCTAACAGTAAGTGGTAGATCTATAGTGATATTTAGTGTTTATATGCCTACTAACAGTACTGAGAACCTTCCAGTTTTTACCGAGTGCCTCAGTACCATACAATCTATTATAGCAGTAGAAGAAAATTGTGGAGTTGAGGCTTTTTACATTTTGGGGGATTTTAAAGCCCACCCCCATGAAGTGTTTTTTAAAGAATTGTCGGATTTATGTTGTGATTATTCTTGGTGTTGTGCCGATGTACAAATGTTAGGAATTAATTCGAGTACACATACTTTTCGTAGTGAGGCTCATGGCTGTGAGAGGTGGTTGGATCACTGCGTAGTCACTCAGTCGGCAATGGCGGCGATTAAAAAAGTATGGGTAAAGCATGACGTGTATTGGTCCGACCACTTTCCTCTGGTAATTGAATGTAACCTAAATAAACTTAATGCATTTAAGCCAATAACATTAGCGGATATTTCAAATAAATGTACCATTTGGGGTGATAGACAAATGGAACAAATAAAATTAAATAATTATCACACATTGTGTCATTCTAAACTCCGAAATATCTACTTTCCGTTAGAGTTGGGACTATGTTGTGAGTGATGATTCTGTGTGTCGTAATAGTGAGCATTTATTAATTCTTGATAAAATGTATAATGATGTTATAAGTATCCTAAGTTCCTAACTGACGCGGCTAAAGAATCTTATAATTACAAAAAATGTCCCAGAAACAAAAGGATATGTAACTGGCTGGAACAAGCACGTCGCTGGCGCTCATGGGGAGGCTAGGCTTAGGTTTGAGATGTGGATTTTGGCGGGAAAACCAAAAAATGGGACTTTCTATAATGGAATGTTAGAATCGCGAAAAAAATTCAAGGCTAAATTAAAATGGTGCCAAGACAGACAAGAACAATTAAAAATGGACTTACTTGCATCCAACCACTCAGCTAAAAATTTTAAATCGTTCTGGAAAAACGCCAACAAACTAAATGTAAGGCCTAGTCTTCCGCCTGCCGGGGTTGCGGGACTGTTCGAAAGAGATACCGTGGCCCCGGAACACAAAGGGCGATGAAGGAACATGGATAGGTTTTAGTCAGTAAAAGTCTGACACTCCCTCCTGCTCCGCCCAGAGCGGGAGAAGTCCTTTGATTTCCCATTAGGAAAAAAAAAAAAAAAAAAAAAAGGCCTAGTCTTCCCGTGAACGTTGAAGGCGTTCATGATCACAAAATGATTGCCAACTTGTTTATGGAACATTTCACAGAGCAGTCGACGTTGAACCCGTCGCCGCGTGTTGTTGCCGAGACAGTCGTGGCTGAGCGAAGTGTGTATTTCTTAGCTAAAAGCGTTTCAAAAGCTATTAAACACATGCTTAGAGGCAAGTCGCCTGGTCACGACGGTCTCAGCATAGAACACTTTAAGTATGCTGGGGTACACTTCCCAAGAGTGCTTAGTATGATGTTTAATTTGTTTCTATGCCACTCTTATTTGCCAGAGCCATTAATGCGTACAGTCGTGGTACCTATTATTAAAAACAAGACTGGTGACGCGTCCGATAAAGCTAACTATCGACCCATCTAACTTGCTACTATAACAGCAAAGGTGCTTGACGGTCTGTTGAATGGTAATCTCACGAGGCACGTTGACCTGTAGGACGCGCAATTTGGTTTTAGAGCCGGTCTCTCGATGGAGAGCGCCATACTATGCCTGAAACATACTGTTAAGTACTACACAGAGAGAAGGACGCCGCCGGTATACGCGTGTTTCCTGGACCTATCAAAAGCTTTTGATCTCGTAGCATATGACGTACTATGGGAGAAGCTAGGAATCGCGGGTGTGCCGGTGGAATGTACCTCTCTTCTCAAGTACTGGTACTCAAATCAGAGAAATCAGGTGAGATGGGCCGGTACTTTGTCAGTCGACTATAAACTGAAATGTGGTGTGAGACAAGGGGGGTTAAGCTCCCCATTATTATTTGGAATAATTTGCATATAAATAAGTAATAAATAAAATTTGTATATAAATAAGTTGATTGAGCGACTCAGTAGCACTCATGTCGGCTGCTTCGTTGACGACAAATGTGTTAACAATATTAGCTATGCAGACGACATGGTGTTGCTGAGCCCCTCAATCAGCGAATTAAGGAATTTGGTGTCTCAGTGTGAGGCATTTGCGATGTCGCACGGGCTTAAATACAACTCTAATAAGAGTGAATTACTAGTATTTAGAGCAGGCACATACTATCCCGCATATGTTCCTCCTGACATTCTTAACGGTGCAGCCTTAAAAGTAGTGGACAGGTTTAAGGATCTGGGTCACATAGTAACTGGTGACCTTAAGGATGACGAGGACATAGAGAGGAAGCGCAGGGCTTTGGCCGTGACAAGCAATATGCTTGCTCGCAGGTTCACACGCTGCACCAATGAGGTGAAAATAACACTTTTTAAGGCGTACTGCCAGTCATTTTACTCGAGTGGCCTGTGGGTGAAACATACGCAGCGAATATACACAACGAACCTACGCAGCCCTGTGCACACAGTATAACCGCGCGTCTGGTATGTTTGCTGAAGTGCAGATGGATGGTTTTCAAGCCATCATGCGCAAGAAAGCAAAATCCTTGCTGCACCGTCTACGAAGCAGCAGGAACTGCATTCTAAATGTGATTGCTTCCCATTTTGACTGTCCTTCCCAGAAACAGTGGGTTAGGACAGCCATAGGCATAAGTTACTAAAAAAATACTAACATTTTTGTAGGTAAATTTTTGTGTTAGTAACACACTAACATTCTATGTTTTTGTTTTGTGATTTATAATGTAACTTATATGGAGATTTCTCTGACATAAATAAATAACATTAATAATTATAACATGAATGTGGGTGACAGGTGACTCAATATTAACCAATTTTAAGGACAAAAATACCCATGTTATTCAAATATAGTTGTTAGTAAAAAATTGACATGTCAGATACGAATATAAATTGATAATAAAAATGTACTAGGCCCTAGCCCAAAATAAACTATAAAAAAGACAAGTTTGTCTATTGGCAGACAGCCATACAATTTGATTATTTGATTGAGTACTCTACTGGCTCCTGCACTAGTCTGACTACTGTGCCTTGCCAGTAGTAAACGGGTCCTTAACCTCTGATACGGATCGGTCAGCGTCGCGGCGCACCTCGCATATAAACATGAACTTAGCTGTTTTTACAAGTCGAATAGCCTAAATAACATACATAAACTCATGCCTTTTCCCCATGGAGAGAGGCAGAAGTAACTGAACACCACCTGCTACGATCCTTACAGACTCCTGCTTTATCCACGCCCGTACACCGAGCTCATACACGTATGGTTAACAAAATTAATCGCAATAAATACAGCGCATTTTCACGCGAAAACATGATGCTATGACCACGATCGTGGCTTTCGTTTCGCAATGTTTACATACGTTGGAGTGACAGTTCATGCAGAGCGACTCGATCTCCGTCACCTCGGGCTCTGCGTCCTCCACACCGCCAAACTCGCGAAACACCGGCTCGGGCGCTTCGCACGTCATTTTTAGGAATATTATAGAACTTTCACGAACTAAATGCACAACGCACTGTTGACTGTTCACAAAGCACGCTGTCCGTGTCCGTGTCCCCGCACGTTTCTTTTGCCTGTCAGTCAGTCTGTCACAATGTCACTGCTGACTGAACTGATGTCATTGTCAATGTCAAGTGAATGATGCAGTGTTGCCAACTTCATTTTTTAGAAGATCTCAATACTCAATACTCAATACGTTTATTGCATTCCACAATGTGAACTTAGGTGGTAGGTACATAAATACATACATTCGTTTTGGAGCATTGTGGGCCCTGTCGGGCATAACAACATAAAAATTAGGAGGAGGGTTATAGATATTTGTTAACAATTTTATTAATCTACTCTTTCGTTTTGTGTAGGTAGGTAGTCTGTTAAGTAATTGTGTACTTTTACTACTCTTAAATTGGATTTATACATTAATATTTATTTAAATTATTCATATATTATTATTATCATTGCTAATTATAAATAAATTATTATTGCGTTTTTTTTTGTATTATTGTTTATTTATTAAATTTATCATTTAAATATTCATGTACATTATAATAACATTTACGGATTAGAAATTGTTTTAATTTCATCAGGTAGTTTATTATATATTTTAACTGACATTACTAAAGTGCTTGTGGAGTGTATTTTTAGCTTAGAACCTGGTTGGTTTAGTCTATTTTTGTGTCGTAGTGTGTAGTGAGTCTGTATGTTTTCGCGTGTAGTAAAGAGTTTTTGATTATTTCTAACAAATTTGCACATTTCCAAGATATCTATGCAAGGTAGGGTTAGAAGTTTATGTTCTTGGAAATGGGGTTTGCAGCTGTCTGTGTTATCTATGACTAGTATTCTAATCAGTCGTTTTTGTAGTATGAATAGTGTTGATGCGTCTGTACTATTTCCCCATAATATTACGCCGTAGTTTAACCATGCGTATGCATAGGCATAATATGTAACCAGAGCAGTGGAGAGATTTGTGGATTTTTTTATTTCACGGAGGGCATAGGCAAATTTTGATAGCTTTGACCTGATTTTTTTAATATGTGGTTTCCAATTTAAATGTGTATCTATGGATAAGCCGAGTAGGTTGAATTCTTTTACTGTTTCAATTTTTGCGTCGTTGTAAATAAATGTTAAGTCTAAAGGGGTTTTCTGACGTGGATGGAAGGACATGATTTTAGTTTTATTGACATTTAATTCAAGGTTGTGTTCTGTCATCCAAGTTATTATTTTGTTGCTTGTAAGTATTTCGGTTAAGTTGGTATTGTCGTGGCAAGAAGTTAGCACTGAGATATCGTCGGCAAACAGAACACATGATTCATTTATTATTGTAGGGAGGTCATATAAATAGATGATAAATAGGAGGCATCCAATAACACTCCCTTGGGGGATTGAGGCGTTAATTTGCTTGCTATCCGACCGAATGTATTGGATTCGTTTTTTATGTTCGTTGTAGTAGGTATTCTACTTCGACTTGGTGTTCTCTATTTTTCAAATATGATTTGAACCATTCGTAAGATCGTACCATGGAATAGAAAAGATCGTATTTCACCAACATTTCTAGGAAAAAAATAGTACGTCATGAAATTTCAATAAAACAACGTAAATAATTTTAAAACGGAATGTAGGTAATTATAATTTTGAATCAATATTTGTCATTTAAGGAACATGAATCAGAAACATTTAGCACTAAGATTTATAACTGAATTTTTATATTTTTATGTAATGAGAAAAGTTACAGTATATTCTAAACTCAAATGAAACCGTGATTAGATGTCATTTCCATAGATACAGATTTATAATCTCGAATTTGTAAACGGATAAAAGTTGTCCTGTACCTTGATTATGTAAGCTCTGATGCTAACAATTCTCGAATTCAGTTGATTGAAATGGTAACTTTTGCGGTATAATTCAATCGATCCAAATCGAGAATTACAATCAGCAACAGAGTTACAATCAGGGGGCATTTTCTAGAGATTACTATACGCGACTTTCGTTCGCATGAAATTCATCATCATCATCATCATTTCAGCCGAAAGACATCCACTGCTGGACATGGGCCTCCCCCAATGGGGGGTTTTTGCCATCATCGCCAGGCTTGGCAGGCGGGTTGGCGATCGCAGTACGGTTGTTACAAAAGCACAGAGAACGCTGCTGCCCATTCTCTGGTAAGTCTCTTAGTCGCCTCTTACGACACCCACGGGAAGATATGGTGTTCATGCAATTATTACTATTGTATTGTATTGTATTGTACAACGGGCTGGTGTCCGCTACTCCACGTCAAAGCGCGTATTTTGCGTGCGGGTGGAATTATTACTATTTGGAACAACACTATTCGCGTGGTGCGTCACTAGCACGCGTTGCCGCGAGCGACTGATTTCCGGACTTCCGTGTTGTGCAACAAGGGTCGCGGTGCGCAGCGCACGCGTCACGTCAAATTATTCGACTGGCGAAGCAGCCATTTTTTGATTACTGAACATCTATAATTTAATTACTGAACAGTGGGGTGGGCAACTGGTGGAACTAATGGCGCTAGCATCGCATGAACCAAATACCGTCATTGGTTGAAAATCTGTCGATGTCATTTTATATTTCAAAATAGTTTGACCTCATTGGTCAGATTGGGTCTAAGCTATAGACGCGCCATCTACAATCACCTTTGACCAGCCTTCCCCGTTGTCGTCAAGTTATTATTGTGTATGTGTTGTGCTTATAATAAAGCAGATTTGGCCCACATATTATTGAAGTTATTGTTATTTTGCCACCACGCTGGTTGCGCGAACATATGGGGATGGTGCTATTTTTTACGTCCGACACCACACAGAGCGTGAAATTATTATAAAAATTTTAGTTCCTTAGTTGAATCGGAAGTCGTTATCAATTTCATGGGTTTTAATTATTTTCCACGGAACACTGAGCCTGAAGCGGTGTCCCCCACTAGAGCCGCGCGGCCCCGTGAGGCCAAGCCGTGCGGCCGAGCCTCGTGAGTGTGGACTTAAAATAAACTCACGAGGCTCGGCCCTAGTGGGGACGCCGCTTAAGCGAGCTAAACGTGAGTTTTATAATGCAAAAAAGCATATGATTCACAGCAATAAACAAAACCATACTAAAATACATGCGATCATTCAGATGTTTTTGGCAAATAATTCTACAAGCAACATGCACACATCAACACGGTCTAGAGATATTTTTAAAAAAGCGAATTACTATCAATGTGTTAATTATTTATATGACATGTATATATTTAAAAGATACGTTATTTAATATTCTACCATTTTTTAATAATGGTTAAGGTATAGATTAAAATTTCAGGATTTTATGGAAAAAAAATGAAGCATAGACGGAAACCGTATATGAATGAACTTTTAATTTGTGAGTAAAAACTGAAAAAAATAGAAAAATCATTTAATTTGTGTTTATAAACTTGAAGTTAGTAGTCTGAGAAAGCGCCCATGATGTTCATAACACATCGGCAACGATTCGGCATGCTCAGAACAAGGTTGTCAATGTCTTGCTGCGGAATATTGTCCCATGTCCTTCTGAGGTGCGCAAAAAGTTGATCTTCTGTAGCCAGATTTTCAGGAACTTCCTTCAGAGCTCTTCTTTGCAGCATATCCCACGCATGCTCAATGGGATTTAGATCTGGCGATTGAGCAGGCCAGTCTAAGGCCCTAACATTATGTGTATGTAACCAAGCTGCTACCGTTCTCGCCGTGTGTGCCCGGGCATTGTCGTGCATGAGCAGGAAATCTTGCCCCATTTGTGTTCTGTGGGGCAAGATTACGGGCCCTAGCACCTGTTGGACGTATCGTTCTGCCGTCATATTGCCCCGCACTCAAACGAGATCCGTCCGTCCTCCAAGACGAATTCCTGCCCAAACCATAATTGTTCCTCCTTGGTATGGGTGAACTTCCTGAGGGTTCTGGAGACGGCTCCATCGTCCAGGAACTCGCCAAACACGCGTCCTTCGTGAATCTGGATGGAAGCCGAACCTGGATTCATCCGTGAACAGCACATTGGACCATTGGTCACGGCCCCAGTCCACGTGGTTCCGAACCCATTCTAATCGCCGTCCACGATTGCCTCTCCGTAAAGGTGGGACCCGGAGTGGTCTACGAGAGCGTAGATTGCTTTCATGCAGTCGCCTTCTTACAGTTTGGTCACTCACAAGCACTTGGTGTTCCACTCGCAGCCTTTGGACCAATTGAGTCGCCCTTGCATTTGGTTGTGCTCGCGCAGTAATTTGCAAAAATCGGTCTTGTCTGGGGGTAGCGATGCGCTTTGGCCCCCGGTGCCTCTCCGCTACTACTACGAATTAGTCTGAGATAAATTACAAACAAATCGGTGTATAAAAGATTCCAATGCGGCCAGTACTTTTCGAGTTATTTAATTGAGTATGAAATATCCCTAGACCGTGTTGATGTGTGTATTAGCATGATAGTGTTTTATTTTTTTAGTCCAATCAATGGATTTTTTGTAAATCGCAAAAAACCAGTCATTTCGCACTATTCGGCCCGCAGTGACCGACGCGGACGTAACAACTGTGATGGATCGAAGACTGAGCGGCTAAGAAAAGGGAAACAAGCACCAGTTAATCACCCTTTTATCTTCGCAAGCTTCATGATTTTGTCAAAATAAAGTATACACGTCCACTTTGTAAAAGTTATTGAAGTGAATTATGACAGTCAGTGCAGCAAGCGTTAAAAATATATCTTTACATGCCACAGTATCATCTACAACACCAACCACTTTGTAGTGCAAGCTGATTAGAACTTTATTCTAACAGGATTTCAAACGAAGTTTAAACCACCACAAATAGAGTTGCTTGTTTAGCTCCTGTAGTCGCCGTAAGTTACTCATATTACTATACTCTTTGGTTTACATCCGCTATCGGCCACTATTCTGCAATTCACTGTAAATTGTGTACCTATAGCTATTAACTCTTGTATTTTGCGATCGCCAAGTGTTTTTGTATAACGTGTCAAATTACGCGCAAATATTTCGCGAGCATGCGCGTGTCGTCGCGGTTTGACTTTTGACATAGCGCGATCGACGCCAGTTACAGGGTAAAGTCACGCAGATCGACACTGACAGATAGAAGAAATATGTCTATGTCTGTCGAATGTATGTCTTTATGTACCTACCACCTGAGTTCACATTGTGGAATGCAATAAACGTATTGAGTATTGAGAAATAAAAATAAAAAATAAAATGTTGTTTTGATCTAAGCAGGTACTTATCATATTACTTTTTTTCCGCACTCATTAGAAAGCTGTTATTTTGAAATTACAAACCAATGATATTTTAATAAACAGAATGTTGTGAGCGCGCAATCGTGAAGACTCGAAAACGGGCCAATTGGCTCGTTTTGCCTTTATTCTGCGTCACTGCGTGTATGTGAGCTGGCTCTGCCCCGCGGAACACTTTTTTCGGAAGTTTTGTAGGTGTCATATCATATCTGTTTATTAGAATATCATTGTTAAAAACAGACACGTCAATTTTATTTTATTTGTTTTTTTTGTATCATATTTTGTTCAACATACCGCCTGAGGCCTGACATTGGCCTGCAAATTGCAACAATGTTTTTTTTTATCCTGTCATGTGTCCCACTGCTGGGCAAAGGCCTCCCCTTTCTCCTTCCAAACCTCTCTATCTCGTGCGATATGTGGGCATGTTCGCAAAAACGTTAGAAAGTGTTAACGTCGCGGGCTACCCAAGCGCTTGTCAATTACCTAGGTATCTCATGTGATCGAGAGGCAATAACTTAGCGTTTTGTAGGGCAGTCGATAAAGCGAAGGTTACCGGCGACTAGCGGAGTAGCGGCTAGCGGCTCCCCGGTGCACGCTGAGCAGATGATGTCATGACGAGTTATAAACACAACCTTGGAATAGCAACACACACATTGCGTCACTATTTTATTTTGGTCGATTTTGTCGCTTCTCTATTACACGGCTATGTTCAAAACTAATTCTACGAACAAAACTTTTACGAATGGAACGTTCTTTTTAATTTTGTGAGGTTATAGCGAAAAGTTCCCGCTCGAAATGGAATGCTATTTGAAATTGTATTTAGTCAACAGAGAATCTCAGAGCGCGGTACTAGTGTGGTGAAAATTATTCAACCGAAACAACACGTGAAGTGTGGCAGTCTTTAAATAAGGAATTTATATTTACTTCTAATAACCGTAAGTACTAAATTACTTAAATTATATCTTCCGCGTGTCTCTATCTCCTATATCTTCACTATTTCAGTGTAAAAGATTACTGTCTAAAGCCAGCTATTGTGGAACGGTTTTAGCGGCTCCGAATATCGAAACTAATGACATCATTTTCAAAAATATTCGCTTGGTTAAAGACGAATAGACTTGACAGAGATTGCGGTTATTTACCGAATAGTTCCCCAAACTCGCTGATTCATATTACCTATTCCATAACTTTTTTTTTGAGTGTGAAAATACCTACCCATGGATACCCTCCGTCTCGGGCAAGCGGGGGTTGATAGAGAAATTAAGTCTAAAAACCCACTGTTCCTACTACAACCCTGTGTCATTGGCCCGGGAGATACAAGTACATTCGCGCGCAGCCCCGACTGGTATCCCGGCGGGCCCCATCACCCTATGTGCGGCCAGCGCCCGGACGTTCTCCATGAAGCCACCTCTTTGGGCCTGGCGGGTCGGAAGACGACTCAGCCCTAAGTCCGCCGCCCGTCATGGTAGGAAACTAGGAATCATACCTGAAATTGCTCGAAAAACCTATTACATATTAAGTTTAGGTACGGTCGAACAAGCTATTTGGTTTACAGTTTAACCAACAAATTACATTGTAAAATGTATACCAAATAGCTTGTTCGACCGTACTACTGACTGCTTCGTTCTTTAGAGTATGTAAGCAGTAAGTCTACCTACCCAATATAAATACACACATCAAAAGTATCTAGGGATCAACATATATTTTTGCAATAACTTTTCTCCTGATTGATATTAATTAAAATTTTCTTTAAGGATTCATCAAATAAAGTGTTTTCGTTTGTCACAGTAACGATAAACCAAGTCACCTTTGCATTAATAAAGAAATTTGCCATTTTCCTAATAAAGGGATTTTTGACATTTGAACCACTAACATTAAAGTTCGAAAAAAAGACTGAAATAACAGTTTTCTTTAAAATTTTATTGGGTAACTTAAACAATTAATAATCCGTGTTTCTACCGCGAACACTAACAACACAAGAACATCGGTTTGGCATACTCAAAATGAGTTCATCCAAATCACGCTGTGGAATGGCCGCCCATGTTCGTTGCAACAACAAAAAAAGGTCTTCTTGCGACTGGATACCCTCCATATTCGGCAGAGCTCTTCTCTGTAGCATATCCCATGCATGCTCAATCGGGTTCAAGTCTGGCGACTGAGCAGGCCAGGGCAGGACATTGATGTTAGCTGCGGCGAGAGTCTGTCTTACAACTCTTGCGGTGTGCGGTCGTGCATTATCATGCATTAACTGAAATAAGGGACCGATTTGCACTTGTAGAGGGACGATGACGTCTGATACAATCGTCTCAGCATAAATTTGAGCGTTGAGGTTGCCTCTGATCCAAATCAACTCAGTTCTTCCGCCGATCCAAATACCCGCCCATACCATGATGGTTCCACCACTATAAGGATGGACTTCCTGGCAGGATTTTAATCGCTGTTGGCGTCCAGGGGTTCTCCAGTGTCGTATACGTCTTGTATCCGGTCTCATACCAAAACGAGACTCATCAGAAAAGCACACGAAACGCCATTGTTCTTCTGCCCAATTTCTGTGTTCAAGAGCCCATTGATATCGAATCCTACGATTGTGCATTGCTATAGGTGGTACCCGTAGCGGTCTTCGGGAATGAAGGTTCACTTCATGCAAGCGGTTTCTGACTGTTTGGTCGCTAATTAAGTTCCCTGAAGAGTGATGAAGCCTCACGGCTAACATCATGGCGGTTATTGTTGGAGCTCTTCGAGTTAAGATTTGAATGTATCGGTCTTGTCTCCGTGTGGTGCAGCGATACCGTCCTCCATGGCGCTCAGCCACGGTACCAGTGCTTCGGTAACGTGTCCAAAGTCGACTGATAACACTCTGACTTGTATTCAGAGCTAAAGCTACAGTACGTTGCCGGGAACCAGCTTCTATCATTCCCACGGCTCTGAGCATTTCTTCCCTGCTTAAATGACGTCGCCGCTTCATAATAACGTTGGTTTTAATCAGTAGTAGGGAAACAGTAGCACTAATAATGTCTTCAATGCGTTGTATGTTTTTATAGGGAAAATATTGACAGCTTATTTTCATCTTTTACTCGAATTTGATTGAGAGTTCCTGATTCAAATTATGAAATGCACCAAAAAGGATCCATATAAATTTATAAAATCATAAATTTATTACAAAGCCACATCTCAATCTCAAGAAATCCGCATAAAAATGCTTGATCCCTAGACATTTTTGATGTGTGTATTTAGTTGTGTCTGGCATGTCCACGAACTGTAGGTATATTTTTCTTAAGGTTGCTGCCTACACCCATGCGAAAAAAGCGAGAGTTTATGTATGTGTCAAGAAAATGTCATTTAATAGGGTTTATGCATGATTTTCTTTTATCACTCTAAACAAAGTGAATTTATTAACATCAGAAATAGCAAAGTGAAATTATTTTTTTAATATCTCTATAAAATACTAAGTTATATGCATTTGAAACTGCTGATTAGACAGAGAGATCCGATACAGCGAATGACGTCATTCGCTGCATCGACGTACAAAACCCATTCTAAATTCCGTTTATCTAGAAAGAGATAGAAACAAAAGTTTAAATGGTTATAACTTTTGTGTTGTTTGGCCGATTTATGTCTTGTTTTCGCTTTTTGTCATTATTTGTATAGTACCTACTTTAACATTCCGGATCGAAATAAAAAAAAATAAAAATTATGCATATTCCCTAATAACAACTTCTTCGAGGATCTCGAGCTCGCGACCACACACCATCGAATACAAGTCTCGCAAGTTACGAGGTCTTCTGCAGACAAGAGGACTTAGTTATGATAAGTATACGAGTATAGCAAATAATATCAACTGTAAATAGTTACGAGCATTAGGTATTAATTATTCAAGCACATACTCGTATTTTAGTCAGAATGATCCAACAGATACAATAAGCACATGGATGATGGTGGGTGGTTTAGGGTGCTTATATTATATCTATACATATAACTACACAATACATAATACACTATTATCATGTGTCATACCTACGTACGATGTTCGCAAAATTCTAGCAGTTCTCCCACGAGTTTCCGTGCTAAGTGTAAATATAACAACGCGTTTAGTAGTTATATATTCTCTAAATAATTGTACTTCTTATTTATTATCTACAGTGACTACGTAACGCATGTGTTTACTTAAGAGTACTACGAAGGATTTACTGCCCAAATTCTATTGTTTTTCATCATCTGTATTGTATAAATCGTGGTCCGGCCCTACTACGGGGAAACTGACCAAAATACTAATATTAGCATGGTTTAGGAAAAACGAAAATTTTATCAGCATTAGGTAATTTAGGAACCGCTCTCAAAACGGTGAAAGGTTTGATGATTCCTTTTTAGGGTTCCGTACCTCAAAGGTAAATAGGTTTATAAGATCACTTTCTTTCTTTTCCGTCTGTCACCACCGATTTACTCAGTAACGGGTGAACCTAGCCAGTTGATATTTATACCAGTTAATGAACTTGGAGGGTTGTATTGATGATTTTGATGGTTATAATTCTGTAACTACATACGTCTTACAGTCGCGAACAATATTTTAATCAACATACAACCTAGCACTGGCCTGCAAATTGCAAATTGAATGTAATTTAGAATCTAAGAAATGTTTTAAAGAATGCTATTTAATGAATAAAAATATTTTATGGCGACACAAATTAAAAACTATAATAAAAAACCGGCCAAGTGAGAGTTTAACTCGCGCGGAGAGGTTCCGTAGAATGCCAAAGTCTTATATTCAGTTTACCACTTTATTTTCAATTGATAGAATTCTTATATTTTTTCCTGTATTCTACAAGCAATGAACTAAATTTTGTATTTTTGTCGAAATTTTAGGCTCAGTAGTTTCGGAGATCAGGGGGGAGGAATGGTCAATTTTCGTCTTCTTCCATGAATAAAATAAAAACTATTTATTTTACCATAATAACATAAATATATTTGAGATCCCCAACAACCCCTTTCATTTGATATATGACACAATAAGGTTTGCAAAACTTCTTTTTTAGGTAGATTTCGTCAGAAAAAATCTACCTATTGGTCTTGCACCTAAAGTCGAGTTTTCCGAAAATTTCACAATAGGGGGTCTAGTTATGACCCCTAGAGCCCAAATCAAGCAGCCGAGCCGAGCCGGTTAAGAAGTTTGTATGTATGTTGGTATGTGGGGCGCCAAGCAAAATTTAGCCACGCTCTACCTACAGGTCGCAATTATGCACCGATTGCTTTCAAACTTGGGCAAAATATCGAAAGGGTCAAAACTTAATTAAGCTAGGATAATGAATGGGCAGAATTCGGACAACTTTTAAATTTTAACTTTTTTGATGCAACCGCTTTGGAAAAAAAAAATATAATCTCCGAAACGGTAAACATTCTTACGGTAAGTAGTAAATATCTTTGTCTATAAAAGATTGCTTTCAGCGATAAGACCGCCCATTGTGTCACCCCTTGTAAAATGTTTTACTTTTGTATCTGTAACTTTTATGGTGAAGGTACATAATAAAGAGTATTCTATTCTATTCTAAATAGTTTTTTTTTTAATCAAATTGTTTACCCTACAATTTTTTATTTTAAAAGTTTTGTTTTTTCCATGCTAAACTCTTATGGGAGGATTTTAACAAGACAAGGGGTTGAAAAAATATGGGTGGAACCTTATTCGAAATCTAAGTACCTCCTCCTGCGGCTTGCCGAAGGGAATTTTTTATTTCCTAATAATTTGTCCCCCGAAAATCACTTTATTTTCAATTGATAAAATTCTCATAGGTTTTCCTGTAATCTACAAGCAATGAACTATATTTTATAATTTTATTTTTTTATTTTAGTGTTTAATGGTAAATTTTCGTTTTCTTTCATGAATAAAATCAAAACTATTTATTTTACAATAATAACAAAAATATATTTGAGATCCTCATACACGACATGATACGACATGCGACACAGTAAGGTTAACAAAACTTTTTTTTTTAATGTCCCCCGAAAACACATCCGTGTTTGGGATTAGGTACACCATCCTACCAAATTTCACCTGATTTGGTCCAGTAGATTCGGAGCAAATTGGCTGTGACAGACAGACGTACAGACAGACAGATGCACGAGTGGTCCTATAAGGGTTCTGTTTTTTTTTTCATTTTTTATAAGTAACCCTAAAAATGTAATGAACTATTGAGATTAATTGACTTCCCTAGTGATTTATGCAAATGTTGTGATTTAAATGTTGTAATGATGTAGAACATAAGAAAATATTAGACCAAATGTACTGAGATATTATAAGATCGCTCTGCAGGGCTTCCGAGTGTAGTTGCGAGGGTAGGACAGGACTTAAGAAAGAACGAATAATGGGATGGAATAAGCACGTCAGTGAGGCTCATGGGGAGCCAAGTGGTGCCAACAACACCAGGAGCAGATTAAAATGGACATAATTGCATCTCAACATTCGAAAAATGATTTTAGGAGTTTTTGGAAGTGTACCAAGGGATTGAGTATAATAGGCCTGGCTTGTCTACTAGCATTGATGGTGTGACGGATACTAAAACTATTGCAAACCTGTATAGAGATCATTTTTCTGTAAAGTCGTCGCTTGAACTCAAACTCAAACCCAAAGCATTTATTTCAATTAGACCATTACGGCACTTTTGAATCAAAATCAAAATCAAAATCAAAGCATTTATTTCAATTATGCCAGTTACAGGCACTTTTGAATTGTCGAAACAAAGATGAAAATTAAATGTAGCTACAGTCCCAGTCACAAGACATAAAAACTGTGAAAGTACTGTAGTTGCCCATTCCCTAGCGTAGATCTCTATGGAGAAGAACGGGCAAGAAACTCCATGGACACTCTTTTAAATCAGAATATTGTTACATAATCTTGGTTACATCATTCATGTTGAGATGGTATATTATGTGAGAACAATGTAGCAAGATGTGCACGTTAAAAGTGTCCACAGCAAAAACACACAAACAACAAAAATACAATTCAAAATAATTCATTCAAATAAGCCATGGCAACTAAGAGATGACCAGTCACAACCGACAGCGCCCGTTCACGGACATGACGCATGGATCAGCACCATTCAACTCAACCATTTTGAAGGGAACTAAATGATCCGACACATGCGCCACCATCAGCGAGACATTTGAGTGAGCATGACATACTCTAAACCGCCAGGGCACATTCAAGTCAAGAAAAGACGTAGGTTTCCAGTGAATGATAGCTTTCTAGTACATAGTACTCACACAATATGGGCTATGCATTTATATAATACTAAAGAGGTTGAATCTATACAATGCAAAGATAGTTGTACAATCTTCAGCAGCTCCAACAATACATTTTAATGCTATCAATTTATGCGCCCCTGTCCTTGTGGAGCAGGACCAGCATTGAGCCAAGCATTTTTATCAGCGATATAATCGCTCAACTTGTAATATGCTTGCTTACATAGTGTGCGTTTAATGCACGTTTTAAATTTCGTCTCATTCAGTTCAAGAATACTTTGTGGAATTTTATTATAGCATCTCAAACAGTACCCCATGAAAGATGAGTCTACTTTAGCGAGTCGGAAACCTGGCTGAACTAGTTGGTCCCTATTTCTAGTACTGTAATTATGTCTGTCACCCCTTTTACCAAAAAGGTGCAGATTTTTTCTGACGTACATTATGTTTTCGTAGATGTATTGACAATGTACCGTCATGATGCCAATATCCTTAAACAGTTCCCTTAGAGAATCGCGCTTACGAAGATTATATATGGCCCTGATGGCTCTTTTCTGCAGAATAAATATAGACTCAATATCTGCAGCCCGTCCCCACAGTAAAATGCCATAAGACATTATACTATGAAAGTAACTAAAATAAACCAGTCTAGCGGTATCTACATCAGTATACTGACGGATTTTTCTAATGGCATAGGCTGCTGAACTTAGCCGCCCCGCAAGAGAAGTCAAATGAGAACCCCATTGTAGCCTTGAATCAAGCGTAATCCCCAGGAAAACCGTTTTATCTACGAATTCAAGTTTCTCTTTATTTAATATTATATCACAATCATTACTTTTAACATTCGGTAAAGCAAATCTTATGCATTTGGTTTTTTTTTCATTTAATACCAAATTGTTTGCTGTGAACCAATTTTGGACCTGAAGTAGGGCATTATTCACGTCATCTAGATTTTGGGCCCGCCTATTAATCTTAAAAATTAGGGAAGTGTCATCAGCAAATAACACCATATTTTGCGGTTGGTTTTTCAGTAAATAGGGAAGATCATTTATATATACTAGAAAGAGAAAAGGACCCAATATTGAGCCTTGTGGAACCCCCATTTTTACTTTTAAACCCTGTGAATTAACACCATTTATTTGAACATGTTGTTGTCTATCATTCAAATAAGATTTTACCAAACTAAGTGCAAGTTTACCCAGTCCGTAATGCTCAAGTTTCAAAAGTAATGTGTCGTGATTTACGCAATCAAACGCTTTGGAGAGGTCACAAAAAATTCCTATGGCGTCTTGAGACTCTTCCCACGCAGTAAATATGTGCTTTAATAAGGTTACACCGGCGTCAGTTGTACAACGTCCCTTGGTGAAGCCATACTGTTGATCATGTAAGATTCTGTTGGTGTTAAAATGATAGAGCATTTGATTAAGCATTACTTTTTCGAAAACCTTGCTAAAAACTGGTAACACGGATACAGGTCTATAATTATTAGTATCTTTACTGTCTCCGGATTTGAAAAGAGGTATGACTTTACTGTATTTCATTAAATCAGGGAAAACTCCTTGGTCTACACATAAATTAAAAATTAAAGCTAAGTAAGGGGCTATAGTCTCAAGTATGGATGTACAAACTTTGACAGACATTCCCCATAGATCTTCGGTTAGTTTGATTTTTATTTGCCGGAAAGTTTTAATAACTATCATAGGGTTAATGTGTTTAAATTTAAATTCAGCCAGGCAGCCAGACACATTCGCCTTTAATAAGCCTATTGAGAGTTCAGGTGAGGAAATAAGAGCCTCCGTTGTTTTTAGTGGTATATCGGTAAAGAAATTTACAAATTCTTGAGCTACTTCCTGATTTGAGCTTTTAGGACCACACGCTGTATCTAATGTGTAGCTAGTGTTACGTATTTTCTTCCTGTTAGTCTCGTTATTTATAACTTTCCAAACTGTCTTTATTTTATTTTCTGCTGTTTTGATCTTGTTGCTAATGTGCAGTGCTTTAGCAACCTTGCACGTATTTCTAAAAATTTTTGAATACTTAGCAACATACTTGTTAAAAGTTTCAGTGTTTATAAAAGGCTTAAGGCCATAAAGCTCAAATAGTCTTTCCCTACTTTTTCTGATACCTCTAGTTGCCCAATCACTAAATATGAATTTAGGGCAAATACTTTTTGTCTTCTTTTCAAAAGTTTTGTTGAATTCCGTGTGAACTATTGAAAAGAAACGATCATACAATTGATCTATATTAATATCATCATGGCTCATAACACTTAACTTGTTCTGTAGCGAAATATTATACCTATTTAATCTGCTAGAAGTTATAGGTCTAAATTTAATTTGAACTTTTTGCAATGGGGGTGTATTACACCTAAAGGTTACAGTTTGTCCGCTATGGTCAGAAGGCAGACAATTTACTATTGCTTTATCTCACATCACGTAATCACAATCGCAGAAAATATTATCTATACAAGTAGCAGAAGATGGAGTGACTCTAGTAGGTTCTTTAAAAGTGTTGGTCAAGTCAAATGACTTAAAAAGATTTAATAAGCGACTGCTATTTGAGCATTCTTCTAAAATATTGATATTAAAATCACCACAAATAATTATAGATTTATTACTGGCTGCAAGTTTTGCCATCACATCTTCCATTATTGATTCAAATAAGGAAAAGTTTTGATAGTTTGGGGGTCTGTACACACACACAATTACATGCTTATCTAGCTCAACACAGGACAGTTCAACGCAATGTTCAACCGAGAGACCTACTATGTCATTACGTTGCTTATATTATTTTAAAACAATTTTTTATTAATATTAGGGAACCTCCACGAAGCATAGTTTTACGGTTAAAGCAGCTACCCACCATATAGTTCTCATAATTGATAAGCATTTGGTAATCCTTTAGCCAATGTTCAGTAAAACAAATAATGTCAAACTTACTATTTTCTGAAAACAATTCAATTTCTAATAATTTGGAAGAAATGCCTTGGATATTTTGGTGGAATAATTTTAAAGTGTTCTGCTGAGGCCCTTTTTTGCTAACTAATTGAGTGCAAGAAGATACGTTGGTAGGATTAACAATATTGCTAATCGTACCTCCTGTTGTCTCATTTTCTAGTTTAAATTAATATTTGGAGTGAGGCCGGAGACTCCCGTGCCATCCTCAGACAACAAGACCCTATCACTAATACTAATAGACCCTAATTGAGAATTCTCCACGGTGACACATGGATCCTCCTCAGTACAATGTTTGTAAACATTTATAGCATTAATGCTATATTCATTTAAAGTCACCTGTACATTAGTATTACTACTAATAGTCGCAGTGTTAATAATAGAACTAAACTTAGACATACTATTTATGTCTGTGTGAATATTATAAGATAATAGCCGAGCTATTTTGTGTCTACATCTAATAGGTAGATACACCTTACCCCGTGTCGACTTCAGTTTACCAACAATAGTGTTGATATCCAGATATATAAGTCTGTCACTATAGTGACCTACTAAAAAATGTACATGGTTATTTAACATATGTATATAGTTGTTTTTTCTTTTACCCAAATTTTCAAAAAATGGAAAAGCACCCAATATTATTTTATTACAATTTAACTTCAACAACTCTGAAACACAGTCAGTGATGTCTTCCTTTTTAATCTTGGAACTATTACCAACACATATAGTAATGGTGGTACTAGGATCACAAACAGTCTTTGTTACTGATGCCATAATCTGTTTGTAGGTTGACCCTGGCATGCAATAATTTTGGGTACAATAACTCAGGTTATTACTGATTAATTTCCCTAACCCTCTACCTATACTATCAGAGAACATAACTGAAAGATTAGAACCAAGACTATTTGGTGAGACAAAATTACCTAAGTCAGGTATTGTATCTTGGGTGGAAATACAGTCCTGAGTACTCACAGCTAGGGACGGGTCCTCCGTTGCCTCAAGCTGGAGGGCATCATTGCTGGATTCCCTCTGACAAGTACACTGAGTGTTGCTGAGAGTCAGTGTACGATATTAGAGACGGGGCTTGTAGTGAAACGACCGCTGGTTGGTTACACACTGATTTATTGTACCAGATGATGAAGAGCGAGGGCGCAGCCACGCACACATACGTACTTACAACTACATATGTAACATTCCTCCCCCTAGTACAATAACACTTACAAACTAAAAGAATTTCTTAAAAGAGACCGGGGGACGGTTGCGTAACATTCTTTTTGGTGGCTCATCCATTCTTTCTGGTTCTCCCGGGTTATCGTCTGGGGCCTCATCAGCCTCGTAGAATTCTTCCTCTGCTTCTGGTCGCAGGCTTGTCTCACTCGTCGTTGCTGATGACTCATCATTATCAGCATCAACTGTAGCTTGCTCATTTGGAGATGAAGTACTTGCTTCATATAATTCCTCTCTCCTCCCTCTGGTCTGACCTGCTTCTCTCTGCGTGGCCGGTGATGTTTGACTCGGCGACATTTGAGTGAGCCTTGGTGGCGGTGACGTCAGTGACGGCGATAATGGCAGTGTGGGCATTAGTGCTGGTGTCGGCAACGAAGGTGGTGTCGGCGACGGCGACGGCGTTGGTGTCAAATCCATCATTGATGATGCACGCGGGAGAGGTGACAGATACCCGGGTCTTTGTACTTTCATAGTATTTTTGTCTTCAATGTTACTAGTCCCTTTGTAAATAATTAACTGATTTAAATGTCTTTTAAAACTTTCAGAGCTTTGTAAATCTTTAACTAAATACACAACCCTTCCTAATTTTTTTATGATGTTGCCCTTGCACCATGTAAATTTTGTTTTGTTCTCAAATTTTTTAAACAATACTACTTCATTTATCTTTAATTTATTTGTTTTATTTTGTACGTGTTGATTAGTTTGCAAACACTGTTCGGTGCACGCGCACTCGTGCGGCGCGCGCTGTAGGCTTGAACGGGATAGATAATCCGCACTGTTATCTGCGCTACGTACATACTCAATTGTATAGTTATAGCTACTTAAGAATAACGCGTAGCGCTGTAGCCTATTAGCCGATATTTCCGGTACCCCTTTGTTGGGTCCAAATATTGATAATAACGGCTTGTGATCCGTTCGCAATATAAACGGCATGGATTTACCGTACAAATATTGATGAAAACGACGTACCCCGTATATTATCGCTGTTGCTTCTTTTTGAATTTGCGAGTAACGCGTTTCTGCGGAATTAAGTGTTCGCGAAACGAAGGAAACGGGCCTTTCGATACCGTCCTCCCCGACCTGAGATAGAACAGCGCCAAGACCACTAGGACTTGCGTCCACCGTCAATATTATTTTAGCGTTTGGGTCGAAGTGGGCTAGTACTTGCTCTGACGTCATCAACTTTTTTATCGTTGTGAAAGCTTGTTGATGTTCTTCAGTCCAGTTCCATTTGCAACCTTTTTTTAGTAACTCATACAACGGACTTAGGACAGTAGACGCGTTAGGCACAAAATTCCTATAGTAATTAATAAGTCCTAGAAATGACTGTAGCTGGGTAACATTTGTTGGTACTGGTGCTTCTACCATAGCCTTAACCTTTTCCTTAGATTTCTTTAGGCCATCTTTAGTGATGAAATAACCTAAATAGCTAACCTCACTTTGAAAAAAACTACATTTGTCTTTTCGTAAAGTCAATCCGGCATTCTGTAAGCGTTGCAGCACAGTATTCAGTCTTTCGGTATGTTCTTTTTTATCTTTCCCTGTTATCAATATATCATCTAGTAAACACAAGACCCCATCTATGCCAGATAGTACACCTTCGATCGCTCGCTGGAAAATAGACGGTCCGCTAGCTAGACCAAAAACTAAACGAGTGAACCTTAGTAATCCGCGGCTAGTATTTATACAAGTAAGGTTCTTTGACTCATCATCTAACTGAAACTGGTTATACGCCATTGACAGGTCGAGCTTAGTAAAATGCTGACCGCCATAAATTTTTTAAAATAACTCGTTTGCGGTGGGAAGTGGGTACTGTTCGACTAGCAATTGTTTATTTATGCTGACAGAGTAGTCAGCACACAGTCTGACTGAACCATCCCGTTTTAGGACCGGAACTATAGGGGAAGCGTAAGGCGAGTATTCCACGGCCTCAAGAATACCCAACTCAATTAACCTATCAATTTCTTTATTTACTTTATCGCGTAAAGCAAACGCTATTGGGCGCGCTTTACAGTAAATCGGTTTTGCGTTTTCTTTCAACCTTAGTTTCACTTTGTATTTATTAAATGTGCCCAATTTATCAGAAAACAATTCCCCGAAGCGCTCTTGCAAAACCCTGGGACTTAATTCTGTATCTATACTGTTTATTGGTATGAGTTGTAGATTAAAACGAGAAATAAAATCTCTGCCTAACAGCGGAGGCCCTCCGTCACGAACCACATATATATTTATATAGTGCGTCTGACCTGCGTAACACACCGGCAATCGAACTGTACCTAAGCAAATAATCTTTTTTCCATTGTACGTCATCAGCTGTTTATGAGTACTTGATAAAGGCACATCTTTGAATGTTCTAAAATAAAAATCCTCGGAAATTACGGTTACTGCAGAGCCGCTATCTATCTCAAACTTGAAAGGCAATTGATTTATCGATACTTGTTCTACCATAGGTTCCCCCCTGACCGATCGGATATAATACTACTTACCATCATCGCCGGCCTCATCCTCACCGTTGTCACTGCATTCCAACTCAACGTAATTCACTTTTTTTGCACACATTTTACGCAAGTGGCCTTTTTCGTGACACTTTTTGCAAGTATACTTTGCGAACCGACACTCTGATGATTTGTGGTTTGTATAACCACACACCTTGCATTTAACTTTCCCTACGTTTACACTTTCAACGTCCTTGGATATCTTGTAAAGCTGGTTATCTGTAATTGTCCCGGCGCTGGACGCGCTAGCACTGGCCGCGGCAGCGCGTGCGCAGCTCAAGTTCTCCGCCATTTTGACGACCTCTGCCATGTTTAAAGAAATCAGATCTTTTGTATACAGTTTCTCTTTTTCTTGTCCCGGTTGCATTCCCATAAGAAATCTGTCACGAAGTGCCTCTTCTATATTCAAGAAGGCACATTTTTCTGTGAGTCCTCGTAGACGCGCCGCCCATTGTGAATGCGTTTCGCCGGTCTGTTGAACTGCCGCGTAAAAGTTATGTCGCTCAGCAAATCCAATGCGTTTTGGGTTGAAGTGTGCATCTAGGACTTCCAGGAGGTCAGAATAGGGCACGTCTTCTAGATTCTTTGGGAGCACCAAGTCCGTAGCTAACTTGTAGGTACCCTCGGCGAGTGCGCTCAGCAGGATCGCTTTCCGTTTGCAGCCCGTTGCATCCGTTGACGTGGTGATATCATTCGCCAGAAAATATTGCGAGATTCTGCCTCTATACGTTTTCCACGTTTGTATATTGTGGTCGAAAGTATTTAATATACCGAATTGCGTAGAAAAAGACATTTCCGATGCAATTTTTTTTTTACTCGCGGGTAGATCGTCGCCACTGTACGATATTAGAGACGGGGCTTGTAGTGAAACGACCGCTGGTTGGTTACACACTGATTTATTGTACCAGATGATGAAGAGCGAGGGCGCAGCCACGCACACATACGTACTTACAACTACATATGTAACAGTCAGCGAGTCCACTTTGTCTACCAATGCATGTGTAGCAAGAATATGCTCTTTAATTTGATTTTGAGAGCCTTCATATTTATTATATAATGATTTTAGTGACTTATTAAGAGCCTGTATTTCTGATTGTAAGCGCTGAGTGTCAATTTCATAAATATTTATACTATCTTCCAATTTAATCTGATAGTTATTTAATTTATTAACTAGAGAAACACGTTCTTTCCTTAATTGAATATTTTTGGAATGGTGTTTTTGTTGTTTCTTATATTTATTACATTTTTTAATGATTCAATCGTGCATATTTCTTAATTTTATTTTGACTAATTTTATGGCTGTAGTTATGCTTTAGTAAGGAGTCCTCTGTAAGGTCTATTGTTATAATGGAATGAGGGTTGCAATTTGTATTAACTAATTAATTATACAAATGTTCAGTTTCCAAAGCCTGAGTATGATCCTTTTCCTTTTTTGTATTTTGAATGTCAAAAATACAAAAAAGAAAATCAAAGCTACAGTCCCAGTCACAAGGCATAATACACACATCAACACGGTCTAGGGATATTTTTAAAAAAGCGAATTACTATCAATGTGTTAATTATTTATGTGACATGTATATATTTAAAAGATACGTTATTTAATATTCTACCATTTTTTAATAATGGTTAAGGTATAGATTAAAATTTCAGGATTTTATGGAAAAAAAATGAAGCATAGACGGAAACCGTTTAAGAATGAACTTTTAATTTGTGAGTAAAAACTGAAAAAAATAGAAAAATCATTTAATTTGTGTTTATAAACTTGAAGTTAGTAGTCTGAGAAAGCGCCCATGATGTTCATAACACATCGGCAACGATTCGGCATGCTCAGAACAAGGTTGTCAATGTCTTGCTGCGGAATATTGTCCCATGTCCTTCTGAGGTGCGCAAAAAGTTGACCTTCTGTAGCCAGATTTTCAGGAACTTCCTTCAGAGCTCTTCTTTGCAGCATATCCCACGCATGCTCAATGGGATTTAGATCTGGCGATTGAGCAGGCCAGTCTAAGGCCCTAAGTGCCCTAACATTATGTGTATGTAACCAAGCTGCTACCGTTCTCGCCGTGTGTGCCCGGGCATTGTCGTGCATGAGCAGGAAATCTTGCCCCATTTGTGTTCTGTGGGGCAAGATTACGGGCCCCAGCACCTGTTGGACGTATCGTTCTGCCGTCATATTGCCCCGCACCCAAACGAGATCCGTCCGTCCTCCAAGACGAACTCCTGCCCAAACCATAATTGTTCCTCCTTGGTATGGGTGAACTTCCTGAGGGTTCTGGAGACGGCTCCATCGTCCAGGAACTCGCCAAACACGCGTCCTTCGTGAATCTGGATGGAAGCCGAACCTGGATTCATCCGTGAACAGCACATTGGACCATTGGTCACGGCCCCAGTCCACGTGGTTCCGAACCCATTCTAATCGTCGTCCACGATTGCCTCTCCGTAAAGGTGGGACCCGGAGTGGTCTACGAGAGCGTAGATTGCTTTCATGCAGTCGCCTTCTTACAGTTTGGTCACTCACAAGCACTTGGTGTTCCACTCGCAGCCTTTGGACCAATTGAGTCGCCGTTGCATTTGGTTGTGCTCGCGCAGTAATTTGCAAAAATCGGTCTTGTCTGGGGGTAGTGATGCGACTTGGCCCCCGGTGCCTCTCCGCTACTTCACCTGTGGCACGATAGCGTGTCCACAATCTTGAAATTACATTTTGATGGGTCCCTATGGCCTCAGCAACATTACGCTGAACAGATCCAGCTTCCAGCATTCCCACAGCTCGTAACATCTCCGCCCTCGTCAAATGTCGGCGTTGCATGGCTACAATACCTCAATTTTAACTTTATCTTTCGTTTAAAAATGAAAAAAAACTGTAACTAAACGTAATTCGTATTGTTTTCTAAATTTCGCACAAATGAAAATTCCCTCTCCTATACATCAAGACATTTTTATGCCACCGAAACAAAAATATTTTCAAAAATTTGAATTTGGAATTAGTCTGAGATAAATTACAAACAAATCGGTGTATAAAAGATTCCAATGCGGCCAGTACTTTTCGAGTTATTTAATTGAGTATGAAATATCCCTAGACCGTGTTGATGTGTGTAACTTGAGAAAGTACTGTAGTTGCCCATTCCCTAGCGTAGATCTCTATGGAGAAGAACGGGCAAGAAACTCCATGGACACTCTTTTAAAATCAAAATATTGTTACAAAATCTTGGTTACATCTTTAATTTTGAGATTATACATATATGTGAGAACGATGTAGAAAGACGTGCACACTAAGAGCGTCCAGAGTAAAAGATTAGATCAACAATTTACGAATAAAGTAATTAAAATGAACCTTGGCAGCTAAGAGATGACCAGTCCCAACTGACAGCGCCCGTTCACAAACATGACGCATGTACCGGCGCCATTCAACTCAACCATATTGAAGGGAACTAAATGACCCGATACACCCGCCACCATCAGCGAGACATTTAAGTGAGCATGACATTCTCTCAGCCACCAAGGCATATTCAAGTCAATGAAAGATAAATAAATGTAAATGGTGGCTGAACAGTACAAAGTACTCACACATGTGCTATGCAATTATATAATACTAAGAACTGGAATCTATATAATGCAAGTATATTTTTACAATCTTCTGCAGCTTCCACAATACATTAACATGGGAATCAATTCTTCAACTTCTTCTTTACGTGTCGATGGACTCAAATAATGCCCGACCCAAACAATGAATTAATTTGCCCCCCCCCCCCCTATGGTTGTGGAGCAGGACCAGCATTTAGCCAAGCATTTTTATCATCAATGTAATCCCCCAACTTATAATATGCTTGCCTACATAGTGTGCGTTTTATACAAGATTTAAATTTCGTCTCGTTCAGTTGAAAAATGTGGGGAGGTATTTTATTGTAACATTTCAAACAGTACCCCATGAAAGATGAATCTACTTTAGCAAGCCTGAAACCTGGCTGAACTAGTTGGTCCCTATTTCTAGTGTTATAGTGGTGTCTGTCACCTCTTCTACTGAATAAATGCCGATTTTTCCTAACGTACATGATGTTTTCATAGATGTATTGACAAGGTACTGTCATGATATTAATTTCCTTAAACAGTTCTCTTAGAGAATCGCGTCTACGTAATTCATAAATGGCTCTGATGGCTCTTTTCTGCAGAATAAATATAGACTCGATGTCTGCAGCCCGTCCCCATAGTAAAATACCGTATGACATAATACTATGAAAATAACTAAAATAGACTAGCCTCGCGGTATCAATATCAGTAAATTGACGGATTTTTCTAACAGCATATGCTGCTGAGCTCAGCCGTCCTGCAAGAGATGTTAAATGAGGACCCCATTGTAACCTTGAATCGAGCGTGATTCCCAAGAAAACCGTTTTATCGACAAATTCTAGTTTCTCTTGATTCAATATTATGTCACAATCACTACTTTTGACATTTGGTAGAGCAAATCTAATGCACTTAGTTTTTTTTCCATTTAGTACTAAATTATTGGCGGTAAACCAATTGTGGACCTGCAGTAGGGCGTTATTTACGTCGTCAAGATTAGTGGCACGTCTGTTTATCCTAAATATTAAAGAAGTATCGTCAGCAAACAACACCATATGCGGATGGTTGTTAAATAAATGGGGTAGGTCATTAATATACACTAAAAAGAGGAAGGGACCCAAAATCGAACCTTGTGGTACACCCATTTTTACTTTTAAACCCATTGAGTTGACTCCATTTATTTGTACCTGCTGCTGTCTATCATTCAAATACGATTTTATTAAACTGAACGCAAGTTTACCTAAACCGTAATGCTCAAGTTTCAAGATCAGGGTTTCGTGATTTACACAATCAAATGCCTTCGAAAGGTCACAGAAGATTCCTATGGCATCTTGTGCCTCTTCCCACGCAGTAAATATGTATTTTAATAAAGTGACACCGGCGTCAGTTGTACAACGTCCTTTGGTGAAACCATACTGTTGCTCGTGTAATATTTTATTGGTGTTGAAATGGTTAAGCATTTGATTGAGCATTATCTTTTCAAACACCTTGCTGAAAACCGGCAACACGGATACGGGCCTATAGTTATTGGTGTCCTTACTGTCCCCGGATTTAAAAAGCGGTATTACCTTACTGAATTTCATTAGATCTGGGAAGACCCCTTGATCCACGCACAAATTAAATATTGAGGCTAAATACGGCGCGGCGCTAAATACTTGGTTCTGTTAATTCGATGTTCGATGCTGAGGCAGTCGAGGGGGAGGGATTATACGCTAAAGTTCAATGCAAAACAAGTTGCTCGTATCATTCAAGGCATGAAGCGTAGGAAATCACCTGGCTACGATGGCCTTAGCATTGAGCATCTTCAACATGCTGGGCCTCCTGTCGCGAGTGCTGGCAATGTTTTTTTACTCTCTGTGAGTCACACTCTTACTTGCCGCCTCAAATCACAAAGAGACCGAAGTCGTTCCCGTAATAAACGCGAAAACTGGAGACATATCTGCATACGCTTTATCTCTAGTGACACATACATCTTTGATTATATAATTGGTGGTGGAGGTGAAAACGAACTGATTTTTTCTTCTGAGCTTCTAATTTAGATTCGGTAAACAATACAAGAGAGTTCGTCATGAACCCTACTGTTCAGCAGGTAAGTTAATATTATAAGTAACAGGGCGGCAGGTACCTATAATAAGACAGCCACTATCACACATTGTTATTACTGCTAAGTCGTAAACTTTATTGGTCACACTTCGACACACAGCGCGCCACCGCCCGGTGAGCTTACCTACAACACGGTCGTCTTTTAGGATGCTAGCTTCGCCTGCGACTTCGTCCGCGTCGAACAAACATTGTTCAGGCCACGCGGGCAATAATGTACCTAGCCTTCCATGAGTAAAAAAATTTTTGAAAGAAATGCAAACTAGACCTCTATATAATAGGATGCGCGTAGATGAATAGACGCCAGCACATCAAACTACCCGAGACCTTCGATCAATAATATTCACAATCAACCTTGAACCTAATGCTTTTGCGATAAAGTTAAGTTAAGACTACCTACTAAAGAAATTTGACAGCTTGCAGTATCTTGATGTGCTGGCTAGCTGTGTTTAGTACGCTGTACGACCGTACGATAACGCTGACCGACGCACAGCCGTACGGTAACGCGGACATACGGGTGACCCTGCGTCAGAGGTCACTTTTGTGAATTACGAAACAGCCATGCGCGGTACATTAAGAAATATTCAAGAGTTTTGAGTTGAATTAACTATGAGTATATACAATCATCTAGTATTCTCGTTAGGAAGAGAACGTGAGGAGCATTAATAAAATAACCAAATCATGTTACTCCCTCGTTCGTACAATCACTAGCAAATCAAGCCACTACAATCTGTCAAACTCCAAATGATGTTAAACCATAACATGTTTATGGTTCAGTTCAAAATCGAATAAGAAAATTTGTCAGTTTGTAGTAAACTTAATGCACTGGTGACTACCGTGGACGGAACTTTACAACTGCCTGCCAGCTCAGTTGGGTACTGTGATCTCTGGGCGCTATGTTATTATTTTGGTTCTTCTAGCAACCTACATATCTGTCCGTGTATCACTACATTTATTACCTATAAAACAATTTTTATTAGTGATTGATGTAAAACAAAGTCCTCCGCCTGTCTGTCTGTCTGTCTGTCTGTCTGTCTGTCATTTCGAAACCGATTTTCATGCTATTTTCACCAAAGGAAAAGTGGTTCTCGAGGAAAGTTTTAGAAATATAATTTGTCAAGTATTTCTTTACATTGACCAAAATATAATGATAGGTATTTGTTGGAGGTGTCGGAAAATGAAAATTTCATTATTCATTTTGGTCGCGATAACCGTCGTCCACGCGGGCGAAGCTGCGGGCTTTAACTAGTACCTAATAAGCCTCTGCAGATCCGCTTGACTAATATGTGTAGACGTCAATGTTATTTTAGAGATTTCGAAGTCAAGCTTCAAATGAAACAGCTGTCAGAGTGTTTATGCTTACGGAAGTCATCGAAATTTACTTATCACGTCCAAAGCTAAAGTTTCCTTTTTCTCGTTAATGAAGATGAAGAACTCTTCACAGGATAGCTGTAGCTTAAACTGGATGAGTAATTCTGATTTCATTAAATTTACGGAGCATTTATTTCTGGCATCCGACCATTTTAAATTCATCTGGGAAAAACGCGTTCAGGAAAGCAGTTTGATGTTGGGATACTTAACATGAAAGACCTAGTTTAACATATTCTTTGTATCTTTTTTGGAAACTGTTGAATGAGCTGGCGCCATATTTTAGTCTCATTACGTGGCCAGTCCACACTTGTGCCCCCGCCCGCGCTTCCTCAGCACGCTGCACGCAAGGTCGAGTTATCCCCGAAAAGCGGGACTGAGCCTGTCCCGCGCGGGACATTTAATTTTGATTGAAAAAGCGGGACGTCTGGCAACGCTGGGTACAACTTCTAAACAAACACCGCACTACCGCAGGTAGGTAATCAATCACGATCCCGCTGTGACATTGCCGTATTTGCAAGAAGTTGACAGAGCGGCGGTGTTGGTTGACTGTTTTTGTGAAATGAATGGAAAGGAGAAGATGGCTGTGATACTTTTGATTTCGGTCACACGCTAAAAGATCCTTGCACAGCTGTATACTTATCGTCGTACGCAAACAGCCGAACTGTTTCTAAATGCGAATATCAAACATATAATGAGACCAAAGTCTAAAATTAAACTCTTCTTTGTATGTAAAAGTCTTCACGCTATCGTCTTAATGTTTTGTAGTTGGGACTCGAGGCCGTTCTAGTCTACAATAACAGTATAGATGAGTAATCCGTCTGTAACACCGGCTGTTATTTTGTACTTACCTACTAACTACTTAATAATATTTTCTAATGGAGAGTGTGAGTAGGTAGCAATGTTTTTATACGGCTGCCAACTGGGTCATAGATCAGATATAAATGATTTAATAGTTTCTGTAAGTACCCATGTTACGTTTTTCGCACACGGTGTTTGTTACTGACAAATCGCTGCTCGAAGCCTCATTTTTAGGGTTCCGTACAAAAATGAAAAAAAAACGGGACCCTTACCTTATAGGATCACTCGTGTGTCTGTCTGTACGTCTGTCTGTCACAGCCAATTTACTCCGAATCTACTCGACCAAATCAGGTGAAATTTTGTAGGATGGTGTAATTCGATGACCCAAACACAGATGTGCAAAGTACTTAAATATTTTTTTTTATTTAGGGGTCATTTTCGGGGGACAATTTAGGAAATTAAAAAATGAAGTTTTGCAAACCTCTGTCATATATCAAATGAAAGGGGTCGCTCGTTATGAGGATCTCAAATATATTTATGTTATTATCTATATAAATAAAAACAAAAGGCCTGACTGACCGACTGACTGACTGACTCATCAATGCCCAGCTCAAACCCTTGGACCTAGAAAGCTGAAATTTTGCACAGTTTCTTTATAATGTAAATAAGGATTAAGGAAGGATTTTTAGAAATTCAACCCCTAAGGGAGTTAAATAGGGGATGAAAGTTTGTATGGAAAATCGTCAGTTTTAAAATTAGGATCTACAAATTTTGTGTTTAGGCTGATGAATAAAAATTATTTTTTTACGTGTCTCAGCGTTTTTTATAATTCCACCCCCGAAGGCTTAAAAAGGGGGATGAAGTTGTATTACGTAAAATCGTCAGTTTTAAAGTTAGGATCTTCAAATTTTATGTTTAGGCTGATGATTACAAATTATTTTTATACGTACCTCAGCGTTTTTTATAATTCCACCTCCGGAGGCTTAAAAAGGGGGATGAAGTTGTTTATGGAAAATCGTCAGTTTTAAAGTTAGGATCTTCAAATTTTGTGTGTAGGCTGATGATTAAAAATTATTTTTTTACGTGTCTCAGCGTTTTTTATAATTCCACCCCCGAAGGCTTAAAAAGGGGGATGGAGTTGTATTACGTAAAATCGTCAGTTTTAAAGTTAGGATCTTCAAATTTTATGTTTAGGCTGATGATTACAAATTATTTTTATACGTACCTCAGCGTTTTTTATAATTCCACCTCCGGAGGCTTAAAAAGGGGGATGAAGTTGTTTTTGGAAAATAGTCAGTTTTAAAGTTAGGATCTTCAAATTTTGTGTTTAGGCTGATGATTAAAAATTAATTGATAAGTGTCTCAGCGTTTTTTATAATTCCACCCCCGAAGGCTTAAAAAGGGGGATGAAGTTGTATATGGAAAATCGTCAGTTTTAAAATTAGGATCTTCAAATTTTGTGTGTAGGCTGATGATTAAAAATTAATTGATAAATGTCTCAGCGTTTTTTATAAATCCACCCCCGAAAGCTTAAAAAGGGGGGTGAAGTTGTATATGGAAAATCGTCAGTTTGAAAGTTAGGATCTTCAAATTTTGTGTGTGCTTGATTAAAAATTAATTTATAACTGTCTCAGCGTTTTTTATAATTCCACCCCCGAAGGCTTAAAAAGGGGAATAAAAAAAGGAGGGGAGGGGAATAAATGATTGTATTTAGCATTTGCATGCCATTGTTGGCAAACGTGATGATCTGTATTTATACTTATTGTAACATCTCTTGCATGCTGACAATTTGTTGTTGTATGTATTGTACTCATGTTTGTGCAAGTAAATAAATGATTATGATTATGACTATAGTTGTGTATGGAAAGCCCTTTTTTTCGAAGTAAAAATCACTAATTTTACTATCTAGGCTTATGGTTGGAAGCTAATGCAACGGTGTTGTTAGAATTTCAACCCATAATGGGGTGAAAAGGGGGTGAAAGACGAAAAAGGGGCTTTGTTTATACCAATAGCACAAAGGGATTCACATAGATAACTTCATTAGTTTAGGAAATATAGTAAAAATTGTTAAGTGTTTCATCCAGATTAGATTTTTATACATCATAATGTTCTAGGACTTTTTATTTCATTGTAATATTTACTGGCTCCAAGGGTTCACAGAACTTCTAGCTTCATCCAGTAGAGTACCTCAAGTAATAAGTTCCGGTCATAAGTTTAAAACTGCTTATTTTCTACACTTGGTCATTGTAATTGAGGCTAAGATTCAAATGGGTTAATTAAGCAAAATAGTACTTTGGTACAAATCTGATTCGTGTAACGGCTAAGCCCAGAAACAGCTTTCCCCAAATGTATTCAAGTAAAATTAATATATGTTCACGTGTACCGTTTCCAACTTCAGATAATGAAGCGATTGGGATAAAGTCAAAAACTAAATGTTACTCCAACTTATACACAATATTTATTTAAATATAATATAAGGTCGTGGACACAAAGTCAGAAGTTGCGGGGCGATGCGACGGCGGCGGCGGCGCGGCGGGCGGCGCGGTAACGCACCGGACTAGACTGGTGCGTTTAGGGTGGCCACCCGTACTATAATATATGGTATCGAACTATATTTCAGTCCATTGTACTATATATTATACAAAAATAATAAAGTACGAAAAATACTATATTTTTATCCCTAATTCAACTGTCGCGCTTTTTTATATTAACTGTGACTGGTAGTCTGGAACATACCCGCAGCATCGCTGTACGGGGAATTTCAGAGCGAAAGTAGCGAAACGCATCCGCAGCAACAAAACGTCAAACTGTCGATGAATGTCACCCGATTTTAATTTAAGAATTAAAAAAACATGGATAGTGATGATGAATTTTGCACGCCACCCAAGAAAAAGCAAAAAAAAAAGATAAAAAGGCTTAAAAATATAAGCGAATGTGAGTTCGACCAATGGTGCAAAGATGATTATGACAAATATGTAAAATGGAAAGAAAAAAGAAATAAACCATCTATTCATGTAATTAAAAATTAATTGTTAATTTATTTTAATATGAATCTAAATTGTTTAGATTCCTATACCTAATTATTTTAAATGCAATAGATCATTGATGGCCAAAGCGAAGAGCAAGAACCCGAAAAACAAACCTCAAAATACGAAAAAATAAAAAATGTATCAAAATAAATTTGTGTATTTATTATTCATTTTTTTCCTGGATTTCCCAGAAGTACTACATTTTCGCAGCTTTTTTGGGAAAAACTACTATATTTGTTCAAAATAAAGGTGGCAACCCTATGCGTTAGTTGCGTTACCGCGTTACAGCCGTAGACAGGTCTGTCTACGGGTACAGCACAAAGATAACCACAGAGTACTTTTGGTATACCTATAGGTAAAGATAACTTATTATCCCAGAAGTAAGATCCCGTGAGCAATTACCAAACTCCACGCGGGCGAAAGCTGTAAAATAAATAGTTTTGATTTTAATCAAGGAAGAAGACGAAAATTGACCATTCGCCCCCCCCCCCCCGATCTCCGAAACGATTGAGCCTAAAATTTAATTAAAATACAAAATATAGTTCATTGTTTGCAGAATACAGGACAACCTTTATGAATTCTATCAATTGAAAATAAAGTGGTAAACTCACTAAAAGACTGACATTGTACGGAACCACATGACATAGTACCGTATTAAATGAGGAAAATGTTGAGTATGAATGTAGATGGCTATGAGAGTAGAGGAAGATAGACTGTGTGAACGATGATATGGCTTAGTAAGGAGGTGTCTGCTGAGATGACGAGTAATAGAGAAGTATGGAAGAAGAAGACATGCTGCGCCGACCACCAATAAATGGAGTGGTCAACTGGTGGAACTAATGGCGCTAGCAGCGCATGAACCAAACATCGTCATTGGTTGAAAATCTGTCAATGTCATTTTAAATTTCAAAATAGATTGACCTCATTACCTCATTGGTTAGATTGGGTCTAAGCTATGGACGCGCCATCTACAATCAGCTTTGACCAGCCTTCCCCATTGGGATAAGAGTGGGAGAATGTTGATGGTGCCCTTTAACTGCGTGGGACAATACCTACCGAGGCCACAGTACCTACGTGAGGAAGGCATATCCACGTACAACACAAATAAGTCTGAATCGACCAACATTCGCAGTCACAGCAGCGCGGCAAGAATGGTTGTTTTGTAAAAACTAAACGCGAATCAGTCGGTCGGTGCGCCTGCGCGAAGCGGGCGACTGACGTCCGAGTCTGACTGACAGACAGTAGCAGTCAGTAGTGACAGTGACAACTAACCTAACTAACTTTTTTCTTTTTAAAAACTTTTATTTTATTTTATCGATGGATTTTAATAGAAAATTGATAGAATTTGTTAGACTTCATAACTGCATTTATGATACTAACGACCCTCATTACACTGAAACTGCTCGCAAGAGCGAGGCGTGGAAGGAAATTTCGAAAAGGCTTCAAGTTCCAGGTGAGTGATAATATTGTTTGGTAAACAATAGCTTGTTAGGAATAAGTTGTCCCGCACTTTTCATCATTTTATTACGGCAAGAGTAGACATAACTACACTAAGCTCAGACCAAATAAAAAGGTAAAGACGGAACTCTGCGAACAGCAAAATGAGTCCCGTCAAATTTCGGCTCGCCGTGTACACTCTTAAGACGGAACTCTGCGAACAGAGAAGTGAGGCCGGTTTCGTAAACATGTTGTGCATTTAATAAGGCATAGTTTAATTGTAGATTGATGTAAACTGTAATGTGTATGTGTACGTAATTTGCGCTGGCCTCACTTTATTGTTCGCAGCGCTATGTCTTGGGTTTTTTATTTGGTCTGAGCTAAAAAGTATTAGAAAATTACCAGATACTTTCCCAAATGACTTAATTTAGCTAATTTTTCTATTACTGTGCTGGGCAGTGTTCACAAGTAAACATTTGTGCTAAAGTGTCTCATTCTGCTAAAAATATTAAAATAATTATTTCAATTCTTTCAGTAATGGATTGTAAGAAGTCTTGGATTTTATTACGTGAAGGATACCGGCGAACCTTGAAGAAAAAGAAACCGTCAGAAAATGATCCAGTGTCCAGAAAGGATAAAGAGACAAGGAAATGGACATATGAGGATGATTTGTCTTTCCTTTTTGGGCATTTGAAACAGCGCTCTTTTTTTAGTTCTAGAAATAACGAAATTAATGTTGAAGATAATCTCCCTAAAATGGCTAATGAATCTAGTACTCCACCTGCTACTTTTAACGACCCAGTACAAAAGCGTGCGCTCCTAAAGCGGAGTAGGACTCAGGAAGTGGGTGCCCGGCGACCGTGCTCCCATGAAGCAACCTCTAACTATCTAATAAAGTACGTACTGGAAAAAACAACAAAGAGAAGTGACATCCAGCAGTTCTTTGATAGCATTGCCTCCACCGTTCAGTCATTCCATCCTCGTGACAGGGCTGTAGCAAAGAGGAAAGTATTTGAAGTCATATCTCAAATGGAAATGGAAATACTGGACCGAAGGCCTGCTCCCTCTTTTCGAAGTAACGGTTCTACAATGCCCGTTGAAATGGAAGTCACGAAATCGAGAAGTGGTTTGTATGCCACTCCGCCTCCGGAAGCAGCAACTGCAAGATTATTTGAGTGTAACAACAGCGACAATGAAGATGCAGAATTATTAGTAATGGATTTTAAAGTAGAACCAGAACAATTCCTTGCGCCTAATATCAAGCAAGAACCATACACGTAATAAAGAAGAATTTAATTGTATTTCTTCATTGGTCTGGTGGTTGCGACTGCAAGTGCTGTTGGTCCTGGGTAGGACAGTCTGGACGATGTTGTTGGGGTTTCCAAGGGAAAAAATTAACTTTTGATACTATTGACATAATATATTTACTTACATAAAAAATAAAAACATTCTGAAATAAACAGCTATTTTGTTTTTGTTTGGCACTCACTTTGAAGGTAGTGTGGCCTTATGGTATCCGGTTATAAAAAAGTTAAACGCAACCATGACAAACATAACTTTCACTAAAATAGACATAATGATTAAAGTCAAAAGTCATCCATACATACATAAACTCTCGCCTTTTTCTCATGGGGGTAGGCAGAAACCACAGAACGTCACCAGCTACGATCCTTAGATACTCCGTGCGCCTCGTCCACGTTCATACATTGGTCATACACACGCCGGTTGTGAGTACTACGCACCAGGCTCACAATCAGCTCTTTTTTTTTAAACTTTTATTGACATGATAACGTCTTAAAAATCGACGAACACCAGCTGCACGCACGAAAAAGTGTCAACGCCCAGCCCCAAACCCTTGGACCTAGAAAACTGAAAATTTGCAACAGTGGTTCCCTTTATAATGTGGACAAGGAATAAGGAAGGATTTTTTAAAATACAACTCCTAAGGGAGTTAAATAAGGGATGAAAGTTTGTATGGAAAATCGTCAGTTTCAAAGTTAGGATCTTCAAATTTTGTGTTTAGACTGACGATTGAAAATTATTTTTTAAGTGTCTCAGCATTTTTGATAAAACCCCCAAAGGGTTAAAAAAGGGGATGAAGAATTTAATATCTAGGCGTACCTATGGTTGGAAGCTAACGCAACGGTGTTGTTAGAATTTCAATCCTTATGAGGGTGAAAAGGGGGATGAAATTTTCATTTTTGTTATCACGTAAAATTATCGTCCGTAAACCGACTTTACAGACAATCATTTTTTTTATCATCAAATCTACAAAATTATATAGTTCTCCATAATGCCTCCTTCGCGACTCTACTGGTTTAGCTAGCAGAAGTGGCGGATCGGCCTCCCAGCAACACAATACCTACCTTCTGATTTGCCCATTGCTTTGTGTCAAGTCTTGTGTATTATCTCTTTTTGGAAATCGAAAATCATCATCTGCCTAGCCTTTTCCCAACTATGTTGGGGTCGGCTTCCAGTCTAACCGGAAGCAGCTAAATACGAGTATTTTACATGGTGCGACTGCCTATCTGACCTCCACAACCCAGTTAATAAGTACTATGTAATACGATACCCCTTGGTTAGACCTGTAACGACTGTCGCGATCTGCAAAAGACAGCCGGGACCAACGGCTTAACGTGCTTTCCGAGGCACGGAAGAAACTCCGAATGTAATGGGTCCACAGACCGACCGCGCCGATTTCGGTAATGATTCCTCGGGATCGTACCACCGAGATATAAATCTGTGTGCCTTTCATACAAATCCGGTTAGTATAGTTTTTGCGTGAAAGAGTATAGATAACAAACGTCCATGGCATACATCAATACCTACTAAAAGCGCCCACAAAGATATTGAATTTGTTTGAAGAATAATGGATTCGTTAGCACAGGTATGTTAGGACTTCCGACACTACTTTTTTTTTACCCGACTACGGCGAAGCTAAAAGGAAAGGTTATGATTTTAGCGGTCTAGTACCTATGTATGTTAGTATTTACATAATTATGTTCCTCCGTAGCGCCTAAACTATTCATCCGATTTGAAAGAATAAGGTGTCAATCGATTCGTTATTAAGGCCCGCGTAACATAGGAAGGGGTCCGAAAGGACCGATGCCTGCCGGGGTTGCGGGACTATTCGAAAGAGATACCGTGGCCCCGGAACACAAAGGGCGATGAAGGAACATGGATGGGTTTTAGTCAGTAAAAGTCTGACACTCCCTCCTGCTCCGCCCAGAGCGGGAGAAGTCATTTGATGATTTCCCATCCGAAAGAAAAAAAAAAAAAAAAAAAAAAAAAGGCCCGCGTAACATAGGCTACTTTTAAACCGACTTCATTATTAGGAAGAGTAGATTTATTTTACATTGTAAACCCCGAAATTAATTAGCGTGATTTTTCAGTCGTTTACGTAGTATAGTATACCTACGACACAAATTCTTGTTTAAATAGGGTCTAAAGTTTAACGGGGCGTGGCTTCGGTGCCTCCGCATGATTTAAGCGAAAAAAAAAAAACTGATCAGGCGGAAAAGACCGCGACAGTACATTGCTAACGATTAGAATACAAGGTACGCGGACTGAATAATACAGACCTGGATCCATATTATTAACCTGTCTGTTACCTCCAACGCCTACGGCTGAACGGCTTTGGATGAACATAGTCATACGGATAAATGAAGACCTGGCTTAGGATATAGGTGGAAAACATTTTATCCCGGTAGCACGATCCCGTGGGTTAAGTCGCTAAGTACCCCCACACGGGCGAACCCGCGGTTTGCATAAAGGGTGTAAAAACCTGTCACTGCGATCATTTTTTTGTTCTACACCATACCTGGGAACCTTCTAGTTAGTTACGGAGATATTGGGGGTCAAAGTTCCAACTTTTCGACGTTTTTTTTTTTTAATACAAGTTTTTAATGTAAGATTTTTACTTTAAACACCTCCACGACCCCCGTACTATTCAATCTATCCATCAGCACAATGATTAGAGTGCGTTACATTGAGTTCTACCACAAAACATGACTTTTCACCCCAACAATAAGTAGTTTCCCAGCAATAATTTTTTGGTAAAGTTACTTATATTTTGATGTACTTACAGAATGCTTGGTTGACGGCTTCGTGATGAGGTTGTTTACACCCTGTATAGTAAGACATACTCTTCTTTCAACGCAATCGGGTGAAAACATGCATGATGTGATGATGTCACGTTCATTTCGTATCAATGTATGCAAATACTTAAAACCGGTGAGGCCACTGAAACTGTTTTTCAGCACGGAAAGCCGAGTGACTGACCGATACGCCAGGCCTTGAGGTTGTGCTCAAAATATGCATTTATTTTATTTGAACAAATGTTTAAAAACCAAGTTTAAACAGCCTGATTCTTGTATGTACCTACAGACGCGAGTCGCGACCACATCAAGCGAGCATCTCTAATAGATTTCGGTAGTTCTAGGCTGATTGCGAGCATAAGCATTCGGGATTTATTTGAAGGAGTTTTGTGTTAGATACCTACCTATATGATGAAGTGATGCCTTGCAATGTAATTACTGTAAGTACCTAGGTACATACGTAAGTAGATATCTACCTATTTCACACTTCCTTTTTCTAGCGGTCGTAAACAATAAGAAAGTAAAAAAAAACATTGGGGTTCCCTGACTCCTGCGATTCCCGCCCAATATGTCCCCACCAACGTAGCGAAGATTCGCCGACTTCAAGAGTGTACATCATGAAACCTGTAGGTACCGTAAAAAAAAAAACAATATAGGTATTACATACAAACCGAGTTCCGTTTTCCGGCCTCGCCGCCCGCGCCGAGGCCTATCGCGGCGCCCCCGTCCTGCTACCACCCGACCCATGCTCAACGAGCCAACCTCTTCCTAGCTGCCCTCCCCTCAATGACGCCCTAAGCCGAGCTCCGAATCTTTCTCTTTTGCATATAAGTACGTTAGGTACGTTGTCACAGAAACATACGTGTGGTGTACAGATCGGACGGGTACCTTTCACCCCGAAAAAAGTATTGTTTCCGAGGAAAACAACAATAACGTTCTTATGATAATAGATGGCGCCACGGGTCTTTCGAATCATGATTGAATTTATATTATTATAGAAACTTTATTAGCGTGGTAAGAGTTCAATTGTCAAATTCTAAATTAAAAAGAGCGAAGCCGCGCGCTCTAGATAGTAAATAGTAAAAAAGCGTCACTTCACTACTGAAAAGTCTCATCTGAAGCCAGACGATAAGATTCACAATAATTATATTGTGAATCAGGTGCGACGACGACTAACACAACACTCTAAAAAGGACATATTAGCAACTTTACTAACATTCACGATTCCGTTTTGAATTTTGACATTTACCTCCGCCATTTTTTTTGGCGATGACGTAACGTTTAAGGTCAATACTACTTGAATTTAATTTTATTTGAATGATCGAAACGTGATGTAGGTACATTGGACATTTCAGATTATAATTTACGTAGGTGCACAGTTAATGAGATGAGACGTTACATTTAGGGCTACCGCACACTAAAGACAAGACTGTCTTTAGTGTCTACCCTACTAGTGCGAACGAGAATACATATCTGTCTTGCTCGCACTAGTAGGGTAATTGTCTGTCTAAAGACAGTCTTGTCTATAGTGTCCGGTAGCCCGTACATTCTAAATCCAGCTCGTTCACGGAACATGTTTTAATTAAATAGATGAAGTGTGGTAAGTATTAATAGATTGTACATCAAGTGCCTATAACGCACCATTTTACGCGAGACGTTTAATCCATCCGAGCTCGCTTACGAGCGCGGATGGATATAAAGTAGAGTGTAAAATGGGTTTTATGGACGAGACTCTATTTTTCAGTTCGATTTCGAGGAAATGAAACAGCAACATGTAAAATAACAAATAAAAATATAAATTTATATCATGAAGTTAAATTGTGTACCTACTTTGGCAGTTGGTATCCTTGCTTTGTTCTTAGAATGAGGGATTTTCTATTGAACTCTTCCCTAGTCGCTGGATAGATGGCGCTGAACTTGGTAAGTTACTGTAAGGAACGGAACGTAAAAAAACTGATATTAACAAAGCGCGAGAAAACTAGAATAATGCAAACGAAAGTGTAATTATGTCAATTCATCCCCTAAATTATAAGGCCCCCTTAATGCTTTAGGTGCTACTTAACCTTTGGTGAAATCAAAACTTGCGTTAGGTGCCCCTTATACACTTATACCTATAAAATACCTAAAAAAGAAAACCTCTCATACTAACGAAACGAATTAAAATAAAGAGGATATTCTATGAAGTTGAAGTTTTTCGTGTGGCTGTTGGAGCGATTGCCTTGGTCTTCGACGGAGATTTTACATTATGCTCTAGCTAGAGCATAAAAAGCATAAACTTTACGTCGCCTAAAGACGAACCAAAGAGTATAGTAATATATATAGACGAACTTTTAGTTCATGAAAAGTGAAAAATAAATTAGTGTTCACTGTACAGCACATGTTCTGTTAATTATTCAACAATACAACACCTTGACCTAGAGGGTTTAGGCAGGTTTAATAATAGGCTAATCTAAGTAGGTAATTATATTATTGATAGATTAACTGGTTATGCATTCAAATCTTTTCAATTTAATACGTGTTGCGTTACACTTTGTTTTGAAACCGAAGAATTACTAGGTACTTACTACCTACAATACTTTCTAGAACTTATTATTTTACCTTAAGAGTGTTATTGATTTGACTTACCTATCAATTTTGTCACACACTGAGCGTCTAGTGCATTACTATTACACAATACCACTAACACTATAACGGGTGTAAAATACCCTTAACGAAGTCGAAAGGCACTGGTTGTCCCCGTCCGCGTCATTGCGATGTTGTTTTTGGTCTAGACCCTTCTAGTTACGAAGATATTGGGAGTCAAAGTTCTAACTTTTTAATACAAGGTTTTATGGTTCTAACTCATCCATAATATTAAAACCCCGTACTATTAAATGCATCCATCAGCACAGTGTTTTGTGTGCGTTACATCGAGTCCTGCCGTAAAACGTGATTTTTCACCCCCAAAATAAAGTCGTTTCCCATCATAGTTTTGCGTACAGTTAGGTACTTATTTTCATGTACAACTGCAGAATGCTGGAAGACTGCTGGGTTCCTGAAGGGCCCGTACATAAACTTTGTACGTTTAGCTAGAATGTAAAAGTACCTACTATCGGACATCCATTAAGTTGACACACGTCAATCTATCAGTCGTATGTGATGATACCTACCCTATGTAAGTTGACACACGTCAATCTATCAGTCGTATGTGATGATACCTACCTTATGTAAGTTGACACACGTCAATCTATCAGTCGTATGTGATGATACCTACCTTATGTAAGTTGACACACGTCAATCTATCAGTCGTATGTGATGATACCTACCTTATGTAAGTTGACACACGTCAATCTATCAGTCGTATGTGATGATACCTACCCTATGTAAGTTGACACACGTCAATCTATCAGTCGTATGTGATGATACCTACCCTATGTAAGTTGACACACGTCAATCTATCAGTCGTATGTGATGATACCTACCTTATGTAAGTTGACACACGTCAATCTATCAGTCGTATGTGATGATACCTACCTTATGTAAGTTGACACACGTCAATCTATCAGTCGTATGTGATGATACCTACCCTATGTAAGTTGACACACGTCAATCTATCAGTCGTATGTGATGATACCTACCTTATGTAAGTTGACACACGTCAATCTATCAGTCGTATGTGATGATACCTACCTTATGTAAGTTGACACACGTCAATCTATCAGTCGTATGTGATGATACCTACCTTATGTAAGTTGACACACGTCAATCTATCAGTCGTATGTGATGATACCTACCCTATGTAAGTTGACACACGTCAATCTATCAGTCGTATGTGATGATACCTACCCTATGTAAGTTGACACACGTCAATCTATCAGTCGTATGTGATGATACCTACCTTATGTAAGTTGACACACGTCAATCTATCAGTCGTATGTGATGATACCTACCCTATGTAAGTTGAGACACGTCAATCTATCAGTCGTATGTGATGATACCTACCTTATGTAAGTTGACACACGTCAATCTATCAGTCGTATGTGATGATACCTACCCTATGTAAGTTGACACACGTCAATCTATCAGTCGTATGTGATGATACCTACCTTATGTAAGTTAGATACTCCTATAAGTAGGCACCTATTACGATATTAACCTGATCCTTCCGTGTTTCAGAACCATGGGTAAGGACGACAAAGAGGAGTCGGGCTTCGGCTTCAAGGACAAGGCGAAGGCGTTGGAGACGCTGCGGCTGCTGGAGCAACACGACGTCAACTACCGGAGACTGACTGTCCGGGGGCTGCTCGGCAGGGCCAAGCGGGTGCTGTCCAGTGAGTAGCTTTCCTTAATATAATATTACTGCCCCGTTCACCTTTTGTAAGCGGGCCCGCCCTTTATGCCTGGAGGCTTTATATTTTATGCTTGACTATATATTCCGTCACTCCTTCTGCCCAGCTATGACACTAGTAAGTGTCGAAGTGCGGGCGTTTCGGAAGTCTCCCCTGTCTCTTGTAAACTTTGACGTTCAATAAAAGTGCTGATATCAGCCTAATTTCAATAAATGACTTTTGATTTTGTCCCTCGTGATCGCTAGCGTGCTGCTGAACGTGGGTTTCTGGTTTCGATTCCCAGTTCTGGAAAGTGTCATTAGGTCTTTTCATTTGGTATTATTAGCAGCCGGGAGTTTGGAAGATGGCGGCTGGCGGGCGGTGTGAGCTGCTGGAAGTTAGCCAGTGCTTCAGAAAGCACGTTAAGCTGTTGGCCCTTCGCCTGATCTCTCGTGTCGGATTGCGTCATCGTACTAAGAGAGTGAGGGAAGAGACTAGAGCCGTAACTTTATGTCATTCTCATCGTTTATATTATTTATTTGCAGTGACTAAAGCAGAAGACAAAATAAAGAACATAAAGGAAGCGATGGAGGTGTTTGAGCAGTGGCTCGCTGACCTCGCCGACGAGAAGAACAAGAAGACTGAAAAGAAAGAGGATAAGAAGGAGAAGAAAAAAGTAGAGAAAAAGAGCGAGAGTGATGACGTACGTATTCTTTTGTAACTTAGCGGTTTGATTATGAACGCTGCTTTACGTTGATTAACGTCTAACTTTGAGCAACGTTCATGAAGTGGACAGCCATTCATTGTCAAGAAACCACTATTTGCTCAAAGTCAGTATCAGTCGTGGTTTTGATTACCGCAGTAGTACAAATTAGTTTCATTTTGTTATTACATTGAATCACAGAATAAATAATACTACGTGTAGGTACTATAGTTGCACATTCCAAAGCGTAGATCTTTAAGGAGAAGAACGGGCAAGAAACTCCATGGACACTCTTTTAAATTAAAATGTTGTTACAAAATCTTGGTTACTTATTTCATGTTGAGATTATACATATAATATGTGAGAACGATGTAGAAAGACGTGCACATTAAGGTGAATGCTTCAGGGTAGCCCGCGAAATTCTGGAGCATCAGCCTTAAGAGCGTCCAGAGTAAAAGATTAAATAGTAGAGTGGTGTAATAGTTACATATGTAAGTGCTTATTCGCGATAACTGAGACAAATACTATGAGAGGCAGCCTCATAATATAATTTACAGAGTGTAAACAGACTCATCACGAAGCCGTCAACCAAGCATTCTGTGCATCAAACTAAGTAACTTTACGCAAAAATTATTGCTGGGAAACGACTTTTTTTTGGGGTGAAAAATCATGTTTTGTGGTAGAACTCAATGTAACGCAATCAAAACATTGTACTGATAAATGGATTGAATAGTACGGGGGTCGTGGAAGTGTTTAAAGTCTTACATTAAAAACTTGTATTAAAAAAAAAAAAAACTTGTCAAAAAGTTGGAACTTTGACCCCCATTATCTCCGTAAATAAAAGGTTCCCAGGTATGGTGTAGAACAAAAAAATTATCGCAATGACGGGGAGAACAAGTGCCTTTCGGCTTCGTTAAGAGGTGTTTTACACCCTTTATACTGATATGCAGGATGTCCGGCAACAAATGGATAACCTTGAAATGGCCCATAGCAGAACCCATGCCCATTCATAAAAAAAATACGAAAAAAAATCTATTAAAAAAAAATACATCCGCAGATGTAGGGCCTGCGTAAGAATGGGGGCCATATTACATATTTTTGCTTCAGTCTTTTTTTCTCCTTGTCTACATTAATAGCAATAATTCACTATTAATTAAGGCAGATACAATTATGAACTGTACCATTATCAAATCTAACTGAAACCGACAATATTTTAAAATTATTGGTAACTCATAGCATAATTTTTTTTTTACCCAAGATGTTCACTTTGTTTAAAAAATAATTCATACTAATTTTCCAAAATATATGAACTTGCTTAGGTACTTATGATAGATTTTTTTTTTCGTATTTTTTTCTAAATGGCCAAAAGTTCTACTATAAGCCATTTCAAGGTTATCCATTAATTACCGGACACCCTGTATATGATATTAATTCTGAAATTTTGAACTGGTCTACGTAGTTTCATTGAACTGGTCTACGTAGTTTCATTGAACTGGTCTACGTCGTTTCATTGAACTGGTCTACGTCGTTTCATTGGGTCACTCAACCATTCGGTCGTAAGCGCGAGTGCGCGACTAGTAGCGTAGTTTTGTAAAAAATGTTACAAGTTTTTTGATTAAACGACAAAATTCTCTTCGCTACTTGGTAGTAAGAGTCGGTTTTTGTTGTTTGTTTGCCTATGCCTGCCCTAGCTCACGTGAAATTATGTTAGAAACATCCACTCTGTACATATACCTTCAGAGTTCATCTTCTTCTGACGTGTCAATGGAAGACAAGAAGCCGGTGAAGAAGGAGCTTCCGCCGGACTCGGTGCCCGGGCTGGGCTTCAAAGACGCCGCCACCGCCGAGGGCACGCTTCAGGAGCTGCAGGGTAGGGACCCTGACTATCAGAAGCTGGCCATCAAGGGACTGATAGGACGGGCCAAGAGGGTGCTTACGTGTGAGTATTTAACACTGTTAAGTCAGGAAGAAAACTGACCGAACTTATCGACGCGTAATCGGAATGAGAGAATCAGGAAGAGCTTTATATCTATGCGCATACAAATGCAAAAGACGCCATTCTAACATTTCGGTTCTGACGAAGAGACTCGACTCCGCATTGGACTTTCGGGCACACAATATAATGACAAGGGTTCGGGCATTTTGGTCTATAAGACCAATCGACTTAAAAATCGGTTTAGCCGTTTGAAAAATATATCAAAAATACTTAGAGATAATCACAAAATGATTTTTAAATATTCAAGGTACGCGTACTTCGGCCCTTAGTGTTGCTCTACGAGGTGGGCAAGCTCTTTGAAAGAGTCATTTCAAACCGCCTCGCCGAGCACCTTGCGGGGATGGGACCGGACCTTGCGGAACACCAATATGGTTTCCGCAAGGGGCGCTCTACGGTGGACGCCATCATGCGCGTGAGAGCCCTCACGACGGGGGATGCGGTGTCCCGGGGTGGGGTTGTCTTGGCGGTGTCTCTCGACATCGCCGACGCCTTCAACTCCATGCCTTGGAGCTGCATTAGGCAGGCACTCCGGTATCACCGGGTGCCGACCTACCTCCGTCGTGTGGTCGGGGACTACTTGACGGACAGAGCCGTCATCTACCCCGGTTGCAGCGGAGAATGGAACCGGCGAGGGATGTCGTGCGGTGTTCAGCAGGGATCGGTTCTAGGGCCGTCCTTGTAGAACATCGGTTACGACTGGGTGCTGCGCGCCGACCTTCCCAGCGGCGTCAGCGTGGTTTGTTATGCAGACGATACGCTGGTGCTGGCATAGGGGAGGTCACACGAGCCGGCGGCTAAAATCGTGACACGCGGAGTTGCGATAATCGTTGAGAGGATCCGGCAACTGGGTCTCGAGGTGGCACTGCACAAGTCCGAGGCCATGTGCTTTCATGGGCCTCGGAATGCGCCACCGTTGGGATCCTTACTGACGGTAGGATCCATCGGCGTCGAGTCGACTTTGAAGTACCTAAGACTCGTCTTCGACAGCCGGTGGGACTTCGTGGAGCATTTCCGACGTTTGGCCCCCAAACTGGAACGAATCGGGGCTGCCTTCAGGCGGCTTCTACCCAACCTGGGGGGTCCAAACGCCTCCTGCCTCCTGCTCTACGCGGGAGTCGAGCGGTCCATGGCATGTGGGCGCGTTCCCACAGCCGCCCACAACCTGAACGCGCCCCGACAGGTGGTAGCGGGCGCGGCTGGCCCAAAGAGTATAGATAGTAATATATATGGAATAGAGAACCCTCTCTCGAGAATTTTTGACACCTATATTGAACGGGGTCGCCATCTGATACTATATCCGCTGAACTAATCCCAAAAACTATAGATGCGTACCTACATAGGTATACATCTATATTTTATTGAATGTTTTCTATAGGTAGGCGGGTAGTTTGAAATGCTGGCCATTTAAAAACCAATTTTATAAACATTTTGTATTTGTTACATAGCGATTCGTGTTTAGTTCTTGATTTTTACAAATTTGCACACAAAAAAAAAACAAGTAAAGTTAATGTTTACAAAATTGAATGTTTTTTATAGCCAGCACAAAATAAAAACGATGATTATGTTAATATTTACGTCATTTATTGATCTTTCTATGGCGATGTATAGTAAACATAATAATATTGAGCATTCATTTTAGTTTCATCCACACCGTCGAATGTAAGCTTTTCTGCTAAAATCCGGTTTATTGACTTGCACCAACTATAAATTAAGATAATTGATTTCTTGAATAGCTTTTCGGCATTAACCAGTCGCCAATTTAAACTTTTTCTCCGCTTCTTAGCACCACACACATCTGTCTAGTCTATCCTCTATCTGGATCTGTTATCTGGATCTGTTATCTGGATGTCCGTCTGTACATCTGTCTTCTTAGGTTTTTAATTTTAACAGTAAACTATAAAATACAAGATCTGAAAGTGTCTAATAATTGTGTAGTATTGTGTTGTGTAGTGTGTTTGACGACCCGAATGGCGTAGCGGTGGTGAGGCTGCCTTTCGTTCTTAGGGTCCCGGGTTCGAGTCCTGGTTGGAGGACATGTTTGTGTGATGAGCATGGACATTTGTTTCCGAGTCATGGATGTTTATATGTATAATAAGTATGTATTTACAAACAAAAAGTATCTATATAGTATATCAACTATCTGGTGTCCACGACACAAGCCTCGTTGCTTACTGTGGCACTAGATGGCGCTGTGTGTTCATGTCCAGCGATATTTATTTTGTTTATACACATCACTAAAATTAATTAAGTTTCCGGATTTAAAACAGACAAGAAAGCCCGGAGAACTACCACTCGACTCAACTCCACTTTCTGGAGCTATAGTAGAACCGACCAACCATATAAATTACACAGAATGGAAGAGATCTACAAATTCGCGCACACGCTGAAATTAATGACCATTTTCTAGGACAATAAATAATAAAAACCAGTATTTTTTATGTATGACTACAATGTTGCCAAACCTACAAAAAAAAGTTTTGCAGAATGCTTAAATAAATGAATTAATGATTATTCTTGTTTAGAATATATTTATTATATATATATTATTGTTATTTTTTTATATTTATTATTTTTGACCCATTGTCATTTTCATTTTCATCAAAATTCATTCAAATCAACAAGGCGTTTTAAGCAAACTGGTGACAATTGGCGTAAGCACCATCTATGTCATTTTTACGTAAAAGAGCGTAGAGTACGTTTAAGAGATGGTGCTAGTGTCTTTGTCACAAATTGGACGCCTACGTCAAGTAGTGCAGTGTCCCTCCCCCCTGGGCTGGCCCGGGGGTACCGCACGATCTCCCGCGAGGCGGCGCGGCGAGCCGGAGTGCCGGATTGCCGCCAAGGGATCTGGAGGCGATAGTCTTCGCGCGCCTGTAACGAGGAGTAACTCCGCTGCTTTGGGAAATTGTCGCTCAGCGGACAGACTTCCTGCGTGATCTAATGGCGACATGGAGAGAGCGACTGTCGCAACCCCGTGTAGGGCACGCCACAGTTGTGGCGATAAGTCCCCTCTTTGAGGAGTGGCTTGAGAGGCGCCACGGTGTCCTTACCTTACGTCTGACGCAGGTTCTCACCGGACGGATGTTTCGGGAAGTTCCTGCACCAAATCGAAAGTGTTACCACTGTGAGGATCGACCGGAGGACACGGTGGAGCACACTGTAGAGGTGTGCCCCGCGTTGGCGGAGCACCGCCGTACCCTCGTAGCGGCGATCGGCGGCAGCGACCTCTCGCGTCCGGCGCTGGTTCAATCCATGGTCCGGAGCGAGACGGAATGGAAAGCCGTTACCTCCTTCTGCGAAGCAGTCGTGCTAGCGAAGGAGGTGACGGAACGTGAGAGTGGGAGAACCTCACGTCCCAGCCACCGCAGGAGACGCACCGTAGGCGCTGGCCTGAGGACGGTGAACTATGGGCTAGCTCGCCGTCCATCCGTCTTATGACGTCAGGCCGTATCGACGCCACGTTCGTGTTCCACGCGCGCCTCAAAGAGATGTCAGCAAAAGGAAAGGGTCCGCAAGGGCCGATGCCTGTCGGGGCTGCGAGACTGTTCTAAAGAGATACCGTGGCCCCGGAACACAAAAGACGATGAAAGAACATGGATAGGCTTTTAGTCAGTAAAAGTCTGACACACAAGTCCCTTCCGCTCCGCCCAGAGCAGAAGGAGTCATTAATACCTTTCTAACGATATAAGTACTATTTATATCTATTGGGTCCAGGACCAGAGTCCATACATACATACATTACCATACATTTGTCCATACATTTGTGCCCAAGTTAAGTCTAATTAGTGTCTCAGAAGCTTTGAAAGAAAGATTGGTTTCTACAAGCTGTTTGCGAAACGCACTTGTAATAATGATGTTTTTGAATTGACAATATAAAAGTGATTTTGATGTCGTGAGCGTCTATCAAGTCACTCGCTGTTCGCTCTAAGAGGCGAGTTACTAATAAGACCTTTGTTTATAATTCCAGGCACCCGAGATGAAACAAAAATCTCGAACATCAAGGAAGCGATGTCGATCTTCGAGAAGTTCCTGGACGACTTCGACTCGCTGCACCTCAGCAGACAGAACAACCCGTACGTAAGCCTGGGCGTCGTCAGGACCGCACAGAAGCTAGCCGGGGACGATGTTAGCGAACAGCAGGTAACTAAACACATAAATCTCATGAGTTTGCTGTTTGAGCAGGCTTGCTGGTCACAAATTAGTTGCTCCCTTCAAGACTATTATGGATATGAAACTGTATTTCAATCAACATGCCACGTGAAACGCGCTGAAATTTGAAATGAAAACCTAAGGAATGTTGAATTTCACTAAATTGTAGAAATCAAAGTCTTTTTTCATTAATTAATCACTGGCAAATTACAACTGAGGGTCACAAGTCAAACCTTTTGTCAAGTAATTTTTGATGCGCCTCGTATGCCGTGACGAAAAATGGCATGACGCTCATCGACTCTCTTGTAAAATCAACCTTTTCCTAAGTTCATTTAACTCTACGTAAAGACTTTTTCGTACCACTTGCTCAAAAAAGTAACATTATACATCTTTTTGAAAAAGGAATACGCATTTATTATGCAGTTATGATTATTAAATAAAATTACGAAAACCGACGAGGCCGTGATGCCTTTGCTTTTCCGACAAAAAAATATTAGACTAGGAATTTGCCGCGTTTTTGTTTTCTTCAAATACATAAACGTTAAGTTTATTTTAATTGTCATTATTTTTAATAAATGCTTATCTCATATTATTATTGTGTTAATTTTTTGGCAAATGGTACGAAAAGTAGAGTATTTTCCTCGGTGATAAAGCTGTCTTAGTCTTGGGTGAACTTAAATCCCTCGCTACACTCAGGACTCGTCTGAAATCCCTCGCTTCGCTCGTGATTTAAGTTTTTAACACCCTCGCTACGCTCGGGAGTAAACCTCGAGTCCTTCGTTACGCTCGCGATTTAAATCGTCACCCGCGACAGAAGACACTGCTTTATCCCCTTGGTTAATAATCAGTAATCTACTATTTCTTGTTAAAGTTTTATTGAATGGGTTTAAATGGACTTAGAGGGATATATTGATAAATTTTAATGAATATATTTAATTCTGTAACTACATACGTGTTACTTGCGCAAATTATATTTTCATCAACATACAACCTGACGCTGACCTACAAATTGCAAAAAACGTAAGATAATTTAAATTTCGCGGGCTACCTGCCTCTCAGTTGACTTCAGAAACCGAGTAGCTATATGACATGATTTTCAAATTCCTTTTTGAATTGACTACGCTTTGTTTCCTCAGAAATCGTTCATAGCTGCGTACAGTTCAGTGCGCGGCGAGTACAAGCGCCTGCGCACTGTGAGCGAGCGGGCCGGCGCGGGCGGCGCCACCTGGGACGTCGTCAGGAACACGGCGCTGAAGGAGCTCAAGGAGAAGGTGAATAGCTTAAATTAAATTTAGTTTGTGCATAACAGAATCGACACCATTGTCTTTTAAGCACTTCACTCTCGAGAGACTCCAATTTTTAACCGAATTCCAAAAAGAGGAGGTTATCAATTCGTCTGAGTGTTTTTTTTTGTCTGGTGGTTATGTAATACTCACATTTTATGTAATTTAATTAAACGCTACAAAACCTCCTCAAATGTGACATTTAGAGAAATTTCTTACGTTACAATTAATTATTTCCAGCACGCCGACGCAAAACTCTTCAACGATAAAGACGAGCCAACAGCAGAACACCTAGAAATGCTCCTCTGGGCGTACTCACCCGAACCAGCGCGAGTCAAGAAGTACGTGCCAGAGACCAAGGAGGAGAAAGAGAAAGAGAACAGTGACAGGAAGAGACGACACAGTGAGAAGGAGACGGAGAGCAGCGATAGAAAGAGACGGAGCAGTGGCAGGGACGAGTCGCCGTCCAAGAAGAGCAAGGAATGATTGTTGATGCATTTATTATTAAATAAATATTTACTTGATTAGATCGGTCGGTTTTATTTTAGTTTTTCCTTCATACACTATTAGCCAGTTATGACGTACCTAAAGCCGGGTATTCATTAGGCAACATTTAGTTAATAAACACTGTTTCTAAACACTGTTTCACAATGTTTCATCATCTCTGAAAACAGTTTATAAACAAAGGTGATGAAACATTGTTTATGAAACATGTTGCCGTGTTTCCCACTTCGAGTGGAACTTAGAGCAAGACGAAACATCTAGTTTATAAGCAAAGTCAAAGGTGCTGACGTGTGTTGCACGAGTTTATAAACATGGAAGTAGTGTGGTCCAACAAACAGGTTCGATGCTCATAGAGCTTTATTTTCTGGGGCAATAGCAGTTCAAGAGAGTACTTAATCAAGGCGCAAAAACGTTGCATTAGAGCGATGTGTGGTTTGAAGACCACAGACAGTTGCAAACCAAAGTGTAAGTCCCTAAAAGTGCTCACATTTCCGTCATTGTATATTCTGGAAATGGCCATGTTTGTAAAGACTACGGTAGTCAATAAAAATCTTTTCCCACGATGACAGAAACTAGAAAATGACCTGTCAGAAGTCAATACAAAAATTTATTACAAATAGAATCCTGTAACACAGCACTAATGAGGAAAAGTGTTATTTGTTTACTATTTATGGTCCTAATATATACAACAAATTGCCAGATGTAATGAAAAATTTAATAATTAAAAACTTTAAAAAGAAATTGGTGGCCTTCCTAACAGAAAAATGTTATTATTCGATTGATCTTTTAATGGACAAAACTTTTATATCAGCATATAATATGTAGGTACCTCACCTAATTTCTTTTTTTCATTCTATGTTAACATTTTAATTTGACTTTTTCAATACCTATTAGTTAATGTATAATTGCAATAATTCTAACTGTGACATCTTAATTTGTAACTCAATTTTTCAATGAAATATCATTGAAAAATTGAGTTACAAATTAAGGTGTCACAGTTAGTGTCACATTAGAATAATAATAAACAGCTCAGATATTACATAGGTTATGCACCTACAAAATCACCGAAAAAAGTGTTCCGCGCAGTAGGTAGCGGCACGGCGGCACCACAATTTTCATTCGTTCTACATTTCAAATGATACAAAAGGGATAGCTCGATAAAACCAATAAGAATAAAAGAGACAGATAGTGTTGTTCTATGTCTGTAGTACAAGCGTCCTTGTCGTACTCACGACAAAAATGCGTTTCCTATCTCTTTCTTTTTTTTATCCTCCATTAGCAGAACATTAGGAAAATAAATGAAAAATATTAATAAATCAAAGTATATTGCGTAGTTAGATGGGGTATGAGATCCCTTGTGTTTTATTTACTTTGGTATCATAATTGGTACACTTTCTGAACACGCACGATGGCATTTTTACAATATTTGTCTATATTCGTAGCAGCGTATCGCTCGTCGCCATGCGTGACGCAGACTAAATGCAGACCCAATGAGGAAGGCTGGTCAAAACTGATTGTAGATGGCGCGTCCATAGCTTAGACCCAATCTGACCAATGAGGTCAATCTATTTTGAAATATAAAATGACATTGACAGATTTTCAACCAATGACGATGTTTGGTTCATGCGCTGCTAGCGCCATTAGTTCCACCAGTTGCCCTATCCCATGGGGCCGTTTTTGAGTCTTCACGATTGCGCGCTCACAACATATCTGTTTACTAGAATATAATTATTATTTTTAGATGCTTTTGCGTGCCTATTTTCAGGCACAATGTACAAGGCTCACTCCTTCCTACTCCACCTATATATTAATGTAACCTACATTCATTGCAAACAGGCGCGGATACGGGGGGGGGGGGCCGTATCCGCGCCTGTTTGCAATGAATGTTGGGTTGGGTCAAAGGGTGCAATTTTGCATGATCGACCGGTATAGACAGAGCCTGAAATAAATTAGGAGCAACTTGCCCCGAGGCCTATGCAATTATAGCATAATTATCTGAGGCATTGATGTAAAAAAATCCAGCTCGCTTCACTCGCTCTTGTAATCTAGTTTTTATTCACTTAGCTTTGTCTATAAGAGGCCCAGGTAACTCCAGTTGCTCGAAATAATTCTAACCTGCTCAAGTTATGTAGGTAAATTGTTAAAATTTTCGAGCTCGCTCCGCTTGCTCTATAGATTACTTTCTCTTGAAATTATCTAAAAGCCGACCAAGTAACTCCTTTAAGTAGGATCGAAACCATTCTAACCTGTCCAAGGCAAGGTGTCATATAAATTTCGAGCTCGCTGCGCTCGCTCTTGCAGCCTACTTCCTCTTGAATGTTGCCTTTGTCTGACGGTCGATCTAGTAACTCCTGTCTAAACAATTATAACCTGCTCAAGGTAGAGTGTTAAATTTATCGAGCTCATTTCGTTCGCTCTTGGAGCCTTAGTTCATTTTGTTGACCAAAATCTGGCGACCTCCTTGTATCTTGCATATCATGGATTTCCGTGAAGTACCGCCTGATTCCATTTATTATCAAAAGTTAATAATTTTTTTTACGAATTTTCCGTAAGATAATTAAAATCAAACAAAAATTTGCCCCTCTTAAAGGAAATCCTGTATCCGCGCCTGATTGCAAATAAATGATTTGATTTGATTTATCAACAGCAATCTTTTTCTATTAAAGATTAATAAAAAAAGATTAGATTTAGATTAGTAAAAAGATTATAAAGATAAATAAAAATAAAAATGGAGGGATTTTCTTTTTCAACTCTTCCGTCGCTGGATATATGGCGCTGAACTTGGTAAGTTATTGCAAGGAACGGAACGTCACATCATTTCACTTGGATGTTATGGTTATATTCGAAAGTATTTAGCCTTAATTAATTCTTATTTCCATATACAGTAATATTGCCAACTTTTTGGATGAGCGCTCTTAAGCAAACGAAAGTCTGAGTCAACGAGCGTATGTGACGTGACGCAATGTTTTTTTTTCCAAGCGTTTTAACTTTGGCACCTAGTAACGTAGTAGGTTCAACGCCATCTACCGAGTTCTTGGAAACTATTTTTTTTTTAATACTCAAAAAGAAAACCTCTCAATCACAAGAGGAAGACAAGTGGAAAGATGCGTATTCTACGTTCACAATTTTCTCCTCGGGCGACATCCTACCAACAACTGACAAGTAAGGACTGCCAAGTTTCAGAAGCAGTGTTTACGGTAAACCGTTATTTATCAATTGATTTATCGTCAATCATCTAAAAGTGTTTCTTGTCTTTACCGTCACACCATACAATCAGTGGTGATATTTTTATTATTTTATTCGTTTAAATTAAATATTTCAGCTTGACGTTTCTTGTTTATTTCTTTCTTTCTTTATTATCTTTATCTTAAATCAGTCTCCCATTTTTTGTCCATAATTTTGACTTTTGGAAACAAATGAAAACTTATTCCCGAATCTCTGTAAGTACTAGGAACGCAACAATATTTTGTATTTCTGCTTTTATTAGCAACAGGTTTCTGTATGTAATCGTGATCCATCTGATTATGCCTCACCATAACCTCAACTTTAAAGCAAAGTGTCGTTCTTAGATAACTTCTCAATTTCGCCGCTAGAGGCGCGCGGATAATCTTTGCTTGCATCGCCAGTAGATAGCGCTACGTGTCTTTCGGATCATGATTGAATTATATTATTACGAGCGAAGTAGAACCCGAATTGATTGTCAAATTCTAAATTAACGCGAGCGAAGCAACGGGCTAAAGTTCGTCATATATATCTATGTAGTAATCAGTCTTAAATAGGTTGAAAAAAGGCACGCTAGCGTCATCTATGACGCAAATGAAGAATTAACATCAAAATCGTGAATCGTGATATCAAAGTTCCATATAGAAAACCTACCTTTTTTTTTGTTTCTTAGCCAACATTGTCCCACGGCTGGACAAAGGCCTCCCCCATAGCCTTCAACTCTTTTTCTGTGCGGTTTTCTTCCGGCAATTTGTCACAAAAATTTAACAGTTTCAGGTAGCTTGATGTGCTTTCGTCTGTACGTGTACACAATAGGGCTGCCAACATTTCTTAGGCGAAATATAGTATTTTTCAAAATAAGCTATAAAAAATATAGTAAACTTCTAAAAAATATAGTATTCTAAGAAAAATTAAAAAGATACTTAGTCAAAATAATTGTTACTTATTTATTTTTATAAAAACTATATTTTTTTGCACCTTTTGCATTTGTTAACAATGTTTTGTCTGCAATAAAAGCAAACAGCTAAACGTAACGCTTACCGCTTAAAGCTTTACTTTCCTAATTTTTACATTTCGAACCTCAACTTCTCAAAAGAAAGAACAACATCTAATTTAAAAATTAATCACCAAAATCCCAAAAAAACAAACAGACCAAAAAAATATTTTGATGTTGTGAATTTCGGAACTAAAGACAAAAGATTATAGATACCTACGTTCAGTTCGGAATTCGGATACACGCCTCCCTCAAAAGTTAATGTAAAGGCGCGTTCATATTGCCCTATGGACTACGGTCTGAAATAAAAACTTTCTATTCTATTCTATATTTTTTTAAATAAGGATTTGTTTGCTAGAATTCCGTGAAAATATAGTATTTTTGCGTACTATATATTTCTTCAACAGTATACAGGGTGGAATTTTGTAATGCCACCTGGAGGGAAAGTACTCTTCATACTGCAGATAGAAAATTTTACTCAAAGGAAACATTCCTTTATTTTTGAATAGAAAGCAAACTGCATTCAAAGATTTTCGAAAATTCTCTTCTCCCACACCCGGGAATCGAACCGGCTAAAATCTGAAAAAATTATACCCTGTACTTTTATTGCATCGATCGTTAGGGTCAATTATAAGGATGAAATCTCTCTAAAAAACATGGTAAATTAAATGAAAGGAAAACCAGGAAATTTGAAGTTACAAATTCAATGAGTCAAGTTAAAGCTCTTTAACTAACATCCATCTTTTGTAATGCAGACTCCTTTGCGATATACTCGTAGCTGTGTGTATGAGGTAATTTAAATATGGAATGTTAGATTATAATTTAAAAATTAGATTGTCACAGTTGTTATTCACATTTGAGTGTTTTTGCAACTCATTTCACATTTTGTTTCACGGTGAAAATGGCTTATCAAGAACAGTTTGATTTAATGGAAGCTTATTTTTTAAATAACAAATACGTGAATCTAGCTCTGCGGTGGTATGGAGAGAGATATCAAGACCGACAGGCACCAACTCGGTTCCTATTGAAAAGAATGGTAGAAATTTTAAAGAATAAGGGTGGTTTCAAGAAGAGACGGCAAACTATTCAGCAAAACTATTTCGATTTTGAACTAGAATGTTTCCTATAAGTAAAATTTTCTATCTGCAGTATTAAGAGTACGTTCCCTCCAGGTGGCATTACAAAATTCCATCCTGTATAGTCCGCAGACCCGAAATATAGTACAATACTATATAGTACGGTTGGCAACCCTAGTACACAATCAACTTATAACTTAACTATGCCTAGAACTATTCAAATTTGAACATGCTTTTAGTTCTCACAAACACAATCGTCCGTATTTAAATAAACCAAAATAATTCTTACGAGATACTTATGTACGTTTTGAAAACAAACGAAAAATGATGAAACCCAGCTTTCGCTCTATTTCTCCTAGAAAAATAAAAGTCGCCAAGAACGTTCCTGAATAACTCCAAAACAATTATCATTAATAAAATTAAGTCAAATTCATAAAATTATTTAAAACGATTTTCAGAATGTATCAATACCTCTTGTTCTAATAGAAATATTGTAACAAGTTAGATTCAAATTATTATTCTGTTCAGGGACCGACATCCCGCACGCAGCTCACGTACAACGGAACGTACACTGCAGTGATCGATTTGACATTTTGACAGTAGATTGTAAACACATAGTACAATGAACTCTTTGATTTTTAAACACAAACATTAATTACAATGCAGTAATTGTGAATTAAAACTGTGTCGCACACAGTGTCCCCGCAGTGTTCTGTACTCAAACCCGCCATGTTTGAGGTGTAACGAGTGAGTCCTGTACGCGCGTGCGACAGGGCGTGTGTTCGCGTGAGGCTGCACATTTTGGCTATTTTCGGACCAAAAGTGAAACAAAAAGCAGTGCAACTATAGTACAAGTTCATGTTCAAGTGATTCACAGTGTCTCTGTGTAGTTTCAGTGCTTTACAGAGAAGTTCTTGGAAGGAAAATGTTATAGTTTTAAGTTATAATGTAAGTACTTTCCTATAAGATTCTTGGGTAGAGTTTCTAATGACTGAAAGATGGTAAATATACAGGGTGTGCGGTAATTAATCGATAATCTTGAAATGGCTAATAACATATGGCTTTTCAGAAAAAAACACGATATAAATCTATCATATACTTAAAACAAATTCATCCGCAGATGTAGGACCTGCAAAAGAAAACAGTTCCCTTATTAAATTTATTTGTTTTAGTATTTTTTTCTCCTTTTCTATATTAATAGCAATAATTCACTATTTAAGGCAGATACAATTATGAGTTGTACCATTATGCGGGTTGCAGACCAAGAGCTAAGCTAAGTTAGTTTAGCTTAACTCGCATAGCTGACATAGTATTTCATACTTGTGTGCAGACTGCAAACTATGCAAGCTAAGCTATGTGAGCTAACTAAAATATGCGCAGCTAAGTTAGTTGTGTATGCCGATGCAAAGCAACGCAAGCTAAGCTAAGCCCCTCCCGCACCGCCAAGATTGAAATGTGTTGACATATCCAAGTCTTGTCTTTTTTTTTAGTCAGTGGTAATCTTCTTTGTCTATGTGTAACGTATTCATCATCAAGACTTTCTTCATCGACATTATTCATGGCGAGCATCTGTCAAATTGAACTTCGCAACACACAGAGCGTTCGCTTAGTTTTTGGTGTACACAGGACATATTTTTAGCTTATCTTAACTTAGCTTAGCTAGTTTAGCTTCAGCATAGCTTAGCTCTTGGTCTGCAACCCACTTTATCAAATCTACTTCAAACAATCTTCAATCTCTTCAAATCTATTTTTAAATTATTGGCCACTCATTTAGTTATCTTTCATTGACTTGAATATGCCTTGGTGGCTGAGAGAAAGTCATGCTCACTCAAATGTCTCGCTGATGGTGGCGGGTGTGTCGGGTCATTTAGTTCCCTTCAATATGGTTGAGTTGAATGGCGCCGATACACGCGTCTTGTTCGTGGTCGGGCTCTGTCAGTTGGGACTGGTCATCTCTTAGCTGCCACGGTTCATTTTAATTACTTTATTTTTAATTTGTTGATTTAATGTTTTACTCTGGACGCTCATAATGTGCACGTCTTTCTACATCGTTCTCACATATATCTATAATCTCAACATAAATGATGTAACCAAGATTTTGTAACAATATTTTGATTTAAAAGAGTGTCCATGGAGTTTCTTGCCCGTTCTTCTCCATAGAGATCTACGCTAGGGAATGGGAAACTACAGTACTTTCTCAAGTTATTATGTCTTGTGTCTGGGACTGTAGCTTTGTTTTTTATTTTTGACATTCAAAAGTGCCGTAATGGTCTAATTGAAATAAATGCTTTGAGTTTTGAGTTTTTCATGTCTAAAAAATAAAATTATGCTAATTTTCCAAATAAATGAACTTGCATATTTAAAAAAAAAAGTACAATAACTACTATTTACTTTGTACCTACCTATCTATCAGAATAGTTAGTGTATAATACTAAACCACAACAAACAACTGATGAATTTCATTCATTTCTAGTTGTAGTGTTCAGTAAAGTAAATTAAGGCAAAAATAATTGTATCTTTTTTAATACATATCTTAGGTACTACTTATGATAGATTTTTTTCGTATTTTTTTCTGAATGGCTATAAGTTCTAAAGCCATTTCAAGGTTATCAATTAATTACCGTCCCACCCTGTATAATTTGTGAGCGCTACTTAAAATTGTCAACACAATCATACTTTCTGTTCTTTGTATAGATCTAGTAGGTACTACATAGTAAGATATAATATATTAACTAATAATGTGTTGATGTTGTGTTGACCTACACTATGTTCACATTGATAATCCTCTAACTAATCTGGACCTCATCATCAGCATCACCTCTATTTCCAGAAAGTTTCCACTTTATTAGGTAGGTAAGTCTGATAGCTCAGCAGGCATATATACAGAGGGGGGATACTTGGGTTTCCCCCCCCAAATCTGGCTGAAAATAAACGGGATCATAACCAATGCAAGTACGTTAATTAAAGTACAGTAATTACAGCGATATTTTAACAGTTGTTTCAATGTTTGCCCCCCCCTCCCCCACCAAATGTTTGGGTACGTGCTTGTAGCTAAGATATTACATACCTACAGTTAACTTTTTTTTTTTTTCCTTTTTATCTGCAATCGGCTTTTAGCCATAATCAGATGTTTTCTGGGATTAATTTGGATTGGGTGCGATTCCATAAAACAGCACCATATGAGTTGGTAGATACTAAGCAGTTAGTTTCTCTGGTCTATGTCTAGTATTTGCTATCTTTTCAGGCGAGTTACATCTTCATGTCGGGTTAATAGGTTCTTAGCCAGTTCATTTGTGTGCTTATTGAGTCTCCTTGTATCTCTTGCTTATTTTACAAGCTTCTTCCTTTATAGTCGGCATCTCCAGGTATTCATGTATTTCCGTGTTTCTCACGAACCAGTGTGCACTTGAAATTGTTCGAGCAATGTTTTGAAATCTCTGAAGAATCTCGTTATTGGAGTTGCTAGCACAGCCCCAGAGCTCTATCCCATAGGTCCAGATTAGCTTTATAATAGCCTTGTATACAAGTATTTTGTAAAATACAGTTAACTCGTTGAAACATTGATGCAGCTCAATAAATGGGGGGAAACACCGTCAAAGTTTAACTTCAAATAAAGCTTGAGAAAGTTCACATTATTATTAGAAAAGACTAGACACATTTATTCCACAACATACATAAACACAGCTCTTTCTCCAAAGGGGGTAGGCAGTAACTACAGATCGCCACAACCCTTACATTCTCTTTTTGCTCGGTCAATGTTCATGAACTCCGGTTGCAAGTACAGTCACAAGCGTCAATACGTAAACACTAAACAACTTTTAAAAGTGTTTTTCTCATACTGTTGTAATTGAAATGTCATGTCGTTGTCGTTGTTACAAACATAGTATTCTGGAACTTCTATTTTTATGAAAAAGATCCTATCTCCAAGTTGCAATCGTTATTTCTTACTATACTTAATTGATTTTTTTTGGAAAGTGTGTAGACTGTACTTGACCTGTACTTACCTTTCTGAAGAACTTCACCTATTGTCAGGGTTTGACCTTCCAGGGCGTCTTCTGCCAGCAGCAGTCCAGCAACCGTTGTCACCCACGTTACATCTGCCTCATAAATACCCTTTGTTAGTTGCCTTTTATCCATCTTTTGTGACCTCTCCAAAGCGTTTGATTGCGTAAATCACGACACATTACTTTTGAAACTTGAGCATTACGGACTGGGTAAACTTGCACTTAGTTTGGTAAAGTCTATTTGAATGATAGACAACAACATGTTCAAATAAATGGTGTTAATTCACAGGGGTTAAAAGTAAAAATGGGGGTTCCACAAGGCTCAATATTGGGTCCTTTTCTCTTTCTAGTATATATAAATAATCTACCCTATTTACCTCTATTTTATTTATACTGAAAAACCAACCTCAAAATATGGTGTTATTAGCTGATGACACTTTCCTAATTTTTAAGATAAATAGGCGTGCCCAAAATCTAAATGACGTGAATAATGCCCCTACTTCAGGTCCAAAATTGGTTCACAGCAAACAATTTGGTATTAAATGAAAAAAAAACCAAATGCATAAGATTTGCTTTACCGAATTTTAAAAGTAGTGATTGTGATATAATATTGAATAAAGAGAAACTTGAATTCGTAGATAAAACGGTTTTCCTGGGGATTACGCTTGATTCAAGGCTACAATGGGGTTCTCATTTGACATCTCTTGCGGGGCGGCTAAGTTCAGCAGCCTATGCCATTAGAAAAATCCGTCAGTATACTGATGTAGATACCGCTAGACTGGTTTATTTTAGTTACTTTCATAGTATAATGTCTTATGGAATTTTGCTGTGGGGACGGGCTGCAGATATTGAGTCTATATTTATTCTGCAGAAAAGAGCCATCAGAGCCATATATAATCATCGTAGGCGCGATTCTCTAAGGGAACTGTTTAAGGATATTGGCATCATGACGGTACATTGTCAATACATCTACGAAAACATAATGTACGTCAGAAAAAATCTGCACCTTTTTGGTAAAAGGGGTGACAGACATAATTACAGTACTAGAAACAGGGACCAACTAGTTCAGCCAGGTTTCAGACTTGCTAAAGTAGACTCATCTTTCATGGGGTACTGTTTGAGATGCTATAATAAAATTCCACAAAGTATTCTTGAACTGAATGAGACGAAATTTATTAAACGCACGCATTTTTGTAAGCAAGCATATTACAAGTTGAGCGATTATATCGCTGATAAAAATGCTTGGCTCAATGCTGGTCCTGCTCCACAAGGACAGGGGCGCATAAATTGATAGCATTAAATTGTATTGTTGGATCTGCTGAAGATTGTACAACTATCTTTGCATTGTATAGATTCAATCTCTTTGGTATTATATAAATGCATAGCCCATATTGTGTGAGTACTATGTACTAGAAAGCTATCATTCGCTGGAAACCTACGTCGTTTCTTGACTTGAATGTGCCCTGGCGGTTTAGAGTATGTCATGTTCACTCAAATGTCTCGCTGATGGTAGCGCATGTGTCGGATCATTTAGTTCCCTTCAAAATGGTTGAGTTGAATGATGCTGATCCATGCGTCATGTCCGTGAACGGGCGCTGTCAGTTGTGACTGGTCATCTCTTAGTTGCCATGGCTTATTTGAATGAATTATTTTGAATTGTATTTTTTTTGTTTGTGTGTTTTTGATGTGGACAGTTTTAACATCTTGCTACATTGTTCTCACATAATATACCATCTCAACATGAATGATGTAACCAAGATTTTGTAACAATATTCTGATTTAAAATGAGTGTCCATGGAGTTTCTTGCCCGTTCTTCTCCATAGAGATCTACGCTAGGGAATGGGCAACTACAGTACTTTCACAGTTTTTATGTCTTGTGACAGGGACTGTAGCTACATTTAATTTTCATCTTTGTTTCGACAATTCAAAAGTGCCTGTAACTGGCTTACTTAAAATAAATAAATATATAATAATAAATAATAAATATGTACATGAACACACAGCGCCATCTAGTGCCACATTAAGCAACGAGGCTTGTGTCGTGGACACCAGATAGTTGATATACTACATAGATACTTTTTGTTTGTAAATACATACTTATTATACATATAAACATCCATGACTCGGAAACAAATGTCCATGCTCATCACACAAACATTTGCTCCAACCGGGACTCGAACCCGGGACCCTAAGAACGTAAGGCAGCCTCACCACCACTACGCCATTCGGTCATAAATGCTTTGACTCTTGACTTTTGACTCTTGACGCCATTCTCTCAACATGACCAACAGCATCTTCTGATAAACAGCAACTGTAGTGTCATGTTAAGACCTTTCATCACGACCTGTCTGTTGCAGAGAGCCTCACTCGGCCGAGTGACGCAGGCGACGGCGGCGGGCGCGCGCCGGCGCAGCATGGAGGCTGTGAGCGAGGCCAGCTATAACTGTACGTGCACTTTTTTTCTAAAACTTACTTACGTGTAATAGTATGCCTACGTAATAGTCAGTTACATGTAATAGTCAGTTAATATGCCTACGTCTCGTAGCTATCGGTGTTTCTATAAAGTATAAACAAAGTTAGTTTGAAATATCCTATCCGCGTCACCTACCTGTCACTTGATTCATAGAAAAATAGGTAAAAAAAAAACTTTCCTGTGACGTTTTGTTTCTAACCGTCCGTAAGGTAAAAGTCAGTCAACAGACAGAGATAGCAACCTACCGATACCTGTTAGTAAGTTATTGAAAATGGCCGTTAAATAATTGTCAACTTTGCGCTATTGTTAAACAAGTTGATTTCAGTTTGAATAGTATTATTGGGCACTAGCTGTTGAATAGTATTATTGGGCACTAGCTGTTGAATAGTATTATTGGGCACTAGCTGTTGATTAGTATTATTGGGCACTAGCTGTTGAATAGTATTATTGGGCACTAGCTGTTGAATAGTATTATTGGGCACTAGCTGTTGATTAGTATTATTGGGCACTAGCTGTTGAATAGTATTATTGGGCACTAGTTGTTAATTTGTATTATTGGGCACTAGCTGTTGATTAGTATTATTGGGCACTAGCTGTTGAATAGTATTATTGGGCACTAGCTGTTGAATAGTATTATTGGGCACTAGCTGTTGAATAGTATTATTGGGCACTAGCTGTTGAATAGTATTATTGGGCACTAGCTGTTGATTAGTATTATTGGGCACTAGCTGTTGAATAGTATTATTGGGCACTAGTTGTTAATTTGTATTATTGGGCACTAGCTGTTGATTAGTATTATTGGGCACTAGCTGTTGAATAGTATTATTGGGCACTAGCTGTTGAATAGTATTATTGGGCACTAGCTGTTGAATAGTATTATTGGGCACTAGCTGTTGAATAGTATTATTGGGCACTAGCTGTTGATTAGTATTATTGGGCACTAGCTGTTGAATAGTATTATTGGGCACTAGTTGTTAATTTGTATTATTGGGCACTAGCTGTTGATTAGTATTATTGGGCACTAGCTGTTGAATAGTATTATTGGGCACTAGCTGTTGAATAGTATTATTGGGCACTAGCTGTTGAATAGTATTATTGGGCACTAGCTGTTGAATAGTATTATTGGGCACTAGCTGTTGATTAGTATTATTGGGCACTAGCTGTTGAATAGTATTATTGGGCACTAGTTGGTAATTTGTATTATTGGGCACTAGCTGTTGTATAGTATTATTGGGCACTAGCTGTTGAATAGTATTATTGGGCACTAGCTGTTGATTAGTATTATTGGGCACTAGCTGTTGAATAGTATTATTGGGCACTAGTTGTTAATTTGTATTATTGGGCACTAGCTGTTGAATAGTATTATTGGGCACTAGCTGTTGATTAGTATTATTGGGCACTAGCTGTTGAATAGTATTATTGGGCACTAGCTGTTGAATAGTATTATTGGGCACTAGCTGTTGAATAGTATTATTGGGCACTAGCTGTTGATTAGTATTATTGGGCACTAGCTGTTGAATAGTATTATTGGGCACTAGTTGGTAATTTGTATTATTGGGCACTAGCTGTTGAATAGTATTATTGGGCACTAGCTGTTGAATAGTATTATTGGGCACTAGTTGGTAATTTGTATTATTGGGCACTAGCTGTTGAATAGTATTATTGGGCACTAGTTGGTAATTTGTATTATTGGGCACTAGCTGTTGAATAGTATTATTGGGCACTAGCTGTTGAATAGTATTATTGGGCACTAGCTGTTGAATAGTATTATTGGGCACTAGCTGTTGATTAGTATTATTGGGCACTAGCTGTTGAATAGTATTATTGGGCACTAGTTGTTAATTTGTATTATTGGGCACTAGCTGTTGATTAGTATTATTGGGCACTAGCTGTTGAATAGTATTATTGGGCACTAGCTGTTGAATAGTATTATTGGGCACTAGCTGTTGAATAGTATTATTGGGCACTAGCTGTTGATTAGTATTATTGGGCACTAGCTGTTGAATAGTATTATTGGGCACTAGTTGTTAATTTGTATTATTGGGCACTAGCTGTTGAATAGTATTATTGGGCACTAGCTGTTGATTAGTATTATTGGGCACTAGCTGTTGAATAGTATTATTGGGCACTAGCTGTTGAATAGTATTATTGGGCACTAGCTGTTGAATAGTATTATTGGGCACTAGCTGTTGATTAGTATTATTGGGCACTAGCTGTTGAATAGTATTATTGGGCACTAGTTGGTAATTTGTATTATTGGGCACTAGCTGTTGAATAGTATTATTGGGCACTAGCTGTTGAATAGTATTATTGGGCACTAGTTGGTAATTTGTATTATTGGGCACTAGCTGTTGAATAGTATTATTGGGCACTAGTTGGTAATTTGTATTATTGGGCACTAGCTGTTGAATAGTATTATTGGGCACTAGTTGGTAATTTGTATTATTGGGCACTAGCTGTTGTATAGTATTATTGGGCACTAGCTGTTGAATATATAATACACATTTTTAAAATTATTATAAAAACAATTATTCATTTTCATTCATTATTAACATTAATTTTTAAATTCCATGCTATAAAAACAACAATTTTGTCACCACTCAGTCAATTTTTTTAAAAATAAATAACTCTGCAATAATTTCAAATCATTTGGAATGTTATTTTATAAATCAGTATGTGTATATATGTACACATTTTTCTATAAATATCTTTATGACTAGGTGGTTGATACAATAGGTTGTGAAACTTAGCCCTTTTTTGTCTTGGTAGAACCTCACTACGTTGCTTAAAGTAATGCATGTGATTCTTGGTAAAAATGCAGATTTCTCTTATATAGGTACATACAGGGTAGTGGTAGAATTTTACATTTTTGGAAGAGAGGTTTACAACTATCTAAGAACCATGCTTTGTTAAAAACCCGGATGCAACGTAGCTTAGAAGTTACTCCTCACAAGCACCAACATCAGCTAACTGCCAGGGAAAGTTCCCTCAAAATCAGTCCAGCCATTTTGGCGATTAGCTCGTACTAACAGTTTTGCAGTTTGGCGGACTTTATACATGTTGTTATTGGTTTACAAATTTTGAATAAAAAAAACTCTGTGTAACTTTTTGTAACTGTAATTTGTTGCAGGCGAGAGAGAGACGTGGGAGGACTGGGGCAGTCGCTCCTCGCTCAGTCAAGTGGAAGAGGTATGTACTGACGCGGCGGTCCAGAGGCCAACCGCACAGCTCGCACTGTAGCACTTTTATGTCACTCGCTGTCACTACAAAAACGACAAAACGTATTCTTTTTGGTTGACTTGCTTTCGAGAAACTGATGAAGTGCCATTGCCTTCGAAGTTTTGACATGGCGTCCGGGTTTAAACTGCAGCCGTATTGTCTCTTGCGGTTATAACGCTGCCGACGCTTGATCTGCCCTCACCCCTCACCCCCACACCTCGGAAATAAACCCGGCATACCTTAACTGTAAAAAAAAGGTTTCAGCCATTTCAGTATAATAGTCGGAAATTTTGCAAAATAAAAACCCTTTTTAATCGAGATATCTTTCGCAAATTCTTGCCATAAATAAATTTTATTTTGTAACGATAAGTTATTGTAATACCATATGGTCATCAACCGGTGAGCGACTAGGTCTGAGCACCTTAGGTTAGGACGGGCAGACTGCACATTTAAATGGGTTTGCGCTTCAGGGAGATCGGAAGGTCACCCCGAACCTGTAGCTTTTCTAGGCGTTTTCGACTCGTCGATCGATTTCTCTTTCAATGCCTATTTTAAAAGATACTAACTTGCCCTAGTAGACATACTCATCGACATAATGTATCACCCTATACCTGTATAGACCCTACGCTTAGTGCTGTTGGTCATGAGCTGGGTTTTAGAGCGATTCAACGTAAGTCCCACCCTGAAGCGGCCGTTGTTGAAGTCAGTTCATAAATAAATAGGAATATTGTATTCCACGAGGAATGTTGAATCAACCTAATCATAGTGCGATAAGAACCAGTTTTCTAGGAAGTGTATTGAAAATAAATTGATGCTCTTTGCTTGACGCTTTCATTGAAATATGTAGTTGGCGTTGTCTAGAAGAATTAGTATAATAAGATTTCTTATTTTACTTTGCTTACAAATAAAACCAGAGGTCCGGAGGAAAAAAATTGAGGCTTGACTTATAATTTCCCAAAAATTACTTACTTACCTATACTTACTATTCTTTGATATTGAAAATGATGCTACCTCAAGAAGCCACAGTTCCTCCACTACGAGAAACAGTTTACTTCGGGAGTGCAACGATGCATCGCGTCTGGTGGCACTTCATAAAATATCTCTCACAGTGCAGAGCAACGATGCTTAAACTTTTTAGTTCTTGGGTTTATTATGCTAAGCTTTTGATTCAGCATTGCATCATTGCTCTTTCTATGCTTAAAAGCTGCCGTAAAAATGGGGCTTTTTCTGCAATTTTTGGAGGGTTATATTTTCTTTATTTATTAGTTGCAAAAAATAAAGTGTGACGTAAACCTTGATTTTATAAAAAAAAATAATGAATACTCTAGACTTCTAGAGGCATTATTCAGGAAGAAAAAAAATTGTATGGAGAATCGCAGAACCTGTTCCCCCTTGAGCACACTCTTACACGCGTCTTATATATGTATAGCTCAAGTTAAACATTTTTATGCAATAAACAAGAATTTGAACGAAGTAAGAACCGTCAACCAAAGCAAAACTAGCTAAGATTTCTAACTTTTGACAGTTCTAACTTTGCTTCTAAATGAACACCAACACTGCCGTATAACTTTTCCTAAAGTAGGAGTCCGCTGTAATCTCTAGGTACCTCTTCAGCTTTACTTTGCGTCCAAAGAACCCATGAGTTTATCACTTCTGGCTTCGGGATTGAGCACCGCTGTCAGACTCAATAAAAAATGTGTGTCGCGCCAACATATCCGCTTCCACATAACAGTGTGTACAGGGAGCCCTGCAGCACTAATTAGGACGACAAGCTCGCCGGTGGTCATAAGTTACTACAACATACACATTCCGCGGTACCTGACTACGAGTACCTGACCTGCACCCGTACCGTACTCGAAAAACGCGCAGTTGCTGGCAAACAAAGGTATGGCATAGGTGTAAGCCTGGTACGCACTAGATTCTATAACCGACTTCTAAAAAAGGTGAAGGTTATAATATATTTCACCAGCGTCTTTGTTTTTACTCTGTGATTAGTGGCCGATTTATGTGATTATTTTTTCATTTAGCGCTTATGAGTTACTTAGCTCCCGTTATTATGTTTTTTTTTATTCTTGCCCCATGTTGATGACATAGCATTAAATAACTTTCGAGTTACAATTCGGTGGCAAAAATGTCGATGAAACAAACAAAGTCACTGACTTTCGAAAGTAAAGTAGTTTTTTCTACTTTTTTTTTTTTTTTTTTTTTATATTTTTGCAAAAAAGTTTATACTTATAACCCTTTCAGTTGAGTCACAAAACCTTGTCAAGTATCATTGTAACATATTAAATTGTAACTAGAAAATATTAGCACATTATCCACATTGAAAAAACTTAGATAAGTTACAAAAATGTTTTCCTAAAAGTTCTCTCTTGTACACACTTACATGATAAACATAAAAATCGTTCGCTAGTCGCGCTTGCGACAACTAAACGAACTAAGTAACAAATAGTGACCAAATATATGTTGACCTATTTAAAGGCATTTCTTTAATTCGTGCAACAGTACAGTTGCAGACAGGAAGTCATTTTTTACCGCGTGTAGTGGCCCGCGCTATTTGTGGCCGAACGCGGCGCCGCGCTTACTTCTACTTGCCTGCCACTTGCCGGAACCACTGGCTGTGTGGTAGGGGTGACGCCGCCAGCCAATTAATGAGCGACAAATTAATGGTTTATTTTTGAACGAAGAATTTTTAAAGTTCCCTACGCCACGCCCGATACTGCGGCATGCTTTGGCGCGTTGGGTTGCCAAGTCAAATAATAAGTTTATTTGTGCACAATAAGGTTTACAACACTAATGTATGGTATAGCGGGCTAGTGTCACTGTCACTCATATTACTAATAAGTACCATACTTTTTGCAGCAACTTCACGTCAAAAGCGCAGACCCTCCACAAAGCCGCCAACCAAGTATTCTGTACATCAAACTAAGTAACTAACTTTACGAAATAAAATATTTCTGGGAAATTACTTTGTTTTTGGTGAGAAAAATCACGTCTATGTAACGTACTCGAAACATTGTGCTGATGGATGGATTCAATAGTACGGGGGTCGTGGAAGTGTTTAAAGTAAAAATCATACAATAAAAAAAAAACTTGTGAAAATTTTGGACCTATTGACCCCTATAATAACTAGGAAAAAATGATCACAAGGGTAGGGTGAAAGTGACTTTGACTTTCGTTAAGGGTAGTTTTACACCCATTATTATTTAATTTTAGTTTGCAGATAGCCTCAGTGGCTATCTGCAAACTGAAAATGAAACTCTTTACATTTTTGTAAACCTACAAGAAACAAGTGAATACTGGTGCATGAATGTGGAACCAGTCGGCAAGTGAAAGTGAGCGAGTGTCCATAAATAATGAATACGAGGATAATTAATTAATTACTATGAATCCTTCTCAATATTCATGATTACGAAAGTGAATCCATTTCCGCTTACTACGTACACAGTCAGTCCTGAAGTCGTCTGCGGCCAGATTATGATGGCAGTACGTTTCCGTGATATCATTTCAGACCTCCACGGTTACGTAGTCGCGGACTAAAGCCAGTGAGGCAGTGACAATAATCTTTAAATATAGAAAAACAAACTGTACAATAAAAATGTATTGAACATGTCTGCAACACGTCTTGAGAAGGTTGTACATGAACGTAGTGGTAGCCGAACCATCACACCTGTCGAAGCTACACGTCGTTATACCGCTAGCTTCACTTTGTTATTGTTTATATACGAAACAACACAACAATAACTCCCGCCTCTAATAAAAATAATAGGCTCGCTCCCTTTTTCCTGGAACTTTAACGTAACAGACGAAATGTGTGCAGTTCTGCCTAGCCTTCGTGTGGTATAGTCGTGTCGTTATGTTAAGCACCGCATTGTTCAGTTTGATAACCTGCACAAATAAGCCAAACCTAGCTAGCATAGAAAGTCATCTCATCATGTTCATCTTCCTGCCGCTAAGGGGCTGACAACACTTAATTGATGTTATTTAAGCAGTTTTATTACGAAGCACTATTTGTTCAAGCACATTAACAATAAATATGTTAATGTTCATCATATTACAAAGCCCGTGGACGGACTTGATACATAATTGGACGAAATCGGCTCGATAGAAAATAATTGCGTTTGAGTAGTCATAAAATCATCATTAACGGTTCTATGTCTTTATTTTTTGACGTATGGGTCTGCAATTATAAACGTGAAGTCAACATATTCATACCTAAACCGCTAACGAGTCATATTTCACAAATAATCCACACCTTTTATTTAAATGTTTATTCAATATTTTTATAAAACACAAGGGATCTCATACCACATGTAACAACGCAATATACTTTGATTTATTAATATTTTTCATTTATTTTCCTAATATTCTGATATTTGAAGGATAAAAAATAAAGAGACGGGAAATACATTTTTGTCGTGAGTACGACAAGGACGCTTGCACTCCAGACATTCTTTTTTGCTTATTGGTTATACCGACCTAGCCCTTTTGTATCATTTCGACTTGTAGTGAAATGTAGATTGAATGAAAAGGTGTGCTGCCGCTGCCGCGCGGAACACTTTCGATGGTTTTGTAGGTGTATAACATATCTGTTTATTAGAATATCATTGGGCTACAGAGATCTCCATGACCATCGTCTGCCTAACGTTTAGACGCCAGCACAGCACATCAAGTTACCGGAAACTGTCTTAATATTCCCAATCAACTTATTGCTTCAGGTTCAAGTGATGGGTAGGTAACTTGATGTGCTGGCGTCTCTACATTTTATGCACTCACCAAACTGCGTAACAGGTGACGTGACGACACTGACGACAGACAAATCGTGGCGTTAATTGCCTCGTCTACAGAAGAAAAGCCACGATTTGTTGCATGACGTAATTTAATTATAAGAAACATTTTATTTTCAGAAAGTTTTTTGTCTGAGCTTTTTGTCTCCAGTAATTGTTACGAAACACGATCGAGTTTGCGGACCATAGTACCACCACAGAAAACCAATGACATTTATTATAATGTTGCCAGTAACATTACATTTGCTTTGTATTGTGGAGAAAATGTATTTTATTACATCGTTTCTTACAGCTTAGTTGTTAATATTGAGAATTGCAACATTGTTACGTAGACCGTAGTTACTTGTATAAACTACAGCAAAGTTAATTTAGGTTAGGCATATTATAATCGAAATAACTTAATTAATACAAAGTAATTGTACGATTCCACAACTAATATGAGCTAAGTAATTTTCTTGTTTCTCCTACAAACAGTCTGTTAATACCTGGTTTTAAGTTTGATAATAATTTCCTAAATAAAACAATGAGTGGTATATTAAGTTCAGGTGCGGGCAACCCCAGTTTAAATGCGCCATTCCGCGGCGCTCGACGTCACATCGCACTCAGCGGCCGCTCCGCGCTTGCCGCTCGCGCTTTACGTCATCAAAATAAACATAATGTTATCATTTACCCCAAAAAATACACTTTAAAGAAACCATTAGCCGACGTTAATTACTCAAATAAACCACAGTGATTGTTGTTATTGTACAGTGAAGTGGTTAAAAACCGGTTCTCAACAGTTTCGCAACAGAGAAAAGTGTTTTAATACGGTTTTGTGATTATTGTGAAGTTGTGTGCTGCCTATACAGTGTGGTGTATGTAGCCGTTGCCCACGCTGTCCACGTAGCCCAGCGGTGGGCCAGTGGTCCCTCAAGGCGGTGGGCGACAAGTAAATAGACCTAGTAAAGTTGTGTGCATCGGAGATGACCTACATTTAAAATGTGACGGTAATGCAGCGTGACGTCAGCGGCTTTCGGCGTTCGCTTTTATTTGTCAGGCGCGGATTTATTTGTTTTTTTTCTTTTTTATTAGGTTTGGCGATGAGGTTTTATAGAATTTGACAGAAGGGCTGTTGAAAGCCTAATGTTTTTGTAACCAGTTTAATGATTTGTTGGTGGACGATAATATATTGGTTTTACGATTCACTTTCAGAATCTGCGTCCTTTTTATGCCATCAAAACGTTAGTTACTAAATTATGTTTAGATTTACCCACAGTGTTTAGGTAAAGCAAACATTCTATGGAAAGTATGTACAGCTTATTTATTCTGTTTCCAAATGAATTTAAAAATTTGACTGTTGCATAATTTCCTCTAAAATCTTGCTACTAAACTCAAACCTGCCGGCAATCCAATCATGTTATCTAGCTTAGTAGTACAGTCACGCCTTTAATATTATAAACCTAGCAATATCAACATAACATCATGCCTGGAATCCCCGAAGGGTTCAGCAGAGGTGTACCTGAGTCCCATGTTATTAGGAGCAAGCCTATTGACACCACCATCATTATCATGATCTACCTGCCTTTTCCCAACAATGTTGTGGACGGCTTCCAGTCTAACCGGCAGCTGAACACCAGTATTTTACATGGAGCGACTGACTATCTGACCTCCACAATATAGTAATACAATACCCCTTGGTAAGACTGGATGTCAGACTTTCGGCTTCTGACTACTTGCAACAACTGTCAAAGATGTATTTAAATGACAGCCGCGACCAACAACTTAACGTGCTGTCCGAGGCACGGAGGGAACTCAGCAAGCACAGCTTAACCTTGAAGCACTCTTGGAGCACTATTGCAACTTTCAGATAAGACAATATTCATTATTGACAGGTTATGAATATATTATGTTCAGTAAATACATAAATTGGTGCTTGTGAGTGTACGCTAGGTATGTTGGCTGCGGCCATGTTGGAATAAACTCAGTTTTAAGTATCCATCACTTGATACTTAATTATGTAAGTATCACTTCATCACTTAAGTGATACTGAATCCTAACTCACTCTAGCTGATTTAATAAAATGAGCATCACTATAATACAACCAAGTTAATACATTGTACCTACTTGTTAGTTAGGTACAGTAGACTACAACACAGGTAGGTAATGGCAATCTTTGAAAAAATTAAAAAAATACTGAAAAATATCATCATCTTATGCAGGTCATGTGAGATACACAGTTGCTCCATGTAAAATACCAGTATTCAGCTGCATCCGGTTAGTCTAGAAGCTGACTTCAACATAGTTTGGAAAAGCCTAGCAGATCACCATTGAAATGTTACTCGTTATTGTAATCCTATTGTTTGACAAAAGCATTGTGCTCCCAATAAGTTGCAATATTTGAAGTGCCGATATTGTATTATTCAACTCCGTCCGCATGCCACTGACCACTAAAGTCTTATCACAGATCCTGACTCATCACAGGCATACAATACTGTTTGTAAGTCTGACCACCCTATTGGTCACGATACTTCAATGGGGACTGGGGTTCAATTCACCATGAAATTGTTTACAAAATCCGATTTAAATATAGAATTATAACATCACTATCACTACATAGTATAAAACAAAGTCGTTTTCCGCTGTCTTTCTGTCTGTCTGTCCCTAAGTATGCTTAGATCTTTAAAACTCCACAAAGGATTTTTATGCGGGTTTTTTAATAGATAGGAGTGATTTAAGAGGACAGTTTATAAAATAAGTATATAACATGCATAATATAGTAGAGAAACACTGATAATTTTAGAGGTTTCTAATGTGATGCCGTAGATAAACACACCTGTCACAGGTCTGTCCGCGATGATATATGTCTATCTCTTAGGGATTATCCACAATAACCATTTTTTATCCTTTACTTTTTACGAGAAATAATAGGCATTAATCCTTATCCAATAAAGTATCATAAACACACTGTTCATTTAATATAGATCAATATGGCCCGTTACAGCATGTAATTTAAATGAATGGTTTCGAAGATATTACAGATTTAAAATGCAGGGACATAGCGGTTGCGACGGTACCGGCCGGGAGGCTGGCGGCGAGTGCCTATAAATAGCAGTCTTGGGATTTCAAATTTGGCACATAGGTTCCTTAGGGGTACACTAAGAAAGGATTTTAAAAATTCACCCCTTACGGGGTTAAAACGGGGTTCCAAAGTTTACGTGGGAAAATAAGATTAGTCAGACTATTTTATTCGAAACTTAACAGAAGTAATCCTATCGATAAATGAGTAAACATTTGTGTTTCAGGTTTTTTCAGAATTCAACCCCTAATATGGAGAAATGGGGTGACAGTGTCTGAAAATCAACTCATAGCCCAAACCACTGGGTCTAGAGATTCTAAATTTAGCACGCGTAGGTTTCTTATGAGGTCTAAGGGTGATTGTGATGATGATGATTGTGATAACGATGATGATGATTGTGATGATAATGATTGTGATGATGATGATAATGATTGTGATGATAATGCTCGTGATGATGATGATGATAGTGATTGTGATGATAATGATTGTGATGATAATGATTGTGATGATAAGATACTCACACAGCTTTCAACAAAATCAATTATTTTAGGATCTTTACAAAGCCAAAATAAATAGTTGAGGTGAACATTATAACTGCGGTGATGCGGTCTCACAAAACGAACCACTCCTCTGCTCCGTCCATGCATGTGTTACTGCGCCGCACAAGTACTGCGTATTACGCACCTGACCTTTAGGAAGGACGGCGGCAATTAGGTCGGCGATGTCCTCCTAGCTTCCCTCCCCTCCCCTCCCGCGCTACCAGCCCCGCGGCCTCCCCACCCGCCACTAGCGCTAAAAATAATAATAGCTATCCTTTCGTCAGGACTATTTAATGTTATCATATTTCATCGTCGACTGCTCCACAACAAAGGTAGCACCTGTTATTAAGGGCTGTTTGCTAGGAGGTGAGCGGTCATGATTTGCTGTACAGTAGTGCTAAAAGTTTCTTATAAATCATTTAGTAGACTGCCGCAACAAGAACCTGCTGCTCCAAATATCATTATTTCCTCTAATCGTTAACGTTAATTGGCATAGTGTAATTATCTACACAAACCAGCATTATCTACTAATCACTACATAGTATAAAACAAAGTCACTTCTCGCTGTCTGTCTGTCCCTATGTATGCTTAGATCTTTAAAACTCCGCAACGGATTTTGATGCGGGTTGTTTTTAACAGATAGAGTGATTCAAGAGGATGGTTCATACGTATAGAACATGCATAATATAGCAGAGAAACACTGCTAATTTTAGAGGTTTCTAATGTGATGTCGTAAATAAACACATTTTTTTGCGCTTACATTGCAAACGCTGGCTGGACCCTACGAGATAGATCAAAATAATGAACTACAGTATTGTACACCTTAAAAAGGTCTACAAAAAAGTCCGCGGTGGTAAATGTGTGCTTAAGGATACCCCCAAAATAACCATTTTTATCCTTTACTTTTTACGAGAAATAATGGCTTTTTTACGAAGCGATTTAAGCAATACAGTATTAATCCTTATCCAATTCAGTACCTTAAATACATTGTGCATTTAGTGGCCAGTTACAGTATATAATTTAAATGAATAATTTAGAAGATATCACAGTATTAAAATTACGCGCGACTGAAAATATTATATTCAACGAAACAAATGGGGTCGCAGTGTAACAGTTGGTCACTTGTAACTATTTTCATCTTTTAAGTTTTGCGTAAAAAGTAATGCATTATTTTAGAAGCTTATTTATGGTGTAAATCTATATAGATTATCTTCAATACCTATTTTCTAACGTATTTACCGTAAGCACTATTAAATTTAAATGAATATCTTAGGAGTTATCGCAACTGCCGGGGTCGCGGGACTGACTAAACAGGGTACCGGGGCTTTGGAACCCAAGGGCAACCGAAAGAACAGGGTGTCTTAGTCAGTATGTTTTAGTCAGTAAGTCTGACAGTCCCATCCGCTCCACCCAAGGCGGGAGGACTCATTTAATGATTTTACCAACGAAAAAAAATATGGAATTATTGGAAAATACAGGCACCCGCATTACAAAATAATTTTACAGTAAGCGCACTTCTTTTTTTGTTCTAAATTGGTCCCGACCGAAGCCGGGGCGGATCGCTAGTACATTTATACAAATAAAATTGAAGTGTCCGTTTGTTATTTCAAAAGGACAGCTTTTTACTGAATACATGTTATAAAGTATTTAAAACAGTATTTACCTGTAACAAAAAATGTTTATTTATTTTTGTCTGTCTTTTTGTTCCGGTTAGTCTCCAAAACGACTGAACCGATTTTGACAGGACTTTTACTGGCAGATAGCGGATGTTATATGGAGTAACGTAGGCTACTTTTATTTTAGAAAATAAATTAGGGTTCCGTGCAAGAAAATTGTTAACAAAATCCGATTCAAAAAGGAAAGTAGGTACCTAATAATTTCACGGACGAAGGTTGCGTGCAACAGCTACTGCCCAATAAAATTACCATAAGTATCACTACATATTATAAAACAAAGTCGCCCGCCGCGCCGCGTCTGTCTGTCCCTATGCGTGCTTAGATCTTTAAAATTTTTTCATGCGGGTTTTTTTTTCATAGATAGAGTGATTCAAGAGAAAGGTTTTAGTATAAAATTTGTGGGCGGGCGAAGCCGCGGGCATCAGCTAGTAAACTATAAGTTAAAAAATCTGACCAAGTGCGGGTCGGACTCGCGCATGAATGGTTCCGTACCATCATCGTATAGGGGAACCCCCTTTAATTAACAGAAATACGGGAACACTCAAAATATTCCGAAAGTCTCAATTCCGAATTTCATAAATTTTAGAAATCCGAATGCCGAATATAGTTTTTCGGAATTATGTAGTGTACCCCAGTAATACACATTCTGTGAAAATTTCAACTGTCTACCTATTACGGATCATGAGATACAGCCCGCTGACAGACAGACGGACGGACAGCGGAGGCTTAGTGATAGGTGCCCGTTGGTTACCCTTCGGGTACGGAACCCTAATAAAGCAGGTCCACATCCGTATTATCGGCATATCGCATCGACTACTCTGGCCGCATTGATACGATACGGATCGGGTGAGACCTCTGCACTGCACCGCGCACCGTCTCTACCTATCTAGTGGATGTGCCGTGGCTCCCAAACTTTGTTGAGCCAGGGACCACTTCGGTGTCTTTGTTGTTAGCAGGGACCATAAGGTCCTAGATAAACATGGACACCTACAGGATTCAATACAACCCTCCGAGTTCATAAAAGGTCGAGGAATGACTTTGACATTGAAAAGTCGTTCCTCGACCTTTATGCACTTGGAAGGTTGTATTGGTGATTATAATTCTGTAACTACATACGTCTTACAGCCGCGAATCATATTTTAATCAACATACAACCTAGCACTGGCCTGCAAATTGCAAGAAACGTAAAAACATTTTAATTTCGCGGGCTACCCTGGAGCATCACCCTTAAGATAGTGAAGGATACAAAAGCGATTGAAGTGAGCTCGAAAAATTTGTTATCATTCATACGGACAAAGGAATAAGTTTACGCACCTCGCCTCTTGAGAGATCAATTAGATTGGGTTGAGCTTGCATCTTATACGAAAAGTAAAAAAAAAGTAAAAAGTACGAATAATATTTTAACCTTTCATGGCATGTCCGAGGCTCCTGTGGACCACTAGTGGTCCGCGGACCATAGGTTGGGAACCACTTATCTGCTCCGCGCGCCGATGTAATCCATATCTCGAGACCTACCTTGACCCGACCCGAGTGTCGGCGCATTGTCACAGTGGCGCAGATGCGCGGCTGTATGTACCTGATACTGATACATGACATGCTATCGAGCAGTTATGAACGGGGAATTATTTAATTTTAACTTTATGTTCAAAAGGGGTGACATACGTGGACTTAAATAGTACAGCATTGGGAGTACGAATCTTTGATAATATTTAGCACTATTCATTGCAATTAGGTAGATACTATTTTACCGTTTTGTTTAGCTGTTAGTCTTCCATAGTTCTTAAATAAATCCTACTAATATTATGAATATGAAAAATTGTGAGGATGGATGGATGTTTGTCTGTAACTCTCACGCAAAAACTACTGAACTAGACTATTTATGTATAGCAAGTCTGCAACATCTGATCTTCAGTTATATGACGTAAGTAGCGAGGTTTAGAGGAACTATGCCCTGCTGTGTCGAACCCAACAAAATTCCAAGAAAATCTTGATTAATAACATTCTTTTGAAAGAGCGACAAATAGGTCACTGCGTAGTTGCGCACCGATCAATGTAGGTACACCAAATGCGTGGAAACCGTATATATTATTGAACATCGTTCCATGTTTTATTACAGCATTGATTTTTGCTCTGTTCGTGTCTAGGTTAAGCAGTGCTTGCCGAGGTCAATCCGTAGATGGGTGACCATCCATTACGTACCGAGTTGTTTTCTCTTCGGAAAGCATGTTAAGCGGTCCCGGTTCTCATTTGTAGGTCTTTGACAGTCGTTACAGGTAGTCAGTGGCCCGAAATTGACAACTAATCTTACCAAGCAGTATTGGTATTGCCCAGAATAACTGGGTTGTGGAAGTCAGATAGGCAGTCGTTCCATGTGACATACTGGTATTCAGCTGCATCCGGTCAGACTGGAAGTCGACCCCGACATAGTTGTGTAGAGGCAGGCAGCTGATGTTTATTACTGAAGGAAGGGTTATGATTCTAGCAGTCTGTGCATCATCATTTCAGCCGCAAGACACATTGACCGGTCCCGTGCGACTCGCATCCAACAGATTTCCACAACCTTCACCAGGTCATCGATCCACCTAGTGGGAGGTCTTCCAACGCAACGTCTTCCGGTTCGCGGTCGCCACTCAAGAACTTTTCGGCCCCATCGGCCATCCGTTCTGCGAGCAATGTGCCCTGCCCACTGCCACAAGTTTGGCAATTCTTCGGGCTACGTCGGTAACCTTGGTTCTCTTGCGGATGTCTTCATTTCTGATTCGATCACGTAAGGAAACTCCGAGCATAGCCCTCTCCATTGCCCTTTGGGTGACTTAGCCCTCTGATAAGGCCCATTGTGAGCGACCAAGTTTCGAGTCTGTGTATGTATGTTTGTATTTACGTATGTTCCATAGTGTATTTATTATGTTCCATATCGCATTATTTACGTAGCGCCTAAACTATTCATCCGATTTTGATGAATAAGGTGTCAAACGATTCGTTACTAAGGCTCGAGGCAACAGTTACATTTTCACCGACTTCAACAATAAAAGGAGTCGATTTTACCTTGTAAACCCTGAATTTAATTAGAGCGTGAATTTTCAGTAGTTGGGGTTTTAGTTGAAGTAAGGGCTACCGCACACCATAGACAAGACTCTCTTCAGACAGACAATTACTCTACTAGTGCGAGCGAGATAGACTATGTATTCTCGCTCGCACTAGTAGGGTAATCTAAAGACAGTCTTATCTATAATGTGCGATAGCCCTAATACCACACGAATTCTTGTTTTATTTCACCTGTATTAGAGACATGCTAGATATGTACTGCTTAGCTCACGTCCAGGATGTGGGTGCAACGATATCGTAAGTGACGCGTTAGTACTGCATTAATCGACGCAGAGGTCAGCGCGTCACTCGTGACCTCAGTCAGATAGATATAGTTAGGACGTCTGACCTCAATGTTATGTTTTATTTACACGTTGCGTCCAGCTTTAAAACCTTGATGATCTCAGAAATTAGCAAATAATCCATTTGGAACTTAAAATAGCTATCTCAAAGCTTAAGTGACAGTCTTTCGCTTGCACTGACTGGACAGGTCCACTCAAATCTGTGTGCTTCTTTCTTCAAAAGACCATCTCAGACACTAATCTGCATAGTCCTCATGTGAGTTGAACAAGATTATATCTGGACTTTAAAAGAGACTATGACCTCTGAGTTTGTTTCGGCTGGTTCTTCTCAGAGTAGTCACGAACGAAACACCGGCCTGATCTAGTTTAAAAAAAAATACGTATAAAAAAGTAGTTGTAATGAAAATCTATTTTCATAATAAACATAATTTATCATTACGAGTAAGTAATTAATGTTTACTCGTTGGTCTAGCAAGCGCGGAGTCCTCGGTTCGATCACCGCGTCGGTGTTATTGGGTTTTACATCAGGAATTACTTAGTAGCAGCCACTGATTGTACATTTGTGCCCAGTTGATGGCAATAGGCTCGCCCCCCTATTCAACGCAAGCCTATTTAGTAGAATACTACTAAATAGGCTTGCGTTTGATTGGCCACAACTCACCTGATGTGAGAAGTAACTGACGGAATTGGATTATTACACCTCTGCTTAGCCCTAAGGCCTTAAGGGATTACATGCGTGATGTTATGTTTTGATGTTAGAAATTCACAAGACGTAACTCCTTAGAATTTACCAAAGACAAGCTTAACTGGAAGTCGTTGCGTTTTAAAAGTAATTAGGTAATTCTTTTTTTCAAAAAGTCTTTCCGCTCCTCCTAGCGAGATTAAATCTAAAACTCTCAGTAGTTGTCTGTTAATCCGTCCTGAGAGAGTTGCTTGTGACCCAGGTCGAGGCCAACCTCTTTATATCTAAACTCGGTGTTTACTTTAGTTTAAGTACGGTCCAGAAGTTTGGGAAGAAAGTAAAAGTTTAAAACGTACGGTGTCTACGGAGAGGACACCCCGACACTAAAGATACGCGCTCGTATCCGACTGCAGACAGCAACAGCAGACGACGTGTCGCTGCGACACTACTGGCTTCTATGTATTATGAAATACTTTCCGCAGCCAGTGACACGTCACACAATTGTAGAAGACGTTTCGCCTCGCCCGACCGCAGATCAGAATGTCCCCGATACATGGTAATAGTTGGAGCTAGGAGCAGTGGGTTTTTAGTCGTTAAGAGTCCGACATAACCCCCGCTTGCCCCACACGGAGGTATCCATGAGGATTTGTAGTGCCACCGACGCCAGAGCGACAACACGTTGAATACAAAAGTAAATCGCGATCGCTAATTTCAAACAAGTCAGACATCTTGTCTCACAGAATTCAGAACTAACTAGAAAACGGCGGTGCCGTCTGCTGCAGCCATCTGCAGTTTGGTTCGGAATCATGTCACACTTTAAAAGTAGCTGTATTGACTCGTACGGTAAATTAACGCCTAAGCGGAAAAATAAGGGGAGCAAGAGTGGGGGTAGGTATATTCGTTTGTGAAAACGATAACTGAGTAACTGACGTTGTTATTTGAAGTGGCCTTTCTGAGCGTCGTTTACAATCATGACTGCAACGACGTGTCGCTGCGACATGTCGCAATGTCGGCTCGTCGTCAGCTGCTACTGTGTGCAGTCGCTTACGAACTCGTACCTTAACCCCGAAAGTTGCTCTTGTTGCTAAAATAACAATAACTTTAGAAAGTGATAAATTCTTCTTCCTCGAGGCGTTATTATCGGCTTTCATGTCCTAAATACACAATCCTTTCTAGCTCCTGTTAGCGCCTTCGCTTTATATTCGAAGCCACAATGTTCGGGAACATTGGATATTATTATACTCGAAGCTGAAGGCAATTCACCGCGAAATTTAAATTTTCTTACGTTTTTTGCCCTTTGCAAATTGCAAAAAATATTGAATAAAATACCCGAAATAAACCCCCAATACCCGAGACCGAGAGATAGTTGCGAAAAGGGAGGCAGATAATGTCAATACCCGTCAATACCGTACATTTTGGACAGTTTGACAATCATTATCTGATCTACACTAATATTATAAAGAGGATAAATTTGTATTTTTGTATGTTTTTAACGAACAAACTCAAAAACTACGGGACCGATGTCAAAAATTATTTCATGAATACTAAGCTAAATTATCTGGAAATAACATAGGCTCACAAATCACAAATTAGCCGAGCTATCACAATTAGCCGAGCTATCACAATTAGCCGAGCTACCACAATTAGCCGAGCTACCACAATTAGCCGAGCTCTCACAATTAGCCGAGCTATCACAATTAGCCGAGCTCTCACAATTAGCCGAGCTCTCACAATTAGCCGAGCTATCACAATTAGCCGAGCTCTCACAATTAGCCGAGCTCTCACAATTAGCCGAGCTATCACAATTAGCCGAGCTCTCACAATTAGCCGAGCTCTCACAATTAGCCGAGCTCTCACAATTAGCCGAGCTACCACAATTAGCCGAGCTCTCACAATTAGCCGAGCTCTCACAATTAGCCGAGCTACCACAATTAGCCGAGCTACCACAATTAGCCGAGCTCTCACAATTAGCCGAGCTCTCACAATTAGCCGAGCTATCACAATTAGCCGAGCTCTCACAATTAGCCGAGCTCTCACAATTAGCCGAGCTATCACAATTAGCCGAGCTCTCACAATTAGCCGAGCTCTCACAATTAGCCGAGCTCTCACAATTAGCCGAGCTACCACAATTAGCCGAGCTCTCACAATTAGCCGAGCTATCACAATTAGCCGAGCTATCACAATTTTTGCAGACGAAGTCGCGGGCGAAGTGCAAGTCGTTCATAAATTGTATCCTATAATGTTATATTATATGGTCCCTCCTTTTAATACTCAATAGTATTGTAACAATGCTAGTTAGTCAGTCAGAGACTGACCCGCAATACATTACACGCGAGGCCGAGAGGTGAAGGCGTACAATACGACACCGCTTGTGAACTGTGGTACATTATTGCAATAACCTGTTAACGTTTCTAATTTTTATGCATTGATCTCTATTAAGTGCTTTCTACCTTGAGTTTTGTGTGATTTATAATTATTAAAATCATCTGTACTACCCTCTAAGTTCATTTAATCCCATCGAATGACTATTTCATGAATGTATCAGTAAAGTTAGTTCAGGTAGACCCTCAATATCTCCGTAACTAGTAGGTTGCTAGGTATGGTCCAGAAAAAAAAACTGGTCGCAGTGACGGGGAGAACATGTGCCTTTCGGCTTCGTTAAGAGTCTTTTTCCCCATGGGAGTAAGCAGAACCTACATGACGCCACCTGCTACGATCCTTATACTCCTTTTGCTTCAATCCTGTCCTTATATCTGACCATACGCGCTCGCCGGTTACGAGTGCTACGTGACAACCTATCAAATAAAATAAAATGCTAAACCAGAAAGCAGTTCCAATATTCTTTGTGTGACACAAGTGGTGCGCAATAAAGCTCTCGTGGTGACGTCACTGCCTCTCCCCCCCGCACTGCCGGAGACTTGATGGCTTGGCGTCACCTTTGTAGACAGATACTAAGCACTCGTGTTACCTAAATCCGGGGCTTAGCGTTGAGACATTCCGTATTTTTAGGGTTGCGTACCTGAAGGGTCCGCTGTCCGTCCGTCCGTCTGTCTGTCACGGAGCTGTATTTTATGATCCGTGATAGGTAGACAGTTGAAAATTTCACAGAATGTGTATTTCTGTTGCCGCTATAACAGCAAATACGAAAAATACACAACACAAAAACGTGTTTTTTTTTTGCCGTTTTGTCTAATTTTGTGTAGATAATGGTACGGAACCCTTTGTGCGCGAGTCCGACTCGCACTTGGCCCGTTTTGTATTTTATTAATGTCATCTCGCAAGTGGCAGGTGAACCTGTAACGGCTGTAACGACTCAAAGATCTACAAGTGACAGCTGGGCTTTCGGAGGCACGGAGGTAAAACGGTATGTTATTATTAGGATTTTAAGGATTATGTATTTTATTTAGTGTGGTTTTAAATACTGTACTAAATAAATAATCATCATCATCATCGTCATCATCATAATTTCAGCCGAAAGACGTCCACTGCTGGACATGGGCCTCCCCGAAAGGGGGTTTTTTGCCATAATCGCCACGCTTGGCAGGCGGGTTGGCGATCGCAGTACGGTTGTTACAAAAGCACAGAGAACGCTGCTGCCCATTCTCTGGTAAGTCCCTTAGTCGCCTCTTACGACACCCACGGGAAGATATGGGATGGTGCTATTCTTTACGTCCGACACCATACCGAACAAAATAATAATAAATAAGTAATGGGTGGGCACCGATCCACGGACCAACCTATAAAGATCGACCCGAGCGGCCGGTAATGCTTTTGAACCGCGAGGTTCTCTTTAAGATAAAGAATAAAAAAAAGGTAAATATTTGACACTTTTATTACATGTTACAAGCCAGATGACTACTAAGTGGAATATTTTGTCCTCCGAACGCCTCAGAGGAGTACAACTAGTAAACTAATTAATAAATCCCGCCACCATGAGACTTCCAGCACTAATTGCTTTAGTGATAGCTCGCTTGATTACCGCGCTATTCTCGAGAGGTTTGTCCACTACATAGTAGCGGAGAACTGTCTAGTCTAGAGTACTCTAGAGTTTGGTGTTTGGTTTTCAACATTTTATTGGATTAGGGATACGCTTTAAGTGTTCTTCTATACAAATAAAATTATAAAATTGAAGTCATCATCAGCCTATTAATGTTCCCACTGCCCACTGCTGGGACACAGGCCCATATAATCCACCACGCGGGTCCTGTGCGGATTGGTAGATGTCACGCGTCTTCGAATGTTTGGTTCTAGGACATGCCGGTTTTCTCACAATGTTTTTCTTCACCGTTTTGAGAGCAGTTGTGAATTGAAGTGTCTGTTTGTAATTTCAAAATTACAGTTTTTTATTACTTACTTAGGAATATGAAAGTACCGGTAAGTACCTACATTTAACAAAAAAAAATGAAATTATTTAATTTGTCCGTTTGTTTGTCGGTCTGTCTGTCTTTTTTCATCAGGAATTTCTCAGTAGCAGCCACGGAGTCGGGATTTGCGACCGGTTGATGGCAATAGGCAATAGGCCTTTTACATGGCACTTAATCATATAATTAACTAAATGTGGATGTACCTACTATTAGGTACACATGTTCCTTCAAACTATACTCCGTCATCGCAATGTACCTTCTTTAAATATCGCACTGTAGTAGGTACATAGCACAAATCACTAATATTTAAGTCTGTGCAATTCGATAGTATTCGATCATTTTTAAGGCGAGGTTACCCGGATAAACGTCATTTTGTATTGTGTGCACGGATTAAAATCGGACGTTCTTGTCGAAAGTTAGTGTACTCCAACGTCTCCAACCGGTACACAAAAACTATCGCTAATGCTATACATACAAATGTCCACACACTATACTTTACATTTTATTATTACCAACTTTATCTCCATCTGCGAACGCGATGAACACTATTCAGACACTTTCCCCCTGCGTGCGAGACAGGCTATAAAACTCGTGACGTCACCCACCCCGAGCCTTAACGAGACAAAAGATAGACGGACGGTCAGTCAGACAGGTATTTGGTAAAATGCGCCCAACTATGTATGAAACTGAAATTACGCGACTCACAAAATAGGCATGACGACAGTATCAAAAAAATGCAAATCTATTTAGTCCGTCAGTTAGAGTATTGGAAATTAATGGACACGTATTTTTTGTTTTTGTAAATCAATGAACATTGACAAAGATAAATCGTATCAAAACTCGGGAGTGGGGGCTCGTGACGTCAGAACTAGCTAAAAATTATACCTAGGCGTGACGTATTGAGAATTATAAAAGCGTCATATCTTCGTCAGTTTTGGTTTACGTAACAAAAGAAAATACACGGGTCAAATATTTTTTGATTATCTAACTGACGGACTAATTAGATTTTTTTGTCGCCTCGCCTATTACGCTCGTTTGGCCTCAGCTTTAGAGCCTGTGCACAAGGCACGGTGCGGCGCGGCGCGGTGCGGCGGCTGGTTCTGAATCCTAACTTCCTAACCAACATAACAAATGCGAAAGTACCTAACTTTGTTTGTTACCTTTTCACGCCTAAACCACTGAACCGATCATCCTGAAATTTTGTATTCTACGTTGTCAGGTGTACAGAAACGGACATAGGGTACCTTTCATCCCAATAAAAGTACTGTTCCCGAGGTAAACAACAATGATAATAGATGCGCCACGTGTCTTTCGAATCAGAGTACAACCCGAATTGATTGTCAAATTCTAAATTAACGCAAGCGAAGCCGCGGGCAAAAGCAAGTTTGATTATAATTGTCCTATGCGAGTCCCAATAAGCACTTCTCTAGTTGGTATGTAGTGGATTGTTCATCAACACAAATGTACAACAGGCACACTCGTCAAAAACTCCCCGCTCACCTCTATTAAATGAGTGAGCAATAAAACCTCTCTCCAAGTGTGCTTCCTCCCTGCTTCCGACGTGGCGACAGTGAGTCGGACAGGTACAGTGTGACGGCTGGAATCGGCTCGTTCGCTCGCTTTACCACTGTATTGACCCGGAATCAGCTAGTTCGCGCGCTTCACCACAGTATTGACCAGGAGTCGGCTAGTTTGCGCGGTTCACTACTGTATTGACCTTGAGAGTCTTCTTTATTTTACCGGTTTTCTTCGGCTGTTCGCAAATGCTGTTGATCAAAGGAACTTAGTAAACTTAGTAAGGAACTTAGATGTAATCAAATCCTATGGCGTTCGGCCATAGGATTTGATTACTCTGGATGTGGGTAGTTTATGTGCTAATTACTAAATGCTGGATGTGCTGTTTATGTGTTATTTTTGGAAATCAGAAAGTTTTATTTGTTCAAAATCAAGTCATATATTCAGTTAAAAACGATTAAATAAACTAGAATAACCATAGAAATATAAAAAAAACCCTCAACGCTGGCAGCTGGTCCAAGAGACTGGCAGCGTTACCACGTTTGTTTCAATTTGTTTTACTGTATGTACGAGGGGAGGTCCAAAAGTTCGTGGAATGAAAGGGATGGGGGTTGAAACTAAAAATTCAATTATTTTTCCTTTTAAATATATTCCCTATTAAGCCTAATTCAGTACTCAGACCTTGCAAATAATTTATTTATCCCTTCAAAAAAAAAAATTGTAAAGGCCCTCAAAAAAGGCAGAAATTTCAGACTTCGCTTCTTCGTCATCAGTATTTTTTTTCCATGAAGCTCCTTTTTCAATTTCGGAAGCAAATAATAATAATTAAGGGCCCAATCTGGACTATAGGGACCCTTCCCAGTTCAAACCTTCAAATCCGCATTTGTGTAAGGTAGCCATTGCAACATGGCTCTTGTAAACGGGTAGCACTGTCGTGCAGGAGGAGCTCATCACGAGATCATTTTCCCCTTTCTTTTTTATGAATTGCTTCTTTTAATTTTTGTAGTAATGTGGGCGTAGTATTGACTCATGATATTAATATATTTATCATTATCATCAATAAAATCCCCTCTAAATCCCAAAAAACGGTAATCATAATCTTTTCGGCCGATTTTGACACACCCATGGGCCTTTTTTCTTTTTTCGGATGGGAAATCATCAAATGACTCCTCCCGCTCTGGGCGGAGCAGGAGGGAGTGTCAGACTTTTACTGACTACAACCCATCCATGTTCCTTCATCGCCGTTTGTGTTCCGGGGTCACGGCATCTCTTTCGAACAGTCCCGCAGCCCCGGCAGGCATCGGCCTATGCGGACCCCTTCCTTTTTGCTGATTCTCTTTAAAGCGCGCGTGGAACACGAACGCGCTGTCGACACGGCCTGTCGTCATGAGACGGACGGACCGCGAGCTAGTCCATAGCCCACCGTCCACAGGCCCGCGCCTACGGTGGCCGGGGGCCACGTGGTGGCCCTCGACGCCCGGGACTGCCCATGGGCCTCTGACTTGGCTTTAAATGCCGTCGAGAAATATCTCTCAGGCATGCTGGTTTCCTCACGATGTTTTCCCTTCACCGAAGCAAGGATATTATACAATACGCACATGAATCCCAAAAATCAGAGGTCTTGGGTTCGAACTTGAGACTTGACAATCCAATAGGCAAGATGGGCTACCTGTATCAACCATTACCATACAAATAGTTAAATACTCTAGAAGCCAAGAACTGCAGATGTGATTGACATTTCCCTGAAGCACAACAAATAGTGGATCGATCTATCGCGGCTCCGAAGCTATTTATATCCGACACGCCCCCGCGATACACAGACCACGGCACTTTCAAGTATTCCAAGTATTTTCGAAACTTGCTTATGTCAAAGTGTGTCTCGGGGTGGAAACCTGACCTTATTAACAACTACGTCGTCGCCCGCCTTATAACTCCTGCCTTATCTTCTGATGTCCGTATCTCATGAAGATCTGGCTGTATCATGAAGATTCTTATTTTTAAATTTTTATTTAATCTTTTACTCTGGACGCTCTTAATGTGCACGTTTTTCTATTTCGTTCTCACATACATGTATAATCTCAACACGAATGATGTAACCAAGATTTTTTAACAATATTATGATTTAAAAGAGTGTTAATGGAGTTTCTTGCCCATTCTTCTCCATAGAGATCTACGCTTTGAAATGTACAACTACAGTACTTTCTCAAGTTATGATGTCTTGTGACGTGCTTGTGACAGTGACTGTAGCTTCGTTTTTTTTCACATTCAAAAGTGCCGTAACGGTCTAATTGAAATAAATGCTTTGAGTTTGAGTCTTTGATTCGTACGAGTATCCGTTTAAAAGACCATATGTTAGTGGACCAAGATCCCTTGCCCGCCAGACCTACGCCATTTTATTAAAGGTGAAACTTTTTCTATGGCGTCCAAGCGATTGATGTCGTAATCTTGACTTTATCGTGACCTCTAGTAGCAGTTTTCAAAGCTATCTTTGGAGATCTATCTTAGTGTATAGGTCCCAAAGGCCAAAGAGTGTACAATGATACGAATATAGCATGAGCCACGTACTCCTTGTGCTAGAATATTGACAACGCCGCAGGGGACGGGACGGGGCGGGGCGGAGGGCGGAGCAGGTATTGTCGTGAACACTGCGGCGCTATCAGTTTTTATTCGCGTAGTCTCTGGCGTATGACGCACTTCGTGAAGACCTTACCTCCACAATTTGGGAAATATTGACTGTTACCTTTCTTACAAGGCCTAGGAACTTCAGACTGGATTTGGATGAAATTTAGCACACAGGTAGTTTATTACCTGGATTAACACATAGGACACTTTTTATCCCGGTGGTACGATCCAGTGGGACTTTTACAGAACTCCACATGGGCGAAGTCGTGGGCATAAGCTAGTTTACCATAAAATATTCTGACAAAAGCTTGAATTTATTATATTGCTGAATAACTATTAAAACAGAACCCATTAATCCGGCACTCGTGAATCATCGGCTGATCCCGCCTGACACGCGGAAGTACCCGCCGTTGTGGAATATAAAATAAAACAAACATGGCCGCCGCAGCGGTTCGTTTGATGTGCGCGTTGCACCACGCGCCATGTTGTTAATAAAAGAGTTGACGTTTCTTATGCACGCTGTCGCAGAAATCAATCTTAGTTATTGTATAGCTGCTGCAACATAGTTGGTAAATAAGAAGAATTCATAATTCCACTCTAATGATTGAAGACATAATGAAAATATATGATTGCTTCGTTGGTCGCAAGCGCAAATGCTAAACTTAAAGGTTGAATTCTAGTATATTTGGGTTTTTAACAGACTTCTAAAAAAAGAGATTGTTTTTGTTCGCGTACAATGAAGCCTATCACCCGAACTATAACGAACAAAATTGGCTCAGTAGGTATTTTAGATGCTACGGTGGAACATAAAAATGTTACAAACATAAGTAACATAGACCGCTAAAATCGTAACCCTTCGTTTTGGCTTGCCGAAGTCAGGCTAAAATTAAAAACCGGTCAAGTGTGAGTCGGACTCGCGCATGGAGGTTTCTGTACCATCGTAGTAGGGGAGCCTCCTTGAATTTTTTTTTTTTTTTTTTTGGTATAGGACCAACCGTTCTGTGAAAATTTCAACTGTTTACTTATTACGGATCATGAGATACAGTCCGCTGACAGACAGACAGATGGACAGACAACATTGGCTTAGTTATTACTAAGCCAATGTGTGTAACCAACGTAACCCTATTGGGTTACGTTGGTTACCCTTCGGGTACGGAACCCTATAAACTAAACTAACACATGAAATCGATATGTAAAACGGTCAATCATCAAAAATAATTTCCGGGACAGCAAGATGGCGCACATCGCAGTAACGTTTGATCCGCTTGCTGGTTGCAACACCACGTCGAAATAAAAGCTCTCGTTTTATATTGAGGTCGCGTTAACTGACATCAAACTTGTTTCATCTTCTTCCGTATACATTTTCTTCTGACTTCTAACTTTAATATTATAAATGCGAAAGTTTGTGAGGATAGATGGATGGATGGTTTGTTATTCTTTCCAGTCTAAAGTTCCCCTTGGTTAGACTTAGACTGGTGTCAGACTTTCGGGCCTATAGTATTGAACCTGTAGACCTGCCTGTAGTTTTGCCTGTAGTATAGTATTGATTGTTATTGTTGTTGTGAAGGTCAGAAAAACAGTTTCTCCTGTAAAATACTGTAAGACTGGAAACCGACACCAACATAGTTGGGAAAAGGCTAGGCAGATGATGAATAAGTCCTTATAGGCTGACCCTCTCCCTGAGATCATATCTCATATCTGCCTCCCAGAGACTTGTTAGAGTTATAAGTTATAAAGTAAGCTCTAGTACGGCGGGTGAACTTTACGAAAATAGACTCTTATGTATGTCTCGTTACATAACGAACAGCTAAAAATACTTTTAAGGCCAACATTGAGTTCTACATGGTACAGTTTTTGTACGTGTCAACAACCGCGCTTTACATTAAAGTCCATGGAGTTTCTTGCCCGTTCTTCTTCATAGAGATCTACGCTAGGGAATGGGCAACTACAGTACTTTCTCAAGTTATTATGTCTTGTGACTGGGACTGTAGCTTTGTTTTTTATTTGTAATTTTGACATTCAAAAGTGCCGTAATGGTCTAATTGAAATAAAGGCTTTGAGTTTGAGTCCTTGGTTGATAAAATCTATATCGAATCGTTGGATATATTCTACCCATACTTTTGATTGAGCCACTCTTTTCGGTCCAAAATGAACCTAATCCACCCTAAGAGCATGACATTAAAGCTGGGATTCCTACTTTATGTTCCAAATCGGATGTTAATATAAATAAGAATATTATATTTCGTTACATTAATAACTGTCGTGTCTGTAATCCCTGCCACAGAGATATATTTACATAATTGCTTTATTAAATAACTAAAATAGCCACACTTTTTTGTTTTTGAAGTCGGTTTTATTTTTTCCAAAAAAGTTTTTTAATTTTTTCAGATAGCATCTGTCGTGATTGCTGCAATCGCTTGGATGTTTATTGTTTACACAACATCATTACATATGTTACGTCATGATTTTGTATAAACAATAAACATCCAAGCGATTGCAGCAATCGCGACCAATTTGCTATTATTGAAAGTTTAATTATTGTATAATTTCTCAGAAAATCAGCATCAGATCTTCACCAAACTTAAACGGGACCACCGCGAAATAATATTCTTCCAAACAAAAAACGAACCATCAAAATCGGTTACAATTGGCGAAGATATCGATGAACATACACACAAAAATAAACAGACGATTTGATAACCTCCTCCTTTTAGAAGTCGGTTAAAAAAATCAGCACTCAGGCTTTAAGGTGGATGCTCCAGGGTAGCCCGCGAAATTCAAATTTTCTTACGTTTTTTGCAATTTGCAGGCCCCGGCCAGTACAAGGGTTAATGTTGATTACAATATTATTTGCGGCTGCAAGACGTAAGAAACGTAAAAGGTGTAGAAATAACATTTTCTGCTTTTTTTTTTGTTTCCTACACCTTTATGAACTTGGAGGGTTGTATTGATGATTTTGATGATAATAATTCTATAACTGCATACGTCTTACAGCCGCGAATAATATTTTAATCAACATACAACCTAGCACTGGCCCGAAAATTGCAAAAAACGTAAGACATTTTGAATTTCGCGGGCTACCCTGGAGCATCAGCCTTAAGAATAATAAGTATTCTTTTTACGCAACTTTAGCATCCGAGATTGAGAAATTGGCCGTCGGCAAAAGTTAGCAGGTATGCATACGTACACAGTACATACAGTATATTAACACTACTCGATGCCACACATTTTGTTCATCAGAAAATAAGTAATGTCTGGCCGCAAATTCTAGACGAATGAATGATCGTTTCACCGAAACCTTTGCGACGACGGTATGACATCTTATTGACAAAGGACTTGCCTAACGCCGAGCTTTATTAAAACTGCGTAATGAACGGTTAGACAGGAGGGACTGTAACTTGATTATACGTTAGCGGTAGACGTCAGAGTAATGTGTGGTAATCTGTTTGGACAGATGTCAGGTTAATTGGGTCAGCGGCCACGGAACATATCGCGGGGAGACGGCCCGCGTTTTGGAGGAGTCGTACAGAGGCTATTGAAAGAAATCATTATGCTTTATAGACGGGTGGGTGATTATTATGAGCTCATGGCTAAATAACAACAGCCGTGCTTGCCTAGGTGGGTCCGTGGCTAGGCAACCATCCCTCGTATCCTCGTGCTTGGTCCCGGCTGTCATTTATAGATCTTTGACAGTCGTTACAGGTAGTCAGTGGCCCGAAAGTCTGACAGCCAGTCTTATCGGGTATCGTATTACCCAGTACTAACTGGGTTGTGGAGGTCAATAGGCAGTTGCTCCATGTAAAATACTGGTATTCAGCTGCGTTGGCCCTGTGTATAGTAACCGGAAGACGTTGCGTTAGAAGGCCTCCCACCAGATGGAGCGATGACCTGGCTCAGGTTGCAGGGATACGCTGAATGCGAGTCGTACGGGACCGGTCAATGTGCGACACTTGGGGGAGGCCTATGTCCAGCAGTGGACGTCTTGCGGCTGAAATGATGAAGATAGTAAATCCACATTTCGCCAGTTCAAATTAAGTTCCATGGAAAAAATTGCAAACAAGATATTCAGCACTTAGTTCGCTGAGCGCAGATTAAGTAAAGCGTAACATTCAATATTGACTCTCATGGCGCCTGATAACAGCGGGCTCAAGTACTGCGCACATTCACAATGATAAGAGTTGCGCTTTCCCACGGTGTTTACCCTCGATAACGAAAATAGTACTACAAGGTGTAAACGGACCTTTTACGAAGCCGACAACCGAGTATTCTGTGGATCAAACTAAGCAACTTTACGGTGCGTACACTTGCAGAGTTGTTGTTGAGATGAAGTACGTAGAGAAAAGATCACTTGGTTGACAGTAGATTTATTACGTATAAAATACAAGTAGAACTGTTGACGATTCCTTTCTCTAATGTTAGTCACCGCGTTGCAGTAATTGCACTCACTCATTAAATGTAATGAGTGTGGTTTTATAGTATCCGAACTGACGCACGTTTGGTGCAGGGCACCGCGTCAGCAAAACGTGTACAGTGTAAGACTACAGCAACTCTACGCAAAATTATGGTTCTCAGGTATGGTCTAGAACAAACAATTACGGGGAGAGCAAGTGCCTTTCGGGCTCGGCTTCGTTAAAGGTCTAAATAGTTACACCCACTATAGGTTACAACAATTAAGAAGGCTCTGAGAAACAATCTAGTCTTAGGATAACCATATAGATGATCTGATTGTTTTCGGTCCTGGCGGCCAATCTGAGCGGAGACCATCGCTAACACAGGGGCTCTCTCTGCTCTCACTCTCATATTCAGACGGGACGGAACATAGACACGAACTGTAAATGCTTTAATTGAAGTAAATGCTTGAGATTGCTTAACTGAATAACTTCCAACAAGATTGAATCATCGAAGAATCAACGCCTCCGGCCTCCCTCAGTAATTGTGATAATGATGATAATATCAGATGATTGACAGCCACATTCCCACGCCGCCGCCGTTCATAATGAGCATTCTGTTCATTCGAGCAAGCCCAAGAAAAACATTTATATAATAAACACAGGACCTGACTGCGTGAAAAGTTTTTAATTTTCCGGGGTGCTCAGTTCCGGCTTGATGAATAAATGCTTCATGGCATTTGCCAACTGCTGAAAATATTCGAAACCAACAATAACTTTAAACTCATGCCTGTATTCCTCGGATGAGCAGGCAGAGTTGTAACTCAACCAGACTTCAACATAAATGTGTATTTTAATTATATGTATTGAGAAGCTCGTGGCTAAATAATAACAGACATTCGGGTCGATCTCCAGGTTAAGCCGCGCTTGCCTAGATTGGTCTGTAGATGGGAAACCATCCGTTCCAACATACCGAGTTTCCTTGGTGCCTCGAAAGGTATGTTATGCCGATAATCCCGGCTGTCATGTGTAGATCTTTGTCATTCGTTACAAGTAGGCAGTGGCCCGAAAATCTGACAACTAGTCTTACGAAGGGGTATCGTATTAACCAGTACTAACTTGGTCGTGGAGGTCAGTTAAGCAGTTGCTCCATGTAACATACTGGTTTTCAGCTGCATCTGGTTAGACTGGAAGCTGACCCCAACATCATTGAGAAAAGGCAGGCCATACCTAATACCTATTACTACTAATCGGCCCTGAATGGCTCCTAGCTGACTTGGTTAAATGGGTTTTAAATATTAGGCCTTGTTAACTTCCGCCATTTTATTTTAAAATAGCTCCACGCATTAAACCTATACATTCATCGAGAGCTGGCATCACTATAAAAAAAAATGTGAGATTGAATATTCTAATTCGCGTCACGTTTCCGAGATATAAGCCATCAAAGTTACAATCTTCATCACCAGTGAGAATAAGAATAATTTATTACAACAACAACAATATAGCGTAATCTCGGAAACGTGACGTTTTAGAAGATTTTGTCTGTAACAAAACTTGATTTGATTGACACTAGCCATCGTTTGCCACTATAAGGCTCCGTTTCTACCAGAGATAAGCGAGGGATGTGTGGAACTAACCAGTAATATCGCTTCTTTTTCACAGCTTGAGGTATTCTAGCTATGTGATTGGTTAGTTACAAACACAACCCTCGCTACGCATCCTCGCTGAGCTCTGGTGGACATGCAGCCTGGCGCAGGACACACAGAAAAGACGTAAGACGCAGACGGGGCGCAGACATTATGTCTTTCGCGTCTTTTTCATACAAAATGGATAGAAGCGTCGCGACGCAAAACATACAGAAAAGGCCGGGCGCGGATACGACGCTTGCCCGACTGCGCCTTGTGTAAAAACAGATAGAAAGGACGAGGCACGGACGCGAGCGGACGAGGGGCAGCCTAGAACGCTCACACCCCGCGAGCGGGGTGGGACACGGGTACCGAGAATCGCTCGTCGTTCTCGTGGCGCCCGGCGTCCGTGCCTCTGCCTCGTCTTTTCTATATGTTTTAAAAAGTCGCGATAGTGCGCCGTCTGCGCCCCGTCCGCGCCCCGCCCTCGTCTTACGTCTTTTCTGTATGTCCTGCGCTTAAGATCGGCGATGCTAAACCAGTTCAATCTTAAGAACATTCTGAAATAGAGAATTTCCACTTTCTGCATAACATGATATACAAGTTTGGACACCGCGTATTGTATTATAAAATCTATTGTACATCTCGGTTCGCGCCTCCGGAAAGTTTTTCAATTATAGACGAATCTGAAGTCAGGCACCAGCTGCTTATGTTACTGGAACTTGGGAATGGGAACTCGGACCGGGGAGGCGTCGGGATGTTAACGATGGAATCTTATTCTCGTTGTGTTTACTAATCATACGAACATCTACATAGGGATTCGGAGAAAAGAGGATATTGTTGAATTTGAATGTAGATAGCTATAAGAGTAGAGGTAGACCAAAGAAATAATGGATGGACTGTGAACTAGAAAGGAGGTGACTGATGAGATGACGAGTAATAGAGCAGTGTGGAAGAGGACATGCTCACAAGAAGTTGGGATAAGAGCAGGACAAATATGATGATGATCTACATAGGATGTTGGAATTCATTCTGCTGGTGGCTTTTGAACCGACTTCCAAAAGGAGAAGGTTATCAATTCGTCTGAATGTTTTTGAAGTGAAAACTTCTTTAGGCGCGTTGAGCACTTTTTGGGTGAACTCATCGTCGTAGCACTCGTAGCATCCGCTACGGCGTAGCACCACATAGGCATGCGCGGAGCATAACCAGTGCTACGACTGGGGCGGAGCCTGTGTACTTTTTGTTTTCACTTCTATCAGCGGTCCCCAAAGACTGCTCCGATTTATTTTTTGTATGTATGTTAAGCGATATGTTTATGATTCTTTGTTTGGAAGAATATTATTTTGCATCTTCACCAAATTTAAACGGGACCACCCGTTTAAATTTGGTGAAGATCTGATGCTGATCTTCGGAGATATACAATGGAACTCTTCAATAATAGACAGCCAATCTGTCGTGATTGCTGCAATCGCTTGAATGTTTATTGTTTACATAACATCATAACGTGACATCACGCTTGTATGCTCTGAGGGGGTACGCAGATGTGTACAGTACAACCAGATTTCGACTTTATGTTAGTTTCCATTTGAATGGGGATAAGCCTATTTATACCATAATTATGTATTGTCAACAATGTATATAATAAATGTATAGCAAATATTTGTATAGGATATTACAACTAAAAAAAAATTGAAAAATTAAAAAACTTTTTTTGCAAAAGATAAAACCGACTTCATAAAACAAAAAAGCTTCAGAAGTCGGAGGCAAAAAACAAAACTGAATCAATCAAACAAGTCACCCACTTAAATGGTCTCAAAATAAATTTAGCTTCAAGTTATTTTAAGACCTTTGGTAAGACTGGTTGTCAGACTTTCGGGCCACTGACTACTTGTAACGAGTGTCTTTGTAAGATATACAAATAACAGCCGGGACAAACGGCTTAACGTGCTATCCGAGACACGGAGGAAACTCAATATGTAATTTATGTGATTCACCTTGAAGATCGACCTGTGTGGCTTTTATTATTTAGGAACGAACTCAACAGCTTAACAGGTTGAGCTTAAGAAGAAAAGCCGAAGGAAATAATAGTTCGCCTTAGTTGGTTAGGGAGCGCTAGCGACAATGGAACTCCAACATTGTGTTTAGTACAATTCCCAACATAAATTGTTTGCATTTCTTTTCCTCAACAAAAAGTTACTTCCCTAAACAATAGAAGATGAAACAATATATACGACCATCCTTCCTGATCACCTCTTAAACATTTCCTCCCCTATTTCCTTAAACACAAAGTTCAAAATCGCGTTTACATTACATAAACGTTTACCATAGAATCACTGCAGACGTCACACTTTCCTAATCGATTCTCTAAAGGTGCCTGTGGGTGTAGAACTACCCATTGTATTTTGAACCTTAGCAGTCTAACTATAAGGTCCACATTTACACGTGTTCGTATTTAAGTATTCAAGAACTTGACCGTGAATTCTGAATGTAGGAAAATGAACTAAATAATGCAGAAGGTGTGGTCTATACAAAGATGTAGCCAAACGAAAATGATTTATATTGCAGTTACTTAAGACTGCTTACAACAATTAGACACTTCAATTAATTGGAGACGCAATTAGTATGTAGACTCGCTCACTTGGCCCGTGGCGACGCTCGCGTTTATTTAAAATTTGAAAATTTATTCGGGTTATACACTCAGCTTGTAATAATATAATTATGTAATTCAATCATGATTCGAAAGACATGTGGCGCCATCTATTATCATTAGAACTATATATTTAGGATGTTTGAATTTTAATTCCCTTAAAGTCAGGCGTGCTGTTGGCCAACTAACAATTGCGTATAAAATTATACATGGTTATACCAACGCTTCGGAATTACATGCTGAGCTGTGTCAATTATTTGTTCCAAATAATTATATTCGCTCTAGGAAACATAAATTGTTTAATGTTCCATTTAGTCGCACTGTAGCCCGATCCACTTCGCCTGTACCACGTATGCTTACGAACCTCAACGCTCTCGTGGAGACCAACCCTGGATTGGACTTGTTTGCTGATGAATGGAAGACGATATTATTGGAATGTTTGTGGTTCTGCAAGAAGACCGAGTAAAAGGATTAGGTATTTAATTTAGTGTTAATGGTTTTAAATACTGTACTAAATAAATAAATAAATAAATATTCAGTGGTTTACCCTTAAAAATATAACAAATAAACAAACTTACTTTCACATTTATCATATTAGTTAGGTCGACACCAGACGCGCCGTCACGTCAAGGCACGTGTTATTGACTTCCAAGTTAGCCGCGGTTCATACGGTCAGACTGCCGGGCACCTAGGTCTACGGTCGCAAGTGTATGGCCCCCGACAATTTACCCGGCTTATCACCCAAGCGTCGTCGGGTCACCGGCGCCGGCCGTCCGGCACTCGGTGCGTATAAAAATGGGCTTAAACTAATGCCTCATTACCGGTTTTCCACGAGCTAAACGCTCAAATGGCACGCGAAACTTTCGAAAGCGACTGCTGAAAAAACAAATTTAAAATTTAACATTAAAGCTTTTGTTAAAACGTAAAGAAGAAAATTAGGTTTATCTATCAACAACAACATTGAACGTGTATACAAAATGTTATGTCCGTGCTATTGATCGTTGAGGAGTTCTCGTGAGAAAGCTATCCTGGCTGCAGGATCAAGTCATGTCATGTCTGTCATAAAAATTTATTGTCACCAGAACTAATAGTGTGTGCAAAATTTCAGCTCAATCGGGTACCAACAGGTGGTCGAAAAATGATTTGCAATTTTGAAGCAGACAACGTACGGTCGACATTGCTATTTGGTTTACATTTTAACATGCAAATTACATTGTAAAATATAAACCAAATAGCAATGTCGACCGTACATACATAATACGATAAAAGCTCGTAAATAGGGTTGCGCCACGAGCCACTGTAATGCGATGGTCCTCTCGCGGCAGAAAAAACTGACGCACGCAAGTGACGCATGATGCAAGTCTAGTCGTATTGCCTGATGGGGCCGTGGACAGGGCACCGGCTGTCCGCTAAATAAGGATTTAAAGTCGAGCCCCATTAGACGTACGGTCGAACAAGCTATTTGGTTTACATTTCACAATGTAATTTGTTGGTTAAACTGTAAACCAAATAGCTTGCTCGACCGTACTTACTGCCCTGCATTGAGATTGTGTCGGGTGGAGATATCGATTGAGTTGTGAGTTCTGCGACCTGCATCCCAGAGCTATCCACGTGTCATGGTAATTACCGGCGCTCTTCGCTGGACTCCGGTGCTGATGTGTAAAATAACGACGTCCACCAATACGTGCAGATTGACAATTTTCGAGCGAAGAAATAGTTTACTGAATTAAAAAAACTAGATTTTGTCCGCGTGGAGGTCAGATATTGTCCCACTGGATCGTACTACCAGGATGAAAATTATTGTATGTCTTCAAGGTCAGCCATCAATCAACTCAATCAAACCAACTTAATGTGTGTACGCGGCTGGTGGCTGGTGGCGGCGCGGTGGTGTATCCGGCTCGAAGGGCCAAAATGTAGTGTGTATTTTTTTTATTTATACTAAATGGACCTACTCTTGACCTCAATCTAGTCCTGAGGACAGAGATTAGGTCGGAACGAGCTAACCCAAGAGAAGCCTATTAACTCTCGTGTATGTCTGTCACTACCCTTAATGTTATTGTTATTGAATGAATGAAATTAAAAAAATAAATAATAATATTAACTATGCATTCAAATAGGCCATAAGAAGTGCAAATAAGCTAAGTCGAGCATCTCTATCTGCCAAAAGTGTCCCAAGATGCAAGTGATGTTCATCAAAACATTGGTCGTCGCCTTCGCATATTATACGTTTACCGCGAGAGCAAATCACAATACTTTTATTAGACTTTTTGTCTTCGTCTGACTTGTATTTGGTCGATAGCATCGTATTGAGGACAAGACTCACTTGAGCACCGCACGTTACGGCCACGAGTACCGTAACTTACTGCCTCCGTCCCGAACTATCAAACTTTATGCTGCTTTGTTAAAAGGTCAGCATTGATGGGGCATTTGTGTTACCCGTTACTAAAAGAGGGTATTCCTTTTAGATGTATTCCGTTTAGTGTGCTGGTATTACAGGTTTATTGTTTATTGCAAGAGTAGTTCTTATACTGGTTTATTAGTGGTTTCGATTGTTGTCTGTGGTGCATTAGTTACTGAGGTTCCGGGATGGTTAATGTGTTTTACTAACTTATGCCGAGGAGTTCGCTTACTGTACCACAGGATCGTGCTACCGGAATAAAAAGTAAAAGTGTTAATCCAGGTTACAAACTATCTGTGTGCCAAATTTCATCCAAACCCGTTCAGTAGTTTTTACGTGAAAGAGTAACCAACATCCATCCTCACAAACTTTAGCATTTAAAATATTAGTAAGATGTATGGCCTATAGTTATCGGTGGATAGTTCCTCCGGCTGTAGATCTGTATAACTTTAAACCTGATGTATTGTTTATTCCTCCCTATTCAGTCAAACGATTTGCACTCATCGGTTACGGACTATGCATTCAGTAAATACTGATTGCCAACTATATTTTCTTGCCTTGATGATCGATGCTCACTGAATATCGTATCTATACCATAAGTACCAAGATTATCTTGCTTCAAGTGCTGGTTTCTATCAAATACAATTAGCTTCATTTATCATCATCTTCAGGGTCTCAGAACTCAGTTCATTACTCCTGCCAGCTTTAAATCACACAATACCTTTTGATGACGCATTTGAAGACTATATCAGCAAGCAATCAGTAGTCTGACCTTCAAATTATACAGTCGCGTATACTTTGATGATATGATCGTGTTTGTGCACCAGTTCTTTGTTCTGCCACGTCCTGTCTAAGTAACTTTAATAAATTAGTTCGAGGCGACTTGGTTGGACAAATTGTGTGGTAATTGAGCACTTGTGAGTAATATGTATGATTAATTTATAAGCTGCGTTTCGACCCTTACTGGGTTTCCAGTCTGTAAAAAGGTTTTATCTTATAACTATTTGCTACCCTCGCTCGCTCATACACAATACAAAATATACACTATTTTGATGTATATGAGCGAAAAAAAAAGGGCCTATGTGTTAATCTAGACAATATTCAATCTCTGTGCCTTTGATTCAGATCCGTTCAGCCGTTCTGAGTGATTGAGTAATAAATAAATAAATATCACTGGACATTAACACACAACGCCATCTAGTGCCACACTAAGCAACGAGGCTTGTGTCGTGGACACCAGATAGTTGAAATACTACATAGATACTTTTTGTTTGTAAATACATACTTATTATACATATAACCAACATTTATCCATGGCTCGGAAACAAATGTCCATGCTCATCACACAACATTTGCTCCAACCGGGATTCGAGCGGGACCCTAAGAACGTAAGGCAGCCTCACTACCGCTGCGCCATTCGGGTCGTCAAGTCGTAATACCTAAACATCCAAACTTTCGCATTTACTCATATAATAGTACAGTAGGACTTATCGGGGACAGTTAAACTTAACTGTAGCGCACTTTGTTATTGGGGTTTCTTACACTCTCTCAGACACACACTCTCCAATTCGATCAGTTTGCAATTTTTTTATGTAAGGTCTTCTGCATTCTGACTAAAATGTCTGATATACATATTCGCATTGCATTTGGAGTACAGGTGGCCTACCATGACGTCTTAAAGTAAGGTCGTTTTAATCTTGTTCCAGTGTGGGAAAGAGATGGCGCTAGACGTCCTCTATAGCTCCGTCTCTTACCCACACTGGAACAAGATTAAACGATCCTGCTTTAAGACGTCATGGTAGGCCACCTGGACAATCTATTACGTAATTATTAATAACCAGCACCCAGAGAGTAATAAGTTCCCCGTGCTCTCCTTGTTTCCTCCACCCCGTTTGTCTTCAGTGAGGCGTCGGAAATTACTCGCGTTCATTTCCGAGAGTAGTTCATTGTGTATTGTGTCGCGACTCACGAGGAGCGGATACGGGCCGAGTGCTGCGAGACGCGCTGAGATATAGCCGGGAGTCGGCTCCATGCAGCCACTGTGTCGGCGGGAGAAGAGGACAGGGATGCAACCATGAATGGGGAACTGGACAAGTGAGACAAGTAGGTATACAGGGTGTAAACAACCTCATCACGAAGCGGGCAACCAAGCATTCGGTACATCAAACTAAGTTACTTTACGCTAAAATTATTGCTGGGAAACGACTTTTCATACTCCAGCTAGGTCGAAAGTTCTCATCAAAGGTGCAGGAAATTAGCCCAAACATGATTTTTCAATTTTAAATGAGACCACCTTTATATACCTACGCATTTCACAAAAAAAAGGACCATGCATATTGGACTTCTCTGTAAAAAGTTATGCGTGATCACATATAATAAATATACGCGTCGAATTGAGGACTTCCTCCTCACAATTTTTATGTACAAAAGTTATCTACATTAGTTTTGTAAAATTTACGTGGTCGATCATCGAAACCGACAAACAGACAAAAATTCCAAAAATGTTGGAAATGAGTTCTGTTGGTTATTCTTTCACACCCTGGCAATTTATTTTTCGTACAAAAACATTTTTCTACAGATTTATTATATCTAAATAGTTGTGGTATCAATTTTAAATATTAGTACATCATGCACATGAACGAAGAAGACAAAATGCATATTTTAGAGGATTACTCATAAAATACCGAAGCAAAATTAATAAAATGTTCATGGGACCACCGCGCAAGCTTCTTTACCTAATGAAAAAACAATCACTTAAATCGGACCAGTAACCACGGAGAAATAGGTAAACATGACCAAAAAAAAAGGTTCTTTTGAAATACATAACCTCTTTTTTTACAAATCGGTTATAAAGGCACGCTGATTTTGATCGTTGTAACTCTTGATCCAAAACTCGTCACAAATCCCGAGCACCAGTTGCTCATTACAATAACCATACATACAGTAAGTAACGCTTGTATGTAACGCTGACTCGGTCAAGTTCAGACCCCCCCGCCCCCCGCCCCGCGCCTCGGGGACCACTCGCGAACAGTCGCAGTGCAAGTGGGCAGGAACTATTACTTTAGAAACTGCTGTTGTGAATACATTTTCCTGCTAAACTGCGTTGTGTCGTCGTTGCATTCCTGTGGTTTCGGAGTTATAGTATTTGAGTACAGAGACATTTTTATTGTACTAGCTTATGCGGAGTTCGGTTATTGTCCCACGGGATAAGAATTCTACTAATCCTATACTACGTGTTAATCCAAGTTACAAACTATCTGTGTGCCCAAATCTGATCAGTAGTTGCATGAAAAAATAACAAACATCCATCCATCCTCACCTCACAAACTTTCGCATTTATAATATTAGTAGCTGATGCCCGCGGCTTCGCCTGCGTGGGTGTCGGTTATAGCGACTAAAACTTGGCAAATGTACAAAAACCTTCCTCGAGAACCACTCTATCCATTGGTGAACACAGCATAAAAATCGGTGCAGTAGTTTTCGAGTTAACCGCGAACAGACAGACGCGGCGGAGGACCTTATTTTTTACCGACTTCAAAAAGGACGAGGTTCTCAATTCGATTGGTATTTTATTTTTTATAATATGTAGTGATAGTAGGAGTTTCCCCTACGGACTGCGTCAGTGGCGTAGTGCTAGTGACCACAAGCGCAACTGCTAAGCTGAAGGTCGTACGTAGGGCTTGCAATATCCGTTTATTTTTACTATACGGATAATGCGGATAATACGGATATTTTTTAGTTATTATTCTAAATAAAACTAATAAACTTTTGTAACAGGTTTTAATCAGTCTCTCAAGCAAAATGACAAAGAAATAATAAACTATACCAATATTTCAAGTAACAATCACATAAGAAAACTAGTTCACTTTCTAAAATTATACAATAAAACACAGATCCCACTCAAATAATTTGTATCTATTCTTCTCATACTTAAAACAATTCTAATTAAAAATGAAATCTTACATTTATCACAAAATCCTAATCAAATCAACCTATTTAAATCATAATAATTAAATAAAAATATCACTTTCCTTGGCAAATCAGCTCAATTATTAAACAATACAACTATTCGTAACATCCGAAAAATCCGGATGATGATGCAAGTAAAATCCGGATTTGAAAATCAGCGCATATCCGGATAATATGGATAGACAGAGATAACGACAAAATCGCTAACTTCTAATGTTGGCTCGAATCGCTAATCTTAAAAGTTTGGTGATATGATCCCAACTTATGACATTACAAAGACTGTAAGTTCAGCACATCAGCTGACTCGGTCAAGGTCACCCCTCCCCTCCCTGCGCCCCTCCCGTCACCCCCCGCGACCCACGCGCTCCGGAGAGGGTTCTCGAAGTTGACTGGGGGTACGGTCCCACTGAAACAGCAAAGCATCCACAATGTGTACATAAGTGGTAAGTTGTGATCATAGTGGACCCTGTCGGGCACAGCAAAAAACAAATATGAAGAGAGGAAGTTTTGAATAGCCAAACTTATATCCAAACTAAATCCAATAAATACCTACCTTAATAAGGATTCTTACCTTTATTACTGACGACGTTACGGCGACGGTATAGGGTAAACATACCGGTTATCGACCGTTTAAGCGGCTTGTTGACTTCAGAGTTGATTTCTATCATTATGCTGCACTCCAAGACTCCTTTTTTTTTCATTATATCCTACAACAGTGTAGTTACAAAAAAACCTAACATTTATAGATGTATCAGTGATACATAATTAAAAAATAAATATTAAAAAAAATGGCAAATATACCGGCTATCGGCCTTTTCACTCGGCTAACGACCACCAGTGCACTGGTTATCGGCCACCTAATTCACGGTAGAAAAACGACTCTTTTTCAAATAGCTCATTGGGTTTATAATACTACAACAACAACAACAACAGCCCATAACGTCCACTGCTGGACATAAGCCTCTCCCATGATGGGAGGAATTTGCCGTAATCTCCACGCTTGGCAGGCGGATTGGAGACCGCAGTAATGAAAGACTAACAGAAAACGCCGCTGCCCATTCTCTGGTCTACAGAGGCGCAAGGTGTTCTGCCTCGGACATTAGTCGCCTTATACGACACCCGTGAGTGTAATGGGTTGGTTCTATTCTACTCTGCCGGATACCACACGGCTATATAATACTACGAAAGCAAAAAAATAATAATTACATAAAAAGCAGTATATTTTTACTTTCTTGTACGACTTACAAAATTTGTAAGACGAAGAAAAAAAAGAAGAAAAATAGATTAAAATTACTGATTTAAAAATTAATTTCTTTTATTTTTTATTATTAATTTTAGATAGATTAAAATTTCGACTCAAACAAATCAAAAAAATAACTTAGACAATCACATAAAGTCAAACGGCCGGAGACAGGTTTTGTTTTTACCTGGTTATCGGCCGTACTTTTGAAGGTCATATCTTTTAAATTATGAGGTATAATGGCGGCCGGAATCTAGTTTTAAATTCACAAAATTCTAGCTGTTCACAAATATTATCTATGTTGGTGAATTTAAGGTTTCCGCAATAAAGGCAAAGAGAAATTAAGTGAATAAACCGGCTTTGCGACACCCGGTCGGTAAGTAGATTTTGAAATTAATCGTTGACGTATTATGCGACCATCAAAAATATCACAAGTTATGAAAAGTTTGATGAGTTTGGGCACTTTAATATTGAAATTAAACATGCTAAATACACACAAACCAAATCAATCACTAATAAACCAACAGTAACACTTCAAAAGTTAGCTTTTAAAATCAATCCACGTGCTATTTTTTTTTCACTAGAGGGCGCTACAGTAAAACTAGCAAAGGCGTATCTTCCATTGGGGCGAACGCCCGGGGCGGCACGTTATGTATCGCGTTATATGAGTAATATCTATGCTCTCTAAAAGGTTTAATTAAAATCAAAATCAAAACCCAATTTAATAAAAAACCCAAGAATATCCGTCGGAGGCTGCCATCACTATTTTAAATTTCATCGTAAAAAAAATAAGTATCATTATCAACTTCTAAAGGTCCCCCCCCCACTGTAGGGGCACGGCCTACCCAGGTGTAAGGATAGCGCTAAAAAAATTCAATAATTCATGTTATTAAAAACTGCTAGTTCATTTAATGGCAGCCCCCGACGGATATTGTTGGGTCTTTTTTAATTATTTTATCTTTTTTCAATTACTTTTTAACCATCGCGAGTTTTTTCAAAAAAAAATGGACTCTATAGATGGATGTACGCGTCAGGACGACAGTGTGGTTAAGCAGACGCCCAGGTTGATCTGCGAGATGTCATACACAAAAAACACTTTTTAAAGGATAAACTTAACTTTGCTGTTCGATCCCTAGAAATGACTATAGGCGAGACGACAAAAAAAATCTAATTAGTCCGTCAGTTAGATTATCAAAAAATATTTGACCCGTGTTTTTTCTTTTGTTACGTAAACCAAAATTGACGAAGATATGACGCTTTTAAAATTCTCAATACGTCACGCCTTGGTATAATTTTTTGCTAGTTCTGACGTCACGAGCCCCCACTCCCGAGTTTTGATGCGTTTTATCTTTGTCAATATTCATTGATTTACAAAAACAAAAAATACGTGTCCTTTAATTTCCAATACTCTAACTGACGGACTAAATAGATTTGCAATTTTTTGATACTGCCGTCATGCACCAACCGCAAATAATAAGTTTGTATAGTAAAATCGCTTTTTTTTTTGTTATTAAACTACATAATATTTACGGTTTCCAGATTTTTCCCTTTACATGTGCTGTAAAACTTTGCTTTTTGCCAAATTTCGTGATTCTAGGTCAACGGGAACTACCATAAAGGTGTTCGACCCAAAACTTATAGGGTACTTCCGGTTGACCTAGAAATTGTCAATTTTGGTTAAAAGCAAGGTCACAAGTAAAGGAAAATTCCGAAAAATAAAAAAAGTTGATAATTAAGGTAAGTTTTCGCGAAATCTAAATTTGCCCATATCTTTTTATCATGTTGACTCAGGACCTTGATTTTTTATACACCTAATAGAGAATATAGACCTCAGTATTTGGTATAAATTTCAACTTGCTAGGTCCACCCGTTCCTGAGAAAATCGGTGGTGACAGACGGACAAGACCTTTTTTTACCTTTTGAGGTACGGAACCCTAAAAATAGAAGCATTATTGTAATGACAATGTGAATAATGACAGCACTCCTCAAAGGCTATTGACACAAGTCGCTCTGCACTTAGTGTAACAAAACAATGAATATATTTTGACGCCATCTCTTTTGGATCCCATAATAACCGCGCCGTCATTACGCTTCACAAAAACCACTCGAGCGTTCTTTGAACTTATTCTGGTCACCTCTATATGAAGATGTTATTGTTTACTTCAGTAAAAGGACGACGACGAGAACCCAAGAAGTTCTTCATTCCATATTCACACTTCGAATAGGAGCTAGGCTAGTTTAGGCTATAGCTAATGTAATTATTTTACTCTAATATAGATTAAGTAGTCGTCTTTGGTTTCATTTCAATCCCCCGATTGCAGCTAACGTAATTAGGTTCTCAATTCGGTTGTATTTTTGTATTTTTGTTACCTCTATCTCCGTCATCTAATAACCGATTTGGAAAAAAAAAATATATGTGAAATCCGATTGGTCCCATAGAAATTTCATCAAAATCGGTTCAGTAATTGGTATTTTTTTCTTTTAATTTCAAATACGTTTTCTTTATCTTCTTGGACTATGTTGATAACATGATGATACCTGTTTGTGAATGCGCCTTAAATTGTTTTAAATAGTCTATGACATCTGTCATTGCTTGGTCAAGTGGTGTTTTGTGGAGCGAATTATAGAGAGCCCAGTTTGAAATAAAATATCTTTTATTTATAAAAATAACATGGTGTCAGAAGTGGGATAAAATGGCAGAGGAAGATTACAAAGTGCTTCTGGAGCAGCAAACTAAGCTGTTAGCTGCCATGCAAACCCAAATGCAAGTCATGCAGCAACAAATGAGTAACATGATGGCGGGATCCACTATAGACGCTGTGAAAAGTCATGTCAGCGTCCCATGGCCCCAGCCATTGGATGTAGAATCGGGAGACCTATTCGAAAATTTAGAATTCTTCCGCAACGGCTGGGAAAATTACTGCACGGCTACCGGAATGTCTAAATGGGGACCAGAGAAAAGTGAGGTTAAGGCCAGCATTCTTTTAAGTGCAGTGGGCACTGCAGCAGTGAAAAAATTCATGGAGTTCGGACTCACAGATAAGGAAAAGAAATGTGAAAAAGAAATTTTGAGAAAAATGGAAGAAACTATCATAAAAAAAAACAAATGTCATCTATTCCAGATACTTATTTAACTCCAGGAATCAGCTCAGCGAGGAAACTTTCGAAGACTATTTTCTTGCACTTAAGAAGCTTATAAGAACCTGTGGTTATGGTACAATGGCAGACGAATTGATGAGAGATCGCCTAGTGGTTGGAATAAAGGACGGTGAGGTTATTAAAGAGTTATTGCGAAAAGAAGACTTAACCCTAGATTCTGCCCTCAATATATGCCGAGCAGCTGAGAGAGCTACAACTCAGTTGGTAGATCTGCAAAGAGAAAATGTGGTGAATAAGATAAATACATATAATAAAAAAGAAACAAAAATCTAATGGGAAGGCTGAATCAGCAGTAAAGATTGCCAAGAAATTAGTTGTTCAGAGTCAAGAATTAAAGCAAGACTTGTGGTACTGTCTATTGCATCATCGTAATGTTCCTATACAAATGGACAATACTAGCCCTGTACAAAAGTTGTTTTCTAGAAGAACGAGAACTGGACTACCTTGTTTATTGCATCATCTCAAACCTAGAGTGGTTACTGAAGTCCCTAAAAAGATAAAAGAAAAGAAGGAAAGGATAAAGGAAGGTTTTGATAAAAGAAGTAGAACTTTACCGGATTTGTATGTTGGACAAAAGGTCGTTACTCAGCTACGTCCTGAAGTTAATAAGAAATGGACTTTTGGCGCTATAACTAAGAGACTAAATGAAAGATCCTACATTGTGGTAGTAGGTAATAAGGAATATAGAAGAAGCAGATGCCACATCAAGCCTTTCTCAGGAGAAGCTGGCTCTAAGTCAGTTGGCCGACCAACAGAACATACTGCTGAGTACAGGCCCCAGGATAATAATATTACTTTTTCAGATGTTGATACGTTTTATGATAGGCATCCAAATACAGAGTCTCAACTTCAAGATTTAGAGTTTCCGGTACAGCCGTCTACTTCAGATACTACATCAGTTGAGCGTCCGGAAGAGTCCTCGAGGTTAGAAGCTCGACGTAGTCACCGGTCTAGAAACTTGCCTCGTCATCTTACAGACTACGAAGTTTATTTTATAAAGAAAAGGGGATGTTTGTGAATGCACCTTAAATTGTTTTAAATAGTCTATGACATCTGTCATTGCTTGGTCAAGTGGTGTTTTGTGGAGCGAATTATAGAGAGCCCAGTTTGAAATAAAATATCTTTTATTTATAAAAATAACACTATAACTTTTAGTTACAATGTTAAAATTATGTAATTCATGACAAGAATTTGTGTGTGTATACTGCAACTAACTTCACACCTTTCTCTTTCATATCATTCCTCACACAACCCACCCATCTTTTCTTTGGCCTTGCTCTCCCTCTCTCTCTCCATCTAACATTCATGTCCATCACTCTTGACAATCTCTTAACAAGATGCAGGATAAACTAAAGATATATGAATCTGTTGTTTACTTTGGCATGATCTGTAATAGCGGCGCTGTACAACTGTCATTGGACCGATTTAGACAAATGAGATCTTAATCTGTTTGTGTTGGCGCGTTCCATAGAGTATTGAGTAACGTATCTGTTGGGAATTGAAGCTTAACGCCTCGCTTATTAACGTAATTGTTATCGGCCCACGTATATAGATATATCTAGTCGAATGTCATTGGCCCACGTTCTTTCTAGTCGAATGCTGATTTGCAACTAGGAGTAGTCATTAGTCCCTCAGTTTTTCAACCCAAAACCCTGATCTTGTCAGCGTGTCGTTTGCTAAATATGTTTCGCCCATAATTCAGTCAGTATCATCTCCCTGCCCTTGTCCCATGTTACTTGTGGTCGGCGCAACACATGCGCAACACAGTTTTTTCTTCCATTCTCTGTCAACCGTCACGCTATCATTATATTATTAGAATGAGAGGTTTTCTTTTTGAGTATTTAAAAAAAAATAGTTGCCCAGAACTTGCTACTCGGTAGATGGCGTTGAACTGACTACGTTAGGTGCCAAAACCAAAACGCTTGGAAAAAAACATTGCGTCACGTCACATACGCTCGTTGACTCACACTTTCGTTTGCTTAAGCTTCCGAGTATAACCATTACATCCAAGTGAAATGATGTGACGTTCCGTTCCTTGCAGTAACGTACCAAGTTCAGCGCCATCTATCCAGCGACTAGGGAAGAGTTGAATAAGAAAATTCCTCATTTAAAAGATCTCTGCAAGCTAGGCTCGACCCTTGATCGTCCCGTGCGGTCGCACTTGTTTACCCACGAATCAAACGCATTGTTTTATTTTTAATTTTTGTCTATTTCGCCTAATCTCCGAAACGGTTGAACCGATTTTGACGGGACTTTTACTGGCAGATAGTTGATGTTATAAAGTCTAACATAGGCTAATTAATTTATAAAAAAATAATTAGGGTTCTGTGCAAAAAAGATGAAAACTTTTTAAATTGGTAACAAAATCCGATTCAAAAAGGGAAGTAGGTAGGTAATAATTTTTTCCTAAAAATTTCACGCTTTTATAGCTAGTATGTAATATAAGAAGATTCAATGCATTACACAAAATCAAAACTAGCAACAATCCCGTCTTTTTTTTTTTTTTTAGGAGGGACCACTCGCAGTTGCAACGCGCTAAGGTTGCTTAACTGCTTAACCGGACAATCCTGTGGTGGCCAAAAATTACTTTAAGGCCCCCAGCCAGGGCTTACAAACTAAGGATTTAAATTAAATGAACGGTCACTAAGGGCACCCCCTGTGGGGTTCGGGCCTCGGCTTAGTGCGTCATTGATGAGAGGGCAGCAAGGGACAACAGGCTGGGTCGGATCATTAATTGGGGAATCGGTCGTTACATGCTCAGCGTCGCGGGCTGGCTCGTCGAGCAAGGGTCGGGCAGTGATGTTACTGGGGGGTTGCGGAGGGCCTCGGCGGCGGGGCCGGATTCGCGGTTTGTTTTGAGTAATGTGCTGGTTTCCCTACAACTTTCTTGGAGAAGGGTGATGGGATCATCGGGTGTGGCAAGAGTGAGCCTAGGACGGCGAATTCTAGATATCTTGGAGAGGGCGTAATTGGCTGCTGAGGAAATCAGGGGGTTTAGGTGTTTTTCGGCCTTATCGAAAAAACCCTTGGTGAGGCGTTTCATAAATTGGGCTATGGTGGGGATCTTGAGGTCAACATGGAGTTGCTCATTCCTAACGTACCATGGGGCTCCCGTGGCCTTTCGTAAGAATCGGTTTTGGAGGGTCTGCATCTTATGGAGGTGATAGGGTTTGGTATGCGCGAAAACGGGACATGCGTATGTCATGATAGGCCTAATGCACGCGGTGTAAATACGCAATTTGCACCTAAGTGACAATTTGCTACGTGCGTTCAGGACAGAGTGAAGCCTACCGAGAGCGAAGGCGGCACGCGAACGCACCGTCTTAATGTGCTCACTGAAGTTTAAGCGCTGGTCTAAGATAAAACAATCCCGTCTTCAACTCGCTGTCACTTATGGCAGTGAGGCAGCACTCCATTGTATTAGCTTCCCCCCCCCCCACCTCGCGGCACGTAGCGCGGAGCGCGGCGGTTCGGCAGTGCGAGCACAAGACACAAATCAGAAGTTTGTTGACAAGACACGAGACAAACATGGCGGTAGTACGTGGACCGCTGCAGTTTGCAGTTGTAGTGTGTGTAGCGACGTAATAGGGGCCAGTCATTGATATAAACAGTAGGTTGATCATTACATAAGATCACGCCTGTAATCTCCGAAAGGTTGGACAGACATATATCTAGCACACTCGTACTTCGCCAGTTATGCTTAACTGCTATGTTGCAAGCCTATTGCCCTCAACCGGGCCCAAATCCAGAGTCCGTGACTACCGATAAATTCCTGATGGAAAAACCCAACAACACTTTGCCCGACCTGGGAATCGAAACGAAGACCTCATGCTCAACACAATTCGAAACTGCGGACGTTTTTGAGACGCTGGGTTGTACCTTGGGGTTTTTCAATGATTGACGCTCAAATATCATAACACAAACATACTACCTGTACCTTAATAGTACCCACATTTCACCGGTTTAAGTTATTTAGTCAACCGATCACTAATCTAGGCTCCAGACAGTTACTGAGATTTGTCTTTAAAACCCGGAAACAGTTTTCCCTACTTAGAAATCGAAGCAAAAGCTCTTCCTCAGAAGCTCCAACATCAATACGGCAATAGAACTTCCAACAACGCCAACTAAGTGATCCCTCTGGTACTGTCCTACCCAGTGGAGTGGCGCGAGGTTGGAAGGTAGGGGAGTACAACAAGCTGCCGGCGAACTGACTCATTCAGCAATTAGTCAAGATGGCGGCTTGAATGAGACTTCTTGCTCTACGACGCGCTAAAAGTTCACGAGAATGTTTGTTTAGCTCTGGGAACTTGTTCATCCGAGTGGTTTTGTGGTTATTACAGGAGGACAATTTGATTAATTAACTGGTCTTGGTGAATATTGTAGTGTCCATTTTTTGTGTATCCAAGTCGTGGTAGACCGCGGTGAAGGTCGTGTGACGATCTGATCTCGTTTGCGGGGCGACCATGGCCAGGTGTCGCACAACAATCTTTGCCCAGCAGTGGGACACATTACAGGCTAAGAAAAAAAACGGGTCTGTAAGAGGTCGTCAGTTTAAATCCCGGTGTGGATGGTTTAATTAAAGTGGAAGCGCCAATCGCCACGGTAGCTGTTAGAGGTTGTGGATCTTGGACAACACGTCAGCCGCGTGTCGAATGTCGTTAGAGCAGAGATTAAAAATTAAACAAGTTTGATTTCGATATTGTTGTAGCTAACTTACTCAGCAATGTTTACACTGTACACAACACGATTATTTCAGTAAGATGTCTTTGGATTAAATATACTATTAATTGGACAGCACAACACAATCCATGTCAGCCTTGGAACGGGGCAAGCAAGAGAGAGCAGGGAGGAACGTACCATAGAGTAAGGCATACAGATAACACCAACCGTCAATGTAACGCATAGATTATAAAATCTTAATTTCTAACAGTAGTCCGCGAAATTCGAATTTTCTGAATAAATTGAATTGAATTCGCAGTTCAGTGTCATACGTATAGACCCAGACCACAGGCTGACTGTGTCGTTTGTCGTATCCCTGCGGGGACTGGAGCAATGTCTGCATGATTAACACCGAGCCTAGAATAGGTGTAATTAGTGCTAAGCGCACGCACGACTGCTGTGTAAACATGTTTAGCGCGGGAACGTTGAGAGTTAAGACATGCGAGGGTTTTCGCAACTACATCATTATGTCGAGGGTTCCAAGTTTGCCATAGTCACATATACGTGACAAGCAAGCGCCTGCCCTGTACGCCAAACGAATACTTTTTCTAAAATAAAAGCAGCCCAACTCCCTACTCCTTATAACATCAGCTATCTGCCAGTAAAAATCCTGTCTAAATCGGTTCATCCGTTTTGGAGATCAGTATCCCTGTCCCTGTCCAGATTGGCTCCCAGTCCCAGTGTCCTAGAGCACTCGAACATAGATCGCTCTGTCATGAATACAGACTACAGTCTAACACGAGAAAGTGATTGAGTATATCTAAAGGTACGGCAGACGTGTCTTTTCTTCTGGAGACATAACAGACTTTGATCAGTGATGTATCTGTCCTAGCAAAGTTCATCGAAACTGTCACCTGGAACCGAATGCTTTAGCGATAAAGTTGACAATCTATTAGAGGAACTTGACAGATTGTAGTAGGTTGATGTTCTGCTGTCTGAATTCAATGAGACACAAATTCAGAACAACTATATACATAATTATCCGTAGGCCATAAAGGGTGTAAAAACCTCTTAACGAAGCTGAAAGGCACTTGATGTCCCCGTCATTGCGATCATTGTATATACTTTGTAAGCGAGATTTGCTGCGGCGAAAGCAACCTTTCGACATTTTAAACGCCAATCTATACACTGTGTGATTTTAAAGTAACAGCTTTTTAGCATTAAGTTCAAACACAAAGTAGCTACTGTAAAACGTTGAGGAGTTCCCTTGACTGTCCTTCGTCTTCATCATCAGACCCCTAATGACAGTCACAACCTATCTAGGTGTAAAGTTCTCATCAATACAAATTAGTCAAGCCCAAACACCAGGTAATTGCTGTATATCGTTGAGGAGTTCCCTCGACTGTCTTTCGGCTCCATCATCAGATCGACTCCAGACCTGCATTAAAATACTTAATGACAAAAATTACAAACGCACTAGTCACCAGTACGATTTTCGAAGGTTCCCCTCGATTTCTGTGGGATGCCATCATCAGTCCCTGGTTTCCTTATCATGGTACCACCCTTGGGATATCTACTTTCCAACAAAAAAAAGAATCATCTAAATCGGTTCATAAACGACGAAGTAATCTGCGAACACTCATAAAAAATAAAATAAATCCTGTTTTAGAAGTCTGTAAAAAAGATATTTTATTTTTGTTTTTCTGTCTGTTTCGGCTAATCTCCGAAACAGCTGAATTCATTTCGAGGACGGGGCTTCTGGCAGTTACTCAATGTTATAAGGCCTAACTAACAGGCTAACTTTTATTTTAGAAAAAGTATTAGGGTTCCGTAATAAAAATCAAAACCTATGAAATACGGAACCAACATAACCAAAGAACCAAATACGGAAGTAGGTACCTTATATCATCATCATCAGCCTATTAATGTTCCCACTGCTGGGACACAAGCCTCCTCTCTATGAGAGGGAATGGGCACCACGCGGGCCCAGTGCGGGTTGGTAGACGTCAAATGTCTTCGAATTTTTTGGTTCTAGGACATGCCGGTTTCCTCACGATGTTTTCCTGCACCGTTTTGACAGCAGTGGTGATGAAATAAATTACACAAAGTAATGCGCCAGCCTGGGTTCGAACCCACGACTTACTGTTCGTAAGTCGGGGCCGCCACCACAGGGCCACCGCTGGCTGCTACGCGGTACCTCATATGTTTATAACAAAAATAATTTCACGCAGACAGAGATCGCATTTAGTAACGAATATGATGTAGTAGTGACTCCCAAGTCACGAAACGTCTTGGTAAGAGATGTTACTAAGACCAAGGTCAGATGGTCAGACCATATCCCTCTTGAAACCATACCGGCACGCGCTCGCCTGGCACCGCGCCAGCCGCCGCGCGCCGCCGGGCTCTGTGAACGATGCACTATGCAGCGCCCACACCGACTCGCTGCTACTCCAGCATGCGGATGTACCGCGAGCACCTTGAACACGTACCCTGGCGGGAGAAGTCACAGCAGCGCAGATGCTTCTAGTTCTTCTCATACAAAGACTGAACCAGCATTGGTGTCTCGCAGCACACACCGAGTGATCATGGCTCTTTTGTTCTTGGTCGAGACTATGCATTCCAGAAAGCCTAGACACAATGATCAACACCCGCTGGTGTTAATATAGGAAAGTGGACCATTTTTATGAGGTAAAGTCTGGAGGCGCGGGCGTCGCGGGAAATGGAAACAGTGGAGGGAGACCTTTGTCTAGTTTGGATTGGATGTAGGGGTAATCTTCGTAGGGACTACTGATCCGATTACGAAAATTAACACCCTAATAACAAGCTACATTATCCCCGAGTATTTTAGGTTATATTTAAAAGCATTCCCGTCGGATAATTTACGACTATAACGCGAGATTTACAACGTGCAACTTAAATCTGAAGCGACAATATCCATGAAGTATACTAGAACAATATGGAGTAGACACGTACACACTACGGCTTGAATCGGCTTGTTAGGTGCGTTCGGGCCTGGTACGGATGTTCTGTAACACAATGTGACGGCAAATGTCAAAGGTTACAGTTATGTACGTAACGCCGCCGCCCTTCCGGATGGAGCCGGCACGAGTTCCCGGGAACCACTCGCTAACTCTGACTGCTCCCGAGAACCACGTTTGTAAAAGTAACGTGTGTGTGTCTATACGTAACTTGTACAAGTACATCATTCTATACTCATATTATAAAGCTGAAGAGTTTGGTTGGTAGTGTTGGTACTACTGGTTTTCGAATTGAAAATTACTTTAGTGGATAGCCCATTTATTGGAAGGCTAAAAGGAGCGGAGCATCAATGAAAAACGAGAAAACCAGTAGTACCAACACTACCAACCAAACTCTTAGGAAAAAAAAGAGGAAAATAGTATTTCTATAATCACTAGGACATGACATGGTAGTTGTCCATAACCTAACGTAACATCACGCCTGTAATTTCGAAGGGTTAGGCAGACATGTACTTAATAGTACACGGGCCAAGTCCAAAGGGAGGGTCATTATTTTAAAGGAATTATTGTCCATATTGATGACTAGCACTTCGCTCGCGACTTCGTCCGCAAAAATTGTGAGAGCTCGGCTAATTGTGATAGCTCGGCTAATTGTGAGAGCTCGGCTAATTGTGATAGCTCGGCTAATTGTGAGAGCTCGGCTAATTGTGATAGCTCGGCTAATTGTGATAGCTCGGCTAATTGTGAGAGCTCGGCTAATTGTGATAGCTCGGCTAATTGTGATAGCTCGGCTAATTGTGATAGCTCGGCTAATTGTGAGAGCTCGGCTAATTGTGATAGCTCGGCTAATTTTCATGATTTAAATATAATTTATTTCACCCGCGTAGTTCCCGTTCCCGTGAGAATACGGGGTTTAAATACCTATAGCTTATGTTATTCGCTGATAATGTAGCTTTCCATTAGTAAAAGAATTTTTAAAATCGGTCGAGTAGTTTTTGAGTTAAGGCCATTCCAATCGACCTGTTTTTGGTTGAGTCTTAAGGTATTAAATAGTCGTTGTTTTAATCCAGAAAAAAATACACACATCAAAAAAGTTTCTGATCACTGGCTGATATAATATTTTAAATTGAACTTTATCAAGAAAAAATCTTTGTTGTGTGTTTTCTTTATAAATAGAAATACCCTGTTTGAAATTAAAAAATAAAAATCTATATTTTTAAATAGAGAATCTGAAAAGAAAAAGAAATCATAAAATAATAAACCGCAACAAAAAAGATTTCGATTTTTAAAAGTGATCGGTAATTGCATGTTGCAACATGCTGTACCTGGATGCAGATTAGTGTCCGAGATGGTCTTTTGACGAAAGAACCACACAGATTTGAGTGGACCTGTCCAGTCAGTGCAAGCATTTGTCAGTTATCGCGTAGCTCGACTTATAACTCAAGGAGCTCAACTAAACGACGAACAATACCAAAGAAAGGACATTTGGGTAGGTCGCTTATAGTACTCAAACTGCCAGACAGTTGTGGGGAAAAACAAACAAAAAATAAAATGTCACCCACATGGTCCCCACACTCCCCACATTCACAATAATCAAATAAACACACATAATAAGTACTTTTCAAAATTAATTTCAATAAAAATCACAAAAATCATTAAATGTCACAAAGATAATAAAAAAAAAGTAAAATACTTAATAAAATAAGTATTCATGTCAAATAGGTAAATGGCATATCAATCAAATCATTCAATATCAAAGTGTATAAAAGAAAGGAATTAATAATAAACAAGCGAAGTCCGAAATGTCGACTTCAAACTTCCGAATGTTATAATATTATCCAGCAGAATATTGAGCTAAGTAAAATATTCGTGTCCGGTGTGGAATGCAGGAAGTGCTCTATAATTGGGAGCTCTCAGAAGGCGAACAGTTTAATTGGGAGTTATTTCCAGCGACAATTGTTTCTGTTCTATTTCCATAAGAGGGAGCTTTGACCGAAACTGGGCCGGCAACGATTTATTGAGATTTAGAAAGATAGAAAGAAATATGTAGTATTTATTAGTCCGCATAGGGCAGAACTAAAAAAAAAAGAAGATAAAAAATAAGGTCATGTACGAGGCTAAAAGCCCCTCCCCTATCTCAGCATCGTGCAGTAACATTTAAAAAAAAGTCACAGCGCTGGTATTCTGATAAAAGCCAAAAGCCAACTGAAACGTAAAAAATAAAAAGACAGGACATTTTGACTGCAACAGTCTGAACCCATTAAATAATCTAGACTAAAATCATTACGTTACGTTACTACTGTTGTATATTTTGCAATTTACTCAAGGAATTCTAGACGATGGTTATAATAATATACGTAATCGAATTTTCTACAAAAAAAAATAAAAATAAGTTAGTGTTTCTTCATGAATCATAGCTACCCTATTTTTTATTTATACACCCGGGGTAACACAAGGATTCTAACGATACCAACACATCGAAATCGGTTGAGGCGTTTAGAAGTTATGGTGGAATAAAGAAACTCACAAACACATGAACCCTGAAAACAAAACACTCCTTTTTTGGGCAGTCGTGTAAAAAGTAATTTACATGTTAAGGTGGATGCTCCAGGGTAGCCCGCGAAATTCAAATTTTCTTACGTTTTTTGCAATTTGCAGGACAGTACTAGGGTTAATGTTGATTACAATATTATTTGCGGCTGCAAGACGTATGTAGTGACAGAATTATAAAGATGTGGTGTAGAAATAACATTTTCTGCTTTTTTTTTGTTTCCTACACCTTTTGAACTTGGAGGGTTGTATTGATGACTTTGATGATAATAATTCTATAACTACATACGTCTTACAGCCGCGAATAATATTTTAATCAACATACAACCTAGCACTGGCCTGAAAATTGCAAAAAACGTAAGAAAATTTGAATTTCGCGGGCATCCCTGGAGCATCAGCCTTAAAGTTTAAACGTTGACAAATAAATCGTTCAGTAAGAAGTTAAACAGCGTTTCATACGCCCTCAAGCATTAGGCTAACCACGTGGCCACGACCTGCGCGCTCAAGCGACACACGTGCGACAGTGATTGCGGGGGAAACCATTGAAAGAAGTAGTCAGTGTGAGCTACAAGAGCATGCCATCAGGAATCGTCACGACGCGACTCGACACGCGAAGAAAATGAGTCGCGCGCGCGTTTCTCTTAACGCTCAACTCAAGTTGCGTCGCCCGAAGCCGTAAGGCTGCGTTTCCAGAGATGTGCATAAAACTAACCAATCAACACACACACACACACCTTAGTCTAAATGTGAAAAAGCAGCTTTTACTATAGGTTAGTTCCACACGCATCCCTCGCTACGCATCCTCGTTCTTCTCTGGTGGAAACGCAGCTTTAACGCGGCGTGATGTAGGCTAATGATGTAAATAGTACAATTTGGAACGTTTCGGCGTATTATTTCTTTTAGTAGCTATTCTTTCGTCAGGAGGGAGGCACGTTGTGTTGTCGTCACGTGCTCCTCCCGACAACGTGAGCCCGCTGAGGGAGGCGCCGCGACTGCTTGCGAAACGAGACGACAACTTTTATGAACGCGCTTTTATTTAAGTTCACCTGTTAGTATCTACCTGCTGCCGCACGTTTAAATGGTTTTCTGCGAACTTATGTTGGGCAATTTTCTCGTAACTTCTCACCTTTCAATTTTAAACTATAGCTAGCACCTATTATCTATACCTTTAGCTGGTGGTGAGCTAGAGGAGGATAGTGTTTCCCTGTTGGTACTGGTGTTCAGCTTCATTGGTTAGATTGGAAGCCGACTTCAACATATCTGGGACAAAAAGCTAGGCAGATATTCTTTCTCGTGTGGTTAGTGCCTAGCCTGGTGTTAGAGTTTTAATGCCGCCCATCTGCCTCTGACTTGGCTTTACATGCCGTTGAGAATGTTTTCTCAGGCGCTGGATTATTTTTACTTTAATAAAACTGAGAAGATTTCAGAGGTGTTATTATACTGGTAGATATAGAAGATGTACCAATTTATTTTGATCTCTATCTAGCATCGTGGGTAGTCACAACCACAGGTCTTACAAGGCTGGGGCTGTTTCAGGCTCAAGATTTAAGAAAAATTAGGCTAAAGATCAAGACTGTTTAGGGAATAATATACAAGTACAAACTAGCTAGGCTACAGGAAAGTATTTGAGGCTCAGATAACAGCAATTTATTTTGAAAAGTTCCGAGAAAATGACGGTGAAAGTGTGATACCATGGTTTGAATAAAATAATTGCCTAATCATGGTCTATTGAAAGTTCCCTAACAGATGACGTGACAAGAATATTCTTTCAGACAGAAGAATCTTTTAACTGAAAATGAAATACATACTACTTACATAGTACATACTACTTTTGTGAAATCAGAAGGCTTAATAGCGACAAGGTTTCATTTAATAAATAGAGTAGTTTCGTATTTCTTCACTTAAGGGAATAATTATATTCGTTATAATTGATATAAGTGTAATTGGTAGTTACAGGTACCTAGTCAGTGGCCCGAAAGTCTTACTAAGGGGTATCGTTTCACCCGGTACTAACAGAGTCGTGGAGGTCAGATAGGCAGTCGCTCCATGTAACATACTGGTATTCAGCTGTATCCGGTAAGACTGGAAGCCGACCCCAACATAGTTAGGGAAGGTCAGGCAGATTATGATTTTGAGACCTAGTGACTACGAGAATTACAGTTATCTAAGTCGCCTACTATGACAGGCTTTTAACTACTTAAATAGAAAGTCGGAAAAGTACAAAACAACAAGCTAAACAGCGTCTCCATCTCCGGTGACGACTCGTAATGAATTTGCGAACTTCAGTAATACGATCGTTTATAACAGTTTCCGATGTCTTTCAATTACTCGACAATGCCGGCTGAGAGGTGCCCTTCGATCCGATAGTAATTGTTGAACTACAAAGCCGATCCGAAGCAATCTACACAGTAATATAGAGAAGAATGTTTTGAATGTTTGTAACGAATAAAATCAAAAACAACTGGACCGGCTTCAAAAATTCTTTCACCATTAGAATGCTACATTATCCCTGATTAGGGGAAAATAAATGTTTCCCTGTGCGAAGCCGGGACGAGCCGCTAGATCATCATACCGGTATTTCACCGAAGTGTTGGAGTTGGACAATGGACATGGGAGTGTACCTATGGTGTACCCACATGTTTCGGCAGTTATTTTTGAGTTGACTGTTAGTCTAATGGTCGACTGCTGAGCATGTGAGGTCCTGGGTTCGATCCCCGGGACGTACAAAGTGTTATAGGGTTTTTCTAATAAGAAGTTCTCAGTAGCAGCCACGGAGTATGGAATCTAGATTTGCGCCCGGTTGATGGCAATATTCTCGCCAAACTGTCAAAGATACTATGAAAGTAGGTACTATGAAAAATGGACTCGAACGCGATTGCGTGTAGCACCCCTGGGATATCTTTTAACCCAACAATATCGTCTGAACACAAATCAACACGGTATCATAAATTAACTAAACTTTGTTTTGTTAGCGTCGCGCGTCGTCCTTCAACAGTCGATGGCAGTTCGTCGCGAGGAGTAGCATGATTGATGATTTTGGCTGTAATGTAGCGCCAAGGTTCCGTCCAAGGATAGCATAACATTACGCCTGTAATCTCCATAGGGTTAGGTCGAGGTGTACCTTATAGTACTCTTGTAATAGTGGGCTTATTGCCATCAACCGGGCACAGATCCAGACTCTGTGGCTGCAACTGAGAAATTCTTAACTGAAAAACCCAATATCACTTTTTGCCCGACCCGGTAATCGAACCCAGGACCTCGTGCTCTGCGGTCGCCTTCGCAACCCTTAAACTAACGAGCAGACGTAACATCAAGCTTGATTTTTCCGCAGAGTTCGGTTCCCTGTATACCGTAGTTTAGCTAATTGTGGTTATTTGTCGCCGATCGGCGCGTGACGCATCCTCCCGCTTCTATTAGGTGACCCCCGCCCCCTCTGACATCTTGCGCCAACAAAATTGTTCTTATTACAACTTCTTGATCATATAGGTACATAGGTCATCGGACTTATGTACCTATATGATCTTACTAGATATTTAATAAAAACGAATCGCATGTCACTCAAAAAGTGTCGATGGATGGAGAGGGAGAGGAAGACCAAGGAAAGGATGGAATGGATTGTGTGAGGAATGATATGAAAGATAAAGTAGTAAATGATAGCGTGATGGTTGACAGGGGAGAATGGAAGAAAAAAACGTGTTGCGCATGTGTTGCGCCGACCAATAATTAAAAGACATGGATCATGCAAGGATACTAAGTAATGATTTCCCGTTCACTTTCATATGTCGCCCCTTTCTAGCCTAAACTGCCTGGATTTAAACAGTTCAGTGCTATCGGAACACTACATTTTAGTATCAATCTAGTCCGAATGACGTTAGGTGAAATGCCAACGAAGTACAAACCTCCGTCCGTTTTTGAATAAAGTTTGAGAACTGCCGCGATCCGTAAGTGAACCTAAATCAGTACGGTAGTTTCCTTGCTCGCTGTTAGTTGCCGATTGCATCCGGTTCTTTATAGCTGCGGAGTTTAAAAAGCTAAATGCTGTCCACTCATACGAAGTCAGATGTTTAAGTGGAGAGTTTGTTCCACTACTGCGTATTCCACCACTGCTTGTTCTCAGCTGATACAGTGTGCTGTTGTCAGCCTTATTGAAAAAACGACTTTTATTTTGATACTTATATAATTATGAAGAATTAGTTACTAAAGGGTGCTAATTAAACAGACTTTTTTTTAATAGCAGTATTCGCCTCTAAAAATCTACATTGCCTTCTAAATTCAGCTACAATTAACGAGCGTCTGAATGATACTATCTCAGCCACTAGTTATATGTAAGCCACTCTAAATACAACTCAGAATGGTGGTTGATTTCTTAGCATCTAAATTTGTAACATGCATTCGAGCAGTAAACTTCTAAAATATTAATATATGACATCAAAAAAGATATTATAATAGTTTTTAACTCTGTACGTTTAAATGTAACTCGTCCCACATTAATTGATCGTCAAAATTTAGCTAAAATTATCATCAAATAGTAAATTATGGCCACTAACAGTTCGTTCGAGAGCAGCGGTGGCGCAGTGGTGGCGACCCCGACTTACGAACAGTAAGTCGTGGGTTCGAACCGACACAGGCGCATTACTTTGTGTAATTTATTTCATCACCCCTGCTCTCAAAACGGTAAAGGAAAACATCGTGAGGAAACTGGCATGTCCTAGAACCAAAAATTCGAAGACATGTGACATCTACCAATCCGCACTGGGCCCGCGTGGTGGATTATAGCCCATTCCCTCTCATTGAGAGGAGGCCGTGTCCCAGCAGTGGGGACATTATAGGCTGATGAATATGATGATCAATAGTTCGTAGAAAACTATTGAGGGGGATAATATACAAAACATTGTAAATACGGATCCATTTTTTTTTTACCTACATTTTGAGAATTACGCGGCAGGGGGGTTATTAAGGGGCAAATTTTTCATTATTTTTGCGATAGGACACACCGTTTTCCAGATATAAGCAAATTAGGACCTGCTCCGACTCCATGACGCGCGCTCGCTACGCTCTGGATTGTCACTGGAAGCTCTCTTGCATAAACTTTTTCTAACATGTATTTTGCATGTTCAGAACGTGCCATAAAAAAGTGAGCCTTATATTGTTGTGTTCGCCTTATTTATATGCGAGGACTAACACACCCACTTTCTGTCACAAATGTCGTCGTCGCTCCGCCGGCTTTCCGCTTACGCTCCTCATGCCAGTTTGCAAGACTTTTAGGACAAATTTAGTTGCTAATTTCACGACAAAAGAATAAGATATATTATTTTACATGCTAAGTTATAATAAATGATGATGTCTATGGAAGCTTGAATTAAGTATATTTTTTTAAGACCTTGTGTTGAAGCTGTAAAACGTAAAATGGTGATGAAATATAAACTCCGTGGCTGACACGCTTGGGTATAAATCATACCCAAGCGCTGTCGAGTGTTTTCTTTTATACAACACGTACGGTCGAACAAGCTATTCGGTTTACATTTTACAATGTATAAACTAGGTGGCAATGTATAAATAAGAAGGACGAGTTAAGATAATTGTTAATCTATATTTGACGCTTTCTATTGAATATTTAGTTGGCGTTGTAAAAAAGACGAATTAGTTTATTAGAGGCTATCTCAATTTCCCGTTGCTTAGTTATAAACAGTCAGGCTCTTTTAGCAGCCTACCATGGACTTGTTGCCTCTGTTTTGCGGTATGGCATTATTTTCTGGGGACAGTCTACCGATAAGGAACTAGTATTTAGAATGCAGAAGCGATGTATAAGGTCAATGTGCGGTCTTAAAACAATACTGATAGCTGTCTTACCTATTTTAAATCTTTAAAAATTTTAAAAATTTCGTCTTTATACATTTTGGAAACAGCTCTATTTGTAAAAAATAATCCACAATTATTTGAAAAACTGTCAGCAGTCAGAAAAAATCCGATACGAACTCAATTTGTAAACCAATTATGTCAAGTGAAATGTAAAACCGCACTAATGCAGAAAAGTTTTTTTGGTATCGCCCCACGCATTTATTATAAAGTACCTGATGTAATAAAAAATATGACTGTAATAAAATTTAAAAGGGCTCTAAACCAAATATTAATTGAGAAATGTTATTACACAATTGACGATTTAAGTTACTACACTGACATTATCATTTTTTTATCCTTCTTATTGACATACGTATCATTCCGATTGACATTATTGATTTTTTTTACATTAAATTTTTTGTTTGTAAGATGTATTGTAATTCTAATGATCTGACATCTTAATTTCTTCAGTATCAATACAATTCTTTGATTTTAGAATTGTATATTTGCATGCCTATGCAACGGTAGAATATGGAGGACTATATTATATAAAAAACCTCTATGTACCAATTACCCATGTTTGCAAAAAAAAATGATTTGATTTGATTTGAATGAGAATTTAGATCACGTGGCCAGTGGCCATTAAAAAAAATTGTGGCTTGACTTATAATTTCTCGTTATTAAATAGAAACCTCATCGCCAAAACTAAAAAAAAAACGCCGAACGCCGCTATCGTCCACACAATTAATCGAAACATGAACCATGTTTCTTGAATAACATATTTTCTCAACAACAAAAATTCTCCTCACAGACGCAACCTTCAACACAATGACATAAAGAATCTCCAAACCCATCGAGAACGTTCGACAAACTTCAAGAACGTTCCAGAAGCATGCTATGAAAATCCAAACGCTGGCGGGCACGCGCACGCTGAGCGGCGAGCCGCCGCGCTCGACCGCCTACTACTACGCCGACCTCGAGAGACTCAAGCGGAAGAACGGCCATCAGGAGCCTGTCCAGGAGGTACAGAACCCTGACGAGCTCAGCGAGTACGTGGACACGACTGAGGTCGTCAACGATGGCGCCGTTCGAGAAGTTCCGCCGCTCAGAGACAGGGGCCGACAGTACAGCCTCCCCGAATACAACACCCCAGAAAATTCTAGAAAAATCGAAGAGACGTATTCCACTGCTGGGACGTTCCCCATGCCTGAACCGAAGGAGAAGGAACCGTTGTTGGCAGAGTTGGAGGTCGTGGGAAGGTTGCCGTTGACTCAGCTGGAGTCTACGTCAGGAGTGCGGCGCAGCAGGAGCTGGTACCTCTGCTGCCCCAACGTGGCGGACGAGGAGATCTCCCGCGAGTCCTCGTGGAGGTACTCCAGTCTGCGGCCGGTGACGGCGCCCCCGGTGCCCGGCCATAACGGAGTCAGCATGATGGTAGGTGCACGGTGGCTGTGGTGGTGGGCATGTGGGGGGTGTGTATGTGGTGCTGTGGTAATATTAAGGCCTCATGAAGATGTATTCGGTCGGCGAACCGGGTGAGGTTCAGTAGAAGACAAAGCCAAGTCTGTGTGGTATAACGACAAACCTTAGGGAGTATCTTTAGCTGATAAGCTGCTCAAAATACGGTTACGGTTTAGAATTTCCGCTAGTTTTTGCTCTTTCACTTCACCACGTAGGTGTGCACTTGGATTTCGTCTACATTTCTATGGATCTATTAAATCTCCACCTAATTTGGGTGTTTTTAATGTCTCCCTTTTTTTTAACTAACTTCATGCTTCTCTCCCTCTAACCCTCTCCATCTCTTCGTTCCAGGTGGCCACGCACAGCTCAGGTCGCGAGGACGTGACCTCCCTGCGCGCTGAGCGGGACGCCCTGGCGCGGGCGCTGGCAGCCGAGCGACAGCGCGCCGCCACCGCCGCGCGGGCGCACGACGCCCGGCTGGCGGAGCTGCACGGCGTCATCGCGGAGCTGGTGCGCAGGCGCGCGCACGACAAGCATGCCAGGGCTATCCCCGAGGAGGAGGTGTCAGGTGAATAGCGATGACAACACGGCCAAGCTTCAAAATTACCTCAAAATGGAGGGGCTTCCCCCTCCACCGCGCGCGATGCTTCACAGTCCTCACTTAGCGTAACAAATTCTTTGATCCTTTAACTATCCAGTGGTGTAATTACATTTTGGATGGAGATGATAGATTCTATATGAAACTGCAACACCAAACTGTACACCCAGATTTTGTTATCAGTCGTTTTTTTGACTTGCCCCCAGTATGGAAGCAATTTTAAAAACGTATTCACGTTAAAATATGGCTGGAACAGCGGGTGCTGAGGGTGGGCGGAGTGTTGTGGGCCATCTTAGTAGAGCGCTATGTCCAGCTGTGTATTGCTACAGACGGAGTTGAGCAAAACTTGTCTGGACAGTAGATTCAGGCTGCTTCTGCTGCCAGATCGATATTATTGGTGTAACTAAATGTACACTTATATTTCTCAGTTATGTTTTGAAGTGCCATGTAAAAGGGGGCGAGCCTATTGCCACAAATCTAGACACCGTGGCTGCTGCTGAGAAATTCCTAATGGAACACTTTGCCCGACCTGGGAATCGAACTCAGGGCTCATGCTGAGCAGTCGCACTCGATCAACGAGGCAGTAATGTAGCGAGATGTCGTCTGGCCGCAGCATACAGACCTGTGATGTGTGTGTCGTTGTGCTGCAGACGAGTGCGAGTCCACGACGCAGCCGGCCGGAGAGCTGGACAACGATGCCGACCACTCCAGGACTGACCAGGTAATCGAAACACTCCACTTCTTTGCATAACCTTAGTGCTTTAGTATAAATACTGAGACGACACGCAGCAGTGATCAGCAGGCCTGTGCTTTGTTCAGCCAAGGACGTCATCAATTCCAACCCCAATTCATTTGTGCTCGGCGCAGCATATCTTCTTCTTCCATACTTCTCTATCACTCGTCACTTTCTTGCCATATTATCCTTCACACGGTCCATCTATCGTTGCTTTGGTCTTCCTATATACTCTTATTAGCCATCTGGTTTCATACTCAACATTGTCCTCGTCCCTCCGCGTCGCATGCTCATACCACGACAACCGACCACCACACAACTTCTCAGTCACCGGCGCCACTATCAGGCTTCTCTTCAGCTAAGGACGTCTTTGTAAGAACATAATGATAATGTTGATGATCACCACCGGTACCGGTGCACGGTGGAGGTGGAGGTGGAGACTAGAACATCTTTACACTTTAAAGAGTTCGGTCAGTAACAATGCTTCATTATCATCATCAGCCTATCAATGTTCCCACTGCTGGGACACAGGCCTCCTGTCTATGAGAGGGAATGGGCTGTTATCCACCACGCAGGCCCAGTGCGGATTGGTAGATGCCACATGTCTTCGATTTTTTTGGTTCTAGGACATCGGTTTCCTCACGATGTTTTCCTTCACCATTTTGAGAGCAGCAGTGACGAAATAAATTACACAAAGATGCTCACTACATGATACAACTTGTTTTAGAACGACACGTCGTCAGCGCTGAGCCCGGAGCTCCCCACTCCTCAGGAGTCGAAGGTGGAACAGACGCTGCCCCCCTCCACGTTCGAGGAGTTACCCACTGATACCGAGACCAGCATACAAGACATCAGGTACACACACTTGGTTTACTTACCTATGTAAACAACCGAGTTCATGATCTATCCGTGTGCTAACTTTCATCCAGATCCGGTCTGCTGATAAGGCGTGTAGAGGTAACAGACAGAGAGCGTAAGTTTTGCATTCATAATATCAGTAAATGTATATAAAGCTTTTGTTTTGTAAGATAGTGGCATTCGCCATATTGAGGCTCGGCTGTGCAGACATGTGCTCAGGAGCTGGGGTGTATCCACCGGAGCAGAGATGTGTACACTGTACAGGTTACTCAAGAGTCACGCCCAGTCTAGCTGTGCGCTTGGCTGGCAAGTGCAGACTGCGGAGGCTGGCTAAACAAATATATGAGACATCTCTCCTCTGTTCAAACAATTTTCACCAAAGCTAAACGGAGACGACAAGTGTGTAGAACAATATTCTATTGGTGTTTGCAACACATCTGAGGAGCTCGTGGCTAAGTAATAACAGCCGGTCGGGTCGATTGTTAGGTTAAGCAGTGCTTGCCTAGGTTGGTCTGTGGATGGGGATGGGTTACCACCCTTACATACCGAGTTTTCTCCGTGCCTCGGAAAGCACGTTAAGCCGTTGGTCCCGATTGTCATTTGTAGATCTTTGACAGTCGTTACAGGTAGTCAGTGGCCTAAAAAGTTGGACAACCAGTCTTACAAAGGGGTATCGTATTACCCAGTACTAACTGGGTTGTCGAGGTCAGATAGGCATACTGGTATTCAGTTGCATCCGGTTAGGCTGGAAGCCGACCCCAACATAGTTGAGACAAGGCTAGGCAGATGAAGATGTTTGCAACACATCTGCTTTCCTCTCGTCTCGTTTCCGCTTCGGTGGAGTCCGGCCGTTGAAGGCTGCGCAAGATTATTCTTCTATACAAACGGAGTAAGCTGAAAACTTCACTGTTTGGTGTTAAACACATGGTTTTGAGCCCGGTTGATGGCAGTAGGCTCGCTCCCTATTACATGCGACTTAAACAATGTGTGTGTACTATTAGGTACACGTCTGCCTAACCCGCCGGGGACGACCGTCCCTTTGTGCCTGTTGGCCTTATTTCGTTCTGTCTCCTGCAGATATGGAGGGAAATTATGTTTTCCTGCTCCTCCGCTATGCTTTTCTGATTAATTTCATATCGGGATCTACAGTTAAAATGTTTCTCTGGGACTTCGTAGAGCTTCATTATCTCGGCGCTTTCTGGTGTTGATTCTGGCGCATTTTCTGTAACTGCACTACTTCGATCAACAATTACCAACTAGATACCGTGTCACGTACAAAATCAAAGCTAAATGCTGTCCGCGTTACAGCTACATTTGTTTATAACAACTATTTTGTGTACCTGTGTTAACAAATGATTATATGACTTATGACGGAGAAAATTGTTTTAAAACAGTTTTAAGTTCAACTTAATTACAACCATGGCACTTAATAATAAATTCACAAATCTTCAAAATATTATCTAATACTTACGATCATACGTCACAAAAAAACGAGCATAGCAATACATTACTCCTGTCACATAGAAATAAAAAGACACAAGTTTAACAACTTTTATTGTGAAATCAACCTTTAGTGGTAACAAATAAAGTACCTTTTCCCGTTATATTGCCTTGCGAGCTACATCGTATTGTTTCGAATAAAGAAATTTCGAAAAAAGAACAAAGTGCTTATTCGAATTTCACTATAGGAGGTATGGAGTCGCGTTAAACACTAAAATAATTTATAATATGAACGTAATAAAATTGTATAATACTTTTTATGTTTTGGGCATCTATGTTTGTTAATTACTTATTATTTTATTAGTGTTCCGTTTTCGTGTATAGGTTGTAATATGTTTATTTGCTTTATCAGTGTTTTTATGTGTCGTACATAAAAATGTAAGTACTTACGCTTGTTGTTATGTATCCGGGCTGGCCAAGGTGTCTATTACTGGATGTTACAAATAAAAATATCACTTAAGTACTTAAGTAATTCCATATCTTTATAATCATCTTTAATAGTAATAATAGTAATGATAATCGATGTTACCATTCCGCATGACGAGAACCTCGTGATAGCTGAGAAAGAGAAACAAATAAAATATCTCGACTTGGCACACGAGGTTCGCGACATGTGGAATATGAACTCGGTTATCATTGTGCCGATTGTCGTGACGGCCAATGGCTTTATAGCCAAGAGCTTCGATGACCATCGATCGAAGTTCTCTTTAGGCGGTTGGATCAAAGGCCTGATTCAGAAGGCAGTACTCCTCGATACGGCTCGCATTGTGAGGAGGTTCCTGTCTCTGCAGCCCTAACCACCGGTGGTTTGGACCCTGCTCCCGACACCGGCGGACTACTATTTTTTTATATTTTTTTGTTTTTTTTTTTAAGAAATATTTAAAAATGTAAATATGCACACACACATGCACAACATACATGCTAAATGAATAAAGATAATAATAAAATGTTGTTAATGTTTTTATGTTTTTTAAGAAATATTTAAAAATAATAAGGTTTAGATGAATAAAGGAGATAATAATAATAATTCATTTATTTCAGATTCATCCTAAGATAACATCAAAACCTTAAAAAAATATTTTGATAAATGAATAAAAAAAGTATTTATTTATTTATTATTATTTATATTTGCTAGTAAAATTGCGAGCTTAACAACTAGTGTTAGTAATAAATAATGGATTTAATAATAATAAAGTGGCTGGTCCGGGTGGACTTCCCGATAATGGCGGCAAATCATTAAACGACTGCGTGCAACCGTAACCAGCGCGCCAGTATCGGCTCGTCCCACCGCCACCGGTCCGCCAGCACGCGCAGGATGGCCGCAAAGCCGTCTGTGTCAGCCGCCGCGAACATCGCGGAGGCGCTGCAGTCAAACTCAAACTCAAAGCATTTATTTCAATTAGACCATTACGACACTTTTGTATGTCAAAAATGCACAAAAAAAACAAAGCTACAGTCACAGTCACAAGACATAATAACTTGAGAAAGTACTGTAGTTGCCCATTCCCTAGCGTAGATCTCTATGGAGAAGAACGGGCAAGAAACTCCATGGACACTCTTTTAAATCAAAAAATTGATACAAAATATTGGTTACATCATTCATGTTGAGATTATACATATATGTGAGAACGATGTAGAAAGACGTGCACATTAGGAGCGTCCAGAGTAAAAGATTAAATCAACAATATATAAATAAAATAATTAAAATGAACCGTGGCAGCTAAGAGATGACCAGTCCCAACTGTCAGCGCCCGTACATGAACATGACGCTTGTATCGGCGCCATTCAACTCAACCATATTGGAGGGAACTAAATGACCCGACACACCTGCCACCATCAGCGAGACATTTGAGCGAGCATGACATTCTCTCAGCCACCAAGGCATATTCAAGTCAAAGAACGAAGAAGATAACAGAATGCAAATGCTTTACAGTACTCACACATGTGCTATGCAATTATACAATACTAAGAGATGGAGTCTATACAGAGCAAGGATATTTTTACAATCTTCTGCAGCTGCCACAATAATTTTCCCAATTAGTTTTCCCCTATGGTTGTGGAGCAGGACCAGCATTGAGCCAAGCATTTTTATCATCAACGTAATCTACCAACTTATACAATGCTTGCCTACATCATCATTCTCTTGCCCTTATCCCAATTCATTTGGGGTCGGCGCAGCATGTCTTCTTCCTCCATACTTCTCTATTTTTCGTCAACTCATCAGACACTTCTTTTTTTGCCATATCATTCTTAACACAGTCCATCCATCGTTTCTTTGGTCTTCCTCTACTCATATACCCATCCACATTCATACTCAAAACTTTCTTCACGACATTTTCCTCATTCCTCCGCATCACATGCCCATTCCACGACAACCGATTACCACACAACTTTTCAGTCACCGGCGCCACTTTCAGACTTCCTCTTATATACTCATTTCTTACTTTATCCATTCGAGTGACACCACACATCCCCCTTAGCATCCTCATCTCCGCGACATCCAAATACCTTTCATTCATCTTGTGGCCCAACATTCTGATCCATACAAGACAGCAGGTCTAGCCATTGTTTTATAAATCTTCCCCTTAAGTTTAAGGGGAATGCGGGTGTCGCAGATTGTTCCTGTGACCTGCCGCCACTTCATCCATCCCGTGTTAATTTTGTGCTTTACACTACGATCTATTTCGCCATCGCTTTGCACTAGTGAACCGAGATACCGAAAGTCGGAGCAGACAGGAAGAGGCGCGCCATCTAACGCTATGGCTCCAGAACTGGAGAGACCGCCGAAATCGTAGAACATGTATTCAGTTTTACTTCTGCTGATTTTCAAGCCAATCTGCTCTGGATCTCAGGTCCATCTTCCCCAACAAGAACAATGTCGTCGGCAAACAGCATGCACCAGGGTGCCTCTTCCTGGATGTCCGACGTTAAAGCGTCCATGATCAACAAGAAGAGGTAAGGAATTAAAGCCGACCCTTGATGCAAGCCTACAGCCACACTGAACTCATCGGTGTTGCCAGCAGCTGACCGGACGTAGGTACAAGATTGACTGTACATAGCACGAATTAACTCTACATACTTCCCAGGTATACCTTTCTCTTTCAAGGCCCACCACAACACATCACGAGGTACGCTACGCATACGCTTTCTCCAGATCAATGAACACCATGTGCAAGTTTTTGTGTGCAAGTATGTACTTCTCGCACAATTGGCGAAGTGCAAAAGTGGCGTCCATTGTTCCTCGACCTGGCATAAACCCAAACTGATTTTGGGTGATCTTACTCTCCTCTCTTATTGTTTTCTCTATCACCTTCTCCCATACTTTCATACTATGTGACATGAGCTTTATCCCCCGATAGTTGTTGCAGTCCTGCACATCACCTTTATTTTTGAAGATGGGCACTAGCGAACTATTGCACCATTCTTGTGGGATCGCTCCTTCATACAACAACTTATTGAAGAATAAATTCAGCCACATACATCAGCAACAGTTGGTCCCTATTTCTAGTAGTATAGTGGTGTCTGTCACCTCTTTTACTGAATAAGTGCAGATTTTTCCTAACGTACATGATATTTTCATAGATGTATTGACAAGGTGCTGCCATGATATTAATTTCCTTAAACAGTTCTCTTAGAGAATCGCGTCTACGTAATTCATAAATGGCTCTGATGGCTCTTTTCTGCAGAATGAATATAGACTCGATGTCTGCAGCCTGCCCCATAGTAAAATACCGTATGACATAATACTATGGAAATAACTAAAATAGACGAGCCTCGCCGTATCAACATCAGTAAATTGACGGATTTTTCTAACAGCATATGCTGCTCAGCTCAGCCGTCCTGCAAGAGATGTTAAATGAGGACCCCATAAGCCCCCCAGTGGCGCGGCAGCACCAGCACCCGGAACGCGTTATTGTATTGAACGCGCAGATCTCTGTATGTCCGCTGTGTATAGTTAACCCACAGGCTGCAGGTGTAAAAGTACTGACAGTACGCTTTAAAAAGCGCAACTTTGACAGTCCCCGTGCACAGTGAAAACCTGCGGGCCAACTTGTTGCATCGGACAGACAGCGCTCTGCGCTCCCTTTCGATATCCACACTGTCCTTAAATACTTAAGTTGCTCGACTTTGTTTAGAGCTGTACCACTTAGAGTGAAATTCGGCACAATCTTTGCAATCTTCATATTAATACAAGTGCTGTTCAGCACAATAATAACATAATTTCCTAACTAATAAACAAAAGTGTGTCGGAGTCTTTATTGATCTGGCCAAGGCTTTTGAAACTGTCTCGATCTCTGCTCTTGTTGACAAGCTAGAAAGGTGTGGAATAAGGGGAACGGTACTTGAAATCTACATGGACTTTCTTACTGGACGTCTGCAGAAGGTTAAAGTGGGTAGTGCTATTAGTTCGGATGTCGCAGTCATCTATGGAGTCACACAGGGTAGCGTTCTCGGCCTCAGTCTCTTCCTGATTTACATTAACGACTTGTGTCAAATGACACCGAATAAAGGCAAAATATTTACCTACGCCGATGACACAGCCTTGGTGTTTCAGGCAGAGACTTGGGATGCCGTTCAACAAAATGCAGAGATGGGGCTCTATAAAGTCTGCTCGTGGTTGAAGCATAACCTATTAACACTTAACTTATCGAAAACCTCATTTGTACAATTCACTAACGCTAGCATAAAACAGCCCAATGTGGCTGTCCAGATTCACACATGCAAATCACCTTTCTCTCAACAGTGCTCGTGTACTTAACTGTACGTAACTTTGGGCAAATCTAAGACGGTCAGATACCTAGGGGTTCTCTTATACGAGAAAATATCCTGGCAACCACATATCGAGATGATCTCGTCACGAGTCAGGAAACTTACATGGGTGTTTAAAAATCTGAAGCATGTAGCTGACAGCGATCTCCTCCGTTTAGTTTATTATGCATTGGCACAATCAGTTATTGTATTGGGGTTTGGGGAGGTGCATGTAAAACGCATCTCCTAAGCCTGGAAAGAGCACAACGGTCCCTGCTTAAAACAATGTCATTCAAACCATACAGATTTCCCATGAAGACATTATACGAGTTGTGCCGGGTATTTACAGTCAGACAACTTTTTATTTTCCAGATGATTACAAAAAAACACGTATGTACCCCCTATGATCCACTTTTGTTTATTATCTAGGCAAGCTGGGACATAATCTACTAACGAGCTAACGGCTGCATCGGTACTTTTACTTACCCTAAAACCAAATTGGGAGTCATATTTTTTTCTAGTAATTTGATGAGTTGGTTATTCAATACTTTTTCTAGGAGTTTAGAGAGCGCTGGCGGCACAGAAATGGGTCTGTAATTTGTTACGCTATCTCGAGCTCCACTCTTGTAGACAGGAGTGATGAGTGCCCTTTTAGATACACTAGGAAAAACGCCCTGCTCTATACATAGCCCAACGATCGTGGTAAAGTGTTGGACGATAATATGTTTTGACATTTTAAAAAATCTGTTCTGTCATTTTTAAGATTCATGATATATTTGGTGGGAGCAGAACCTTAGAATTCTGGACGTGGGGTCTACCAAAATCATTTAAAGTAGGCAAGGTGAGCTCAGGATTGTCAGAGCATTTTATCTTGTCAGCAAGCAACTTTCCGGCAATTGCAAAAAAAATGTTCACAGTTCCAACGGCATCGTGGGAGCTATTACTGTTCTTTAGTAAATCATCAGCAGAAGATTTTTGTTTAGCAGTACCAGTAATTGATTTTATAGCCGACCACGTGTCTTTACTACTTCTTGCATTTTGTAAAAGAGTTTTTTCATAATTTCTTGTACGCTTCCGCAATAGAGCGTTACAGAAATTTCTGTAGCGCTTGTAAGTGACTTCGAGAATAGAGTTATTGGGATTTTTCCTAACCTTAACATGTAGCCTATCACGGTGTCGGATACACCGAATCAAGCCTGGTGTAATCCATGGTTTTATGTTCCTTTTACGACCAGAAACATTACTAGACGTAGTGTTTGTGTCAGAAGTCAAGTTTTCAGTAAAAAGAGTTGCAGCTTCTTCAGCATTAGCCGAAGGAGAAACAAAAAAGAAATCCATAGATTCTAATTGTTTTATTATTGCATTAAAATCTGTCTTAATAATTCTGTTCGATTTCCTTATCAGTTCACGCCTACACGATAAACTAACAAGAATCGAATCGTGATCTGTGACTGGACTCTATGACAGCGACTATGGCTGATCTATTTGTTTCGATCATGATCTGATCCAAACAATTGCCTGATCTAGTTGGCAATGTATGCCCTGGGAGAAGACACAGCCCTGCTGAGAAAAATATGGTGAACTATTTCTGTCACTATTATCAGGCTTAATGTCTATATTTTCATCTCCAATAATAATTATATTCTTGCAATTAATAGGACGAAGTGTGTTATCAATTGAATTCAAAAAGTTGTCAATGCAATAAATTGATGGCGATCTGTACGTAGCCAAAATGGTAATGTCGTTATTAATTGTAAGTAACAAAAAAATTGGATTTGGATCAGGTTCTTCCACAGTACACTTGATATCACTGTTGACATAAATGACAACTTTTCTTGAAAAAATTGGCATGAGTAATTGTCTAAAAGTGGTGGCGGTTTGTGCTCACTCAGCCGGCATTCAGTTAAAATGATTATGTCTGGTTTAAATGTGAGCCTAGCCAAAAGAACAATAAAACCATCCATATTTTTATAAATACTGCGAATATTTTGTTAGATTACCGTCAATGTTTTAGAAGTAGACTTGATTAAATTGCCACATGTTTCCGGATCACAACTTCAAGATTTAGCCACCAACATTTTCTGACACGGTTAGGTACTAATTCATTGGTTTGGGTTGAATAAAATCAGAGAATAGAAGTTCATGTAAACTTAGGGTATACCTAAATCAGGCGACCAGCGAGAGCGTAGGCAAACTCCTATTTTTTTCCTAACTACCTACGCAATGGTGAAACGTAGGTACTACTTACATCTATTGATTGAACCATATTTAATTCATGTGAAACCAGCAAGATAAGTGAATACACAGACAAACCACTTTCTCATAAACATAAATGTTATGGTTAGCTAGCAACCACTTGTGTGTTGTTGTGTAAGATACTTACATGTGCCGTTATATACACTTACGTGTGATGTTATATAAATTGTAATCTATACGTACTTACATAATTCTTTCTAATACTAAATTTGTAAATATCAAAATATTGTAGTATGTTATCTTTGTATGGTGGTACGAGTCAATGGTTCGAATCCAACCAGAAAATATTTAGGTAAATGTAGTGAGAGTAAATAAAACGATATTTGTATGAAAATATTAACCATAGATAAATACAGGGTGTTAAAGTTGTCGCGTGCCATAGCTTAGAGGTGAGTTCAGTATCGATAAAGGTACCCGTAAAAAATTAATTAGGAAATACTTTTTTGAATTATTTTTTTATTTTTTACAGGTTCCTTTATCGATACTGAACTTACCCCTAAGCTATGGCACGCGACTAATTTAACACCCTGTATTATTAATTTATAGTAAGGTACAATAAAAAGCTTTACAATTGAATAAATTAATAATCTTTTATTTATTTAGTACACGTCACAATTTATTTACACGTTAGGTACAGTAAGCGTTCATAAGTGTATAGGCACGCTAAGGATTGTATTGCTGTGAAAGCACGGTCGAGCGTCCGTGCGTCTGTATGTGTAAGTGGTCTCTATACAGTACGCACACCACAGCCACAGAGTTCGCCCAATCGCATGTCGTCGCGTCACACTTCACGAAACATAAAAATATATTTCCGTCTCTTTTACATTAATCACATGATTTTACACAATTAATCAATTTATCAAATGCTCAAAATGAGTCCCTGTTGAATACAAAGTCGCACTCTTTTGATTATTTCGCTCCCTGTCGATTTTTTGATCTTGTTGTGGTGGATATTAAAAATAAACAAAAAACTTCTGCTAGCTCGTGGACACTTTCATACTGGTTCTTGTAAACTATTTTTAATACATAACCCCATTAAAAAAAATCACTCACTCATTTTGAGCATTTGATAAATTGATTAATTTTGTATTAAAAATGTTAAAATTCATGGTCTTCCTTTTATTTCTGACACTATGTTATTTAGCAAAAAATAATCCTTATGATGAAGCCTTTCAATCGGTATGATAAATCTACAGGATTAATATTTTTCTCGTGTAACGGGTTCGATTCCCGGTTCAACCATGTAATTATTTAAATATCTATGAATGCAGTTTAAATTGTTTTTTAAATTAAAATAATGTCTTCTTTCAGTAAAATCTTAAATCTACAATATTCAAGGTACTTTCCCTCCATGTGGCATATCCGTGGGACGCCCTGTATAGTTTGCTTAATAAATAAATTTATATTTGTTTTTAGTTTTTGCTATAATGTAAGGACATTCATCTTATAAATAATTTGGTTCTCTTTCTTTAAATTAACGCTATCTGGACATTTTAATTTCCATGTTTGAATAAAACGACATCTAGTGGTTTAGAAAGTTACTACTATTTACTTTGCTTTGTGTGTAAAGAGTAAATTCATGCGGCTAAATCTTTATTATGTTCTAATCTTTGTATGATACCAGTTAACAAGCACAGTGATTATCTAAAAAAAAATCAAGTTAATGCCCTTGGTGTCGCATATAATAAAGTTATCTGTTAAACATTTCTATGTTAGGTGTAAAAATTGAAAAAGTTCGAAATTGTGGATGTGTCGCCATCTAGCGACAAAATGGCAGTGAGATCATCTATGCATCCACCTTAAACAAAAGTTTGTGCCTATGTTGACGCCAACGATCGCCAAGGCTCGCCAACACACGCGCCAATATTTGTAGCGGCGGTTTAAAATCGGTAATTTTGTTCAGTTTAATGTTATTTGTTAGTTTAAAGCTTAAAATATAATTTATTCTTCATATACTTACCGAAAGTAAGACACTCCGGCCGTTAAATTGCTTTTTCACTTCTCATGCTCTGAAAGTGCTTAATTGTGCAGGACGACATAATTACATCTCGACATTACTATCAGCCCTCGCCTACGGCTCGGGCTGCTAAAAGTCTCGGATAAAAATGGTTCGTTTTGTGCACTTGTTGTAAAATCTACTTTTTCATCCCTTCTATTCGAAAAGTGTCGTTTTGTTCCCCTTTAAGCGGGCGCAAACTCGCAAAGTAGCTCTCACTAGACTTTTTAGCGGGCAGTAATGAGATTTGAATTTGGAACATGAATCGTTCATTGAAATCGAACGAAAATTGTATAAATGACTGGCTGTAAGTGTTTGCTGTACGGTGCGCGGGTCAGCACCCGCATTGTAGAAAATATTAAATTAAGAGCTCGCCCACACCATTGTCGCCACGCTCGCGCACATATACTGTCATTACAAACACTCAAAATACCGGATCACTAACTTATCACTTTCCAAAAAAAATGGTGAATTAGGTGAACGGAGTAGAAGCTTATGGCAGACCCAGTTTTGTTTTCTTTTTTCCACAGCTATGAAAAGAATAGATCCATCATCAAAAAACGCTACAAATTTTAAGTAAACTTTTCATATTAGAATAAAGAGAGAGAAATTAAAAAAACAAAAACTATAAAATATCGAATATAAATCATACGAAAAAAAAAAGAAAAACAAAGTATGCCATTTGCTTCTACTCCATTCACCTATTATAGCAATTTTTTATTTAGAAAGTGATAAAAATGTCATCCTGTTAAATAAGTCCACAACTATATCAATCCCAAATAAAACGCACACACAGTGACAATAAATTTTCAAAATTTCGCCGGTGTATTAGATATGAATATAAATTTGTAATTGACCTTTTTTACATTCATGTCATTTTTTTAATTAAACTTATTCATTAATTACTTAAAAGTGTCTCTTATTTATTTTCTCATAGAACGAGATGAAAAGTAGAGTATAAGACTCGAGAGCAAACATATTTTTCCCTCAAGCGATGTAAAATAGCGCCCTCGCCGTAAAAATACTATTTTGCTCCCTTGTCATACTTGCTTGCCTTGTTTTGCTACTATTTCGGGCATTAGTTTTGCAACTTTTGAAAACACACTGCGGCATTGTGAGACGTGTTTACATTGGCTTTGTTTCAAGCCAACTAAACAAAATAAGATCTCACTTCTCAAGTGAGCTGTTATTTACCGAGACGGTTTTTTTGCGCCGACCCGATATCTAGTTGCTAATTGTTGATCGAAGCTGCACTTACAAAATGATCCTATGGTAAATATAATGTTGGGTTGTAATTTGAACTTTGTCTTGATATATATACAGTAGTCATTTCCGTGCCCGCAGGGTGTCCGCGGAGGGTCCACTTGTGGAGGTGACGACGCCCTCCTTGGCGGAGCAGTGCGACACCAGCCTCAACCTGTCGTCGCGCGACTCCGAAGTGTGTCTCAGTACTGCACGGTAAGCTTATCATTGTTGACGTTTAAAACAGAACTCTCCGTGCTTAGAGTAATTAGACTCAAACTGATAGTTTCATATGTGTGCATAAGCGGCATGAATTTTTGTTCACCGACATGCACTTTGGGAAATCAGGCGTTTTAGAATTTATTGCTCTAAAATTCCGGACAGGTCCAGAAATTTCCGGACGTATGGGTTTCCCCACGTATCATCCATTCCTATATTGTAAATGAAACCCCTATGTTCGTGACAGTAAGGGTGTGACTCCCCCTCAGATGCTGCTCGGGCGGGGCGGGCGGGTCGGGCGGAGCGGGCGGGTCAGGCGGGGCAAGCGGGGCGGGCGGGGCGAGCGGGGCGGGCGGGTCGTGCTTGCGAGAGAGAGGCTCGCCGGACGAGTCGCGCCTCTACACCACGTGCGCCGGTACGTACACTGATAGAGAAAGACACGTGTCTATAACGTGCAAGCGCCACGGTAGGCGCCACATACTAATTTTCAACCGACTTCCAAAAAGAGGAGGTTCTCAGTCGCCTTTTTTTTTGTGTTTTTACCTTAAAACTATGGACTGAGGGAACCGATTTTGATGATTCTTTTTTCATTTTAAAGCTGGTGCTTCTCGTTTGGTCCCATTTAATAATTTTTGTGAACATCTGTTGCTGATCTTCGGAGATATACAATGGAGCTCTTCAAAAATAGACGGCAAATCTGCCGTGATTGCTGCAATCGCTTGAATGTTTATTGTTTATAGAACATCATGACGTAACATCACGCCTGTATGCTCTGTGGGGGTACACAGATGTGTATATTACACTCAGATTTCGACAGTTAGTATGTTAAGTTGGCGCATTCGTGTTCCACGCGCGTTTCAAAGAGAGTCAGCAAAAGGAAGGGGTCCGCAAGGGCCGATGTCTGCCGGGGTTGCGGGACTGTTCGAAAGAGATACCGTGGCCCCGGAACACAAAGGGCGATGAAGGAACATGGATGGGTTTTTAGTCAGTAAAAGTCTGACACTCCCTCCTGCTCCGCCCAGAGCGGGAGGAGTCATTTGATGATTTTCCATCCGTAAAAAAGGTATGATAAGTTCCATATATTATATTGGGGATACGCCTATTATCATGACATGTATTGTTAACAATGTCAAATAAATTCATGGCAAATATTTGTTTGACCGACCGACTCAAAAAAGTCAGTGACAAAAAAACTAAATCAATCAAACAAAGGTCACCGACTTCTGAAGCTAAAGTTATTTTTCACTTTTTTGTGTTTTTTGAAGTTGGTTTTATTTTTTGCAAAAAAGTATTTCTTATGTTTTTTGTCAGTGTCAGGTATGTTGAACAAAATATAAATTGCGGCCATAACAAATGTGTCTTTACTGAGTTATAATCAATAAATCATCAACAAAACCCTCTAAGTACATTTAATTCCATTCATGAAATAGTCACTCTATTTCATGAAAATAAATAAATAAATATCGCGGGGCATTACACTCAACGCCATCTAGTGGCACACTAACAACGCGGCTTGTGTCGCGCTGTGTATACATGTACACTATCAAGCCGGTCCACACCCTCAGGGCGCTGCCCGACGCGGCAGGCCAAGCTGGCGGCGCGCGTGAAGCTGCGCAGGACGGAGGACTCGGACTCCAGCACCAACCAGCACAACGACGACGTATGTACTGCACCACCGGTCCTACCTAAATTATAACGCATTCTTATAAAGGGTGTTAAAAGACTCTTAACGAAGCCGAAAGGCACTTGTTCTCCCCGTCATTGCGATCGTTTTTTGTTCTACACCATACCTGGGAACCTTCTAGTTACGGAGATATTGGGGTCAAAGTTCCACATTTTTACAAGTTTTTTTAAATACATGTTTTTAATTTATGTACTTTACTTACCCTTTAACTTTATTTACCCTTGGGATACCGACGCTAAAACGGTGATTTGAATTTGGATCGGTATTTTATTTAAAATCAGCTGTTCCAAACGACCGTGTAGGTATTGCAGTTTTATAGGAAACAGCAGTTTTTTTTTATTTATATTATAAAATAATACCAGACTAATGCTGTCCCACTGGTGGGCAAAGGCCTCTTCTTAACAGAGAAGGTACGAGCAATGATCACCACTGTTACTCAAAACGGGTTGGTGATTTCAGACTTTATAAGTCCAGGTTTCTTCACGATGTTTTCCTTCACCGATTTACTTGCATTTTTACTATTTTTAATTGAATCAATTGAACCCACAACCACATGCATTAGAGTAGAGGCCTTAACCTCTGGGCCACCATGGCTGACTCATTTTTAATAACCGACGAAAAAATTCTATTGGGGGGGGGGGGTTTAGAATACGTGATTACCGTTTTAGCGTCGGTGTCCTATTGTGACGTGTGTGTGTGTGTGTGTGCGCAGTGGTGGAGCGCTGAGCGACTGGCGGACGTGTGCGCACACGCAGACCTCAGGGAGGCGTTGCTGGCCGCGCAGAGCGACGGTGAGACCATCTTCTGGTTATATAGTTAGTGCCATGGTGTGTGGGCAGGGGGCTGCGAGTGGGCGGCGCGCTGTGCCAGGCTGCGGGGATGATATAGTTAGTGCCGTGGTGTGTGGGCAGGGGGCTGCGAGTGGGCGGCGCGCTGTGCCAGGCTGCGGGGATGATATAGTTAGTGCCGTGGTGTGTGGGCAGGGGGCTGCGAGTGGGCGGCGCGCTGTGCCAGGCTGCGGGGATGATATAGTTAGTGCCGTGGTGTGTGGGCAGGGGGCTGCGAGTGGGCGGCGCGCTGTGCCAGGCTGCGGGGATGATATAGTTAGTGCCGTGGTGTGTGGGCAGGGGGCTGCGAGTGGGCGGCGCGCTGTGCCAGGCTGCGGGGATGATATAGTTAGTGCCGTGGTGTGTGGGCAGGGGGCTGCGAGTGGGCGGCGCGCTGTGCCAGGCTGCGGGGATGATATAGTTAGTGCCGTGGTGTGTGGGCAGGGGGCTGCGAGTGGGCGGCGCGCTGTGCCAGGCTGCGGGGATGATATAGTTAGTGCCGTGGTGTGTGGGCAGGGGGCTGCGAGTGGGCGGCGCGCTGTGCCAGGCTGCGGGGATGATATAGTTAGTGCCGTGGTGTGTGGGCAGGGGGCTGCGAGTGGGCGGCGCGCTGTGCCAGGCTGCGGGGATGATATAGTTAGTGCCGTGGTGTGTGGGCAGGGGGCTGCGAGTGGGCGGCGCGCTGTGCCAGGCTGCGGGGATGATATAGTTAGTGCCGTGGTGTGTGGGCAGGGGGCTGCGAGTGGGCGGCGCGCTGTGCCAGGCTGCGGGGATGATATAGTTAGTGCCGTGGTGTGTGGGCAGGGGGCTGCGAGTGGGCGGCGCGCTGTGCCAGGCTGCGGGGATGATATAGTTAGTGCCGTGGTGTGTGGGCAGGGGGCTGCGAGTGGGCGGCGCGCTGTGCCAGGCTGCGGGGATGATATAGTTAGTGCCGTGGTGTGTGGGCAGGGGGCTGCGAGTGGGCGGCGCGCTGTGCCAGGCTGCGGGGATGATATAGTTAGTGCCGTGGTGTGTGGGCAGGGGGCTGCGAGTGGGCGGCGCGCTGTGCCAGGCTGCGGGGATGATATAGTTAGTGCCGTGGTGTGTGGGCAGGGGGCTGCGAGTGGGCGGCGCGCTGTGCCAGGCTGCGGGGATGATATAGTTAGTGCCGTGGTGTGTGGGCAGGGGGCTGCGAGTGGGCGGCGCGCTGTGCCAGGCTGCGGGGATGATATAGTTAGTGCCGTGGTGTGTGGGCAGGGGGCTGCGAGTGGGCGGCGCGCTGTGCCAGGCTGCGGGGATGATATAGTTAGTGCCGTGGTGTGTGGGCAGGGGGCTGCGAGTGGGCGGCGCGCTGTGCCAGGCTGCGGGGATGATATAGTTAGTGCCGTGGTGTGTGGGCAGGGGGCTGCGAGTGGGCGGCGCGCTGTGCCAGGCTGCGGGGATGATATAGTTAGTGCCGTGGTGTGTGGGCAGGGGGCTGCGAGTGGGCGGCGCGCTGTGCCAGGCTGCGGGGATGATATAGTTAGTGCCGTGGTGTGTGGGCAGGGGGCTGCGAGTGGGCGGCGCGCTGTGCCAGGCTGCGGGGATGATATAGTTAGTGCCGTGGTGTGTGGGCAGGGGGCTGCGAGTGGGCGGCGCGCTGTGCCAGGCTGCGGGGATGATATAGTTAGTGCCGTGGTGTGTGGGCAGGGGGCTGCGAGTGGGCGGCGCGCTGTGCCAGGCTGCGGGGATGATATAGTTAGTGCCGTGGTGTGTGGGCAGGGGGCTGCGAGTGGGCGGCGCGCTGTGCCAGGCTGCGGGGATGATATAGTTAGTGCCGTGGTGTGTGGGCAGGGGGCTGCGAGTGGGCGGCGCGCTGTGCCAGGCTGCGGGGATGATATAGTTAGTGCCGTGGTGTGTGGGCAGGGGGCTGCGAGTGGGCGGCGCGCTGTGCCAGGCTGCGGGGATGATATAGTTAGTGCCGTGGTGTGTGGGCAGGGGGCTGCGAGTGGGCGGCGCGCTGTGCCAGGCTGCGGGGATGATATAGTTAGTGCCGTGGTGTGTGGGCAGGGGGCTGCGAGTGGGCGGCGCGCTGTGCCAGGCTGCGGGGATGATATAGTTAGTGCCGTGGTGTGTGGGCAGGGGGCTGCGAGTGGGCGGCGCGCTGTGCCAGGCTGCGGGGATGATATAGTTAGTGCCGTGGTGTGTGGGCAGGGGGCTGCGAGTGGGCGGCGCGCTGTGCCAGGCTGCGGGGATGATATAGTTAGTGCCGTGGTGTGTGGGCAGGGGGCTGCGAGTGGGCGGCGCGCTGTGCCAGGCTGCGGGGATGATATAGTTAGTGCCGTGGTGTGTGGGCAGGGGGCTGCGAGTGGGCGGCGCGCTGTGCCAGGCTGCGGGGATGATATAGTTAGTGCCGTGGTGTGTGGGCAGGGGGCTGCGAGTGGGCGGCGCGCTGTGCCAGGCTGCGGGGATGATATAGTTAGTGCCGTGGTGTGTGGGCAGGGGGCTGCGAGTGGGCGGCGCGCTGTGCCAGGCTGCGGGGATGATATAGTTAGTGCCGTGGTGTGTGGGCAGGGGGCTGCGAGTGGGCGGCGCGCTGTGCCAGGCTGCGGGGATGATATAGTTAGTGCCGTGGTGTGTGGGCAGGGGGCTGCGAGTGGGCGGCGCGCTGTGCCAGGCTGCGGGGATGATATAGTTAGTGCCGTGGTGTGTGGGCAGGGGGCTGCGAGTGGGCGGCGCGCTGTGCCAGGCTGCGGGGATGATATAGTTAGTGCCGTGGTGTGTGGGCAGGGGGCTGCGAGTGGGCGGCGCGCTGTGCCAGGCTGCGGGGATGATATAGTTAGTGCCGTGGTGTGTGGGCAGGGGGCTGCGAGTGGGCGGCGCGCTGTGCCAGGCTGCGGGGATGATATAGTTAGTGCCGTGGTGTGTGGGCAGGGGGCTGCGAGTGGGCGGCGCGCTGTGCCAGGCTGCGGGGATGATATAGTTAGTGCCGTGGTGTGTGGGCAGGGGGCTGCGAGTGGGCGGCGCGCTGTGCCAGGCTGCGGGGATGATATAGTTAGTGCCGTGGTGTGTGGGCAGGGGGCTGCGAGTGGGCGGCGCGCTGTGCCAGGCTGCGGGGATGATATAGTTAGTGCCGTGGTGTGTGGGCAGGGGGCTGCGAGTGGGCGGCGCGCTGTGCCAGGCTGCGGGGATGATATAGTTAGTGCCGTGGTGTGTGGGCAGGGGGCTGCGAGTGGGCGGCGCGCTGTGCCAGGCTGCGGGGATGATATAGTTAGTGCCGTGGTGTGTGGGCAGGGGGCTGCGAGTGGGCGGCGCGCTGTGCCAGGCTGCGGGGATGATATAGTTAGTGCCGTGGTGTGTGGGCAGGGGGCTGCGAGTGGGCGGCGCGCTGTGCCAGGCTGCGGGGATGATATAGTTAGTGCCGTGGTGTGTGGGCAGGGGGCTGCGAGTGGGCGGCGCGCTGTGCCAGGCTGCGGGGATGATATAGTTAGTGCCGTGGTGTGTGGGCAGGGGGCTGCGAGTGGGCGGCGCGCTGTGCCAGGCTGCGGGGATGATATAGTTAGTGCCGTGGTGTGTGGGCAGGGGGCTGCGAGTGGGCGGCGCGCTGTGCCAGGCTGCGGGGATGATATAGTTAGTGCCGTGGTGTGTGGGCAGGGGGCTGCGAGTGGGCGGCGCGCTGTGCCAGGCTGCGGGGATGATATAGTTAGTGCCGTGGTGTGTGGGCAGGGGGCTGCGAGTGGGCGGCGCGCTGTGCCAGGCTGCGGGGATGATATAGTTAGTGCCGTGGTGTGTGGGCAGGGGGCTGCGAGTGGGCGGCGCGCTGTGCCAGGCTGCGGGGATGATATAGTTAGTGCCGTGGTGTGTGGGCAGGGGGCTGCGAGTGGGCGGCGCGCTGTGCCAGGCTGCGGGGATGATATAGTTAGTGCCGTGGTGTGTGGGCAGGGGGCTGCGAGTGGGCGGCGCGCTGTGCCAGGCTGCGGGGATGATATAGTTAGTGCCGTGGTGTGTGGGCAGGGGGCTGCGAGTGGGCGGCGCGCTGTGCCAGGCTGCGGGGATGATATAGTTAGTGCCGTGGTGTGTGGGCAGGGGGCTGCGAGTGGGCGGCGCGCTGTGCCAGGCTGCGGGGATGATATAGTTAGTGCCGTGGTGTGTGGGCAGGGGGCTGCGAGTGGGCGGCGCGCTGTGCCAGGCTGCGGGGATGATATAGTTAGTGCCGTGGTGTGTGGGCAGGGGGCTGCGAGTGGGCGGCGCGCTGTGCCAGGCTGCGCGCAGAGCGGCGCGTGCTGCAGTGCGCGCTGGCGCGGGCCGCTGACACCGCGCACCGCCTGTACTGCGCATGCGCCGTGCAGGAGTCCAGCTCCGTGGCGCTGTGCTGCGCGCTGCGGGCCGCTGACCGCGCGCTGGAGACCTACGACGTGCTGCTGGCGCTGGCTGAGACCGCGGAGCTGCACACTGAGGAGGTATACCATCTACATCAAAGTATTTTGTTTAATTAAGCTGCATTTTTAGAAACGTCAAAGTGGACATGAGAAAATCCCTTTAAACGCCCTTCGCTACTGCCAACAGTGCCAACTGCTGGAGAGAAGAAGTAGCGGAACAAACTTCTGCCCTTCCCCCCCACTTAAAAATTGTTCTTGTTCTCCCCGTCATGTCATTATGATAATTTTCTTGTTCTAGACCATATCTCTTCTAGTTACGGAGATATTGGGGGTCTTTCTCACAAGTTTAAAAATAAATATAATTATTAACTTCACTGTAAATAGGTACTTCCATGACCCGCTCACTTTCCAATGTATCTTTGGGCGTATGAAGAACAGGGTGTAAAGTCCTTCATCCCCCATAGAAAAGGGAGGATCCTCCGAGCAGACGGGTTTTGTGTCTGGTGGGTCACTGCGCGACAGTTGTTGTCGGGCTCTCGTATATAGTCTTATGTCGCGGATAACTTTGCTTGCGCGATGTAGGATTTCTGACGTGTTTCGCTGTTAGTTCATCGTTCATGTCATAGATGGCGCTGTAGTACTTTTTGTTCTATGTTGCTATATTCCTTTTTGTAGTGCCGCTACACATCCATCAGCACAATGTTTTGAGTGCGTTACATTGAATCCTTCCATAAAACGTGATTTTTCACACCAAAAAAAAACAGTCGTTTATCAGAAATAATTTTAGCGTAGATTTGATGTGCAGAATGCTTGGTTGACGGCTTCGTAATGTATTTTGTTCCAGCGAGTATCAACCGAGCAGGTGGCTAGTCAGCTGCTGGCGCGCCTGGACACCGAGCACAGCTCCGCCACCATCGGGCAGCCGCTGCTCTCGCCAGGACCCTGGCTGCAGCATCACACCCACACGTATGTAATGCTCGCATGTAATACCTGGCTAGTGCAATGTGTAATGTAACGTCCCGCCCCAGGTCGGGCTGCGAGCGCTGGTCTCCCGGGTGCGAGCAGCGCCTGCGGGCGCACTGCGCGCGGCTGAAGGCCGACACAGTAGCGCTGCGGGACACGCAGCCCGCGCCCAAACTGTTCTCCTACCACGGTACGTGTGCACGACCATTACCGAAACGTATATTTGAGACTTTTGTAAAAAAATAAAAAATAAATAAAATAAAATATATTTTCGAGTGTATGGCACTCGTGGGCTGGTGTTGAAAATCAGCGTCAGATGGTACACCTTGTGTTGCCATCTGTCATTATGCTGAGCTGAGGCCCTTTTGGTGTTATTAGTTTTGTTTGATTCATTTTTAAGGTGAAAATTGTGTTTAATGCTAAATAAACACAATTTTCTTTGTTTTCTTTCTTTACTCCGATAATGTTAGTGTTTGTGTTTGTACACACAATCCACACACAGATGAAGCTTGTGCAGCAGGCGTGAGGCTGCAATCAGTTGAACCTAGTGTTTTATGAACTTGGTGTGCAAACATTTTGTTCACTTTACTGTATTTTCTTGCTTCCTAAGCAGACATAGACGAGGCGGAGCTGGGTGCGCCCGGGGTGGGCTGCAGCGCGGCGGAGATGGAGGCGGCGGTGGCCGTGCAGGATGCGCTCGCGCACGCCACGCTCAACAACAACAACAACAACGAACACAAGGTAACACACTCAGGGTGGCTGCCAGAAGACCAGAAGCGCAATAAGGTTCAAAATTGAACTGGCACAAAAGACGAAAGTTGGAATATTTTTTTATAAAGCGACGACTTCAGAACCTAGTAGCGATATATGTGGTGACTCAAATGACGACTTCAGAACCTCGTGGCGATTAATGTGGAGACTCAAATGACGACTTCAGAACCTCGTAGCGATTAATGTGGAGACTCAAATGACGACTTCAGAACCTCGTAGCGATATATGTGGTGACTCAAATGATGACTTCAGAACCTCGTAGCGATTAATGTGGAGACTCAAATGACGACTTCAGAACCTCGTAGCGATTAATGTGGAGACTCAAATGACGACTTCAGAACCTCGTAGCGATTAATGTGTGGAGACTCAAATGACGACTTCAGAACCTCGTAGCGATTAATGTGAAGACTCAAATGACGACTTCAGAACCTCGTAGCGATTAATGTGGAGACTCAAATGACGACTTCAGAACCTCGTAACGATTAATGTGGAGACTCAAATGACGACTTCAGAACCTCGTAGCGATATATGTGGTGACTCAAATGACGACTTCAGAACCTCGTAGCGATTAATTTGGAGACTCAAATGACGACTTCAGAACCTCGTAGCGATTAATGTGGAGACTCAAATGACGACTTCAGAACCTCGTAGCGATTAATGTGGAGACTCAAATGACGACTTCAGAACCTCGTAGCGATATATGTGGAGACTCAAATGACGACTTCAGAACCTCGTAGCGATATATGTGGAGACTCAAATGACGACTTCAGAACCTAGTAGCGATATATGTGGAGACTCAAATGACGACTTCAGAACCTCGTAGCGATTAATGTGGAGACTCAAATTACGACTTCAGAACCTAGTAGCGATATATGTGGTGACTCAAATGACGACTTCAGAACCTCGTAGCGATTAATGTGGAGACTCAAATGACGACTTCAGAACCTCGTAGCGATTAATGTGGAGACTCAAATGACGACTTCAGAACCTCGTAGCGATTAATGTGGAGACTCAAATGACGACTTCAGAACCTCGTAGCGATTAATGTGGAGACTCAAATGACGACTTCAGAACCTCGTAGCGATATATGTGGTGACTCAAATGACGACTTCAGAACCTCGTAGCGATTAATTTGGGGACTCAAATGACGACTTCAGAACCTAGTAGCGATATATGTGGTGACTCAAATGACGACTTCAGAACCTCGTGGCGATTAATGTGGAGACTCAAATGACGACTTCAGAACCTCGTAGCGATTAATGTGGAGACTCAAATGACGACTTCAGAACCTCGTAGCGATATATGTGGTGACTCAAATGACGACTTCAGAACCTCGTAGCGATTAATGTGGAGACTCAAATGACGACTTCAGAACCTCGTAGCGATTAATGTGGAGACTCAAATGACGACTTCAGAACCTCGTAGCGATTAATGTGAAGACTCAAATGACGACTTCAGAACCTCGTAGCGATTAATGTGGAGACTCAAATGACGACTTCAGAACCTCGTAACGATTAATGTGGAGACTCAAATGACGACTTCAGAACCTCGTAGCGATATATGTGGTGACTCAAATGACGACTTCAGAACCTCGTAGCGATTAATTTGGAGACTCAAATGACGACTTCAGAACCTCGTAGCGATTAATGTGGAGACTCAAATGACGACTTCAGAACCTCGTAGCGATTAATGTGGAGACTCAAATGACGACTTCAGAACCTCGTAGCGATATATGTGGAGACTCAAATGACGACTTCAGAACCTCGTAGCGATATATGTGGAGACTCAAATGACGACTTCAGAACCTAGTAGCGATATATGTGGAGACTCAAATGACGACTTCAGAACCTCGTAGCGATTAATGTGGAGACTCAAATTACGACTTCAGAACCTAGTAGCGATATATGTGGTGACTCAAATGACGACTTCAGAACCTCGTAGCGATTAATGTGGAGACTCAAATGACGACTTCAGAACCTCGTAGCGATTAATGTGGAGACTCAAATGACGACTTCAGAACCTCGTAGCGATTAATGTGGAGACTCAAATGACGACTTCAGAACCTCGTAGCGATTAATGTGGAGACTCAAATGACGACTTCAGAACCTCGTAGCGATATATGTGGTGACTCAAATGACGACTTCAGAACCTCGTAGCGATTAATTTGGAGACTCAAATGACGACTTCAGAACCTAGTAGCGATATATGTGGTGACTCAAATGACGACTTCAGAACCTCGTGGCGATTAATGTGGAGTCTCAAATGACGACTTCAGAGCCTCGTAGCGATTAATGTAGAGACTCAAATGACGACTTCAGAACCTCGTAGCGATTAATGTGGAGACTCAAATGACGACTTCAGAACCTCGTAGCGATATATGTGGAGACTCAATGACGACTTCAGAACCTCGTAGCGATTAATGTGGAGACTTAAATGACGACTTCAGAACCTCGTAGCGATATATGTGGAGACTCAAATGACGACTTCAGAACCTAGTAGCGATATATGTGGAGACTCAAATGACGACTTCAGAACCTCGTAGCGATTAATGTGGAGACTCAAATGACGACTTCAGAACCTCGTAGCGATTAATGTAGAGACTCAAATGACGACTTCAGAACCTCGTAGCTATATATGTGGTGACTCAAATGACGACTTCAGAACCTCGTAGCGATTAATTTGGAGACTCAAATGACGACTTCAGAACCTAGTAGCGATATATGTGGTGACTCAAATGACGACTTCAGAACCTCGTGGCGATTAATGTGGAGACTCAAATGACGACTTCAGAACCTCGTAGCGATTAATGTAGAGACTCAAATGACGACTTCAGAACCTCGTAGCGATTAATGTGGAGACTCAAATGACGACTTCAGAACCTCGTAGCGATATATGTGGAGACTCAATGACGACTTCAGAACCTCGTAGCGATTAATGTGGAGACTTAAATGACGACTTCAGAACCTCGTAGCGATATATGTGGAGACTCAAATGACGACTTCAGAACCTAGTAGCGATATATGTGGAGACTCAAATGACGACTTCAGAACCTCGTAGCGATTAATGTGGAGACTCAAATGACGACTTCAGAACCTCGTAGCGATTAATGTAGAGACTCAAATGACGACTTCAGAACCTCGTAGCGATTAATGTGGAGACTCAAATGACGACTTCAGAACCTCGTAGCGATATATGTGGAGACTCAATGACGACTTCAGAACCTCGTAGCGATATAGGTGGTGACTCAAATTTGTTATTGTTCGCATGCGCGACTGCTGCGCTTGAGTTTCTGGATTCTATTCCCAGTTCGAGCAGTGTTATTGGGTTTTTCCATCAGGAATTTTTCATTAGCAGTCTAGGAGTAAGGATTTGTGCCCGCATGATGGCAATAAGCTCGCCACTTATTTCATGGGAGTTAAACATGACTGGTGAAATGTGGGTGTACTATAAGGTACACGTCTGCCTAACCCTTCGGGGACTACAGGCGTGATGTAACGTCTGTTGTAGAGCGGCTCGTCCCGCCGGCGCCGGGCGCGCCACTGGCTGGACACGCCGGCCTCCGAGACGGACCTCTGAACATATCCACTCACTCAAGCAATACATCTGTATGAGCGCCGAGCTCCGCATACCGCGCGAACAAGCCATATTAGGGTACCGTAGTATTAGTTACTGTATGATTAACTGCACTACTCCCAGCGTCTGGGACAAAATGAACCGCACGTCAAGTGCTGTGATAGGTTCAGTGAATAGGGTAGATGACAAATCTAATTAGTCCGTCAGATAGATTTCCAAAAAATATATTTTTCTTTTTTCGCGTAAACAAAAAATAACGATACAGTGCGTCAAAAACTCGTGTGACGTCACATTTGAGTACATTTTTTACTCCAATGTGACGTCACAAGCCCACTCATGATCTTTGACACGTTTTATCTTCGTATTTTTTTATTAATTTGATAAAACAAAAAACACGTATCCAATATTTTTCGATAATCTAACTGACGGACTGAACAGAATCATAGTTGTCATCCTTATATTTTAATTATCAACAGGCATCGCATTTAAAGTATCTTGGTTAACGTGGAAGCGTCAGGGTAGCCCGCTAACTGAGTTATAATCATTATTGACATGAGATAGTCATACCAAGGGGTATCGTATTACCCAATGCTAACTGGGTTGTGGAGGTCAGATAGGCAATCGCTCCATGTAAAATACTGGTTTTCTGCTGCATCCGGTTAGTCTGGAAGCCGACCCCAACACAGTTGGCATGAGGCAGGCAGATCTGATGAAGATGACATGACTTTTTCATCAAGTATTCATTCAATGGGATTAAATGAACTCAAGAGGGTTGTATTTACGATTTTAATTCTTATAATTCTGCATATTTTGTTGAACATACAGCCTGACATTGACCGGCAAATTGTGAAAATTTGAATTTCGCAAGCTTACCTGGCGCTTCCACCTTAACTAATCCATTCTGCAGATAACGTTTTAGAAAGTGGGTGTTATATTATAATCTGATTATGATCTATCTTCGTCTGTTAATTTCGAATATTATGTTATAATAACATTAATTGGTTTTTCAATAACACTAGATGTTTTAATAAATTTCTTGTGAATCTGAATATTGTTTGTAAATGCTATGGTTTTGTCGGAAATTACCTAAATGATTTAAAGGCATTTTCTCAAATGTTTTATTAGAATGTTGTTGAGTAATTTCCGATAATTACTAGTATCACATGATTTGATATGTTTTGTCAAAACAAAAATGTTTTATAATGTTTAAATTGTATGTTTTTTTTTAAACTAACGTGAGGCTATATTGACGTCTGTCAAAACTAACGTTTATTCCGTATATACTGAACTCACTGTACATAGCTCCCATCATACTAGCCTTGTATCAACTATGTCGCAGCTTCCGGTCTAACCGGATGCGGCTAAATATCATGTCTTAGTAGTATATATAAATGACACTTGTCAAATACATTTTGAATGTTACCTGTATCCCTCAAATTCAAGGCAGAACTATCTACTTATATGAGAATATTTCATGTTGTTGTACAAAATTTAGCTATTTAAATGCACCAATTTCATATCAAGAAATTAACGCTGTTATGATAAAATTTAATATTCAATGGTTTAACTTGTTGACCCTGTGTGAATATGCCCTGATCCTCAGATGAGCAGTGTCCTAGCGGACGGCACCCCACTAGGACAAACCGCGTTCCTCTTACGCCAACACCTATAAACAGTATTAGCACTCACTTGTCGAGGCGTTATTCCTGTCTCTGTCATACAACTGTCAAACTATTTGTGCTAGAGAGAGATAGAAACGTCTGTTGTCTCATAAACATGTTTGTTACGTATGTTTAACCTCCGCTATGTCGCAACTCATCGCCTAAGGATACGTAGCGAGGGATGTGTGTGGAACTTACCAGTCACAGCTGAATACAAAGATGCGATATTATTGGTTAGTTTCACACACATCCCTCGCTCATCTCTTAGCCTTATGCTGCATTAGATGAAATACTACAAAAGCAAATCTTCTGAATGTCTTACATCTGTGTAGCGTAAGCGTCTGAGACGATTGTTGTGTTTGTCTTAACGCTTCGGATTAACTGTAACATAGATCTAAACTCACTATTGGTCTCTTTGCAGCAGGATCGGGCGATATTCGAGTATATCAAATACATACATAAACACACGCCTTTTTCGTACCTACCAGATAATTATACTTTCATAAGCATTCAGTAAAAAGCTGTTATTTCGAAATAACAAACAGACACTTACATTTTGTTTATTTGTTTAAATACGCAGGTAACTCTGTTACCTTTTCACGCTTTAACGGATGAGCGAGGATACAATTATGGTCCAAGAGCTGGATTCTGATCTAGTATACTATTTATGTCAGCAGTACGTTCCCCATGGGATCATTTACGATCAATGCGAAGCTGCGAGCAACAACTAGTGTTACAACAAATCTATTTACATCATATAATCTATTTTTATCATCCATCCGTAAGAGAATAAAATACGATTTAAAATCGCTTAGCCCAGCTCACTCGCCAGGGCGTATGATACACTTACACCCGTTGTACAATGGGCCCCGGCCCTGCTGTAAAGCCTCTGTTCCATTGCCACCTACTCGTGACAGAACCGTTGTGATGGGGAGACTGTGCCGTGCGGTGCTACGCTTTAATCTAATTCTAAACATTTATTTTAATTTGATCGTTACAGTCACTTTATGATGAATGTATAGTCACAGTCAATAACTTGAGAAGGAACTGTAGTTGCACATTCCAAAGCATAGATCTCTATGTAGAACGGGCCAGAAACTCTATGGACACTCTTTGGTTACGGTAAGGTTTCGGAGGTGAAATAAATGAGAAGCCTATACTTATTTTAAATGTGCTGTAAGCAATATTTTGTAAAATCGGACTATGAACAACAAACTGGCCTTATTTTCCAGTAAGTCTATTTATTTATGCATTTAAGATTCAAATTAAAAATGCCTACACTCATAGCTGCAATTAAAAATAATATATCAGTCAGAAATCTTGAGATATCACTCATAATCTTATAACATTTAAGTTAAAGTCCCAAAATCGCCAAAAAATCGTGTTATGCAAAGATATGGCATGTCACCGTCTCCCCACAGTTATATATAATGTAAGATAGTTGGCTTGAGGAGCGACCCCCGCCCGCACAGCCTGCGCGTGCGCACTGCTGGGACGCGGCCCACGGCTGGGCCAGGCCTCCTCCAGAGGGAGACGCATTTAATGTTATATTGTATGTTTTGTACAGGTTGCTTAATAAAAACGTAGAAATTGTTATATTAAGTTCTTCTTGAACAAAACCTGTTGATTCTTGCTTGCAAAATGTATGTCGCTTTGATATTCCCTTTCCTGTAAAAACTTTGAAAGCCATTACTTGATCTGAGAGCTGTATCTATTGCTTAACCATAAACTAATGTTAGAAAGTATTTTCAATAAGGAAATACGATCAGGATGCTTTTTAGAGTCTTGACCAATCTTTAAAATCAAAGATGGATTCCCGCAAGTGTTAAAATGAATGATAAAACAGATTTGGAACTCAAACATATTACTATAATATAGAAAACTATAAATTGTTGCATGAACTAAAAAACTATATATTAATATTAGATTCCGTCAGACTATGTTAGATATCAAATGTTTCGTTAGTAATAATATGAGATGTTGTATGGAAATGTATGGGAGTGTGTAAAATGTATGTATGTACAGAGAAGTGCGGGGGGCGGGATGGTGCTAGAATACACTACTGTAAGTTATTATTAACTATTAAAATAAATATGACTACGGAATAATTGCAGTGTTTTATTTTAGTACCCCATCTTTGTCAGTCGTTACGGATAGTCGGTGAACCATATGGCTTGTCTACCAGTCTTGTAAAGGGGTATCGTGTTGCCTACGAAGCTGTGGACGTCAGACACATAGGAAATGACTTTGTTTTGGTGCCGATATTCGCTATTTACGGTAACACGCAATGTAACGCAAGCAAGACCATAACATTTCATCTTTGCTGACTTCAGGCAGGTCTTCTGTGAAATGGCGGGTTAAGGTGGCTCTGGAATCCTCATTTTCGGAATCAGGTCGAGATGCATGCGATCCGTGCAACTGACCGTTGAAAATTTCTCTGAAAGTATCTCCGGCTTTAAAACGAGGCTATCCCCACTGAATTTAGTCAACTTCGTCACGTGGCTCCTCCCAAATGATTGGACGAACACTGTTGCTCCCCAGTTTGATATTCTTATGCAAAGTGTATAGGACGGTTAGTACCGTACTGAGGCCTATTATTAGGTGTACTTTCGATCTTGAAGTACAGCGACGTACATGGGGGCACGAGAGACCGCAGACGCAGACTTTTTAACCCTACGTGATCGTGCTAAAATTTCTAGATTATTCAAACCACAGACTGACGAAATTTTGTCTGAATGGCTTGTAGAGAAGGATCCATTTAATGCCGACACCTCCACCAGTTCTTTCCATCCGTTCGTGAGCGGCTAGCCAGGACATGGCTGGAGGTGGATCACTGTGTTGGCCAATTTCTTACAGGTTATGGTAACTTTAAGAGTAAATTATTTTCCTTCAAGCTTGTTGTCTCGCCTTTTTGTCAATGTTCTACAACTGACTGCGAATATGAACAATCTGCATATCACATTTTATGGGAGTGCAGTCTTTGGCCGAATTATTATTTTTAAGAGAAATAAGACAAAAAGTTGTGAATAAATATTTTAATTTATACAATAATAATGATCTGTCGTAACAACAGCCGGGATCGACCCCGCGCACTCGCACTCTCCTGCCATCGGCTCACTCACTCAGCTCAAGTTCAAGTTTTATAAAATCACTTTAAACTGTTGTTATCTACAATTAAGCTTTATACAACATTACCATATACTAGAACCATTACAGTTATGTGGATGTTTATACAACACTATATACACTGCTTTGTAACTTGAAAACAACAAATATATAACTTTGAACAGACTTAAATAATAAAAGAATATACAAGTACCTATAAATAAAAAAACATTTATTGTGTATGAGACATAAGACATTCTTTCTTGTGGTACTTGTACATATTAACATTATTTTAGTTCATTTATCAACTTGTAAATTGTGTAAATTAAAATATCACTTTGAATGAACTTATTGAAATGCCGTAACTGAAATTGTGAGATAAAAATGAGTATGGAACAGATGATTTTTCCGGTATATTCAGAGTTGAAGAACCTATTAGTTTTAAAAGTTATTTCAATAACCCAACCACCGCGCGCATCTCGCAACGGTTTACTAAGTACGCTCAACTACACGTCAGTGAAAACACTTGAAGTGCAAAAAGGCCCTTACTGCTACGGCATAAAGGCGGTATTACTCCCAAACGGTCACCACAGACGTACGGCTGACTGTACTATACTTAGACGACTCCGAAGGCAGTGCTGGTGTTTATATATAGCACCCGCACCACGAGTATGGTAAGAAATTATTATAATTAGCAACAATAGTGAGATGTAATTGAATGTGTCAAGTTTATGATGTTAGTGTGAGCTATGTAGTACTGAGACACGTCATTTACAACATGTAGCATGATCAGCCTATAATGTTCCCACTGCTGGGAAACGGCCTCCTCTCAATGAGAGGGAATGGGCTATAAATCCACCATGCGGGCCCAGTGCGGATTTGTAGATGTCACGAGTCTTCGAATGTTCTGTTATTGACCTGCAATGACCTGTGGGCGAGACCAACCACTACATGGAACCCTGACACAGCCAGCAGGCGTCGCGGCAGACCTCGCATAATATTGTGGCATGAGCTGGACAACACGTCAGTGGTTCGCATTACACCTGGATCCACTAAACTGAAAGCCTGTTAGCGACCTGCTGCTCGTCAGTCGTTACCACTGTCACAGGGTGAGCACAGATACTAGTACCTTCAGTGTTCACTCACACTAACACCATACGACACAGCGGAACTAACTTAACATATTATTATAGTAATGGCAGTGCTGAGCTGTTCTAAGTTGATCTAAGAGGACCAGCCATCCACAACTTGTACAGGTGCGAGTTACATTATCTCTAGCCAAACTCCGCACACCGGTTGAGTATCCATATCTAAAACATTATCCTTCCTAACTATTAATATACTTATATTATAAATGCGAAAGTAAGTTTGTTTGTTACCTATTCACGCTTGTATCACATGAGTAGGTAAACGGAACAGAGTATAACTTCACTCTTTCTCTTTCTTCATACAACCGCGCGAATCGGTTGCACTACTACAAGCACGCGGGGCATGTGTGCGTGACCACTGGCCGCACGTCGCGTACGCGGCGAGGCGAGACTGGACAAAACCGGTTTACGCTGTCACAGCCAGTTGACTATGTCAGGGTCGTCAGGGCAACTCACGATGTTTGTTTTGTGACAAGTTTGAATATTTTAATGTTAAAACATGGTATTTGTTAATAATGGTTGTTTATTGTACTGTGTATGAATAATACTAGAAAAAATAAAAATATATCATACTTTAACTATCCCAAGGAGTTTAATAGGTAAGTAAATATTTGATTATTACTTTTTCAAGTAAGGAGCTTTATTTTATTGTATGATCCTTTTTTTAATAAGAAAAGGGTACTACAAGTGTATTTTTATTATTATTATTACAAGCTTAGACTAAACATTTGTAGGTATGTGGGTGGGTTGATAAGTAGTAGGTTCTAAGTATGTGTGTTACGTTCTAATATTAAAAGTAAGATTTGAACTAATCCGATGTCTGATTGAGCTAAAGGAAACCTGTGAAACTAACCCCTGAATAGAATAAAAGTAATTTTTTTTCCTTATTTCACAAATGTTTTTTTTTATTTGTCTTCACTATTGTGACAACCCTACCAAAATAGGTAACAATTTTGCACGTTCTTATGGCCCTTCTAACCCTAAAATTAGTAACTCTTATTTGTGGTGGTTCAAACTTCGTTTGAAATCCTGTAGAATAAACTTCTAATCAGCTTGCACTACAAAGCGGTTGTTACGTCAGTCACTGCGGCCGAATAGTGCGAAATGAGTGGTTTTTTTGCGATTTACAAAAGATCTATTGATTAGACTAAAAAAGTAAAACACATAAGACCTGCTATAAAGGTTAGTTCAGTTAGTATGCAAAGTTTAATGATGTAATTTGAAGTACTTTTTAAAAATCAGCGGTTTATTGTTCTAATTGGAGGTATTGTATTGTATTGTATTGTATAACGGGCTGGTGTCCGCAACTCCACGTCAAAGCGCGTATTTTGCGTATGGGCTTCAATCCACCACGCGGGCCCAGTGCGGATTGGTAGATGTCACATGTCTTCGAATTTTTGGTTCTAGGACATGCCGGTTTCCTCACGATGTTTTCCTTCACCGTTTTGAAAGCAGTGGTGATGAAATAAATTACACAAAGTAATGCGCCTGTCTGGGTTCGAACCCATGACTTACTGTTCGTAAGTCGGGGCCGCCACCACTGGGCCACCGCTGCTCTCCTAATTGGAGGTAACTTTGGAATTTTTTTCCATCAAGAAAAGTTTAAGGAATCGTGTTTTCGCCACACATACCTAGTACATATGTATAATTTCAAAATTAATGATGTAACCATGATTTTGTAACAATATTTCGATTCAAAAGAGTGTCCATGGAGTTTCTTGCCCGTTCTTCTCCATAGAGATCTACGCAAGGGAATGGCCAACCCGCCATACTTTTCGCTAGAATTTTGTCAATTTTGAATTTTGCTCGTGCGTGATTATGCCGTTGATACACTTAAATCTTTTATTTTTTTTGCACTGATAGGTATCTTGTGCACTAGGTATATCTAGGATTCTATCGAAGCAAAAAATAAAAAATTGTAGGAACAAATTCAGTATAAGCCTCCAAAAATTGCTGTTTTGCACAAATTTTAAGTCAACTTTGACCGTTCATAACGTACTCTTAAATTGTAAAAGTAAAGAAAATATCCTGATAGAAGCCTTGCAAATGTAGTGGAGATTCTAAATGACAAATATTTATTTCACAAACTTCTAAGACTTATTCAAAAACACGTATTTCCTGAAACAAGTTTTATAAATTTACGAACACTATTTTGCGTTCAATGTCCTCGCGTTAGTCGGTATGAGGTGCGCGGGTGACGAGTAGTGCGGGGTCAGGGCTAGGTAAGACAGGGGAGTTGAAAGCATACCACCGCTGTGGCTCTGGATGAAACAACAAGCTTTTCGACCATGCTCGCGTTGACGATAGACGGGCCGGGAAGGGCCCTCTTAAGGGCCAGGCATAACCTTAGTCAACTTACATGAGGACTACGCAGATCTGAGACTCTTTCTTCAAGACCATCTCAGACTATCTGAGCTGGTCTTTTGAAGAAAGAACTACACAGACTTGAGTGGACCTATCCCGTCTGTGATCATGTAGCGCGACTCATAACTCAAGGAGCTCATTGATGAGCGAGAGGACATTTGGGTACACCTGGTAAAACATATCGTTGCATTTTACGTCTACGGAGTTCGGCTAATTTAATTTTTCGTGCGTCATGAGAAGCCCAGTACAGTTGTAGACAACTGTAGTCACATTAGAAGAGTATTTTAGTAACAAAACATAACGTTTATATTAACAGAATGATACAACAACTTTATTTAACATTGTCTTTATTTTAACCAATAATATAACCGTTTACATACCACTGCTCATGTAGCTGGCTGCTGGCAATACACGCGCCCCTACTGGCGAGACGTGTGTGTGCTGCACAAGTCTGCCTGTCCCTTAGGGGGGGTACTACAGGCGTGACGTCGTGTTACATGCAAGTTGTGACAGAGGCAGAAAGTAAAGTGTGTTCCACTTAGTAATGTGGAATATTGTGATAATGGTCAATTTGAAGAATAATTTGATAAAATTCCTACCATATGTATTACTAAATTAAAGTGGGACTGGGCTGGCCAAGTCTGCCGCATGCCCGACGAGCTGTGGGCCAAAGTAACCACGATTTGGAGCCCTGGCACAGTCAGAAGGCGACGCGGTAGACCTCGCAGGAGATGGCGGGACGAGCTCGACAAAACCAGTGACCAGTGGCCCACATTGGCCCTGGATAAAAGGATTTAGAATTCATGGGTAGAGGCCTCTGCCCAGCAGTGGGATCACACAGACTAACGGTCACAGTCAGTCGCATGTGTTACTTTCAACAAATCAGAACTTTCTTGCCTGTTTAACGCGAAACTTACTAACTGCTCCCAAACGGTACAGTATGGATGTAAGGTCGATACGACGAATAAGTGGGTACCGTCAGATGCACGACAGTCAATGCTAACGTTTGAACTGAGGGAGCCGCCCTTAATATTATGACGTAAAGGCATTTTGGTTACCATGGACGCGTATTTGACCGCACCATGAGTACTTACAGTACAGACAGAACCACGGGCACAGCTATAGCCATATCTATATGAACAGTGAATATATAAAACGTCAAGTCTTTAAACATCGGAATGGATTCTAGTCACAAGTTTGTGACAAACAGTTACAGTCATTATATATTTTAGTATTTTATATTATAAATTATGTACACATTTTATTACTATTTATTTATATATATTTATTGTTTCATCATATGTCGTGTTACTGTATCGTCTGCCTGCCTTCTCAACTGTGTCAGGTCTACTTCCAGTCTAACCGGATGCAGCTGCATACCAGTGTTACATGGAGGGACTGCCTATCTGACCTGCACAATCAGTTACTGGGTACCACGATAGGATTGTCAAAGATCTACGTGGTTCCCAAAGCACGGAGGGGTCTCGATGGCCACCCATGCTAGGAGCGACCTCGGCAAGCGTAGCTTAACCCACAGTTTCTTGGCAGTGAGAACTACGATACAAATGATGGCAATAACACAACACAACAACTTCGAACAGAACTCAAGTACAGCACAATGTGTCGTACAGTCTTACAAGGTACATCTATACACGTCCCCCTCTGCGTCCACCCGGTCAGACTGACCGGGAGACCTGCGGTCAGACCTCATGCTAACAGATGTAGCGACCTTCCATTTCATAATGTTGCTAGCCACGTAACCACGTAACAGCTGTGCGTCTGTGGCGACGTATCCTGGGGTCCCGCCCTTATCCTAATGTATTTCCACATGTCTGCGCCCACACGCTCGGTTCGGAAGACGATCTGAGGATATTATTACACATATTCGACTGGTACCTATCTGCAATAGATTCCATACACATACACACATACAATGGTATCCGAAAGTTATTTGATTTTTTTCCACTTCAAATGTTGTTAACATTATTATTAAAAAAATCTTGTTTCAAATGTTTGAACTGTCTATTACATTATCATTCCCCTAACGTTTTCCCGATTTACTTGTGGTCGGCGCAGCATGTCTTCCTCTTCCATACTTCTCTGTTACTCGTCGTGTCATCAGACCCCTCCTTACTAACCATATTATCCTTCACACAGTCCATCCATCGTGTCTTTGGTCTTACTCTACTCTTATAGCCGAAATAAAAACAATTCTATTCGCATGAGATCTGACAATGGGTCAAAACCGGGGGCTCTTAACGAGGTCAATATAAATTAGCTAGGAAAACTCTACAGACGACGATTTTTTGATATCTAAATATGATAATAAATATTTGATTCGATGATTTTCTTGTTTGAGATCTGTGACGCAAGCAGTGTTGGAGTTAGAAAATCACATTTTAGGGTTCTGTACCCGAAGGGTAACCACAGGGCCCTATTACTAAGCCTCCGCTGTCCGTCCATCCGTCTGTCTGTCAGCGAACTGCCGTATAGGTAGACAGTTGAAATTTTCACAGAATGTGTACTTCTGTTACCGCTATAAAAATTAAAGGGGGCTCCCCTACTACGACGGTACGGAACCCTTTATGCACCAGTCCGACTTGCACTTGGCCGTTTTGCCGTGTACAGATATCAAGTCCAACCGTCTGTAGAGTTCCACTGCACAATTCAACTTGACGCTCTTCTAGACGACTTAATTATATTTTATACAAATATTATTTAAACACTGACAATATACACATAATATACTCACACTGATATATTATTTGGATTGAACTTGTGACTCGTAGCACGGGAGCTGATCTTTCAGCCACTGCGCTTATGCCAAAATATCAATGTGGTTATAAAATACAGGATGAGTAAATTGAACTAAATATATTACTGTATGCAAGTAACACTAATCGGTTACAATTTGAAAGATAGGATAGTTTTGGACCCGATAGATGGCGCTGTACAAAGCATGGGTGGGACGCTAATAATATTATATATTTTGATGTAGTGGAAGAGGACAGATTCAGATATTCTAAAAACATAGTTTGAATTCCACCTCTTACTAATTTCACTTGCTAGTAATATTTTTAGTAATTTTCCCAAAGAATAAATTATCTGTAAATATGTGAAGACTTATTCACTGTCAGTGTGGCTACATACATACCCTATACATATAATACAGTATATATCAATATATATACCTAACATGATGAGATCATAGGATTGGATGGGAGAGGGGGAAGGAACGAAGGAGGGATACTCTCTCTTTGAACTAGAACACATTGAAGTCAGTCAGTCGAGCAATGTGTAGTGGCAGAGTGTCTGTCTGTAGAGTTCATCCTCTGCCTGCCTTTCTGCCCCCTGGTAAGACTGGTGTTAGACTTTCGTGCTACTGACTACCCGTAACGACTGTCATAGATCTACAAATGACAGCCGGGACCAACGGAATAAGAGGATGCATTCTGAAAATTGAAAACGTCGCAGAAAGATGTCCAAATATATCGCTGTCATGATGAATGTCAATTTTTTATCAATATTTTAGTACAACAAAGAGCGATATTTCATTTATATAGTTTTTATACATATTTAAAATTTTTTGCGACGTTGCCAACATTCAGAATGTACCAATTTAACGTGCTATCTGAGGCGAACTCAGCATGTAATGGATGGTCAGCGGTCACCCATCCACGTGTTGTGAGAGAGGGGAGAGGTAGGTGGCGCACTCCGGCCACAAAGTGGCCGACACTTATAGTTAGTTATACACGAATAGTCTGTGTCACTGTGGCGCGAGTGTGGCGCGAGTGTGGCGCGACCGGCGCGTCGCTAGCAGTCGAAGCGCGGGTCGCGCTCCCACTGTGAAGGAGATGTCACGTGTTACAGTGATACACAGAACTACCAGCTCCTGTCGGTGAAGTGTCAACATGCTTAAGGTACAAGCGCCAGGGTAGCCCGCAATACTCAAATTTTCTTACGTTTTCAGCAATTTCAGGTTGTACGTTAAACAAAATACGATTCGCGGTCGTAACATTTACAGAATTATCACACCAATATTATGAAGGCGACAGTTCGTATGTGTGTATGCATGTGTGTGTTTGTTACTCTATCACGCAAAAACTCCTGAACGGATTTGGATGAAATTTTGCACACAGATATTTTATAACCTGGATTAACACATAGGATACTTTTTATCCCGGTAGTAAGAACCTATGGGACAATTATCGAACTTCGTGCGGGCGAAGCCGTGGGCAGAAACTAGTAATCAATAAAATCATAAATACAACCCTGTACGTTTATTTAATCCCATTGAATTACTATTTCTTTAAATTCGATTTTTGCGGACTACCCTAGCGTTGTCACCTTAACAATAGGCTTGTCGACTGAAAAAATCTAATTAGTCCGTCAGATAGATTATCAAAAAATATTTGACCCGTGTTTTTTATTTTGTTACGTAAACCAAAATTGACGAAGATACGACGCTTTTGAAATTCTCAATACGTCACGCCGTGCTATAATTTTAGTGCGTTCTGACGTCACGAGCCCCCACTCCCGAGTTTTGATGCGTTTTATCTTTGCCAATATTCATTGATTTACAAAAACAAAAAATACGTGTCCATTAATTTCCAATACTCTATAACAACAATATATTTGAGATCCTCATAACGACCCCTTTGATTATGACACAGCAAGGTTCTTTTAATTTATTGATACTGTGTCATGCCTATTATGTATAAGACTCTGCTATACTGTTAAACGTGCTATATGATATTATACTTTATCTACACCCATGCTATAAAACCTATATAAAAGTACCTGAAACAGTTAGCTTAAAGATAAAGACAACTTTTATTTGTTAAAACATGCACATACATGCAACTTAAGCACGCAGGATAACACAATATTAATATTTTGTAAAAAAAATAAAATTGTAAAATTTTATAAATTTGTACGCCTTACTGGTGAAACATGTACGGTTTCACCAGTAAGGCGTACAAATTTATAAAATTTACAAAATAAAATAAATTACAAAATAAAAACCAAATTACTAAAATCCAAATACATAATAGTCAGTTAAAACATTGATCAGTCAGTAAAATAAATTAATCATTATTGCCAACATTAAAACAGCCAGTGTCATAGTAACCATTATAACATCCATACAGATGTTATAATGTTGTACTAATTTTCATTATGCAACTCGTTTTTAAAAAAAAGAACATTGTCATGTACGCGCGTATCACTACCGCAGCGCCGTAATAAAAAAAAACTTTTATGTTAATTCGAATTCACGTCGTATCTTGCCATTTTTGTTCGATATTAGTATTGCATTAAATGGGTACTTTGTTGTTTACAAAAATGAGTGATACAAGCTTTGTGCATTTTAATAATTGTACGATCTAAAATGTAAATAATTATTACAATTAATAATTTTATTCTATTATTACCTATACATAGTTTGTTTGTAGTATAAACTCAGCAATTAAATTTTTCATGAATTTACATAGACTTACAATACAACACCCTATGGTTTAGAACCTTTTAGGGAGGATTCATATCATGGATGTAGATAAAGTCTTGCAACTGTACATAATTAGGTATTAAAACACTCAGGTATATATATATACCACATACCACACTCATGTAAATTCGTGTTTTAATAACCCTTATTATCCAACAGTTGCATACATAACTAAACCGTTACCTGCGGCTATCACGCATACGTGTGCCTGCTGCCGGGGCTGGAGCCCGAGTACGGCGGCTCCACTCTGAAACACACTATCACGTGTACACTACGACACATTCATCACAACGTGTACTATTCTATTAATTCGATACTAGACACACTCTGCACATTTTGTATCCGGCTCGAAGGACCACTTTTTGTGTACGGCTCAGAATAGTGGAGTTGCAGTGTATAATATATATAATACATAAACTTGTATTAAAAAAAAAAATGAAAATATCTTCGTAACTGGAAGGTTCCCAGGTATGGTCCAAAACACGTAAATGATTGTAATGATGGGGAGAACAAGTGCCTTTTGGCTTCGTTAAGAGTGATTTTTTTAGATGATTAATGCGTACGTCGGCTCGCTTATCGCGTAGTGAGGCTTGCGGGCTGGCAGGCTGGCGGGGCCGGCGGGGCTGGGGCTGCAAGACTGCTTCGCCGACTGACTGTACGTACCTGTAGTGCGGCGCGCTCTGCTGCTGGCGCCGGTACAGCAGCTCGTGCGGGCTGGCGGGGCCGGCGGGGCTGGGGCTGCGGGACTGCCCCGACTGACTGTACGTACCTGTAGTGCGGCGCGCTCTGCTGCTGGCGCCGGTACAGCAGCTCGTGCGGGCTGGCGGGGCCGGCGGGGCTGGGGCTGCGGGACTGCCCCGACTGACTGTACGTACCTGTAGTGCGGCGCGCTCTGCTGCTGGCGCCGGTACAGCAGCTCGTGCGGGCTGGCGGGGCCGGCGGGGCTGGGGCTGCGGGACTGCCCCGACTGACTGTACGTACCTGTAGTGCGGCGCGCTCTGCTGCTGGCGCCGGTACAGCAGCTCGTGCGGGCTGGCGGGGCCGGCGGGGCTGGGGCTGCGGGACTGCCCCGACTGACTGTACGTACCTGTAGTGCGGCGCGCTCTGCTGCTGGCGCCGGTACAGCAGCTCGTGCGGGCTGGCGGGGCCGGCGGGGCTGGGGCTGCGGGACTGCCCCGACTGACTGTACGTACCTGTAGTGCGGCGCGCTCTGCTGCTGGCGCCGGTACAGCAGCTCGTGCGGGCTGGCGGGGCCGGCGGGGCTGGGGCTGCGGGACTGCCCCGACTGACTGTACGTACCTGTAGTGCGGCGCGCTCTGCTGCTGGCGCCGGTACAGCAGCTCGTGCGGGCTGGCGGGGCCGGCGGGGCTGGGGCTACGGGACTGCCCCGCGCTGCCCAGCCGACTCACTGCAACACACAGGATGCTCGTGAACATTTATACGCCCATAACGGCTCTCGGAGCCCACATCCCACACGTGGACAAGCTCACGAGCCAAGTCCCCAGTGTACTCACGCGCTAGATGCTGCGGCGTGGGCGTGTGCAGCTCGGTGACGCGGCTCCTGCTGCCTGCGGAGAGACAAGTGTAAGTAAGTATCCGCTGGCGGAGCGCTATCCCGAGGTGCAGGTCGCGGTGCACTCACTGTGGGGCTGGCTGTGAGCCGCGAGCTGCGCGTGCGCCGCCTGCCGCCCGGCCGCCGGGGGGGCGGGGGCGGGGGCGCAGGGGGCGGCGCCCCGCCCCGCGCCGCCCAGCAGCAGGGGCGCGGACCCCGCGGGGGGGCGGGATGATGAGTACGCTATAATGGAACAGATCATTTCAGATAGTGTAACATAATTATTGCCTATGGCACAAGCGCTGTCTCCTCAGTACACAGACGTATTATAGCTACATAAATGGTCACCTCGGCATTATCATGCTTTTTATTCTGCTTTTCGCCGGTTGTTTCGTAATGGACTTATGATAATAAATGGCGCCGTGTCTTTCGAATCATGATTTAGTTATGTTATCATAGAAACTTTAGTTCTGTATTAACAGTTTAATTGTTAAATTTTAAATTAAAGCGAGCGAAGTCACGGACAAAAGCTGGTATATAATATTAGTTAGGATACAGAGTGTCAGGAACACTGACGCTACGTACGTATTCCGATGGGGTACACTACGTAAGTACGAAAAACTTTATTCCGAAAGTCATAAATCCGAATTTCAAAATATCGATTTTCATAATTCTAAATGGTTCAAAATTCCGAATATAACAACTCCGATTAATCCTATTTTCATAATTCCTAAATTTCAATAGTCCCGACTTATTGATAATACAAAACGTATTATATTTATTGCAGAGAATTACGCGGCAAAGGTCATTAAGGGGGCTAATTTCATTATGTTTGCGATAGAACGCACCGTTTTCGAGATATAAGCTAATTTAGAACCTGCTACAACTACATGACGCGCGCTCGCTACGATCGCATTTTACATTACACACCACACCACAAAATCTACATTTCCTTCTAAATTACTAAGTCAGCCACAATTAACGAGCGTCTGAATAATACTATCTTAGCCACTAGTTATCTTCTATGTAAGCCACTCTAAATACAACTCAGAATGGTGGTTATTTCTTAGCATCTAAATTTGTAACATGCATTCGAGCAGTAAACTTCTAAAATATTAATATATGACATCAAAAAAGATATTATAATAGTTTCTAATTTTTTAACTCTGTACGTTTAAAATGTAACTCGTCCCACATTAATTGATTGACAAAATTTAGCTAAAATTATCATCAAATACTAAATTATGGCCACTAATAGTACGTAGAAAACTATTAAGTGGGATAAAAAAAAAAGAAAAAAAAAATGGATCGGTATTTTTAATGTTTTGTAAACATTAAAATACGTATCCATTTTTTTTTACCTAGAATTTGAGAATTATGCGGCAGGGCGGTTATCAACGAGGGCAAATTTTTCATTATTTTTGCGATAGAACGCACCGTTTTCGAGATATAAGCAAAATTTTGAACCTGGTCCGACTCCATGACGCGCGCTCGCTACGCTGGCATTTTACATTACACAGCCACTTTCTGTCACAAATGTCGCCGCCGCTCCTTCGCCGACGGCGTCGGCCTTCGGCCTACGCTTCTCATGAAAGCCACCAGCAAGGCTTTTAGTACAATTTTAGCAGTTTATTCGCAGTATCGGAATATCGTTTTTCGCACTAACAAATTAACGATTCATCGAACATTTGATTCTTCGAACATATGAAAATCGGACAACAAACAATCCGTTTTTACGATTTTCGGGATTTTGATAAGTCTTTATTTGCCTTAAACATGGTATAATCGGAATATCGAGATTCGGAATTAAGTTTTTCGGAATTTTTGGGTCTTGCCATTCAGATGCACTGAATACGTGATTCCCGTGGTTCATTTATGATATCCTATAGAATTTACTACACAACTGCAATATCTGGTGGCTAGTGGTGTCTGTTCTGGTATCTTATCTTAAAAAATGTAAGCAACAGTTGTTTTGCTTTTTTTTATGCGATGAATAAATGAAATGTGTTCAGAATGATGTACTGGATACGTCCCGTCCAGCTGGTGGCTAGTGCTGCACTCACCCCTGATGACGGACAGCTCGATGGCGGCCCGCAGCTCGTCCTCGTCGGCGCGACTCCGCAAGCACGACATGCCCTGCAGCACCAACAGTAACAGTACCAACAGATCGCATTACATTGAACTTCACAACACACATGTGCACATTGCTAACGGATGGACCGAGAGCCCGCGACGTTCAGACCTTCGTTATTTTATAAATGTCCCTATCACAGGTAGGAACGCTCCCCGAGTGTGAAGTTTATATCACGGTTCCTTTGAAAGTTATGAGGTTGCAAAGGTGTATAAAATTGGTCCTAATTTTCGTCATAGTATAAAGTTCAGTTTTGATATATTTTATTTGGAATAATTTCATAAGTCACCTCGTCCATCGTCAGACACAGACGGTCCCAACCGCTGTCAGACACCTATTAAATTATAATGAATTAAAGTTATACTTTGGTCATAGTCTAAAACCTGAATTTTATGTACGTTACAACAGATGTTTTCACAATTGTCAGACGTTTTGATGGGTCTTACGTCTTATCAGACACATTAAGTCTACAGTAGCGTAGGTGCGAGCGCGAGGTATAATAATAATAAAGCCATTTATTTCCCATTCCCTATTGCGTTTTTTTAAATTTATTCAATTTGGCAAAAGTAGTCTGAAAACTGTTGTCGTATATTTGTCGCGGGGCGGAGTCACCCGAACGCAGAGCGTGCACTACGCCGCTCGCCGCCCCGCAGAACGCTACGGCACTCAAGCGGTACAATAATAGTACACCCACATTTCGCCTGAGTAATTCCTGATGGGAAAACTCAATGACACTTTACTCGACCCGGGAATCGAACCCAGAACCTCATACTCGGCAACGAGGCAGTCATGGTTATGGTCGTCATTATACTCGTGCCAAATTAGTTTTTTAGTAGTCTTCGAGCTTTGGCGCTGACAGACAGAGGGTTGGCTACGAAACGCTAAGAAGGTGAGATATGTGTTGGTTGTGTGAGTGTGGGTGTGTCAGTGTGAAACACACTTAGCGGTAACATATGCGAGTAATTCACTGGCGCGTGGTCCCGCTGAGGCCGGCCCGCCCGCTGCGCACGCGACCCTGAGATATGTGTTAGTTGTGTGAGTGTGGGTGTGTGGGTGTGTGAGTGTGACATACACTTAGCGGTAACATATGCGAGTAACTCACTGGCGCGTGGTCCCGCTGAGGCCGGCCCGCCCGCTGCGCACGCGACCCTGAGATATGTGTTAGTTGTGTGAGTGTGGGTGTGTGGGTGTGTGAGTGTGACATACACTTAGCGGTAACATATGCGAGTAACTCACTGGCGCGTGGTCCCGCTGAGGCCGGCCCGCCCGCTGCGCACGCGACCCTGAGATATGTGTTAGTTGTGTGAGTGTGGGTGTGTGGGTGTGTGAGTGTGACATACACTTAGCGGTAACATATGCGAGTAACTCACTGGCGCGTGGTCCCGCTGAGGCCGGCCCGCCCGCTGCGCACGCGACCCTGAGATATGTGTTAGTTGTGTGAGTGTGGGTGTGTGGGTGTGTGAGTGTGACATACACTTAGCGGTAACATATGCGAGTAACTCACTGGCGCGTGGTCCCGCTGAGGCCGGCCCGCCCGCTGCGCACGCGACCCTGAGATATGTGTTAGTTGTGTGAGTGTGGGTGTGTGGGTGTGTGAGTGTGACATACACTTAGCGGTAACATATGCGAGTAACTCACTGGCGCGTGGTCCCGCTGAGGCCGGCCCGCCCGCTGCGCACGCGACCCTGAGATATGTGTTAGTTGTGTGAGTGTGGGTGTGTGGGTGTGTGAGTGTGACATACACTTAGCGGTAACATATGCGAGTAACTCACTGGCGCGTGGTCCCGCTGAGGCCGGCCCGCCCGCTGCGCACGCGACCCTGAGATATGTGTTAGTTGTGTGAGTGTGGGTGTGTGGGTGTGTGAGTGTGACATACACTTAGCGGTAACATATGCGAGTAACTCACTGGCGCGTGGTCCCGCTGAGGCCGGCCCGCCCGCTGCGCACGCAACCCTGAGATATGTGTTAGTTGTGTGAGTGTGGGTGTGTGGGTGTGTGAGTGTGACATACACTTAGCGGTAACATATGCGAGTAACTCACTGGCGCGTGGTCCCGCTGAGGCCGGCCCGCCCGCTGCGCACGCGACCCTGAGATATGTGTTAGTTGTGTGAGTGTGGGTGTGTGGGTGTGTGAGTGTGACATACACTTAGCGGTAACATATGCGAGTAACTCACTGGCGCGTGGTCCCGCTGAGGCCGGCCCGCCCGCTGCGCACGCGACCCTGAGATATGTGTTAGTTGTGTGAGTGTGGGTGTGTGGGTGTGTGAGTGTGACATACACTTAGCGGTAACATATGCGAGTAACTCACTGGCGCGTGGTCCCGCTGAGGCCGGCCCGCCCGCTGCGCACGCGACCCTGAGATATGTGTTAGTTGTGTGAGTGTGGGTGTGTGGGTGTGTGAGTGTGACATACACTTAGCGGTAACATATGCGAGTAACTCACTGGCGCGTGGTCCCGCTGAGGCCGGCCCGCCCGCTGCGCACGCGACCCTGAGATATGTGTTAGTTGTGTGAGTGTGGGTGTGTGGGTGTGTGAGTGTGACATACACTTAGCGGTAACATATGCGAGTAACTCACTGGCGCGTGGTCCCGCTGAGGCCGGCCCGCCCGCTGCGCACGCGACCCTGAGATATGTGTTAGTTGTGTGAGTGTGGGTGTGTGGGTGTGTGAGTGTGACATACACTTAGCGGTAACATATGCGAGTAACTCACTGGCGCGTGGTCCCGCTGAGGCCGGCCCGCCCGCTGCGCACGCGACCCTGAGATATGTGTTAGTTGTGTGAGTGTGGGTGTGTGGGTGTGTGAGTGTGACATACACTTAGCGGTAACATATGCGAGTAACTCACTGGCGCGTGGTCCCGCTGAGGCCGGCCCGCCCGCTGCGCACGCGACCCTGCGCGTACAGAACAACTCTTTAGATCCAGATCCGACGCGTTACACGACATCTATATCTAAGCGTTTGTTTCAAGTAAACCAGTAAGGCTGCGTTCCCACTTTATCGTGACAACAGATAATCGTGCAGTTTGAAATGTCGTGGCTTGTGTATTTAAATGGTAGTGTTCACATATAGGACGACGCGAATATTGTCGCAAACTTTTGCCAACTAAAAATCAAAGATAAATTAATCGTCACGACATAGTGGGAAAGCAGCCTAACAGGAATTTTTGGAATGTCAAAATAAAGAAGATGAAGCTACAGTCACAGTCACAAGACATAATAACTTGAGAAAGTACTGTAGTTGTACATTCCAAAGCGTAGATCTCTATGGAGAAGAACGGGCAAGAAACTCTATGGACACTCTTTTAAATCAAAATCTTTGGTTACATAATTGTGCGGGAAAGTGAAAATATATAGTGTAAAGTGATAATGATACATAGACACTGATAGGACAGTATATAAAGTGACATAGCGATACTGATAGTTTTAGTGTTTTGTTTTGTGTACATAGTAGGCTTAGCGTTACGAGTATATAAGTTTATTATGTTGTGTTTTTTGTTGATTTTATATTTTTGTATGATAGTTCTTGATGTATAGATCTCGATAACATAGTTTTATATTGGTTCATATAAAAAAAGTTAGTAAAAAACGCAAATATTGTCACGCGGTTCTCGTTAGTCAAGTTTCTCAGTACTTAAGGTAATTTGCACAATGTTTTCCCGCCTTTTTGCTTTGTTTTGATTGGATTTAAGTTTTTCCCGCGTTTTTTGGAATATTGTGAACGATTTTGATTGGTTAATTACTTAACAATTTCTGTATAAAATAGGGCCATTTTGGTCATTCGACACAGTAGTCGGCAAGCTAACTATAAGGAAAGCTCTCTCCTAATAAACAGAAGAAAAAAGCTCATCAGTGGATTTACTCGTCACTAAACCCAGCAGTTCAAGTGTGCTACATTGTTAAATCATCATTGGTTCATGTTTGACGGATGAAAGATGCTGTTTTAAGCTTTCACGGTTTAAAACTAAACTTATGTCGTCACTTACGGGATATCTTCTGTGACAAATTTATTTTAAATCCACCCGCACTGTCCAGTCAACCCGCGACCATGGCGCTCGCAACAGCGTCGAAATATCGGGAGCTCGAAACAATAAAGAATGACTGAAGATATCCCGTAAGTTAGTAAGTAGGTGTGGGTGTAGGTCGCAGTAAGTGTGAGAGTGAAGCCAGCTCACCGGGGCGGGGGGTGTGCGTGGCTCCGTCGCCCAGGTCCAGCTGCAGCACCCCGCTGTACTCTGCAACACACATCACCTACATGATACATCTGACATGCACGCTCGGTTTCTGTTTCTATTTTTAAATAATATTTACTGACCTTATTATGTTGTTGGGAAAAGGCTATGCAGATGATTATCTACCTAGACTTTTCCAAACTATGTTGGGGTCGGCTTCCAGTCTAACCGGATGCAGCTGAATACCGGTAGTTACATGAAGCGACTGCCTATCTGACCTCCACAACCCAGTCAGTACTGGGTAATACGATACCCCTTTGTAAGACTGGTTGTCAGACTTTTTGGGCATCTGACAACCTGTAACGACCGGGACCAACAGCTTAACGTGCTTTCCGAGGCACGGAGGGAACTCGGTATGTAATGAGGGGTCACCCATCCACATACCAACCTAGGCAAGCACGGCTTAACCTAACGATCGACCCGAGCGGCTGTTATTATTTAGCCACGAGCTCCTCCAACCTTATTATGTAGTTATTGCTATCTTATTATCGTTTATTTAAAAGCATGGATGTGTTGAATCTAATGCCATCTTAAAAACGACTGGTTTATCATTTACCAATTGTTCTATGTTTAGACCATCGAATGCGTTTTTTTATTGTCATGGCAAATTCTTGATCAATACTGATGTACAGCTTTGCTTAGTTTAAAAGCAATCTAAATTATTATTTTTTATTGAACTAAAAAATAAGAAAATCGGACATGTATTTTTTGGTGAGAAAACTTTTTCGATTTGACAGCTATGACGCGAGTCAGTCCTAACTCCTAACGCATCGTATATCAGTATGTGTACCTCTGTGAGGCGCATGCCGGAAGTAGTCCCTGGCGGTGAGCAGATGCGTGTTGGCGTTAGGCGCCATGGCCACATCCGGCACGGCCGCCGACAGTCGCGCCGACTGGCTGTGATCAAAGCAGACACATTATATTTATACCATTGCCACTCGAAAATGAGAATCGAATTTGATTCATCGATAACAGTGAATAAAACTCTTTTCAGTCTCCGAGTGAATTAAAACATTTTGAATTTGAAACTAGCACGAATTATGTAATCTGACAATAAAAATCCCGTCAAAATTGACACCGCCGTTTCGAAGATTAGTCGGACCTAAGACATAGACAAAAATAAAAAATAAAATTGTTTTAAGTTCCGTAAACTTTCGTATGTACGGTCGAATAAGCTATCTGGTCTACAGTTTAACGAACAAATTACATTGTCAAATGTAAACCAATTAACTTGTTCGACCGTACATTCAGTAAAAAGCTGTAAAATTACGAACAGACACTTCAATTCTATTTATTCGCTTGGATGTAAGTGAAGTGAATGACACCTCATTTAATTATTTAATTTGTGATAGCAAGCAGCTGCTTATCTATGGAATTGTGACACTTAGGTTCTGTAATTTGCGGTCAGATGAAAGTATTATAAGAACACGTTAATTTAAATATTGTAAAGATATAATTTGTGAATATAATATCTCTAAATGTTGTTTCTGTTCATAGGTAAGTTTGGTATTACGTGTTATTAAATGTAGTAATCTAAAAGCGAAATATGTAATTAGGTAAAACATTGTTTTAATAAAATAATCTCTCTCTACAGACAAGAGCAACGCAATTTAGTTTTTCATTTCACGGCCTGTAACTAAAACTACATTATGTGGATTAAATCTTTTTGTTCCGTATTTTTTGTGAAGTTCAACAATAGTAAATGAATGTGCCATGTTACCTGTGCTGCGCCGAGTCGGCCGAGCGCGAGCCGTCCCGCCGGCATGTGCCCGGACGAGAGTTGTCTGCAAACAATTAGTGTGCTAATGAGAACCAAAATAACACCAAGGACATATAAAATCGAATTATAAGTATGCTGGGATTAGAAGGATGTAAAGAAAGTGTAACTCAAAACTCGTGATAAAATATTCGATTATATTATATTGAAAATATTATACAATGGTTTTTACAATGACTTAACAAATTACGGCTAACATACGTTTTCTCTGACTCCCTATAAGTAAATATCATAGGAAAAGCTTATAGACCGTATCCTGTATCTGCATATTTGAAGATAATGCATGATATTTTAGATAAAATCGGCTGGTCGAGCATATTTTTTTTGTCTTAACTTTACAAAACTGGAAAAAAAAAAAGTTCCAAAGATGATACTCGCGAACGAAGTACCTACATTCAAATAGTGCTCCGTTGGCTTCAATAGACGTACAACGATGGTTATCAGATCATAAAAATACTACCAAAAAAACAGTTTTACGTAAAGTTACTTAGTTTAATGTACAGAATGCTTGGTTGACAGCTTCGTGAAGGTTTCGTTTACAACTTAAATTTTAGCGGTTAACACATTGAGTGATCTGTGAAGCAGGCCATCCTATCAGCATTGTGAATTGAAATAAAAACGTATAAAAGCTGGAATTTTTCAATGCCACCTGAAGGGAAAATACTCTAAATACTGGAGATAGCAAATTTTACTCAAAGGAAACATTCCTTTATTTTTAAAAAGAAACAAAACTGCATTCACAGATTTTCGAAAAATCGCTAGCCACACTCTTCACATCTATCGATAGGGTCAATATGGATCAAACTTCTCTAACAAGCATGATACATTAAATGAAGGGATAACCATGAAATATAAACTTATAAATGGCATTGTAAAAATCCAGTGTGTATACGTATAGTAGTAATAGGATAATATTGGTGACTCACCGTGCGGTACGTGCAGCGCGGGCTGCGCACGCGCACTGCGCAGCGAGCCGCCCGAGCTCAGCGACCTGCGGGACACATTGCGGGTTATACACAGCGCCATCTAGCGCCACGCAACACACGCGGCTTGTGTCGTGGACACCAGATACTTGATATACTACATAGATACTTTTTGTTTGTATATACATACTTATTATACATATAAACATCCATGACTCGGAAACAAATGTCCATGCTCATCACACAAACATTTGCTCCTACCAGGATTCGAACCCGGGACCCAACGAACGTAAAGCAGCCGTATTTTGAAGGTATATTGGACACTTGAGCCAACAGGGATCATTGTAAACCGGCATGGGCAACACGGTCCACTGACACCAGATACAGGGCCAGCATGGGCCAGTACGTGCTCGATACGAGGCCAGCATAGGCCATCATTCAGTCATACCTGCAGCACTCGTGCGCAGGCCCCTCGTCCACACACCACACGCGCACGTTGTCTGCCTGTCTGTCTGTACAAGATACTACGGCAACACAAGCCCCCCCAGTCCTGTCATACCTGCAGCACTCGTGCGCAGGCCCCTCGTCCACACACCACACGCGCACGTTGTCTGCCTGTCTGTCTGTACAAGATACTACGGCAACACAAGCCCCCCCAGTCCTGTCATACCTGCAGCACTCGTGCGCAGGCCCCTCGTCCACACACCACACGCGCACGTTGTCTGCCTGTCTGTCTGTACAAGATACTACGGCAACACAAGCCCCCCCAGTCCTGTCATACCTGCAGCACTCGTGCGCAGGCCCCTCGTCCACACACCACACGCGCACGTTGTCTGCCTGTCTGTCTGTACAAGATACTACGGCAACACAAGCCCCCCCAGTCCTGTCATACCTGCAGCACTCGTGCGCAGGCCCCTCGTCCACACACCACACGCGCACGTTGTCTGCCTGTCTGTCTGTACAAGATACTACGGCAACACAAGCCCCCCCAGTCCTGTCATACCTGCAGCACTCGTGCGCAGGCCCCTCGTCCACACACCACACGCGCACGTTGTCTGCCTGTCTGTCTGTACAAGATACTACGGCAACACAAGCCCCCCCAGTCCTGTCATACCTGCAGCACTCGTGCGCAGGCCCCTCGTCCACACACCACACGCGCACGTTGTCTGCCTGTCTGTCTGTACAAGATACTACGGCAACACAAGCCCCCCCAGTCCTGTCATACCTGCAGCACTCGTGCGCAGGCCCCTCGTCCACACACCACACGCGCACGTTGTCTGCCTGTCTGTCTGTACAAGATACTACGGCAACACAAGCCCCCCCAGTCCTGTCATACCTGCAGCACTCGTGCGCAGGCCCCTCGTCCACACACCACACGCGCACGTTGTCTGCCTGTCTGTCTGTACAAGATACTACGGCAACACAAGCCCCCCCAGTCCTGTCATACCTGCAGCACTCGTGCGCAGGCCCCTCGTCCACACACCACACGCGCACGTTGTCTGCCTGTCTGTCTGTACAAGATACTACGGCAACACAAGCCCCCCCAGTCCTGTCATACCTGCAGCACTCGTGCGCAGGCCCCTCGTCCACACACCACACGCGCACGTTGTCTGCCTGTCTGTCTGCGCACTCCCACTGCTCCACATCGCGCTCTCTACGGAAATTAACAATGAACTTTATTGCAAAGACAATAACATTTATTTTGTATTTTTTGTAGTCGGTAGCGATGATGTGTTATTATTGTCACATATTTGTATATGTACACGTACACGTATATGTTACAATAGCGTTCAAAAGGTTTGTGTTTTTTGTGGAAGTCGGGTTTTATTTTTGTGACAATTTCATGACTACTGCTCTCAATACGGTGAAGGAAAAATCAAAATCAAAGCATTTATTTCAAGTAGGCCAGTTAGAGGCACTTTTGAATTGTCGAAACAAAGATGAAAATTAAATGTAGCTACAGTCCCAGTCACAAGACATAAAAACTGTGAAAGTACTGTAGTTGCCCATTCCCTAGCGTAGATCTCTATGGAGAAGAACGGGCAAGAAACTCCATGGACACTCTTTTAAATCAAAATATTTTTACAAAATCTTGGTTACATCATTCATGTTGAGATGGTATACTATGTGAGAACAATGTAGCAAGAAGTGCACGTTAAAAGTGTCCACAAAAAACAAAACAAAAAAAACACAATTCAAAAAAGAAAATAATTCATTCAAATAAGCCATGGCAACTAAGAGATGACCAGTCACAACTGACAGCGCCCGTTCACGAACATGACGCATGGATCAGCACCATTCAACTCAACCATTTTGAAGGGAACTAAATGATCCGACACACGCGCCACCATTAGCGAGACATTAGAGTGAGCATGACATACTCTCAACCGCCAGGGCACATTCAAGTCAAGAAAAGACGTAGGTTTCCAGTGAATGATAGCTTTCTAGTACATAGTACTCACATAATATGGGCTATGCATTTATATAATACTAAAGAGATTGAATACAATACCATTTAATGCTATCAATTTATGCGCGCTGTCCTAGTGGAGCAGGACCAGCATTGAGCCAAGCATTTTTATCAGCTATATAATCGCTCAACTTGTAATATGCTTGCTTAGATAGTGTGCGTTTAATGCATGTTTTAAATTTCGTCTCATTCAGTTCAAGAATACTTTGTGGAATTTTATTATAGCATCTCAAACAGTACCCCATGAAAGATGAGTCTACTTTAGCGAGTCTGAAGCCTGGCTGAGGTCTAATAAAAATAGGGACCAACTAGGGTCCCTATTTCTAGTACTGTAATTATGTCTGTCACCTCTTTTACCAAAATTGGAGTTAGATTTTTCTCGAAAACATCGAGAAGAAACAGACGTGTCTTAAAAACAAACATTCAAAGATGCGGTTCATTCCTTCTCTGTGCTGATGAAGGTTCTGTGTTTTTTTTTTAATTGGGACGTACCCGCCACGCTTTCCCTGCCCACTGTAACTCCTGTGCACAAGAGTCAACAGTGGCGACCAACAGAAAAGCGCCCGAGATAATGAAGCTCTACGAAGTGTCAGAGAAATAATTTTACTGTCTTGGATCCCGCAACGAAATTAATCAAAAAACCCGACTGCGTAAAAAATAACTAATAACTTTAAATAAAAACTGAAAATAAAAAAAACTAGAACAAATAAAAATTCTAATACGGAACATATTGACTGCAACAGTCGGGACCCATTGGATGTAATGATTTTAGTCTAGACTAGAGTCTGCGTCAAATGAGAGAGATAGAGAGGGTTAGAGAGTGTGTGAGTCAACCTTAAAAGATAGACATAATTATGCTATCGCGGACTTTTTGGAAAAATGTTCATTGATGCTTCGCTCCTATTGATTGTAGCATGTTATATAAACATATAGCCTTATTAGCCTTCCTCGATAAATGGGCAATCCAACACTAAAATATGTTTTTAATTTGAACCAGTAGTTCCTAAAATTAGAACTTCCCTCGACCGCCCTACGTTTTCATCCTTAGACACTCGATGACAGTCGTACTCCAGCTAGGTCGAAAGTTCTCATCAAGGTGCATGAGATGAGCCGAAACATGATTTGCTGCTGTAAACTGTTGAGGACCTCTTGCAACTGCCTTTCGTCTCCATCGTCAGACATTCGATGACAGTCATACTCCAGGCAGGTCTTATCAAGGTGCATGAAGTGAGCCCAAACACGATTTTTCAATTTTAAATGGGACCAACTTTGAGATAATTATACGTTTTTCCCAAAAAGAGGATCATGCAGACCTATGCATATCGGATTTCCCTGTATGAAGTTATTTGTGGTCATCCAAAAAAAAATATACGCATTGAATTGAAAACCTCCTGCTTTTGTGTCGTGGGTGTAAACTACCAAAGCTGAGGCAACGGGCCCAACGGGCGAGGGTCATTCTTTCACGGAACATCTTAACACCGCGATTCAGAAAATGGAGTGAAATGCACAACGCCATCTATCGACTCCGAAGTTAAACTGCTAAAATATAATTCATGGAAAGCGGTCAAACACACTCTATTGGCTATGTAGATTTTCAAAACAGCGTCATAGTACCTTTTGCTATCATAACTTATTTTAAAAGCCGATCACTCGATTTATATGTTATCTTGGGAGCACATTTTTAATCATTAATACCATTTTGGTTGAATAGATGTCGCTGCATGTATTTTACATTTAATGAGAAGTTCTTCTTGAACACTTTACATTCATCATTTGATAGAAAGCACCGATTCCGAGACGAAACAAATGCGAAGAAACAAAAACTAAAACCTTCTCTAAGTTAAGCCCAATATTTGTGCATTTATTCTAACTATACCTATATAGTTCCTATAGTTCACACGTGATGCTGTAACAGATCCTGCACACATGCAGACATACAGACACACAGACATACAGACACACAGACATACAGACACACAGACATACAAACAAAAATTCTAAAAATGGTAGAATTAGGTTCTGTTAGTGATCCTTTAACACCCCTACTATTTTTTTTCTAAATATTTTCAATGTACAAAAACGCCACGTCTACAGATTTATTATATACACACATCAAAAGTATCTAGGGATCAACATATATTTTTGCAATAACTTTTCTCCTGAATGATATTAATTAAAATTTTCTTTAAGGATTCATCAAATAAAGTGTTTTCGTTTGTCACAGTAACGATAAACCAAGTCACCTTTGCATTAATAAAGAAATTTGCCATTTTCCTAATAAAGGGATTTTTGACATTTGAACCACTAACATTAAAGTTCGAAAAAAAGACTGAAATAACAGTTTTCTTTAAAATTTTATTGGGTAACTTAAACAATTAATAATCCGTGTTTCTACCGCGAACACTAACAACACAAGAACATCGGTTTGGCATACTCAAAATGAGTTCATCCAAATCACGCTGTGGAATGGCCGCCCATGTTCGTTGCAACAACAAAAAAAGGTCTTCTTGCGACTGGATACCCTCCATATTCGGCAGAGCTCTTCTCTGTAGCATATCCCATGCATGCTCAATCGGGTTCAAGTCTGGCGACTGAGCAGGCCAGGGCAGGACATTGATGTTAGCTGCGGCGAGAGTCTGTCTTACAACTCTTGCGGTGTGCGGTCGTGCATTATCATGCATTAACTGAAATAAGGGACCGATTTGCACTTGTAGAGGAACGATGACGTCTGATACAATCGTCTCAGCATAAATTTGAGCGTTGAGGTTGCCTCTGATCCAAATCAACTCAGTTCTTCCGCCGATCCAAATACCCGCCCATACCATGATGGTTCCACCACTATAAGGATGGACTTCCTGGCAGGATTTTAATCGCTGTTGGCGTCCAGGGGTTCTCCAGTGTCGTATACGTCTTGTATCCGGTCTCATACCAAAACGAGACTCATCAGAAAAGCACACGAAACGCCATTGTTCTTCTGCCCAATTTCTGTGTTCAAGAGCCCATTGATATCGAATCCTACGATTGTGCATTGCTATAGGTGGTACCCGTAGCGGTCTTCGGGAATGAAGGTTCACTTCATGCAAGCGGTTTCTGACTGTTTGGTCGCTAATTAAGTTCCCTGAAGAGTGATGAAGCCTCACGGCTAACATCATGGCGGTTATTGTTGGAGCTCTTCGAGTTAAGATTTGAATGTATCGGTCTTGTCTCCGTGTGGTGCAGCGATACCGTCCTCCATGGCGCTCAGCCACGGTACCAGTGCTTCGGTAACGTGTCCAAAGTCGACTGATAACACTCTGACTTGTATTCAGAGCTAAAGCTACAGTACGTTGCCGGGAACCAGCTTCTATCATTCCCACGGCTCTGAGCATTTCTTCCCTGCTTAAATGACGTCGCCGCTCCATAATAACGTTGGTTTTAATCAGTAGTAGGGAAACAGTAGCACTAATAATGTCTTCAATGCGTTGTATGTTTTTATAGGGAAAATATTGACAGCTTATTTTCATCTTTTACTCGAATTTGATTGAGAGTTCCTGATTCAAATTATGAAATGCACCAAAAAGGATCCATATAAATTTATAAAATCATAAATTTATTACAAAGCCACATCTCAATCTCAAGAAATCCGCATAAAAATGCTTGATCCCTAGACATTTTTGATGTGTGTATATAGATTATTTTTATTTTACACTTTTTAGTTACGATTATATTGAGATGGATAATTTCGCATTTTATTTATTTTGGTGTACATTTATCACTAAAAAGTTCACAAACCTACCTAGTCATCCACGCGTGTCTTGTAAGTAATAAATAACACACTTTTTTTTTAATTAAAATATGGTCATGACATACCATTTTAAAATCCTCATGATGAGCCCTTTAATTTGATACCCATTATTGGAGTATCCAAAATTTTTATTTCTTTTTATTTTTCACTATGTCACCCGGGGTAACACAAGGATTGTAACGATACCACGTACATCGAAATCTGTTTAGGCGTTTAGAAGTTATGGTGGAATAAAGAAACTCACAAACATACATAAATACATACTTACATGCATACCATACATAAACCCTGAAAACATAACACTCCTTTTTTGGTCAGTCAGAATAGCGGAGGAGTAGAAAAAACCATAATTTCCACTTCCTATATCATATCAGCAGGAGACAGAACGAAACAAGGCCAACAGGCACAAAGGGACGTTAACAACTGGGATAGGCCCAGTTGCCTAGCACCAGGCACACGGTTATGTATGTATGTTTAGTAACAGTGAATTTTGAAGTATTGTTATCTGACCTGTCGTTATCCAGCTCCGCGATCAGTAGCTCTGCGCACGCGTCCGGTAGCGACATCTCACGGACTGCTCGCAACGCGATCTAGAAACAACCATGCAACATTAAAGACGCTTCTCCTCCACTTTCATTATGCGCACAGCTAAAGTCTGGAACTCTCTGCCTGCGTCTGTGTTCCCACCCATATTTAACCCGCCTGCCTTCAAAGCAAGAGTGAACAGGCATCTTCTGGGCACGCTCGTCCCATCATAGATCTCATCCATCGCTTTCCATCAGGCGTGATCGAGGTCAAGAGCAGGCCCATATTGTAATAAAAAAAACTATATTCTTTAAATACATTCGCACGTTAAGCCGTTTCTCGCGAGGATTTTTCTGTTCGGTGGAAATTGTTCCTTACGTGTCAGTGAACATGGACTAAGCTATTTAGAGAATTTTGAATCGTGTAGAAAAAGTCCTAACTTTAAAAGTCATGTTCGATGTTTCGGGGTTCATCTTTATCTGCCTGCTTTTCCCTAACTATGTTGGAATCGGCTTCCGGCTAACCGGATGCAGCCGAATACCAGTATGTTACATAGCTTACACTGCTTATCCGACCTCCACAACCCAGTTAATACTGGGTAGTACGATACCCCTCGGTAAGACTGTTCGTCAGACTTTCGGGCCACTGACTACCTGTAACGAACGTCAAAGATTTACAAATGCCAGCCGGGACCGACGGCTTAACGTGGTCTCCCGGTACGTAATGGTACGTCTATCGTGTCGCACATACCTGCTTGTAGACCGTCACGGTATCGTTGTCGTGCAGCGCGGCGGCCCTGCGGGCGGGCGCGGCCGCACGCAGCAGCCGGGCGCGTGCCCGCAGCGCCGCCAGCACGCGCGGCGACACGCAGGCACGCGCGGCCCCCGGCGACGCGCAGGCACGCGCGGCCCCCGGCGACGCGCAGCGCGGTGCACGACCCGCCGCCACCTATACGCGACATGCTGCATGTCATCATCTGATCTCTATCTAGGGAGCGGTCAAGTATTAGAGGGGGGGTCTTGTAAAACGTTACGATGCGTTACGGTGGCGGGAGGGGTCTGAACTACGCGTGACGTAACATTGTTTTTTTAACCCTTCAGAATAACAAAGGTGTTTTAGCGACTTTACGGTACTTTACACCACAAAATTGTGACTTTTAGGTAAAAATGGTTACGTAACGTCTTACTAGGGGGGAAGTGGGGTACAGTAAAACGTTACGGCGTGTTACATGGGGGAAGGGGGAGGGGGGGTCAAAAATCTCCAAAAATTGCGTTACGTAATACTTGAACGCTCCCCTAAACATTATAGTATTTATGCTATACTTACACTTTATATTTATCATTCATAATACCATTTATTATACTATTTTTTTATTTGTTTCTATATATTATCATAGAATTAGCTGAAATAAAAATGTAATTCCCATAATTTTCTTTGTTATGACATGTATGTCTGATTTGTCAAACTGTCAGTTACTTTTTCTTTAATTTTCTCTCATAGAGTTTCTTAACGGTCTATAATAGTTACTTTTTGGTTTATAAAGTATGTCAGGTTAAACGAAGGACATATTGAGGGAAGGTATTCAGTATTCGATTCTCCTTTCAAATATGTAAAAAACCTATAGCCTTAATTTGCTAACGTAATTGTCCAATGAAATACATTATTCATCAACACTGAGCGCGTAAGAAGTGAACTTGTAAACAGTAAAGTAATCACGCCGCAAAATACGTGCCGATCCTGCCGACAGGAAGCTCGTGCGCAAACCCCGCCCCTTTGTGTCGTCCGCGATGTACCGACAGGTCACACGCCCGCGCCACCCCGCCCCTTTGTGTCGTCCCCGATGCGATGTACCGACAGGGCACACGCCCGCGCCACCCCGCCCCTGTGTGTCGTCCCCGATGCGATGTACTGACAGGCCACACGCCCGCGCCACCTCGCCCCTTTGTATCATCCCCGATGCGATGTACCGACAGGCCACACGCCCGCACCACTCCGCCCCTTTGTGTCGTCTCCGATGTGATGTACCGACAGGGCACACGCCCGCGCCACCCCGCCCCTGTGTGTCGTCCCCGATGCGATGTACTGACAGGCCACACGCCCGCGCCACCTCGCCCCTTTGTATCATCCCCGATGCGATGTACCGACAGGCCACACGCCCGCACCACTCTGCCCCTTTGTGTCGTCTCCGATGTGATGTACCGACAGGCCACACGCCCGCGCCACCCCGCCCCTTTGTGTCGTCCCCGATGTACCAACAAGCCACACGCCCGCACCACCCCGCCCCTTTGTGTCGTCCCCGATGTACCGACAGGCCACAAGACCGCGCCACCCCGCCCCTTTGTGAGGTCCCCGATGTACCAACAAGCCACACGCCCGCACCACCCCGCCCCTTTGTGTCGTCCCCGATGTACAAACAGGCCATAAGCCCGCGCCACCCCGCCCCTTTGTGTCGTCCCCGATGCGATGTACCGACAGGGCACACGCCCGCGCCACCCCGCACCTGTGTGTCGTCCCCGATGCGATGTACTGACAGGCCACACGCCCGCGCCACCTCGCCCCTTTGTATCATCCCCGATGCGATGTACCGACAGGCCACACGCCCGCACCACTCCGCCCCTTTGTGTCGTCTCCGATGTGATGTACCGACAGGCCACACGCCCGCGCCACCCCGCCCCTTTGTGTCGTCCCCGATGTACCAACAAGCCACACGCCCGCACCACCCCGCCCCTTTGTGTCGTCCCCGATGTACCGACAGGCCACAAGACCGCGCCACCCCGCCCCTTTGTGAGGTCCCCGATGTACCAACAAGCCACACGCCCGCACCACCCCGCCCCTTTGTGTCGTCCCCGATGTACAAACAGGCCATAAGCCCGCGCCACCCCGCCCCTTTGTGTCGTCCCCGATGTACCGACAGGCCACACGCCCGCGCCACGCCGCCCCTTTGTGTCGTCCCCGATGTACCGACAGGCCACACGCCGCGCCACCCGGTCCTTTGTGTCGTCCCCGATGTACAGACAGGCCACACGTCCGCGACACCCCGCCCCTTTGTGTCGTCCCCGATGTACCGACAGGGCACACTCCCGCGCCACCCCGCCCACCCCAGCCAGTCTTGGCGCGCGCGTCGCTAATACCGCATATACGCTTCCGGGTATCGCATGAACAACCCCGCTTACTTCGCGATAAGTGTGTCCTGTAAACGTCTTCAAATGAATAACAAAAAATGAGAAGATTATTAGGATATGATTCGTGCCTACCTCCTAGCTAATGAAAGTGTGTGAGGAGCCATTAATTTGTACCGAGAGTTGTTTCCCAACAGCCAGATTCCGTCGTTCAATCTTATGCTACATCCAGGTCAGTACCTAGTAGTAGTACCTAGATAGTTTTGCCTGTCTTCAGCCAGGTATAATTAAAGTATGAAGGGAAAATGGATTATACCTAAAAGTCATTGACCCGCGTACATGTTCTGCGATAAGCGCAAGGGTGTATACACGTTGTTTTATCTGTTATTTATCAGTGTTTTTTATTTGTTATTATTTTTATTAGTATCATGTAAGCATGCACTATTGCGGGTTTGAATACGTCCCTCGTTTAACCTAACATACTGTATAATTACATTTATTTTGATCAATATGTTTAGCTGAAATATTGTATTTTAATAGATAATTACGATTGTTTACTGAATAATTTAATTTTAAATTATATTTTTTTGATTGGTTTTATGAAGGACGTCTGATATGTCCTGACCGCCTACACTTGTCAGATGAGATGATTATATGGCTGTAAGAAGAAAAACTAATATTCAAACATTCGAAAGGAATACTACTTTGGAAAACGAGCTGACGAACTGCGGAGACAGTCTAGAATGGGATCTCATATGAGAAGCATCATAAAACAGCTTGGTTTTTGGGAAGCCAACAATCAGACATACTAAAGTTCACTTCCTCTAAAGGTGAACAGTTTTAGAGACGCTGATATCCTGTCGCGTACCTATACTTCCCAGGGGATCCAAATAAAACTTCACCTGGGACCACTACTTTCGATCTTCGGAGCTGTCTTCGTGCCTTACCTGGCGCTTATCTCGCAGAGCTGCCCTGACGTCTGGCCCTGAGAACTATACTGGTGCCTTCCTACAGAGCTGGCCTGGTGCGTGACTCTGAGAACTGCACGACGCCCTTTCAGCAGAATTTCCCTGAAACCTGATCCTTGGAGCTTCCTAAAAACCGTCCTGCAGAGCTACCCTAACGCCTGTTCCTATCTCTCCTACAGTGCTGATCTGATTTATCACCAACTAAGTGCGTGATCAATAAAACTACCACCTTCAAACTTTCCATAGAGTGCGTGCTAGGTAGGTCGTTTTATAATAGTAGCACACCCTTGAATGTGACCAGGATGCAAAGCGACACCTTGTATAATACAGTAACCGTTTATATTGTTAATTTTCTTTAATTTCACTTCGTTTCAATGTTTAGTCAAATTAACTTGGTCAAGGAGAGCAACACAACATAAAATTAAACATATGATGGTGGATCAGAGCAGCATTATGCGAAAAATTTCATTTTGACAATGACATTTGACTGAACACATCCAAACTAAACTCAAAGCAAAGACAGATTCAAAGACGTCACTTCTTAAAACTGTCAAAGTCGTCAAACATCATGTCACACAACTGTCATGGCTGCCCTAAAATTCGGGTTATCTGATATATTTTCAACTTATCGCTAAAGCATTAGGTTTAAAGTAGATTAGGAAAATGTGTCTGTTTCCGGTAGCTTGATGTCTGTACATCAAACTGAGGGCCGTTTCTAACTGTCGGTTAACGTAACTGTGACATCAGTCGGTACTAATAATTCGTATGGTGGTAAGTAGTTGATTTGATTTTGTAAATATACCAGTCTGTCGCTGAGCCACGCCTTTCATTGACGTTACAGTAACAAAACGTAAATAATAACAGTTACTTGAGATGTTCAACATTCAAAGCGTTGACCACTGACTTCATGTTATAGAAAATGTATCGAATTTTATTTTGACATTGAATTATTAATTTAATGATAATAAATAAATACCCAAATGTTTGCATGTCACATTATTATGACTTAGTATTATGGATCTGGATTATTTATGTTAAGACCGAAATTGTAACAATACTTTAACAATGTAGCAAATAAATTGATTTATTTGTTTTAACTTCATTCGGGCTGCCAGCAAAGAGCGACACGTTTTCTCAAAACAAATGACTGGGTTTTTTTACTATAGCAATAATGTCCGTTCACTTCAAATTTAACTTAACAAGAGACAACTAGTATTAATTTAAGATCCCGCGGGTTCCTGAGAAAAAGGGTCTTGACAGGCGCACAGACGGACAACAGGGATCCTATTACTACTGAGGTAAGGAACCCTAAAAATGAACATTAATTTGTCATTTTGCTTAAAAAACTTATCGACGTCAAAATCTACATTTAATGTCATTGTCCTATCACTACGGCAGGTAACGTCACTTTGAAATAGCCAATTGAACTCGAATACAATACAAACAGAATGTTCAACATGCGGAATGCGTTCTAGTGGAGGTTGTTAGTGATCCATACCCAAAGCAAAAGCATGACTGTATGGATATGATACTAACTAAATTAATCAAACAACTTCGTCAGTCAATTTAAACTAAGGGACCTCACACTTATTCAGCTCTATTCAGCTTATGCCCATAGAAAACAACGATTTTGTATGAGACGCGTACACGACGCGCGCGCTGAACGGATGCGTACGTGTCTCATACAAAATCGTTGTTTCCTATGGGCATAAGCTGAATAGAGCTGAATAAGTGTGAGTAGCCCCTAAGATTTAAATCCTACGTAACAAAACCGAAGGATTCCGTATCATCGTAGTAGGGGAGCCCCCTTTAATTTGTAATAGCGGCAACAGAAATACACATACTGTGAAAATGTAAAGTGTGTACCTATAACGGATCATATACTCACCATGTAGAGCGTGTCGGGTATCCTGTGCAGGTAACGTTCCGCCCTGGCCCGATGTGACTGTGTGCCTATAACGGATCATATACTCACCATGTAGAGCGTGTCGGGTATCCTGTGCAGGTAACGTTCCGCCCTGGCCCGATGTGACTGTGTGCCTATAACGGATCATATACTCACCATGTAGAGCGTGTCGGGTATCCTGTGCAGGTAACGTTCCGCCCTGGCCCGCGCCAGTTCCGCCGCCGGCACTGCCTGCTGCTCCAGCAGCGCCTGCAACAAAGTTTACAGTTAGAATGAACATGCAGCAGGCATGGTTTCTGTCACGGCTCCGGCGGTCCCACGCGAGCTTGTCGTCGCAGATGTGGTTCACGCTCACCACCTTCACTTCGGTTTACATTACACAATAGGGGTAGAGCGGACAACACTACGTGGACTCAGTTTTGCAAAGATTCGTTTCTGTCACTAAATTTTGTAGCACAACATATTGACTTTTTAAGACAGTATTTTAATTCTAATTAAGGTTAAAAATGCTATTTTATAGATAGATATGGCAATAGTGCCAAATAAAATTATTCCAAATGAAATACTGTGAAATTGTACCAAATAATCGTCGCTCTAAATAAAAGTTATTCTAAACGAAATTAAGCGGAATTTGAACATTGCCAAAGGTAATTATGCCAAATAAAATTCTGCCATCCTACCCTCCTATCCTCTCCTCTCCTCCTCTCTCCTCATGTTCTCCTTCTAGTACTACATGGACCGGAAAACGCCAGTATACGCGTGTTTCTTGGACGTGTCAAAAGCTTTTGACACAGTTCTATATGATAAGCTTTGGGACAAACTGGGCAGGGCGGGGGTACCGGTAGCAGTCATATCACTGTTGCAAGATTGGTATCACCGCCAGCGGAACTAGGTGAGATGGGCTGGAGCCTTGTCCGAGCCATATGGCATGGAGTGCGGCGTTAGGCAGGGTGGACTGACCTCTACTTTGTTATTTAACCTTTTCATAAATGACCTTATCGGTACGCTGAGCAGCACTCATACCGGTCGTCATATCGGTACTGTATGCGTCAATTTTTATATTAGCTATGCGGGCGATATGGTGCTGCTGGGACCATCGGTGGGTGCTATTCTTAAGTTGTTAGCAATATGTGAGACATATGCGATGGAACATGGACTGACGAATAACATAGCAAAAATCAAAGTTCTGCTTTTCAAGGGTAAATCTAGTGTTTCCGTGCCAGTTTTTTTTTGTTGAATTGTTTGGTGAGGAACTGCAGAGTGTGACCAGTTTTAGGTATTTGGGGCACATTGTGACGGAGGATTTGTCCGATGATGCGGATCTGGAGCGGGAGCGCAGAGCATTGGCGGTCCGAGGGAACATGATTGCCCGTAGATTCGCTCGCTGCTCCGTTCCAGTTAAAATTACTTTGTTTAAGGCATATTGTCGCGAGCAATCTATGGGTAAATCATACCCGTCGGGCAGCCAGTGTCCTGCGCGTTCAATATAACAACATCTTTAGGAGGCTGATGCGGCTGCCTCCCTATTGCACTGCGTCGCTAGTGTTTGCTGAAGCTCGAACGGATGGCTCATCATCAGCATCATTTCAGCCGCAAGACGTCCACTGCTGGACATAGGCCTCCTCCAAGTGTCGCCACATTGACCGGTCCCGTGCGACTCGCATCCAGCGGATTCCCGCAACCTTCACCAGTTCATCGGTCCACCTAGTAGGAGGCCTTCCAACGCAACGTCTTCCGGTTCGCGGTCACCACTCCAGAACTTTTCAGCCCCATCGGCCATCCGTTCTGCGAGCAATGTGCCCTGCCCACTGCCACAAGTTTGGCAATTCTTCGGGCTACGTCGGTAACCTTGGTTCTGTTGCGGATGTCTTCATTTCTGATTTGATCGCGCAAGGAAACTCCGAGCATAGCCCTCTCCATTGCCCTTTGGGTGACATTAAGCCTTCGGATTCGTCGATTGACCTTTTTCTCGAAGTTAGACCTACCTAGCTGGACCGTTTGTCCCAGGTACACATAATCGTCTACAACTTCGAGTGTAGAGTCTCCGATCTTGATAGGAGTGGGTGTGACATGGGCATTCAACATGATCTTGGTTTTGTCCATGTTCAAGATGTCCAAGATGGCGCCGACGAAAATTTTCGGATTTTTATTCATGGGTATCGTTTTCGTGGTTTTTGGGGTCGCTGATAATGAAAATGAGGTCAAAACGAAAATCCAAGATGGCGCCGACGAAAATTTACGGTTTTTTTTTTCATGGGTATCGTTTTCGTGGTTTTTGGGGTCGCTGATAATGAAAATGAGGTCAAAACGAAAATCCAAGATGGCGCCGACGAAAATTTACGGTTTTTTTTCATGGGTATCGTTTTCGTGGTTTTTGGGGTCGCTGATAATGAAAATGAGGTCAAAACGAAAATCCAAGATGGCGCCGACGAAAATTTACGGTTTTTTTTTCATGGGTATCGTTTTCGTGGTTTTTGGGGTCGCTGATAACAAAAATGAGGTCAAAATAAACATAGAAAAAAAAATATCTACCTGTTGGCGCCTAGCCCTCTCCAGTCCAGAACCAGTGCAGTACATCCTCCAGAGCAGTGGTGAACAGTTTCGGAGATGTCATATCTCCGAAACTGTTCACCTTCTAGTTTTTTAGTTATACTCTTCGGACTTCTGTATAACCTGCCGCAGCGTATGTATGTGGTCCACAGTGCTAAAGACTTTTCGGAAACCAGCTTGTTCGGGAGGCTGGAAATCGTCAAACCTGCGCGCGAGACGATTCGTGATGACTCTTGAAACTTTCTCCCTTTTCTGAAGTCGGTTTAAAACCGGTTGCGTCGACCCCAAGTAACATGGGACAATAACAGGAAAATCACGTGAATGATCCATAGTCACACCAAATTGCCACACCAGTGTGACTACGGTTCATTTTATTTATCTATAGTCACACTGGTGTGACTACGGATCAGCCGTAGTCACACCAGTGTGACTACAGATCAGGTTAAATTATCCATAGTCACACCAGTGTGACTACAGATATATAAAATTAACCATAGTCACACTGGTGTGGCAATGTGGTGGTGTGACTATGGATCGGTCATCGAAAATCGTGGAAAATCATCGTCTGCTGCCTTTTCCCAACTATGTTGGGGTCGGCTTCCAGTCTAACCGAAAGCAGCTGAATACCAGTATGATACATGGAGCGACTGCCTATTTGACCTCTACAACCCAGTTAGTACTGGGTAATACGATACCTCTTGATACGACTGGTTGTCAGACTGTGGGCCACTGATTACCTGTAAAGACTGTTAAAGATCTACAAATGACAGCCGGGACCAACGGTTTGACGTGCTTTCCGAGGCACGGAGGAAACTCGATATGAAATGTGTTTATGAAATCTACACAAATAAATAAAATTGTGTAGATTTCATATAATTTGTATTGTAGAGAGTGAAGGTATTTATGTACTGGTAGAATTGACATAGAATCGTGTGACAATACCTTGATCTCGTCGAGGTAGGGCAGGAAGCAGCGCGGCGGGCGGTAGGAGCCCCGGCCCAGCCACGCGTCCGCCGCGCCCGCGCCCTCGCCGCCCACGCCGCCCACGCCGCCCACGCCGCCCACGCCGCCCAATATGCCGCGTCTCACCACCTGGCAAGTACACAATGTGCGACTGGTGAATAGTGGCTCATGGTATACAGCGTAACATAGATTTTTTTGTCTAATTTTTCATCGACAATAAAAAAAACTGCTGTTCCAAAGAAGAGCAGTTTTTTTTATTGTGGATGAAAAATTAGACAAAAAATTTCTATGTTGTCTAGAATGAATATGTACTGAATACGTGGTAACCATTTTAGCGACGGTGTCCCAAACACAAGTACCAACATCTAAACTAATATTATAAAGAGGAAAGATTTAATTTTCTGTTTGTGTGTTTGTTACGATTTAACTCAAGAACTACTTAACCTATTTTAAAAACTCTTTCACCATTAAAAAGCTACATCTTTCCCGAGTAACATAGGCTATAAATTATATTGATATCATGCAAATTAGCCGAGCTATCACAAATTAAACAAAACTTGGAGGCTGATGGGGACCATTACATTTTGGTAATTTTATATTCAAATGGGTTGTCTATTGTAATAGGCTTAAGACGAGCAATGAGCTATGATCGCTAGTTTTTATAGCCTAAAAACCTAAAAGTGGGCAAAATCATCAAGCGTGGGCAATAATTTCCTAGCAGTGGGCTAAATTTTAAACACACCTACATCCTACTAGAACGCTATAGAACCAAGTCCAACGCTGGACAACCCACCTGCTGCAACAGATCACGGTCGGGCGGCAGATGCTCTAGCCTCAGTAGCGGCGCAAGAGGATTCAGCGCATCACGTAATGCCTCGTCCACTGCGTAGCGTCGATAATCTTACATAATACGCTTAAGGCCAGCAGTGGGCCATGATCCCTACCACACAGTTTAAAAACCTTAGAGTGGGAAACCGAGCGTGAGCAAAATTTCCCAGGAGTCCCTTTAAAAGTTATCAGTAGCGTTCATATGGCTTAAAAACTTTAGTCCAACGCTGGGCTAAGCAATAAAACGCACCTGCTGCAACAGATCATGGTCGGGCGGCAGATGCTCCAGCCTCAGGAGCGGCGCGAGCGGTGCCAGCGCGTCGCGCAGTGCCGCGTCGCCCGCGTCGCGCCGCCGGCACCCGCGGCGCCCCACCGACTGGGCGCGCGACCACACGATGTTGCTTTCTGGAATTTTTGAATTGTTTAGAATTGTTTATTTCCTTCGTTAAAGGAAACATTGTGAGAAAACCAGCATGCCTGAGAGATAGTTCCTGCAAAATTCAAATTTTCTTACGCTAGCGCCACCTTAAAGGTTTTTAGACAGCCTTTTGCCATACAGGCTAGACATAATGTTACCTCTGGGCGGTACGTACTGGTACGTACCTCTGGGCGGCAGAGGGCGCGGAGGGCCTGGGGCTCACTGGCCTGCAGGAAGTGTACGTACCTCTGGGCGGCAGAGGGCGCGGAGGGCCTGGGGCTCGCTGGCCTGCAGGAAGTGTACGTACCTCTGGGCGGCAGAGGGCGCGGAGGGCCTGGGGCTCGCTGGCCTGCAGGAAGTGTACGTACCTCTGGGCGGCAGAGGGCGCGGAGAGCCTGGGGCTCGCTGGCCTGCAGGAAGTGTACGTACCTTTGGGCGGCAGAGGGCGCGGAGGGCCTGGGGCTCGCTGGCCTGCAGGAAGTGTACGTACCTCTGGGCGGCAGAGGGCGCGGAGGGCCTGGGGCTCGCTGGCCTGCAGGAAGTGTACGTACCTCTGGGCGGCAGAGGGCGCGGAGGGCCTGGGGCTCGCTGGCCTGCAGGAAGTGTACGTACCTCTGGGCGGCAGAGGGCGCGGAGGGCCTGGGGCTCGCTGGCCTGCAGGAAGTGTACGTACCTCTGGGCAGCAGAGGGCGCGGAGGGCCTGGGGCTCGCTGGCCTGCAGGAAGTGTACGTACCTCTGGCCGGCAGAGGGCGCGGAGGGCCTGGGGCTCGCTGGCCTGCAGGAAGTGTACGTACCTCTGGGCGGCAGAGGGCGCGGAGGGCCTGGGGCTCGCTGGCCTGCAGGAAGTGTACGTACCTCTGGGCGGCAGAGGGCGCGGAGGGCCTGGGGCTCGCTGGCCTGCAGGAAGTGTACGTACCTCTGGGCGGCAGAGGGCGCGGAGGGCCTGGGGCTCGCTGGCCTGCAGGAAGTGTACGTACCTCTGGGCGGCAGAGGGCGCGGAGGGCCTGGGGCTCGCTGGCCTGCAGGAAGTGTACGTACCTCTGGGCGGCAGGTCGGCGCGGGCGGCCGCGGCCCATCGCAGGAGGGCGCGGAGGGCCTGGGGCTCGCTGGCCTGCAGGAAGGGCGAGCTCAGGGCCTCCTGCAGCGCGTGCAGTGGGATCCGCCCGCAGCCCGCCGCCGACATGATGCTGGGGAACTCGTCGCGCAGGTAGCGCATCGCTTGTCTGCGGAGAGGGGAGGATATACAGTCAGTAAACTTGCATCAGTTGCATCTGACCACCGTAAGGACTATAAACTTAAGAACTTTTTCTTTCGTGGTCCTTTTTATTATTAATTATATTATATTTTTCTATTGGTAGAAAAGGGGCGGTCAAACAGTGATCATTAACAGAACCTGAGACAAACAATAGTAAATTACTACAGTGGCCAGCAACAGAGGCATTGATGGACGAACGTGTAAATGTAGGCCGAGGCGAAGCCGAGGCACACATACGTAAGTCAATCAATGCCTAGTTGTGGCCAAGGCTTGTATAGTACCTTTCTCAAATAATGCGAGGAAATTAAAACATACAATTACTTTTCAAAATCAATGATGCACACAAACTCAAATTTCCAAGCATGTTTGAGAAAAATTAATTTTCTCAAACCTGCTTGGAAATATGAGCATTATTTTGACAACCTTCTTCGAGATAAATCGAAATTGCTGTACTGGGGTAAGTAATATATGATATAATTACAAAATCTCTAATATTTACAAGACATAACAACTGAATCTATAATTTTAATCGATATAACGGTCAGTCAAAATAATAAACGATTTATATAATTTTAAAGTTACTAATTTTTAAAAGCATAACCTACATTGAATATAAAATCGTTTGATATACTAGGCCTGCCTTTTAAGTTCTGTCGGTTCCATATTTCCCGCCAATTTTGAATTTGGAACTATTTCTATATTCGAATGTGTTTAAATTTTGAAACTCAAAACAGTTGAAAGTATTATGATTAATGCTATTGTTTAGTCACAGCGTCGATTGGAATCTGTCAGGTTACGTACGAAAATGAATCTTTCTAAGGAAAATGTTCGTGCAATAATTTTCTACAACTTTAGAAGAGGCCTGACACGGCTTCAGTGTTTTGAAGAGCTAACATCTGTGTTCAGTGATGAAGCCCCATGTCTGCGGACTGTCGAACGCTGGTATTTAGAATTCCAGCGTGGATAGCACTATACTAGTGTTAGTGACAAATCTCGCGAAGGACGCCCAAAATCCGCCTTCACTGAAGATAACATCATTGCTGTGAGACAACTAATTCTCGAAGATCGTCATGTGACGTATCGAGAGATAGAGGCTCTATTAGGCATCTCAGGGACAACCATTCGAAGATCTTGCATGAAGCGCTTGGTGTGAGAAAGCTAGTTCGCCGTTGGATACCGCATCTGCTTTCCGACGATCACAAGGCGGCCCGCGTCAGATGGTGTAAGAAAACTCTGCAAAGGTTCAACCGAGGAGAGTCAAATCACGTCTACGACATCATCAGTGGTGACGAATCTTGGATCTATGCCGACGATCCTGATTCCAAACAACAATCTACAATCTGGGTCTTTCAAGACGAGCCAAAGCCGACTAAAGTTGTTCGTTCTCGAAGCACTTCAAAGAAGATGGTGGCCACGTTCGTTGGAAATACCGGCCATGTTGCGACTATTGCACTTGAAGATTGTAGAATGGTTAACGCAGAGTGGTATAGCACAGTTTGTTTACCACAAGTCATCGCCAAACTTCGAAAATCTAACTCAAAACGACTCATCATCCTGCACCACGACAACGCAAGTTCACACAGCGCTCGTCAAACGATTGAGTATTTGAAGCAGGAAAAAGTAGAAATTCTTCCATCCTCCATACAGACCTGACCTAAGCCCTAAAGGTTTCTTTGCATTTCCTAAAATTAAGAAGTCTTCGTGGTCAAAGGTTCCAGTCCGGTGAAGAAGCAGTCGACGTTTTCAAGTCAGCCATTTTGAACACCCTCACTTTAGAGTGGAATAAATGTTATAATAACTGGTTTGAGCGAATGGAAAAGTGTATTAAGCTACGTGGTGAATACTTTGGAAAACAATAAAAAGTACTATAAGGTTCTAGTTGTTTTTTTCTTCAAACGACAAAAATTAAAAGGCATGCCTCGTACCACTCAAAAGACATAAAACTTATTTAGTCTAATATGTATAACAAATAAAGCATTCTGATTCTGATTAAGATATGCAAACAAGCCTACACCAAGCATGCAGCAGGCATGGTTTCTGTCACGGCTCCGGCGGTCCCACGCGAGCTTGTCGTCGCAGATGTGGTTCACGCTCACCACGGCTGAGGCTTATATCATTCTTTTCATTTCAATAACGTTCACAAGATCCGAGTCCGCGTAGTGTTGTCTGCGCTACCCCTACGAGCTGAGGAGCAGGTAGTCAGTCAGTCAGTCCCACACCGCCGCGGCTGAGCCGAGCTCGCGTGGGACCGCCCGAGCCGTAACAGAAACCATGCCTGCTGCATGTTGCATGCTTGCTTGCATGCTGCATGTACGGTGTATGCTTGTTTGCATGCCTGCTGCATGCATGGTGTTTGCTTGTTTGCATGTTTTTTACAGGAAAATGAAAACCATATATGTTCCAAATCAACTGTTTTATTAATAATTAGACAATGTTATAATATGTTTATCTGAAATTTTGCTATGTGTAGGCGTTTTATCATATTAGAATAAATATTTTTTATGTCTTTTGAGTGGTATATCAAACGATTTTTTATTCAATGTAGGTTATGCTTATAAAACATAGTAACTTTAAAATCTATCAATAGTTTATTATGTTAACTGATCGTTATATCGAATAAAATTATAGACTCAGTTGTTATGTCTTGTAAATATTAGAGATTTTGTAATTATATCATAATATATTACTTACCCTTAAAGTTTAATTAAAAAAAAAAAAAAAAAACTCTTTGACGCAAGAGTTTTAATTTCATCGCATTATTTGAGAAAAGTACTATACAAGCCTTGGCCACAACTAGGCATTGATGGACTTACGTATGTGTGTCTCGGTTTCGCCTCGGCCCACATTTACACGTTCGTCCATCTAAGCCTCTGTTGGTGCTGCTGCTATGTTGTTTATTTTTATTTTAATAAAATAAAATAAAACTCTGTAGCTAGGCAGGAAGTGAACAGCTGATTTCATTAGAGTATTTCAACGATTATTGTTTTTTTCTTCGATTGTTTTTTTTTTTTATTTTAGCTTTATTATTTATTTAAATGGAATGCTGCATACAGAGAATGTAATTTAACATTGAAATAAAAGAATAGTCTTAACAGAAAAAAAAAAAACAAAATAATGTATAAATTTTCCGGTGGAATATGATTCAAAATAAGGATCTGAATGCAGCGTGTCAGTTTGTATTACGTTACCTGTGCACCCACTGGCTGGCGTGCGCCTGCGCAGCCCAGCGCAGCACGTGCGGCAGACTGTCGGGACACAGCGCCTCCACGATGGCGTCCTCGCAGCCCTGCACCACTATAGGCATCTCCAGGAACCTGCCGAAAGAGGAACACTACTTTAAAACGGGACGTCAAAACCGCCACAGTATTCCTGACTCAACTCTTCAAAGGCATCGTCTACGTGATGAGGCAACGAAGCTCGACGAGTCCCGGAGAAGCAATTGAACTGTCTTGGATCCCGTAACGAAATTAAAAAAACATTGCGTCTTCACGTGCTGACAAGCTCATATTATCTCGGAAACGTGACACTTTACAACATTTTGTATAATGCTAAGCCAGCTGTCGATTAATATAGGACTAATGCGTGGCCGCAACTTTGAAAAAAAAAAATGAAATTTTGTTTTTATTTTACAATGAGTAATCGCGTGAATCAAATAGAGGAGGATAGTACCTTTAGAAGAGACGCTTTGCTGGGTACTAGTGGAAAGTCTGATTCGACAACAGTAATTGTATTGTGTTGTGTTGTTGTTTAAGGCGCGGACTGACTACGACTTTAATCGCTACTACCGCACTCACACGACCGCATCTGCGCGTTTTACGGTAATGTACACACTCGCAAACGCTAACACGGGCGGTTGTGTGCTCATGGAAAGTTGCATAGTATATGTAAGGAAATCAGATGTTTTCTTTTGAATATACTTACTTATGACGTGCGTTCTAGCATTTGATGTAATTACAGTGTCGGTTCATAATATGATATAATAAATAATTACACGTTACAATTAAGAAAAAAAAAAACAATTAAATCACTAGGTACTGTTTATTTTTATTAGAATACATGATAAATAAACAAGTCAATTAAAAACATTCCGTATTTTACCCGAATTCTCTAGAAGGGGAATTATGCTTTTCGGGTGTATCTATAAGTCAGTATCAGAGATGGACGGGTTACATAAATGGGTAGTTATGTCGTTTCAAACTAATGTCTGTATTTCAGATAGGTACTTAGTGGGTAGATAGATAAGTAGGTGAAAAAATGGGGGCGCTAAAAATAATTTATTTTCAAAGTGGCCCAGTAGACAAAATAAGTTTGGGAACCCCTGTCTAGCCTTAACGAAGCTGAAAGGCACTTGTTCTCCCCGTCATTGCGATCAGTTTTTTGTTGTAGACCATACCTGGGAACCCTCTAGTTATGCAGATAAAGGGGGTCAAATTTCCAACTTTTTCACAAGTTTTTTTTTTAAATACCTACAAGTTTTTAATGTAAAATGTTTCTTTAAACACCTCCACAACCCCCGTACTATTCAACCCATCCATCAGCACAATGTGTTGAGTGCGTTACATTGAGTCCCACGGTAAAACGTGATTTTTCACCCCAAAAAAAAGTCGTTTCCCAGCAATAATTATTGCGTAAGTTTGATGCATAATGCTTGGTTGACGGCTTCGTGAAGGGCCTTGTTACACCCTGTATAGAAACTAAGGTACTACTAATAACTCAACAAATTTTATAAAAATAATCTTACAAAAGAATCAAAGTGCTTTATATAATATACGTAGTGTAATATTCATGTTATTATAATAATTGCGAACGCACTCTGATTTCTCTGCAAGTTTGTTTTTGTTACATATACCAACTATTGCAATACGGCTATCTTCTCGATGGTTGCTTCGACCAGAGACGTTTGCACTAGGCGCATTCAAATATGTATTCTATTGTCATCAAAATAGAGTGCACCTATTTGTTTTTTGGATTTAGCAAAATGTTTGTAGAAATTGAAAATACCGTTACCTATAATATTTCGTATTTATACAGTTTCAAATGTCAAATGTTATGATACAATGCCGTAATCATCATACTTACCCAAACATTCCATCATTTTTTCGAGTTATTTGTCTCATGTTTTCAGTCATAAATTGCTTGTAAACTACGAATATCGAATTATGCACAGAGCGTCCGGTACCAACCATGCAAGTCGAGCGCTGCCCGACGACTAAAGCATGACCGCGTAAACTGTTGTCACCACTATGGAGCGTAAGTAAGGTTGAAAATTGAAAATAATATTTGTGTTGAAATGTGATTAAGCTGCGAATGGGCATTTATTTTACAGGTTTTCTTTAGATTATTTAAAATATAGACATAAAATTAAATAATTGTTTGGTTAAAGTTTTAAAACAATGCATAACCTATTGAATTCTAAAAAAAAACTGTTATTATCACTGAAAATACAGAGATCTGCGACGCCAAAGTTTATTTTTGTGCTACAACTTCCCATTTTTTGATTGGGAATATCAAACTATTATTTATTATTCTGTTCAGTTTAAATTCTTGATTAAACCCTTCTCTGTCCACTGTATTTTTTGCGTTACATATTCTCATTACGTGACGTCATACTCGACGATATAAGAAACCGCTTTTTGGGAATATTGAGGTAACACCGCGCCTTAAGCCTTAGTTTTAGTATTATTTTCCCTACTATTTCAGCTATATAAATTGCAAACTAGTTTTTATATAGCTTCTTCCTTATACTAAAGCTGTGTGTTTTGTGTTCTTGTGCTTACACCATAGAAGACTATAACAAGTGTATACAACACATCGCTTACCTGGCTATCTCGTAGAGCTGGAAGGCGTCGTCCAACATGGCGGCGCTGACGGGTCTCGTGGCGCTGCGGGTCACTCCCGCCCACGCCTGCCAACGAACACATTCATTACTTTACTCATTCAAACTAACTAACTTGAGCTAAAAGCCCGCGAAATTCAAATTTGCAGGTCAATGTCAGGTATATATGTGTAGATGTGTTGTGTATGTATTATTATTTTGTTGTGTGCACTTACTTACGGCTAAAGCCAAATAAACACGTTTTCTTTCGTTCTTTCTTTCTTCTAGGGTGTATGTTGATTAAAATATGATTCGCAGCCGTAACAAATATGGCTTTACTAAGTTATAACTTATAATCTTTAAAATCATCAATACAACCCTTTCTCCAAGTTCATTTTAATCCCATGGAATAACTTTTTCATGAAATAGTCGTTTTTGCCGATCTGACATTTCATGGTAAGGGGCCAGTCTTTAATCATCGGTTTTAGGCTTCCCTCCTCCCCCTCCCAGAATCAAGTGTATTTTTAACTTGAAATAATACATACTTAATAAAAAAAAAACGTGTGCGTCTCGGGACGCTCGACAGAAGTGATAATATAAACTAATATAAGTTGAATTAATTTAATTTAATTTTATTAATTTTAAGAAAATAAAATAAAATTAATTCAACTATTCACAATACACAATGTTGAAATTGTTTAAAAATAAACAACATAGTGGCGTTAGTTCAGATTTTGGCCACGCGCCAAAAGATCCTTGTACAGTCAAAAGATCCATATAACACAATAGTATACACAACAAATCAAACACAGATATTTTTACAATTAAAAGTTTTAAAGTGAGTTCAACCTTTTTTGAATAAAATCGGATTGAGTTTTTAGACATTTGTCAAAATAAAAGTAATTTAAATCAAAAGCACCAAGGAGTATTTATATCAACTTCGAAGCACATCACCGCCAAAATAACTTTCGGATTTATCGAATCGTATCGATTCGATCGTTATCGATTGCTAAGTACTTTCAGTGCCGTTCCGAATCGAATCTAAAAAATTCGTAAAATTCGTTTTTTGAAGTGATGACTTCTTATGGGAAGCTGTCAGCGGCGACCTCTCGCGTCCGGCCCTGGTGCAAGCCATGGTCCGGAGCGAGACGGAATGGGACGCCGTCACCTCCTTCTGCGAAGCAGTCATGCTAGAGAAGGAGGTGGCGGAACGTGAGAGGGAGAGAACCTCACAGCGTCCCGGCCGCCGCGGGAGACGCCCCGGGCGTGCACCGTAGGCGCGGGCCTGTGGACGGTGGGCTATGGGCTAGCGAGCCGTCCGGCCGGCTCATGACGACAGGCCGTGGCCCCGGAACAAGAGCGATGAAGGAAAATGGATGGGTTGTAGTCAGTAAAAGTCTGACACTCCCTCCTGCTCCGCCCAGAGCGGGAGAAGTCATTTGATGATTTCCCATCAGAAAAAAAAAAAACGAGTGCCCCATAAGAAGTTATCACTTCAAAAAACGAATATTTAAATAATAATTTCTTAGGTCGTATACGTGAATAAAACATTTTATTAGCTCAAACATGTGTATACGTATACAGAATTAAAATAATACATGCACACAAGACCTTAAATAAGAGTGGCTCACAACATGACTGCCATTTCTCATGGCGTGCAAATATTTTCGGTACAATGATTATTGTGACGACGACCCCTGACTAGAATAGTACACAAGTTACACTCACATTGGTCCCACTACCGGCGCTGGTGGTAGACGAAGGCGACGTCGAGTTGCGACCGATCAGACTCAGGTCCACCTGCAATTACAGACATTTGTTTGTTCAGAACAATTTCGTTGATTTTCTAAAGACTTTGTGTAATTTATTGCATCCGCGCTGCTCTCAACACCGTCAAAGAAAACATCGAGATGAAACCGACATGTGGTCCAAGTTCTCATTCATTTTTTTAACAATCTTCTATACAACATACAGGGTGTAAATAAACTCTTTACAAAGCCGTTAACCAAGCATTCCCGCCGCGCTCGACCCGCCCTGGGCCCGTGTGTCAGTGTGCACTCACCATGTCAGTGTAGGCAGCGTGCAGCAGCGCGCGCGCGAACCGGCGCGGCAGCACCTTCTCGTCCACGCACCAGGCGCCCGCCGCGCTCGACCCGCCCTGGGCCCGTGTGTCAGTGTGCACTCACCATGTCAGTGTAGGCAGCGTGCAGCAGCGCGCGCGCGAACCGGCGCGGCAGCACCTTCTCGTCCACGCACCAGGCGCCCGCCGCGCTCGACCCGCCCTGGGCCCGTGTGTCAGTGTGCACTCACCATGTCAGTGTAGGCAGCGTGCAGCAGCGCGCGCGCGAACCGGCGCGGCAGCACCTTCTCGTCCACGCACCAGGCGCCCGCCGCGCTCGACCCGCCCTGGGCCCGTGTGTCAGTGTGCACTCACCATGTCAGTGTAGGCAGCGTGCAGCAGCGCGCGCGCGAACCGGCGCGGCAGCACCTTCTCGTCCACGCACCAGGCGCCCGCCGCGCTCGACCCGCCCTGGGCCCGTGTGTCAGTGTGCACTCACCATGTCAGTGTAGGCAGCGTGCAGCAGCGCGCGCGCGAACCGGCGCGGCAGCACCTTCTCGTCCACGCACCAGGCGCCCGCCGCGCTCGACCCGCCCTGGGCCCGTGTGTCAGTGTGCACTCACCATGTCAGTGTAGGCAGCGTGCAGCAGCGCGCGCGCGAACCGGCGCGGCAGCACCTTCTCGTCCACGCACCAGGCGCCCGCCGCGCTCGACCCGCCCTGGGCCCGTGTGTCAGTGTGCACTCACCATGTCAGTGTAGGCAGCGTGCAGCAGCGCGCGCGCGAACCGGCGCGGCAGCACCTTCTCGTCCACGCACCAGGCGCCCGCCGCGCTCGACCCGCCCTGGGCCCGTGTGTCAGTGTGCACTCACCATGTCAGTGTAGGCAGCGTGCAGCAGCGCGCGCGCGAACCGGCGCGGCAGCACCTTCTCGTCCACGCACCAGGCGCCCGCCGCGCTCGACCCGCCCTGGGCCCGTGTGTCAGTGTGCACTCACCATGTCAGTGTAGGCAGCGTGCAGCAGCGCGCGCGCGAACCGGCGCGGCAGCACCTTCTCGTCCACGCACCAGGCGCCCGCCGCGCTCGACCCGCCCTGGGCCCGTGTGTCAGTGTGCACTCACCATGTCAGTGTAGGCAGCGTGCAGCAGCGCGCGCGCGAACCGGCGCGGCAGCACCTTCTCGTCCACGCACCAGGCGCCCGCCGCGCTCGACCCGCCCTGGGCCCGTGTGTCAGTGTGCACTCACCATGTCAGTGTAGGCAGCGTGCAGCAGCGCGCGCGCGAACCGGCGCGGCAGCACCTTCTCGTCCACGCACCAGGCGCCCGCCGCGCTCGACCCGCCCTGGGCCCGTGTGTCAGTGTGCACTCACCATGTCAGTGTAGGCAGCGTGCAGCAGCGCGCGCGCGAACCGGCGCGGCAGCACCTTCTCGTCCACGCACCAGGCGCCCGCCGCGCTCGACCCGCCCTGGGCCCGTGTGTCAGTGTGCACTCACCATGTCAGTGTAGGCAGCGTGCAGCAGCGCGCGCGCGAACCGGCGCGGCAGCACCTTCTCGTCCACGCACCAGGCGCCCGCCGCGCTCGACCCGCCCTGGGCCCGTGTGTCAGTGTGCACTCACCATGTCAGTGTAGGCAGCGTGCAGCAGCGCGCGCGCGAACCGGCGCGGCAGCACCTTCTCGTCCACGCACCAGGCGCCCGCCGCGCTCGACCCGCCCTGGGCCCGTGTGTCAGTGTGCACTCACCATGTCAGTGTAGGCAGCGTGCAGCAGCGCGCGCGCGAACCGGCGCGGCAGCACCTTCTCGTCCACGCACCAGGCGCCCGCCGCGCTCGACCCGCCCTGGGCCCGTGTGTCAGTGTGCACTCACCATGTCAGTGTAGGCAGCGTGCAGCAGCGCGCGCGCGAACCGGCGCGGCAGCACCTTCTCGTCCACGCACCAGGCGCCCGCCGCGCTCGACCCGCCCTGGGCCCGTGTGTCAGTGTGCACTCACCATGTCAGTGTAGGCAGCGTGCAGCAGCGCGCGCGCGAACCGGCGCGGCAGCACCTTCTCGTCCACGCACCAGGCGCCCGCCGCGCTCGACCCGCCCTGGGCCCGTGTGTCAGTGTGCACTCACCATGTCAGTGTAGGCAGCGTGCAGCAGCGCGCGCGCGAACCGGCGCGGCAGCACCTTCTCGTCCACGCACCAGGCGCCCGCCGCGCTCGACCCGCCCTGGGCCCGTGTGTCAGTGTGCACTCACCATGTCAGTGTAGGCAGCGTGCAGCAGCGCGCGCGCGAACCGGCGCGGCAGCACCTTCTCGTCCACGCACCAGGCGCCCGCCGCGCTCGACCCGCCCTGGGCCCGTGTGTCAGTGTGCACTCACCATGTCAGTGTAGGCAGCGTGCAGCAGCGCGCGCGCGAACCGGCGCGGCAGCACCTTCTCGTCCACGCACCAGGCGCCCGCCGCGCTCGACCCGCCCTGGGCCCGTGTGTCAGTGTGCACTCACCATGTCAGTGTAGGCAGCGTGCAGCAGCGCGCGCGCGAACCGGCGCGGCAGCACCTTCTCGTCCACGCACCAGGCGCCCGCCGCGCTCGACCCGCCCTGGGCCCGTGTGTCAGTGTGCACTCACCATGTCAGTGTAGGCAGCGTGCAGCAGCGCGCGCGCGAACCGGCGCGGCAGCACCTTCTCGTCCACGCACCAGGCGCCCGCCGCGCTCGACCCGCCCTGGGCCCGTGTGTCAGTGTGCACTCACCATGTCAGTGTAGGCAGCGTGCAGCAGCGCGCGCGCGAACCGGCGCGGCAGCACCTTCTCGTCCACGCACCAGGCGCCCGCCGCGCTCGACCCGCCCTGGGCCCGTGTGTCAGTGTGCACTCACCATGTCAGTGTAGGCAGCGTGCAGCAGCGCGCGCGCGAACCGGCGCGGCAGCACCTTCTCGTCCACGCACCAGGCGCCCGCCGCGCTCGACCCGCCCTGGGCCCGTGTGTCAGTGTGCACTCACCATGTCAGTGTAGGCAGCGTGCAGCAGCGCGCGCGCGAACCGGCGCGGCAGCACCTTCTCGTCCACGCACCAGGCGCCCGCCGCGCTCGACCCGCCCTGGGCCCGTGTGTCAGTGTGCACTCACCATGTCAGTGTAGGCAGCGTGCAGCAGCGCGCGCGCGAACCGGCGCGGCAGCACCTTCTCGTCCACGCACCAGGCGCCCGCCGCGCTCGACCCGCCCTGGGCCCGTGTGTCAGTGTGCACTCACCATGTCAGTGTAGGCAGCGTGCAGCAGCGCGCGCGCGAACCGGCGCGGCAGCACCTTCTCGTCCACGCACCAGGCGCCCGCCGCGCTCGACCCGCCCTGGGCCCGTGTGTCAGTGTGCACTCACCATGTCAGTGTAGGCAGCGTGCAGCAGCGCGCGCGCGAACCGGCGCGGCAGCACCTTCTCGTCCACGCACCAGGCGCCCGCCGCGCTCGACCCGCCCTGGGCCCGTGTGTCAGTGTGCACTCACCATGTCAGTGTAGGCAGCGTGCAGCAGCGCGCGCGCGAACCGGCGCGGCAGCACCTTCTCGTCCACGCACCAGGCGCCCGCCGCGCTCGACCCGCCCTGGGCCCGTGTGTCAGTGTGCACTCACCATGTCAGTGTAGGCAGCGTGCAGCAGCGCGCGCGCGAACCGGCGCGGCAGCACCTTCTCGTCCACGCACCAGGCGCCCGCCGCGCTCGACCCGCCCTGGGCCCGTGTGTCAGTGTGCACTCACCATGTCAGTGTAGGCAGCGTGCAGCAGCGCGCGCGCGAACCGGCGCGGCAGCACCTTCTCGTCCACGCACCAGGCGCCCGCCGCGCTCGACCCGCCCTGGGCCCGTGTGTCAGTGTGCACTCACCATGTCAGTGTAGGCAGCGTGCAGCAGCGCGCGCGCGAACCGGCGCGGCAGCACCTTCTCGTCCACGCACCAGGCGCCCGCCGCGCTCGACCCGCCCTGGGCCCGTGTGTCAGTGTGCACTCACCATGTCAGTGTAGGCAGCGTGCAGCAGCGCGCGCGCGAACCGGCGCGGCAGCACCTTCTCGTCCACGCACCAGGCGCCCGCCGCGCTCGACCCGCCCGCGGGCGGCGAGCGGCGGGACATCACGCTCCTGCACCCAGAGACGGACACAGGACATTAGTATGGCAGACGAGATGGAAAAAAACACAGAACACACCGCTAGGACTGCCACAAAGTCCCTAAGACTAAAATTGCGCCACAGCCAAGGTTATTTCCTAATCCAAAGTTATGCTGACAGTTATAATTATAACCATAGTAGCAATCAAAAGGTACCGTGGTTGGCGTAATTAGACCAAAGAAAATAGAGCGGTCTGCAACGTACGCCGCCCGTGTAGAAGACGACACAACTCTCATAGTGATTAAGTCTATACGTGAGGACTTGTAATTGGCTTTCTGGTGACTATGGTTTCCTTTTTTTCTAGTGGAGTGCTTCAGGACATAACACGGCAAGCCTCTCGGCTGATGATCCCGTAGTGCACGTGAGCACAAGACGCAACAAGACACGTCTCTATACCGGACACCTGTACGAGTGTCATATCTAAAGGGTGGGACAGCCCCAAGATGACCGGTACAAGAAATTATTTCAGGAAAGTTATGGGAATCCAATTTTGATTTGTTTTATTTCCTCATATGCAATGTATCTCTACCATGGCAAAACGCACGTAGCGAACGGCAAGCGCGACGACGAGTTCGATGAACTCTGTAGCTAGGCAGGAAGAGAACAGCTGATTTCACGCGTTCGTTACAGTTTTTTAATATCCATGTTAGTTTTTTATTTTATCCAAATTATTTACATAAATGTAGTGCCGCATACAGAGAATGTTATTTTACATTGAAATAAAGGAATAGTAACTGAAAAAACAATAAAAAATTGGGAGAAAAATTCCGGTGGAATATGATTCAGAATAAGGAGCTGAATGCACCCTGACAGTTTGTGGAGGGCTGTGCCTAACACGTGTTTCGGAGCAATCCCGCTGGACAAGTGCTCAGGTTACCCACAGACCTTAGTGTCCACCTGCAGTTGTGACCAGTTAGGCTCGGCGCAAACGGGCCACCAACCACAGCCACCGGTAGCCAGCGACAAGCAGTTCAAACGCTTTTTCATACATTTTGTTGAAACTCGCCGCACACGTGTGGCCGGTGGCGGCCACTCGTTATAGCAGTCGACAAACAAACTACAGCCACCGGTGACTGTGTTTGGTAGCCCGTTTGCGCCGAGCCTTATAGTATCTAGAGATACTACAATACTTACGTTTCACGATATTATCATCCTTTTTGTAACTTTAATTAGCTTTTCTTAATTTACGTAAACTATTTTCTCTTCATGACATTATGTCAGTTGTCAAACTGTCGGTTACTTTTTATTTCTCTTTCTGGCTTAGTCTATGATGATTATTTTTCGTTTATATAATTTAAATCATTTTTATTGATATGGCTAGCTCAAATACTATATTTTGTACATAATTATGATTGTTTACTGAGTAACGGTATTCTAAGTTACATTTATAAGATTCCTAAGCACACTCACAAAATTTATCAGAGGTTTTTAAATACGTCTTGCCTGTTTATACGTGGCTGGTGAAGTGACTAGCAGGTGAAATGTCATATGTCAACAACAACTTGAAATCGTAAAAGGTTATTTGGAAAAACGCTGAGATTTTCCTTATAAAAGTGACGGCGGACACATTCCCTTCAGTTTATATCTGGTTTCTGATCTTCACTGAAAAGTTAATATCTGGTCTCTGAGGAAGAACCATCTTCACTAAAAAGTTTATATCTGGTTTCTGTTGAAGAACTATCTACACTACAAATCTACATCGGGGTTCTGAAAGAGAACCATCTTCTTCGCTTCAGCACTACTGCTGCTTCACTATACTAAAAGTCAAGTGATAAAGACACTGTCACACTGACGTGTTTCTACATTCTTCGGAGTCTTCTTTCAACGCTGCAGAGACTTGCGCTGAAGCCGCTGGACTGCTGGACTGGACTCCTGTGCTGCGGGAGTTGCCCTAAACCCTGACTTGTGGAGCTGTGAACTCGGAGTGACTTTCCCTCGTTGCTAAATTAATTATTCTCTTCCCTCCTGAGAGTGCATGCTAGATAGGTCTTTTTGTAATCATAAATTGTATTTTTTACCTTTTTCTTGTAAATTTATCATTCTTCTAAATTATACAAATAATTCAAGTTTACTTATATCCTTTTATTTTGCTAGGATGAAGTAGATTAGTCCCACAGTGAGTGGTGTAGTGTCACCTGAAGAAGCGGGAGCGCGCGGCCAGCACCAGGCGGTGGCAGGGCAGCTCCAGCGCCGTGCGGAACCCGTAGGCCAGCCCGCAGCCGCCCTCCAGCCGGAACACCAGCCGCGCGTCCGCCATCTCACCTGGGGGGTACCCGGTTACTGCTGGCTCATAGCACAGGACCCGACCATATTGTGGAACGCTAATATATAATAATGGGTGTCGATATCAGAGGTGTTGATACCAAAAATGAGATAGTAATCAGAAAAGGCCACGGAAAATGTGCAATTTCTTCGTCATGGATGACATTTTTTTGTTGTTTCATCATCATTACCCTGCCCTTGTGGCCTACCATGACGTCTTAAAGCAGGATCGTTTTAATCTTGTTCCAGTGTGGGTAAGAGACGGAGCTATAGATGACGTCTAGCGCCATCTCTTTCCCACACTAGAACAAGATTAAAACGATCCTCCTTTAAGACGTCATGGTAGGCCACCAGATCCCAATTCACTTGTGGTCGGCGCAGCATGTCTTCTTCCATACTTCTATATTACTCGTCATCTCAGCAGGCACCCCTTTCCAGTCATACCATCCTTTACACAGTTCGTCCATCGTTTCTTTGGTCTTCCTCTACTCTTACACCCATCCACATTAACGCTCAGAACTTTCCTTACGACATGTTCCTCATGTCTCCGCATCACATGCATACCACGACAACCGATTACCACACTACTTCTCAGTGACCGGCGCCACTTTCAGACTTCCTCTTATGTACTCATTTCTTATTTCATCCATGTTGATGATGCCAAAAATCAATTAGCAAAAAATTCCTAGGGGCAGCGCAGACGACAGACTTTTTGTGTGCGACTTACCATCAGTAGATCTTTATAATGGACAAAAAAGTAGTCAAACACATCAATCTAGCAAAATTTGTCGCAGTTTTTGTCTTTTGCACACAAAAAGTCTGTCGTCTGCACTGCCCTTGAGGGGTGTAATTTTTATGGTTCGAGAGGAGGATGTTGGTGAAAATGAGCTACAAAGAAGCGATGAGAGATGTCGCTCACCGGAGTCCAGCAGGTAGCGCATGTCGTGGTGCAGCGAGTCCAGCTCGAAGCCCAGCAGCGCGGCCAGGCGCCGCAGCCCGGCCGCGTCCAGCCGCGCGCGCCCGCAGCCGCACGTGCCACCGCTGCGGCACGCTGCCCGTACACACACACTACACTAGGACCTCTCACACCCGATAAACACTTTAAGGGCCGATTATCAATTCGTCTCTTTTTTTTTTGTATGATATCTTCGCCAATAAGCGACACGACAAAAAAAAACTAATTAGTCCGTCAGTTAGATTATCAAAAAAAATTTGACCCGTGTTTTCTTTTGTTACGTAAACCAAAATTGACGAAGATATGACGCTTTTAAAATTCTCAATACGTCACGCCTAGGTATAATTCTTAGCTAGTTCTGACGTCACGAGCCCCCACTCCCGAGTTTTGATGCGTTTTACCTTTGTCAATTTTCATTAATACACAAAAACAAAAAATACGTCTCCATTAATTTCCAATACTCTGACGGACTAAATAGATTTGTAATTTTTTGATACCTGTCGTCATGCCTATTGTGAACCGATTTTGATGGTTCATTTTTTTTTTTTGGAAGAATTTTAATTCGTGATGGTCCCGTTAAAGTTTGGTGAAGATCTGATGCAGATTTTCGGAGATATACAAGGGAACTCTTCAATAATAGACAGCCAATCTGTCGCGATTGCTGCAATCGCTTGGATGTTTGTTAGCACAACATCGTAACATAATATCACGCCACTGTCTATTATTGAAGAGTTGCCTAAACATGGAAAAAATATAAACTTTTTTGCCAAACATAAAACCGACTTCAAAAACAACCAAAAAAATGAAAATAACTTTAGCTGCAGAAGTCAGTGGCAAAAAAAAAAACAAAAGTGTCCGACTTCTGAAGCTAATTCCGCGTCGGTAAGCTCTGGTTCCGGTTGTTAGGTCCGGACCGAGGGCCTGTATCTGCCCACAACCCAGGCGATGTTTCTACTAAACTCCCTGATTGCTCACGAACCGATTCTAGATGTTTACGAATAGCAATAATGCTACGCTGTTGGCTTGCTGCATGCTTTTTTGCAAACTGTAAGTGCAGCAAGTATCTGTTTTAACAAATAATAAATATCTGTGGTCACTCCACTATGCAAAAATTGAAACAATGAGGCCGTTTGAATTAAGTTAGCTACGAGTTAGCTGTTGCCGAAAATGAAGTTGAAAGAAAAACCAAGATACTACGAAATTAAAAAATTAAACATTTGTCATGGGCATTGATATGTAAAAAACCCAAGATACACAGTTTAGAACAAAAGTATTACTCGAAGTTGTCACCAAACACTTACCACTACAGCCCTCTACTACATAAGTAGTTATCGTTATACTGTTTATACTATAAACATATTTTTTTGCAAATTCAACCTTATGCGGATTATTTAGAGATGTTTTTACAAAGCAGTGTACAAAAAGCAATTAATTTTACGACCGAAGTTAGCCGGTAGGTCAAAGCATGGAGTGGAGACGAATATTTGTTGTTGTTTTTTTTTAATAGAACTTTGTGTTAGTATTTTAATAAGAGTTTGTTAAATTGTGTTCTAAACACCTTATTATATTTTTATCTAAACGTAAATCCCTAATAATGAATATAATATAATTACGAACATTAAAAAAAAAACTACGAATTGACGATCTCTTCTCCTTTTGGAATTCAATTAAAAACTATATCGTAATATAACCCTACCTATCAATATTCGTTAAAAATTTAAAACAAAAACGTTCAAAAGTGAATAAACTTTTTAATAAAAATTAAACACATTAAAAAAAAATCGACTGCATTGAATAAGAACAGGGTCATTTATATTACGCGACTAAAAGCTTATTACATCGTTCTTACACTGACAAAGCGGCCATTGAAATTTGCCGACTTACACTTGGACCGTTGAGTGAAGTTTTCAGACAAATTAAATCAAAATCACATATTGCCTTGTATATTAAGTGATAAAATCAACAAAAACAAATCAATAAACTCTTTTATTTACTGAAAATATGATATCCCATCCTTTTTTAACGTTCTTGACGTTATATTTTTACAATTTCTTGCTTTACGCGAGCGACGAATTGAAATAGACGCACAATTAGTAATTGTGCCTGTATTTTATGCGGACGATTTTGAGATACTGAATGTGTATCTTGGGTTTTTTAATATATCAATGGTCATGGGTATTGTTATCGTGGTTTTCAAGTGCGCTGATATCGAAAATGAAAAACCGGCCCTTTGGGTACGGAACCCCAAAAACCAAGATGGCATCTACAAAAATTAAAACCACAACAGATACAATTCGGACACTTACTGCCATTATTGTCCACGTTGATGATGTCCAGGTCCCCGTCGGCGTTCACTCCGCGGTCCCACTCTGTAACGACACAAACATTATTGTTAGCACGACGTGGAACCTACAGTACTCACTGGCACACACGGCGCAGAGCGTGCCGAGCGAGCAGACGGAGGTGCCGGCGTACAGCGCCAGCACGCACGCCTCCAGCTGCACGCGGCAGCACGACCTGGAACCTACAGTACTCACTGGCACACACGGCGCAGAGCGTGCCGAGCGAGCAGACGGAGGTGCCGGCGTACAGCGCCAGCACGCACGCCTCCAGCTGCACGCGGCAGCACGACCTGGAACCTACAGTACTCACTAGCACACACGGCGCAGAGCGTGCCGAGCGAGCAGACGGAGGTGCCGGCGTACAGCGCCAGCACGCACGCCTCCAGCTGCACGCGGCAGCACGACCTGGAACCTACAGTACTCACTGGCACACACGGCGCAGAGCGTGCCGAGCGAGCAGACGGAGGTGCCGGCGTACAGCGCCAGCACGCACGCCTCCAGCTGCACGCGGCAGCACGACCTGGAACCTACAGTACTCACTGGCACACACGGCGCAGAGCGTGCCGAGCGAGCAGACGGAGGTGCCGGCGTACAGCGCCAGCACGCACGCCTCCAGCTGCACGCGGCAGCACGACCTGGAACCTACAGTACTCACTGGCACACACGGCGCAGAGCGTGCCGAGCGAGCAGACGGAGGTGCCGGCGTACAGCGCCAGCACGCACGCCTCCAGCTGCACGCGGCAGCACGACCTGGAACCTACAGTACTCACTGGCACACACGGCGCAGAGCGTGCCGAGCGAGCAGACGGAGGTGCCGGCGTACAGCGCCAGCACGCACGCCTCCAGCTGCACGCGGCAGCACGACCTGGAACCTACAGTACTCACTGGCACACACGGCGCAGAGCGTGCCGAGCGAGCAGACGGAGGTGCCGGCGTACAGCGCCAGCACGCACGCCTCCAGCTGCACGCGGCAGCACGACCTGGAACCTACAGTACTCACTGGCACACACGGCGCAGAGCGTGCCGAGCGAGCAGACGGAGGTGCCGGCGTACAGCGCCAGCACGCACGCCTCCAGCTGCACGCGGCAGCACGACCTGGAACCTACAGTACTCACTGGCACACACGGCGCAGAGCGTGCCGAGCGAGCAGACGGAGGTGCCGGCGTACAGCGCCAGCACGCACGCCTCCAGCTGCACGCGGCAGCACGACCTGGAACCTACAGTACTCACTGGCACACACGGCGCAGAGCGTGCCGAGCGAGCAGACGGAGGTGCCGGCGTACAGCGCCAGCACGCACGCCTCCAGCTGCACGCGGCAGCACGACCTGGAACCTACAGTACTCACTGGCACACACGGCGCAGAGCGTGCCGAGCGAGCAGACGGAGGTGCCGGCGTACAGCGCCAGCACGCACGCCTCCAGCTCGTCACGCGACAGCGACGCGGCCGCGCCCTCCAGCGGCACGCGGCAGCACGACCTGGAACAGGAGTAGGGATGTAACAGAGCTTCGACTCCGACTCCAATATATCGGCACTTCCGATTGATGTTCCACCTCCGTTTCCGACTTCGGCTCCGATTCTTTTAAATCTGAGGTCGAAGTACAGCGAATAGCGGCGGCGACGCAAATAAAAAACAGCTGTTCCATACATTTTGACCGTGTAGGTATAACGGTTTTGTAGGAAAAAGCTTGAAAATTTTCTATGTTGGAGAAAGGGGTTTGAATTTAATGGCCGGCCTAACTTCCGCCATGCTTATATATTTTTTTTAGTTGCGGCCACGCATAAAGCCTTTAAGGCTGATGCTCCGGGGTAGCTCGCGAAATTCAAATTTTCTTACGTTTTTTGCAATTTGCAGGCCAGTGCTAGGTAGTATGTTGATTAAAATATTGTTCGGGATTGTAAGATGTTACGTACGTCTACGTACGTTACAGAATTATAATCATCAAAATCATCAATACAACCCTCTGAGTTCATAAAAGTCGAGGAACGATTTTTTCAAGGTCAAAGTCATTGCTAGACCTTAAACTTTATAGTATGTATGCTATACTTACACTTTATTTATGCTATACTTACACTTTATATTCATCATTCATATTACTATTTATCATCCTTTTTTATTTGTTTATGTGTTTACACTCAGCAAATCGATCTAAATACGATTCATTAACATAAAATAGCTGAAATAAAATATTAACTCATAATTTTCATGTTGTGACATTTACGTCAAATTGTCAAACTGTCAGTTATTTTTTATGTCTCTTTCTGCTTAGTCTATGTATGGTTACTTTTTGGTTTATAATTAAATTTAATTTTTTTATCAATATGTTTAGCTATTATAGATTATTACGATTGTTTACAAAATAACTTAATTTTAAATTATATTTATAAAATTCTTTACGCACTCATGGATATGGCCTGGCCGACTACACTTGTCAGATGAGATGATGGCCACAAGAAAATAAATATTTAAAAATTGAAAAGGGAGACTACTTTGAAGACGAGCTGACAAACCGCTGGAGGCAGTCTACGATTGGATCTGATATGAGAAGCATCAGAAAACAGTTTGGTTTTTGCTGTTACATTTCTATATTACCCAAGGGATTCCGCTAAAGATTCCGCCTGGTGCCTCTTCTCTCGATCTTTGGAAGCTCTCTACGTGATCTGGGACCTCCCGATCTTCGGAAGCTGTCTTCGTGCCTGACTTGCTACTTGTCTCGCAAAGCTATCCTGACGTCTGGTCCTGAGATCTACACTGCCTTCCTACAGAGCTGACCTGGTGCGTGACTGGGAACTGCACGACGCCCTTCCAGTAGAGGTTTCCTGAACCTGATCCTCGAAGTTGCCCTGATAACTGATCTGCTACCCTAACGCCTGTTCCCATTCCTACAGTGCTGAACTGATTCGCCACCAATTAAGTGGGTAAACTATAAAACTACTACATTTCTATCCTAGAGTGCGTGCTAGGTAGGCTTTTTATAATTAGCTGTATTTTTATCTCATATGTAAATTCATCCCATAGTTAAATTTTAATTGAACAAGCCTGCTTTTATCCATTTATTTTTATAGGATCAAGTAGATTTGTTACAACTTGGAGGGTTGTATTGATGGTTTTGATGATTATAATTCTGTAACTACATACGTCCTACAACCGCAAACAATGTTTAATCAACATACAACCTAGCACTGGCCTGCAAATTGCAAAAAACGTAAGAAAATTTGAATTTCGCGGGCTACCCCGACGCTTTCACCTTAATCGATAGCTGGTATCAATACATACCAGTAGAGGCAAAATGTCAATGTCACGTTTCCGAGATATGAGCTATCGTTGTGCTGAAGATGCCACCAGTGAATGGTCTTTAACTTTGATTCCAGCTATTGATTAATACAGGTTTTAAGCGTGGCCGCCACTTTGGCACACTTAAAATGGCGGAATTTAGGCCGGTCAAGATTCATACAAAAGCCTTAACAGATTGATTAAATTACGAAAATTCACAGATTACTTAGCGAAACTTTAAAGTTATGAAGAGTAGCACAAATGACTCACGGCGGATACCGCTGCAGCAGGTCGCGGAAGTAACTGCAGCGCGCGCACAGGATGGCGCGGTGCGCGGCCAGCGACCAGCCCGAGCCCACCAGCTCCACGTCACACCACCATCTGCGGAGCGCAGATCGACCTTCAGGTTAAGGATGCCTAGGTTCCGTCCGTGGATGGGAGACCACGCATTACATACCAAGTTTCCTCTATGCCTCGGAAAGGCAATGTTGCCCGGCTGTCAATTATAGATCTTTGACAATCGTTAGGTAGTCAGTGGCCCGAAAGTCAGACAAGCAGTCTTACCAAAAATACTGGTATTCAGCTGCATCCGGCTAGACTGAAAACCGTCCACAACACAGTTGGTAAAAGGCAGGCAGAGGTATATATACTGAACAAATAGCAACTAACCTGCTTTCTGTCAAGTATGGCTTCTTCTCTCTCTCTCTCTCTAGCATTGGATCAGATGCACGCGCATGTATAGTTTCACGATGTACTGAAAGCACCTACGTTCGAACCCGAAGTACCGGGGTACCCAATTGATGCAATCTTAACACAAATGCCTTGTCTTGGAATGGTAGTAGTAATAAGTACCTGTCCTTGTAGGCCTGCGCCAGGTCGGCGTGCAGGGCTCCGGCGGGCTCGCGCGCCAGCTCGGCCTGCGTGACCAGGTCGCGCAGCGCGGCGCCGGCCTCCAGCTGCTCGCACAGCAGGAACACCTCCGCCAGCCGCCACGAGCTCACCACGGAGCGGATGAAGCGGGCGTGCTCGCAACCTGCTAAATGTGTCTAAATTATATTATTTACAGCATTAGATAAACTCAAAACCAGAATTGACACCGGATGGATGAAATGGCGGCAAGTCACGGGAACAATTTGGTGTTGTCTTGTATAGATCAGAATGTTGGGCAACAAAAGGGAAGAATGAAAGGAAATTGCATGCGACTGAGATGAGAATGCTAAGGGGGATGTATGGTGATTTCTCATGCCCCCTTTATCCAAAAATACCCCAAGAATGTTCCGAGATTCTTGATAGTTTCAGAGTAATATTTTTATGAGAGCTGTATGAGAACGGCACTTGTTTCACCACATAAGGAAGAGGCGGCGTACATACGACTACCTCTTCGTTCAAGAAACATACAGCAGAATGTAGGTCCCGTGTCAGTAAAAGACATAGGTACCATCCAGAGCCATGTAGTAAAACTAGAGATTTAATTTTATAAAAGCGGTTCCGATATAGTTTTCAAGAAAACATTACTCTAAAACTATCAAGAATCGCTGAACATTCTTAGGGTATTTTCGGATACCCCTGGGTATGAGGAATCACCAAACATCCCCTTAGCTTCCATCGTAACTATCGCAAACTGTAGGCTCCTGGATGACCTCTGACGACGTACCTCTGTCGGGGCGCGAGTCGCGCGGGCGCCGCACGAGCGCTATGCGGCGCCGCAGCGTGCCCAGCCCGGAGCCCGCCGCCTTCTTCTTCCTTTCTCTGTAACGGAACGAGAAACAACATCAGAACGTGACCTATATTACGAGGCAATTAAAGTCAAGTTGTTACCTTAAAAACTAGTATTAAAAAAACCGGCCAAGTGCGTGTCGGGCCACGCGCACCGCCCAGTGTAAGGTTCCGTAGTAGCCCGTTATCACAATATAGGACGAACCCGTTGGCACAGCTACATCTAGCGGCAGCTATGTGCAAGTTATGATAATAGGCGAGACGACAAAAAAAACTAATTAGTCCGCATGGACGGCACGACAGTATCAAAAAATTGCAATTCTATTTAGTCAGTCAGTTAGTGTATTGGAAATTAATGGACACGTATTTTTTGGTTATGTAAATCAATGAATATTGACGATTAAGATAAAACGCATCAAATCTCGGGAGTGGGGGCTCGTGACGTCAGAACTAGCTAAAAACTATACCTAGGCGTGACGTATTGAGAATTTTAAAAGCGTCATATCTTCGTCAATTTTGATTTATGTAACAAAAGAAAAAACACGGGTCAAATATTTTCTGATAATCTAACTGACGGACTAATTCGTTTTTTTTTGTCGTCTCGCCTATCCGAGATGTACTATAAAAGACACGTGGCGCCATCTATCCTCATAAGAACGTTACTGTTGTTTTCCTCGGGAATAGAACTTTTTTTCAGGATGAAAAGTACCCTATGTCCATTTCTGTACACCTGACAACGTATATGTGATATTTCAGGATGATCGGTTCAGTGGTTTAGGCGTGAAAAGGTAACAAACAAACCTACTTTCGCATTTATAATATTAGGAACTATTTTACGATTTCTGGGCTAGTCCCATAGTTAAAATTTAACTTGATACTAGCTATATGCGATTTAAAATAAGGAGGCGTGGCTTTTTTTACGGTTTTTACCCATAGAGTACCTCATTACTATTAGTACTCCGAGTGCTTTCAAATTCCACTGTTGAGCGTGAGGTCCTGGGTTCGATTCCCAGGTCGGGCAAAGTGTTATTAGGTTTATCCATCAGGAATTTCTCAGAAGCAGTCACGGAGTCTGGATTTGTGCCCGCATGATGGCAGTAGGCTCGCCCCCTTTTACATGGGACCTTAAACATAACTGGCGAAATGTGGGTGTACTATTAGGTACACATCTACCTAACCCGCCGGGGATTACAGGCGTGGTGTTATGTATTGTCCGCATTTTGTATGTTTTAGGTAGATTTCGTAAAAAAAAACTACCTATTGGTCTTGCACCTAAAGTCGAGTTTTCCGAAAATTTCACCATAGGGGGTCTAGTTATGACCCCTAGAGCCCAAATCAACCGCCGGTTAAAAAGTTTTTATATATAATATATTATATCTATACGTATGTATGTATGTTGGTATGTGGGGCGCCAAGCAAAATTTAGCCACACTCTACAGGTCGAAATTATGCAAACTTATTCAAACTTGGCCAAAAAATCGAAAGGGTCAAAACTTAGGTTAAGTTCGTGAATGGGCGGAATTCGTCCATGGAGGGCGGCGGGGGGGTGGTTTTTCGAATATTTGTTTCTCGGCCATAACTTTTTTGCTATGGAAAATTTTTACTGTTAAACATTTTTATCATTCCGAGTAGGAATACGGACATCTTTCAAATTTAAACTTTTTTGAAGCAACTCCTAACTTGGGGAGGGGTTTGAAATTTCCAAAAATTTTGGGAAAAAAATAAAATAAATATTATTACAAATTATTTTTTTTTAGCCGTGTGGTATCGGGCAGAGTAGAATAGAACCAACCCATTACACTCACGGGTGTCGTATAAGGCGACTAATGTCTGAGGCAGAATACCTTGCGCCTCCGTAGACCTGAGAACGGGCAGCAGCGTTTTCTGTTAGTCTTTCATTACTGCGATCTCCAATCCGCCTGCCAAGCGTGGAGATTACGGCAAATTCCTCCCATCATGGGAGTGGCTTATGTCCAGCAGTGGACGTTATGGGCTGATGTTGTTGTTTTTTTTGAAAGCAAATTGTTTACTCAACAATTTTTAATTTAAAAGTATTTTTTTCCATGCTAAACTCCTAAGGGACGATTTTAGCTAGGGGTTGAAAAAAATATGGGTGTAACCTTCTTCGAAATCGACCTCCTCCTGCGGCTTACCGAAGGGTTTTTTTGTATTTGATACCACCCGTACCTACACCGACCATGTCCGTCAAGTTTCTCTAGGTAATTTACATTACATTGCTAGTCACGCCAGTTGCGTTGCGCACTTTTCGATGAGACAATCCGAATCACTTTGAAGGACGTAATCCATTACTTCATATGTTTGAACAATTCGACAGCTCGCCAACGTAAATAACGCAATGCCTTTTGTTGAGATGTCAAAATCATTAGCATTTATAAGAAAGGCGTCATATTTAAGGAATGCATTTGAGTTTGACTCGTGTCTGCTTTGGTGGATACCAGGCCTTAAGCGCACATCTTGTGTCGTCTTCGCGCCAGTTTCTGTAAATCATTAGTGTCACAGTACAAGTAAACGGTGATGAAGCTCTAGCAGCGAGGTCGAGGTGTACCGTGTAGTGTGTTCTGAGCGTTGAGGGTACAGTGAAAGTAGGAGAACGGGAGGCTGTAGAGTGCCTAGCCCTAAGGCCCGATCTGCTTGCCCTAGCTTGTCGTAACAAGCTAGGGCAAGCAGATCGTTCTGGAACGTTTAAATAATGAAGAGTTAAGATGAGTTTAAGCTAATGTTTTAGGCTTGAATGAAGACACCGCCACCGCTACTGGTATGACACTCACCGTATGACATCTGCCATGGTGGGAGGCGCGGCCGCCACGCCGGCACCGTCGCACGCCTCGCCCTCCTATCGGAGAGAGCACGATTAGAAGACGTTAAATAAGTATAAACTCAAGTTGTGATAGACTCCTCGAGTCATGCTGGACAAAGGCCTCTCACAAGCTTTGCCACAATGTCTGGTACTCTGGTCCTGTGCCATTCGCAGCTAGCGGACTCAGGTCAGCGGTCCACATGTAGCGATAGCTGAAGAGTCGGTTAGATAGCCAACAGCACGTAAAGTTTGACAGTAAGGGCGTATACACGCAGAACGCTAACTGCCAGCGCCGACCTGCCAGTGCTTATCGGCACCGGTCTGCACCGACAGTCTCTATACTTTGGGCCGACCCAGCGCACATAAGAACCGATAAGGACCGACATATTTTTTTTTTTTATTCGTGAACAATTTACATTGTGTTGAATTTCTGACGGCGTAAGCAGGTCGGAACTTGTCGGCACCGGTAGCCACGGCGTTCTACGTTTATACGCACTAAGGGTTCTTACAGACGAGCGGCACGTTGCCAACTGCAGATAAACGGCAGCCGTCGACACACATTTACGCGGCATGCCACAACTGCAAGTGTCGACGGCAGTCGTCGACGGTTCGGCGGCTGCGGCCCGGTGCGTCAACAGCAGCCGTCGACAGATGGCGACGGCTGCAGTTTATCTGCCGTTGGCAACGTGCCGCTCGTCTGTAGGAACCCTAAAGTAGTACCTGAGGATGCGAGAGCGCGGCGCCCATGTCGGCTCGGCGCGCACACAGACAGCACAGCAGCCGGCTCATGGGGCGCCCGCCACCGCCATCACCGCGCTATGCGAGCGCCCGCACCTTCTGCAACACGAACAACACCATTACAGCCTCCAGCCAGCCTGCCCTAGTAATATATTACTTGGTGACCTATCAGCCTGGTCATGCTATGTTTTACTCCTTTCTCTTCCGTATCATTCCTCTCCCCCTCCATCCATTAACATTTCTATTCATCACTCTATAAGTCACATGCGTTTCATCCCTCTTCATCACATGCCCGTCTATACCACGATAACTCCGACGATATCGAAAAAACTTAAATCTATGTTGAATTCCGTGTGTTATGCTACTAAAAGGTGTGCAATTATTAGGACAATCATTTGGATATCGCCTATTATTATTACTTAGAATCGGGCGCGCGTAAATTTAAAAAATGTCTAATACTATCATTTTCACTTATTCTTAGCGTGTCACTCATAATATCATCAAGTGCGCAGGAGTCAGGACACGCAGCGCAAGATGGAAGGTGGGCCATTGTCTGTGGAGACACGCCGCATACACACTTGAGATCTGAGCCTATGAACCCCAATCTGTACAGATTGTCTTTGCCACGGCCCACTTGGGTTCGGATTTCCAAGTCGACCACGGCAAAGCATACCTAGGTAGAACGCTTTCAGACGGCCCGATCAAGCTGTCAGGGGGTTTAAGCAGCGCGGCCTGTGGACGGTGGGCTATGGGCTAGCTCGCCGTCCGTCCGTCTCATGACGACAGGCCGTATCGACGGCGCGTTCGTGTTCCACGCGCGCCTCAAAGAGAGTCAGCAATAGGAAGGGGTCCGCAAGGACCGATGCCTGCCGGGGTTACGGGACTGTTCGAAAGAGATACCGTGACCCCGGAACACAAAGGGCGATGAAGGAACATGGATGGGTTTTAGTCAGTAAAAGTCTGACACTCCCTCCTGCTCCGCCCAGAGCGGGAGAAGTCATTTGATGATTTCCCATCCGAAAAAAAAAAAACGGGGGTTTAAGCAGCTTGCGCCAGAGATCACCACTTGCTGTTAGATTGACTAGCTGGGCCAACGCGCCCAAAATTATGAACACTAAAAACGGGATAGTTACCATGTTTACTATTTAATTTGTATCTCAAAGTTCCAACCAGAGCCGTCTCTAGCCCATGTAGCGCCTGTGTGCAAACATTACCCTAGCGCCCCCTAGTAAGCGCACGGTCAAAATTGAATAGCTACAAATTACAAGTAACAGCACATCAAATTACCACAAACTGACAAATTCCCCAATGGATAATATACTCTATTGTCTGGAGATTAAATTTGAAGAAGAAATTTGTCGGTTTTGGATACCATGATGTGCTGTTGTCTGTGTTTAGAATTATACAGGGTGTTCTGGTGTTTACCCTAACAAGCCAAAACGTACCCATGGTTACATGCCTTGCTTTGCCGTAATTCTACAAACATAAGAAGAGCTTCAGATGATTTACAAAATGTAACTATGCAAAGCGGAGCTCTTTTTACGTTGGTCATTGAAAGTACCGCGGTCGGCCAACGCGCGCGCCTATTGGTGCTCCGTAGCGAGCGGCACTCGGTGCAAAAGGCCCGGTAAAGAAGGCCCTGGTTCCAACAGTGCATAGTCAGGCAAAAAAACATATCCCTTCTTTGGCAGTCGGTTAAAAATAAGGAAAACATTGACCAGCACAGCACCTACATTTTTGTTTCTCTAAGGAAACTCAATAGCATTAATATTTTAACATTTGGCGTTAAAACAATGACTCTGTACGACGGGTTTGTTTTACAACTGAGTCAGGAAACGTCATAATTACTCAAATATTTCATAAATATTCACGCATATAATCTACTGGGCGAGAGTAGAAAGTATAATAACTACAGAGATGACGGATAAAGTAATAGAGAAGTATGGAAGAAGCAGACATGCTGCGCCGCAGTGGCGAGGTTTCCATACAACTCGATTCCTACCGGATTCCCTTTGAAAAATGGCACAGTCCGTATTCTATAGACAAATAATTTAATCACATTAAAGCAATGTACTCCGGCTTGCCTCTGTCAAAAATTGACCCTTCGCTAATGCTGCGCCGACCACAAATAAATTGGGATACGTTCAAGAGAATGATAACGATGAAGACCATCCAATGTGTCACTCTATCCAAAACTTTTGCGTTTTGGTATCTTTTTTTTTTCGGATGCGAAATCATCAAATGACTTCTCCCGCTCTGGGCGGAGCAGGAGGGAGTGTCAGACTTTTACTGACTAAAACCCATCCATGTTCCTTCATCGCCCTTTGTGTTCCGGGGCCACGGTATCTCTTTCGAATAGTCCCGCAACCCCGGCAGGCATCGGTCCTTGCGGACCCCTTCCTTTTTGCTGACTCTCTTTGAGGCGCGCGTGGAACACGAACGCGCCGTCGACACGGCCTGTCGTCATGAGACGGACGGACGGCGAGCTAGCCCATAGCCCACCGTCCACAGGCCCGCGCCTACGGTGGTTTTTTTTTCTTAATTAAATAACTACATATTTAGGGTTTTCAGATTTTTCCCTTTATATGTGCTGTAAGGCATTGCTTCTCGCCAAATTTCGTGATTCTAGGTCAACGGGAACTACCATATAGGTTTTCGACCCAAAACCTATAGGGTACTTCCGGTTGACCTAGAATTGTCAATTATGGTCAAAAGCAAGGTCTTATAGCACAAGTAAAGGGAAAAGTCCGAAAAATTAAAAAAGTTGAAAATTAAGGTTAATTTTGGTACTTAGAAGTGTTCGCGAAAATTTCAACTTGCTAGGTACACCCGTTCCTGAGAAAATCGGTGGTGACAGACGGACAGACAGACGGACAAGAAAGTGATCCTATAAGAGTTCCGTTTTTACTTTTTGAGTTACGGAACCCCAAAAAACTTGAAACTTGGCACTGATTATGTAGTTCTGATGACATTAGCTAGAACATAATCGAGACCTGGTTTGAATAAAAGAAAAAAAAGAATAAAACAAAACATATAAATCAAGGAAAATCAATCAAGCTACCAACATTTTACGCTTCCCTTGTGTATTTGGCGCCGCTGCAAAATCAATTAATTAGTCTAATTACTTTAGACTAAAAGGTTTTTTTTTTTCGCTTTCGTTTCATTTTTAGCCCGGTTTTGGAAGTTGGCGGTATGTTACCCAGTGGTTCCGTGCGCACAATAAACCATCGTTCCAGCGCCTGATATCTCCCAAGTCGTGTCTGGAGACCGTCCCATCGGACTATGAGAGTAAAGAGGGCACATTGCTCATAGAACAGAAGGCCGATGGGGCGATGGGGCCAAAAAGTTCTGAAGTGGCGACCGCTAACCGGAAGACGTTGCGTTGGAAGGCCTCCCACTAGGTGATGACCGATGGCCTGGTGAAGGTTGCGGGGACCCGCTGAATGCGAGTCGCACGGGAGCGGGTCATGTGGCGACACGCGCGGGGAAGCCTATGTCCAGCAGTGGACGTCTTTCGGCTAAATTGATGATCATGATCATGATGAAGATAACTAGGTATTGAATTTTTTTTTATGGGACAGCAGTATTTTTCCTATAATATTTAGATTTACATCTGTCTTGCGTATAGTATTTTTAGACACAAAGCGTGATAATCTTCATGATAAATTATTTACTTTTTAATTTTATTGTTTATCTAGGTACCTACATATAATCTTACTGAAGATAGTGTACACTGTACAGCCTTGAATATCTGGGTCAATTATCTACCATGGACGAAAAAAATATTTGACAAACAAATTCAATATTTGTTAAGATAATTAACAGGTGTGAGTGGCATTATGTACCGTAATTTACTTTCATATTTGCATTCAGTAAAATAAAAAGATGTTATTTTAAAACTGAAATTACAAACATATACTTCAATTTTATTTATGTAAAGATGTATAGATAATCATAATAGTATACAAATTAAGTTTTGCATTCGTATCCCACTGAATATTGTAAATGCGAAAGTTTGTGAGGATGGATGATGTTTGTTACTCTTTCACTTAAAATTTCAAACAAATACTGGACGGATTTGGATGAAACTTAGCACACAGATAGTTTATAACTTGGATGAACTCTTAAGATACTTTTTATCCCAGAAGAATCATCCCGTGGGTCAATTTATTGATCTTAATGCGAGTGAAGCCGCGGGCATGAACTCATGAGTCTGTTATGAAAACTCGAAAGTCAAAGTGTGACAAGCAGTGTAACCAAGGGTAAGGTAAGATATTACCCAGTACCTAGGTTGTGGAGGTCAGATGCAGGGCAGTTGATCTATGTAAAATACTGGCAATCAGCAGCATCCAGTTAGATTGGAAGTCAAACCCAACATAGTTGGTGAGGATTTAAAGTACTTAAGGGATAATATCCGTGATTTTCATTATTTCTGAGCTCCCGATATTTCGCAATTATAATTCGTTATTTATCCCGTAAGTACCTACCTACTTTAAGTGGTAGTGAAAAAGTGCATATTTGGTGAGGTTAAGTTTTATTTTAATGGTACTTCCCTAATGGTAGTAGAAAAACCCACAATGCTCCACTTTTACATTATCAGTAACAACACAGATGTTTAATACCTGTTATGATCTCTTATCACTAAAATGTGATGCATTTGTAAATATTTTGTTACTTTTCCACAGAACTGGGAACTGTTTGGCAAATACACCCGTTTTCATTTTGGTTTTTTCTACATACATAAACATTCATTAATTCATTTCTACATACAAGCCTTAACCTACATACATAAACTGACGCCTTTCCCCATGAGGGATAGGCAGAAACCATAGAACGCTACCTGCTACAATACTTACATACTCCATTTGCATTGCCCAGGTTCATACATCTGCTAATACACAACTGTGACTTAGCTTTTATGTTTTGTGATTAATATGTTCAAAACAAAAAGGTCCAACCAGCCTTAAGGGAGATTAGGAGGTCAGATAGGCAGTCGCTCCATGTAACATACTGGTATTCAGCTGCACCCGGTTAGACTGGAAACCGTCCCCAACATAGTTGGGAAAAGCAGGCAGATGTTGACAATTAATGCTGGTAACGGAGGTGGGTGGCCTGAAACCTTACGAAGTATCACCAATAGGGAGGGAGGGTACCCAACGTAATTAAAGGATGGCCTCCTACCCAGTCACTTGCTTCAGGTAACGATTGCTACCAAAACCAAAACTCCAACTTTGCTCAAGGTCCTGGTAACAATCGTAGCCAAAATTTTTGTTTTGTTAAACTACTCAAAACTTTATGTTAAAGACGGTCAAGTCCTTTCAAAACGCATATAAATCATAGTCTAAAAAAAATTTGCAATTTTTCACAATTTCAAATTCAAGTTATTCTGACTGAAACCAGCAAAATATGCTCGACCTAAACTTTAGTCTCATAATAAACATTATGCACACATTTGTCAAAATAAGAAACAATCCCTTTTTTTATCTTATTGTCTACACAAAACAGTAAATAAAGTTAGGGTGTAGGGATAGGTGTAATTGAGTAGACGACTTGATGTATAATACTGATATTTATTAACAAACCATTCAATATATAGACTTAGGCTACTTACACATACACACAGGCATGAGGCCCACACTACACCTCCCACATAATAAAAAAAAAAAAAATATCTTACATTGGGGTTTTTTTTTATTCACTCACTATAAATGATCTAAACTAGGTATACAGTTACAATATGACTAAAAATAATAATATCTACTACGTACAATATAACTTAGTTCTATTCTTATGCACTATATCAATTTTACCTTTTCTTATTATTTCTACGTTTGGTGCTAAGTCTCTTACAACTACGTATGGTCCAGAATAAATGGGACTGAACTTGTTTCCAGTTTCTATTTTTAAAAGAATTTGATCGTTTGGTTTGTAAATGATAGATCTCTTATTAGAATCATACTGTTGCTTGCGCATGGTTTTTTGTTGTATCAAGTTATTTCGTGCTTCAGACTGTGACACCTGTAATCTATATTTCAACTCAAGCGGGTAACTGTCATGATTATAAAGTGGTTCAACTGACTTTGATAAATTATTTGGCAAATTACATTTTTTCCCGTAAACCAATTCAAATGGAGTATGATTTGTTGCACTATGCACGGAAGTGTTATATGAGAAGCACCAATAGGGTAACCATGTACTCCATGTTTCTGGATGATTATCCGTCTGGATTCTCAAGAATGCTCCTAGGTGTTTATGAGCATTCTCCAACGCACCTATACTTTCGTGATGGTACGCCGTGGAGTTAAGCTTTTTTATTTCTAGTAATTTACATACCTCCGTCATTGTTGCGCTGATAAACTCTGCTCCTCGATCGGTCGCTATAGTGTTTGGAATACCATGCTTTAGAATAACATTTTCTACAAAGGCTTTTGCAACCTCGTCTGATTTTTTAGAAACAAGTGGACAAGCGATAATATATTTGGATAATTCACATTGTGTGGTTAAAATATAGGAAAAATTATACCTATCCTTATCTAAGGGCCCTACTATATCTAAATATACCTTCTGAAAGGCTGTATGAGCAGTAGTCGTCACTACCATTGGCTCTTTATTGTATATGCTATGTTTTTGTGTCTGGCATTTATGACATCTCTTTACAAAATCATGGATATCTCGTTCCATACTAGGCCAGAAATAATATTTACGAATATTATTTAACATTCGTCTAATACCCGCGTGGCCACTCGTGGGTAAAAGATGGAAGTCGTTAATTATGACTCTTCTGTCATCCTTGTCTCCTACACTTTCTATGTCTTTTAATACACATAACCGTGGTCCGGACCATTTTGCATTTTTCTTTATCTCGGATATCAACTTTTCAATAAACTGATTGTTTGTGCCATTTTTAATGAAATATATCTCTTCTATATCATTAATATTACAATATTCCCCGAACTCCCTCGCAAATGCGGCTGGCGTCATCTGCGATCGGGACGCTGGGTTAATAAACAACGTCATCCGAGACGGCACATAACACAATGTACTCTGACTACTTAACTTTACAGTTTTATTTTCGTCTCTTAATTTTTCCCAATTACTACTATCCACAAATCTCATCTCAACCGAGTCCTTCGGTTTACTATGAGTTTCCACAACTTTTGGTTGATCAGGCCAAATGTCAGTGTTAACCATATCTTCCGAAGAACTGCTCTCCAATAACTTCTGCTTTTGTCCTCTCGTCATTACGTTTACAACACACTCATGCATCTCTTTTAGTTCCTTCGATGACACACTCACTCTCGATAATGCGTCTGCAGCCACATTATTTTTACCTGGCACATATTCAATATCAAAATCGTACTCATCCAAAACCAATCTAAACTTTAATAATCTGCTAGAAGGATCCTTTAAATTAAATAAATAAATTAGAGGTTTATGGTCTGTATAGATCTTAAATTTGCGACCATACAAATATGGACGAAAATGTTTAATACTCCACACTATAGCCAATAATTCTTTTTCTATAGTGGGATAGTTTCGTTCAGCTTTATTTAAACTTCTGCTTGCATAAGCAATTGGCCTTCCATTCTGATTAGACAATACGGCGCCTAACGCGTATCCTGATGCATCTGTTTGTAGGTTGAATATATTGTCACTAGAAAAACATGGGTATTGCAATACCGGGGCAGATATCAAGCGCTGTTTTAATGTATTAAAGCTGACCTGGCAATCTTTATCCCATTTAAATGTTACATTTTTTTTACTCAAGTTATTCAAAGGATGAACTATATCAGCAAAGTTTTTTATAAATTTCCTGTAGTAATTGGCAAACGCTACGAAGCGTTTTACCTCATCTGCCGTTTTTGGAATGGGATAATTTTTCATGGCACTAATTTTGTCAGGGTCTGGTAAAACACCGTTACTAGTGACTACATGTCCTAAATATAACATATTCTTTTTCAAAAATTCACATTTCGACGGATTCAATTTAAGATTCACTTTCCGTAGTCTTTCAAAAACGTCCATTAAATTTTTTGTGTGTTGACTGAGACAATTTCCATACACAATTAAATCGTCTTGATAGACGAGGCATTTTTCAAAGTTAAGACCTGCCATAGCCATAGTCATCATCCTTGAAAATGAGCTAGAACTTGTTTTAAGCCCCATGGGCATCCTAGTCATTTGATATTGCCCAGAACCAAAGGCAGTATATTTCCTACTATTTGGGTCTAAACCTACATTATAATAAGCTTGATGAAGATCTAAGTGTGAGAAGTAGATGCATCCCGACAACGAGTCTAAAATTTCTGTTATGTTAGGAAGAGGGAAATTATCATTTTCAATATTATTATTCAGTTTGCGGTAGTCGATAACTAATCTCCACCTCTTTTGTCCATTTGCGTCTAATTTCTTGGGTACCAGCAAAATTGGACTAGACCAATCACTTATGCATGGCTCTATAATGCCGTCAGCTAACATATTTTGAAGTTGTTTATGTACCTCGTCTTTCTGAGAATGGGGTAACCTATACGGTTTAGTAAACACGGGTTCTACATTCGGCTTTACGCGGATAGAATGTTGATAAATATGTGTAGTTGTTAGTTTATCCCCCGGTAAAAAGAATATATCAGCATATTTGGCGCATACTTCTTCAATTGATATCTGCTCTTCTTTATTTAAATGTTTTGTATTCAGCATTGAATACATTTTTTTAACACGGGCCGCATTTTTGTCGCATTTATCAAAACTGCAAATATTGTAATCGGAAGCGCTGTGTATAATCGGGTCTAGTTTATCTAAAGTTAACTCATTTTCAGTTGTGTTAAGTATTCGTACTGGTATTTTTCCACTAGTGGGTTTTACTAAAGTGCTAGCTATAAACACACCTTCGCTACATTCAGAAGCACAAACAACACATTCTTTTTCCATATTAGTTTGTATAAAGTGGATCGACTCCGACCTGGGTGGTATAATAAACATATTATTTTTACTATCAGATATCTTAGTTGGCAACTTAATAGGATTACCATTTAAAGTTTGCTTGGATAATCTATTATTCTTGTAATCTAATAACGCTTTATGTTTTCGTAAGAAGTCGTCGCCGATGATTCCATGCGCCTTACATGGCAAGGAATTAAAAACAATAAACTTATGCTTAAACGGTACATCGTCTGTTAATAAGTATAAATAAACGTAACCTAGCGATTGAACTTTGCCCCCAAGTCCATTAATCTCAATACTCTCAAAATGGCATGGAATATTTTGTTCGACCAGATGTTTATATTTGATGGCTGAAACTGATGCACCCGAGTCAAGTAACCATTGGAATTGACTGCCGTTTACAGAAAGTTCGACAATCATGTTATTATCACATGACATAATAAAATTTTTAGGCACGAAAAAACTGATTTTTGGATTCATCATTTTTTGGTGTTTCCTCGGTCATAACTTGCACTGTTTCTGTATTGCCGTAGCTGACTTTGTTGGCAATAGTTGAACCCTCATATCGTGTAACAGATCCTTAACTGTGTCATAATTTGAAGCTAACTTCAATTTTGCTGCCTGAGACAATCGACTTTTCATTACAAACGTAATTAATTGTTCTTGCGATTGACTGTCTAAAATAGAACTGTAGTAATCAACCCCATCGATTAACTGCTTAATAGTTAACTCGTCATTTGTCATGACAGACATCAAGTTCAATGCTATCTTAAGATCAAATTTCGCCATTGTAACTATTTTTCCTTCGTCTTCACTTAAACTTTCAAAATCTGAGTTACTACTACTTTCTTTTTCACATAACTCTTTAATTTCTACAATTAATTCCTCTATCTTATGACGATACTCATTTATTAATATTAATTCCTCATTTTTGAATTCTTTCAGGTTAGCTTCTATTTCTTTACATAATTTTTTAAATGAACAATATAAATTTGTCGATTCTTCTAATTTTCTACTACTAACTTTTGGTTCTTATCTTCGCTTTGGTCCTATTTTTATTAAATATGTACGTATTTTACGTAACTTATTAAATATATTTTCAATTTCCTTAGCCATAAGACACTATTTTATTAGTTTTGTATGACCTCACTGCATAGTTTAGTTTTTGTCTTAAACAGTCATTATATAACAGTACATTTCTCCTTAATTTCTTCCTGAATATTTTACGTACACAACCAAACACTTATTACGCACTTTAAACACTCATTAGTTCATTGATTTACACTGACATTCACTTTCTGCTCGCTGCTTCACTGCTACTTTTGGAGTATTTTGGCAGTGACCTCGACCGGACAATCGCATGCCCCTGAAAGCCTGATGGTTGATCTCCTGACGCATCCAACGAGTATGGCATTTTTTATATGCCTTAAATCCCAAGTAGAGAAGCACTGCACCCATGACGCAGATAATAATTGTTGTCATAATGGTCTGGATGCTCATATGTGTCCCAATTTGCTGCAAATTTGCACTATTTCCAGCACCGGCTGCATTTTGGGCCAGGAAAACCTCTTCTTTTGTTTGGTAGGATTGACACATCTTGAATAATTTCGCACCAATTAAAAATTAAGCCAATTGTAACGCGACACGACCATTATGCGCGGCTTGCCCGAAGGCAGGGTCGCCATGTAGGGATAGGTGTAATTGAGTAGACGACTTGATGTATAATACTGATATTTATTAACAAACCATTCAATATATAGACTTAGGCTACTTACACATACACACAGGCATGAGGCCCACACTACAAGGGCCACTCCGATCAATTGTAAATCAAGTTATTATGAAGGCCACCGCGCATGTATAATGTCAAATTTCATAAGCAAAGTTCAACAGTTTTTTTGGCAAATGAAAGCAAGCAAGTTGGTTACTGATCAGCCCCTTAAGATTTATTAAAGATTTTATTTTATAAATGTTATTATATAAATGTTTTAATCTATGAACAGATAATGATGACAATAGAATATACAGGCTGAATACTATCTATTTGGAAATCAGTGCAATATTTGTGAGTATTTTTCGCTTTTTTGAAAAACTTTACTGATTTGCCTTGTGGCATTAAGTCCACCTATGTACCACTCTTGTTACATGAAGTTTCAATATTATATTAATAAATTAATTAATTTCTCTAAGATTTTACTACTTTGCCTTCAAAATGTGTAAGTACTGAATGAGTTAATGTCAGATTTTGTAGTAATTTTGTATTTATTAAAGATTACTTGAAGGTTTGTAAAGGTCCTAAAGAATCATAATTATGAAAGACCATAATTACAAAAAAGATAAATAAAATATTCACATACAAAAAGTTCCAAAAAAACGGGGCCGGTGCCCCTTTCCACTAAAATATCGACCATATACAAACAGACTAAAAATACCTGCTAGAGGGTTCCTTCCTATTCAGCCTCCTTTCTTGCATGACCTAGCTGCCACATATTTCATATATTTTCGTGTATACAGAAAGTGAAATGTGCTGGGGGGTGTTCTGAGGGGTGGCAAGGGGAGCCTGACGTCACTGCGCGCGCAAATGACCCCAAACTGACGTCTGACCCAGATACGACTTGCCTTGCGACACCACTCTGTAAAATGTCAACATAGCTCGCCCTGAGCGTAATACCGCAGATATTGACTAACACGCGCACTCTACGACCCACATACTACCTTTACAACTCCGCAATCTAACTAAAAACCTATAATCATGACCTATTTTTTTCAATTTACAGGACCTAACTTTGTCTTGAACAAAAAACACGGTAATCAATAGATTTTAGCCAGAAATAAAGGCTCTCAAAATGCATGCACAATGTACTGACCAGCAACTAAAAACATCACCGCAGCTTCCTCCAATTATTTCACGTTTTCACACAAACATTTTGATTTTATTCGGGTCTGGACGCCATTATCAACATTGACAAGACTAACTTGTTAGGCACTATTTCACAGCTCACGCGGCGTCCATCGCGTTGTGTCGCGCACTCGAAACACTTATCACTATCGGCTTATAATTATTTTACACAAATAAGTCACGGATTAAGCTCGTCGTGTGTGAAAAATGTTAAAAACGGGATCGGGCGCAATCCGCTACGCCACCCCGTTCCACTGCAATTTTTTCACTGTGTAAGTCACTACTACCAACTGACAGGAACATAAATAAATACATCACTTTACCAACTGTACTTTACGCAATCCTATTGGCTAATACAATTTATAGAAATGTGATTGGCCTAAAATTTGACACGTTATACTAGTTAACCAATCAAAAGCAAACGTTTAAGCATTCTCCTTTCTTTAGGAATGAGTTCTCTACGCCCGTCTCGCGCGGCGCGCTAGACTAATTTTTTGTGCTCTTTCTAGTTTCTATTTCCTAACCTGCACCGGCGCGATAATTTAAAACCTGAATTTTCTGACCTACTGCCAATATCTAATGCAAAGAAAGCAGACTTGGTTAAACTTGTGAATGCTGGCCACCTAACAGAGGAACTTCATCCGTGGTATAAGAATTTACCTGCCTTAAAACTTACTTACTACTTCCGGAGCGGTTGCCTGAACCAGATGAAAATTAAAGTGGAGATGAAAAGTAAACCTGAAGCCAGATTCATAAAAAAAATTAAAGATTTTAACTTTTATTCAATTATATTTCTGATTTAAAACCAAGTTTTTCATTAAATACACTAATACATCACCTACATCCAGTGGCGGACTAACAGGGGGCGGAAGGGGACCGCCCCGGACCTCAGGTCTTGGGGTGCCCCCAAATGCCTCCGCGTTCCCCTGATCAAATCCTAAACAAGACTTAAATGTGCTTAACTACTTAATTTAATCAAGATCAAAACACTACAGCCATCTAGACTATTTATGCAGTACTAATATTCTTTTAACTTTGCTGAACGCGTCCAATACGCTGGGGGAAATCCCGTCTTTATAGCGGGAACTTCCCCAGGAAGAAAAAAAAACCAAAGAAATCGATTTTTTGAAGTTATTGAGGAGTTCAGTAAATAGAAAAATAGATAAAAGGTAGTTTTTTTTATTTTTTGTAGTGCCACAAAAAATAAAAAAAACTATCTTTGATTTATTTATATATTTTTTTTGTCGATCGATTCGTATTTTATTTTCCTCACCCATATCCATTCCTCAATGTAGATATGTATGTTTATTTAGCTTAAATAATTTAATTAGAATTTAAATTTCACTTGCCAGATTTTAACGAAATAAACATAGGCTTGTAAAACTACATTTTTTTAAAGTTGGGGGCCTCATTCATCTTTGCCGCCCTGGGCCTCTGACGGGCTTAGTCTGCCACAGCCTACATCATCACCAATACACCTTAAAGTGCAGGTGGAGTTGCACAAAGAGCAGGTCAGGAGGTGGGCCATGGTTAGCGATGATGTTCCGCAAAAATACAAACCACTACTAGAAAATACATACTTTCACAGAAAGTTTCAGTACCTGTTTATCATACTATTGATTTTTCACACCAAAAAAACGCAAAATCTTAATCAATAAATAATGCCACTAAATAAGTTTTACCTTTTTATGGTTCCGTACCCAAAGGGTAAAAACGGGACCCTATTACTAAGACTCCACTGTCCGTCTGTCGGTCTGTCCGTCTGTCGGTCACCAGGCTGTATCTCATGAACCGTGATAGCTATAGACAGTTGAAATTTTCACAGATATTTCGGTTGCTGCTTTATCAACAGTTTTGTCTATTAGATAAGATAAGATTTCTTTATTTGTTTAAACATTGTATACATACAAGAGCATGCAAGATGTTACATGGTTTTAGCCCAGAATGTTTAGCCGTAAGTAACGGCGTACAAATATTTCCATAACATTGAGAGAAAAAATAAATAAAATTAACAATAAGAAACGATTTAAAAATTACTTAGAATAGGCACATGCATTATACTTTGTCTAGTATAATGATGACCTTTCGTGCGCGAGGCCGACTCGCACTTGGCCGGTTTTAACTTTTTGTGTTTTGTGTTTTAGCGTCCAGCAGGTGGTGTTGAAGCACCTCTATACCAATCATCAGGATTGAACGAGGATCCTACAGCTACACCCAAGGCAGACAAGAGAGTAGTATCTGTTCCTGTCTCTTTCTCCTTCTTGGGCCTTGGCCTTTCCTCTCAGCACGAGCGGACAGTGTGCGTTTCGATGACGCGACCACGGCGTTTTTTTTTTTTTTAAATAACTGTGCCACGATTTTCATTTGTAAAAAGTTGATTCCTATAACCATTAATTTGACAAAGTTATGGTTAAAAAGTTTTATGGGTTTGAACGTGGCCGCGCCATCGAAACGCGGAGAACCACGCGACAACGGAGATTTTTATCTATGCATTGTGTCATGATTTTCAAATTTGTATTAAATAATAAGATCTGCTGTGATCTATCTAAACTAATATTGGTGTCGATTCTGTTGTGCACAAACTAAACTTAATTTAGGCTATTGCTATCTTTTCCTCTTTAGCAAAACGAGAAAGAGGCGAACGTAATTTAGAGCTGTCAAATTTAGTTGGAACTTTATTTCCATACAAATGAAAGGTGCACGTAAAAACATGTCGAATAAAAACACGGCGAAGCGCAAGGGTTAGACTAGTTTGAAATCTCTAACTTAGTTCATAGCTATAGCCGTCCTTTTCTCGCACTGCCTTTTAGTAAAAGATAGCAATAGCCTAAATTAAGTTTAGTTTGTGCACAACAGAATCTACACCATTATGTAGAGTTTTAAAGATTTTAATAATTCCTTTTATATTTGAGAAATGACAACACTGCCTAACCGTCAATGTTGTAGCGGGAAGGGGTAGTTTATAAAAAGCATGACACTCGACGGAGAGGAGTTGGTTCATTGGAAGAAATTGTGGTGTTAATAGTCGAATCTATGTTTGATAACTGATAGGTGTTGTAATTATTGCATTTTGTATAAAACGTGAAGTAATCTAGAATTGTGTAGGTGATACTAAATAATTTGAAAAGAGTAACCATGGGGTTTCTTGCCGGTTCTTCTCCATGGAGGCGACCAACCCGAACCATGCACCCTTGTCGACGTTCGTAAGTGCCCATCCAGGCCTATGTGGAATAAAATACTTGGATTTGAATATACTCAAGAGTTGATTGGAGCTACAGTGGTTTCCTGAAAAGGTTATATATAAAAATAAAAAAAATCCTAGGTTTATATTTTAGGAGCAGTAAGACTTAAAACCCCACTATCGTTTTTTAGTGGAAGCTGGCCTAGAAAAGACCTCATTGCTTTTACTGTTCGACTTCTTATTATGAAACTACAATATTCCCGAGTATCATTGGAAAAAATCTCTAAAGCCACTTTCAATTTCAAGTGTTCTGTACCCCTAATTTCAATAAATATCTTAATATAACGATAAGATTATTTTGAAATTAAGGGTACATACACGGTGACATAAAAAATATATTCAGCAACAGCTATTTCAAGTGTTCTGTTTGAAGTTTCTTAGCCGTGTACCTTTCCTTTCCCCAAAAGTTTTTGGTCACTTTTTTTCGGACATATATCCGTTTATACAGGGTGGAATTTTGTAATGCCACCTGGAGGGAAAGTACTCTTAATACTGCAGATAGAAAATTTTACTCAAAGGAAACATTCCTTTATTTTTGAATAGAAAGCAAACTGCATTCAAAGATTTTCGAAAATTCTCTTCTCCCACACCCGGGATACCCTGTACTTTTATTGCATCGATCGTTAGGGTCAATTATAAGGATGAAATCTCTCTAACAAACATGATAAATTAAATGAAAGGAAAACCAGGAAATCTTAAATTAATTTAATTATTTACAAAAAATGGTAAACTAACTAATTAGTTGCTCGAAATGGGCTCCATTCTCTTGGATACACAAATTTATTCTTTTAACGAATTCATTTCTAGTAACCTTTAATAAAGTGTTGTGGTGAATATTATAAATCGTATTCTGAACTTCAACTCTCAACTCGTTGTCATTCGCATAAGATTTCATGTAGTTTTGATTTTTCGCAGGCCATCTGATTGTGCCGTTTGTACCAATCCAGGTATTAAAATGGTTATTAATGTAGGCAGTCGTGATTCTGCTGTTATGTGCTGGAGCACCATCTTGCTGTAGAATTATTTGGTTTCGCTCTTCCTCGGGGAAACCATTTAACTCTTTTCTTAAGAGATCCAGTATTTCAATATACTTGACAGTGTTTAAATGACAGTGTTTAAACGTTGAAAGAAAATCTTACTTGATTGTTAGTTCCATGAACACGAACAGGATTCACTCGAGACCAATAATGGTAATTGCGGCGATTGTACATGCCATTATTGCTGAAGTTGGTTTCGTCAGACCATACAATGTTACTCAAAAAATTAGGGTTTCGGTCAATTTCTCCAAGCATGTTTTCACAAAATTGTAATCGTCTCTCACGATCCCCAATATGCAATTTTTTCACCAACCGACCTTTTTTGTATTTCAAGTGTGTGTCTGCAATTATGATCCTAAATGCATTGAAATAAATTATTTTGAATTTGAATTTGATAGCATTTATACTTATACTTTTTCAGCACTTTAAGTACGCGAGTGTGGGTTGTTCCTAATTCATCGGCAGCATCTCTACTTGAAGCCTTCGGAAATGATTCAAAGTATGTTAAAACATCTAGTTCAAAATCGAAATAGTTTTGGTGAATAGTTTGCCGTCTTTTTGAAACCACCCGTATTCTTTAAATTTTCTACCATTCTTTTCAATACGAACCGAGTTGGTGCCTGTCGGTCTTGATATCTCTCTCCATACCACCGCAGAGCTAGATTCACGTTTTTGTTATTTAAAAAATAAGCTTCCATTAAATCAAACTGTTCTTGATAAGCCATTTTCACCGTGAGACAAAATGCGTTAGAGGGTTTTTACAACTCATTTCAATGAGTTGTAAAAACAATCAAATGTGAATAACAACTGTGACAATCAAATTTTCAAATTATAATCTAACATTCCATATTTAAATTACCTCATACACGCAGCTACGAGTATGTCGCAAAGGAGTCTGCATTACAAAAGATGGATGTTAGTTAAAGAGCTTTAACTTGACTCATTGAATTTGTAACTTCAAATTTCCTGGTTTTCCTTTCATTTAATTTATCATGTTTGTTAGAGAGATTTCATCCTTATAATTGACCCTAACGATCGATGCAATAAAAGTACAGGGTATAATTTTTTCAGATTTTAGCCGGTTCGATTCCCGGGTGTGGGAGAAGAGAATTTTCGAAAATCTTTGAATGCAGTTTGCTTTCTATTCAAAAATAAAGGAATGTTTCCATTGAGTAAAATTTTCTATCTGCAGTATTAAGAGTACTTTCCCTCCAGGTGGCATTACAAAATTCCATCCTGTATATATTTAAATTCAACTGACTGTATCAGATTGCAATGTTGCCAACTTAGTGCTTTCGGCACTAGATCTAGTGCATTTCTTGATGTTTTAGCGCTCAATATTCCTTCAGTGCCTAGTGCCCTATCTAACGCATTTTTAAAAGTCTGCAATTGATCACGCACGTTAGTAAAAACAAAACCAATCAATGGCGCGTTCTGAAACACAGTTTAGATAAGTTTAGCCAGATGAACATAATAAAAACAAAGCAATGAAATCGAATGAGTCTTGACACTTAATTCAATATTATATATTCGATCTGGGCTACGAGCAGCAAATAAAACTTGCTACAAATAAGACATTCTGAATGAAGTTCTTGAAAAAGTTGGTTCGAAAGAGATGTAAAAGTTTAAACTCCAAGAATCAACTCCTGGGCCCCCCTCAACTCCAGGTCCCTCAACTTCTCAAACAGCCACCACAGCAACCGTGAATTCAGACCATGATTCCAACTCTGAATATTAGGACGACGGTCTAATTTTGTAATAACAACCTATTATTCTCAATAAAAACTTCTTTTTTTTAAATATTTTGATTGATTTTATTTATTTGGTGCTCTTTTATCAAAATTAGCACAACCCTAGTGCATTTTAGGGTTTTTTAGCGCATTTCTTACAATAGCAGTGTGTTCTGTGATAGCAATTGGCAAGGGCAACACTGTCTGATTGACAGAAGATGGCTTGTTGTTTTGTTCACAGAGTACATTATATTTATTGTTCTTGTGCATTTCTTGAGCGATCGATGTTTTTCACATTTCTCTATTAAAAAGAGTTTATTAACCTCATTCGAATTTATTCTGTGATCTACCATAATAGAACCAGGTGTTTTAATTTGACAGTTATGTTAAAATACAATGAACAGACAGATCATAGAGTGGTGCATGGTGTGATGGTGACTGGTGAACTGCTGCACTTTTCTGACTAATTGCACGACTACCCAAAAAAAGTAGCGTTATTTAGGTAAGTTTATTAAGTTTTCTCTATTTTGAAGCGATCACAATGGATAAACTACTTTGTTCAAGTATTTTCTCAAAAGCGCGCGTACTTACCCCCCACAGCGGAATATGTAAATGTTGTGAATTAGAGCATATTTCTTACAATAGATAGTCGGAAACCTCATTAGAACCATTGGGGAATAAATTTAGATAAAATCTTTTAATCTCCAAGTTAGAATGACGCAAATTTTTGATGAAATTGTGCATAAAAATGTTTAAAGCTTGGTTCAGATGGTAACGGTACTAAAGTCTAGTCAGATTACTACTGACTTACTATGACTTTACTATGCTGGATCTTCATACTATAAATATAACAAAGTCGCTCCCACCGTCTGTATACCTACTTAGATCTTTTAAACTACATAACGGATTTTAATGTAGTTTTCAGCAATACATAGTGATATAAGAGGAAGGTTTACATGTATGTTAGGTACATTGCACCCATGCGAAGCTGGAGTGGGTCGTACTTAATTAAACATTTGCTGTAAATAAATGATTTTCAGTCAAAGCCAACATGTATAGGCTTGTTCTGTGGGCATAGATAAAAAATATTGGTCTTCACACACACAAAATCACACCTGTGATTATGTTTAGCTTATCCTTAAGGTGGAAGTGCCAGGGTTGCCCTTAATAGAAAGCATAATATGTAGTTCTCTGTGACTCCTGAATACTCAAAGACCGATAAACTTTCTTATTTGGCAAAAATGAACATTTTAATATGTTCAAAGTTTTTATTTTTATTGTAGGGGTTTTGATTTCCACCAAAGTGTTATTAGGTTTTTCCTTTGTTTGGGTTTGTGCTCGGCTGTTGGCAATAAGCCCACCCAAAATGTGGGTGTACTATTAAAGGCACCTCTGCCTAACCCTTTGGGAATTACTGGTGTGAATTTTCCAGTAGCAAAAAAACCCATCCATGTTCCTTCATCGCCCTTTATGTTCCGGGGCCACGGTATCTTTTTCGAACAGTCCCGCAGCCCTGGCAGGCATTGGCCCTTGCGGACCCCTTTCTTTTGCTGACATCTCTTTCAGTAGTAGTCCTTAGTGTTTGTGCCTGGTTGATGGCAATAGGGTCACTCATTCATGGGCCTTAAACATTATTATAATTATTGTTAGCCTATAAATTATCCCACTGCAGGGCAAAGACCTATTGTAGGCCAATCCTTTGAAGAGAAGAGTCCGGCTCATCCCGCCATCTCATTCTGCATTCTGGGTACACTGCATTGCCGTTTAGAAACGGCAATGCAGTGGCTACTCAGTAGATATACTGAGTGACTTTTTGCCCATTGCCCCTCTCATTAAAAAATAAAATAAATAAATATCGCTGAACATTACACACAGCGCCATCTAGTGCCACACTAAGCAACGAGGCTTGTGTCGTGGGCACCAGATAGTTGATATATATACTACATAGATACTTTTTGTTTGTAAATACATACTTATTATACATATAAACATCCATGACTCGGAAACAAATGTCCATGCTCATCACACAAACATTTGCTCCGACCGGGATTCGAACCCGGGATCCTAAGAACGTAAGGCAGCCTCACTACCGCTGCGCCATTCAGGTTGTAATTTTCTTTTAAAGTTCATGAAATGCACTATCATCATGAATTTTTCCAGATTTTTCAAGCCAGCAGTTTAGCTTTTAGAGGGGAGTGACGCCCTACTGGAACAAAAATTTGCATGGAGCATTAAATCGAAAAGTAGTATTAGCAACTCCTAAGTAATTTTAAAAGATCTATTCAACGATACCCCACACGATGGGGCAGACGACGAAAAAAAAATTCATCCCCACTTCAGGTGTAGGGGAGCTACCCTAAAAAAATTTTTTTCCTAAATTTTATTTTACAACTTTGTCGCCGTTATTTATATACACATCTACAAAATTACAGCTTTCTAGTACTAGCGGTCTCTTAGCAAAACCTCGGACAGACAGACGGACATGACGAAACTATAAGGGTTCCTTGTCAGGACTACGGAACCCCAAAAAACGGAACCCATAAAGAATCACTCATGCGTCTGTCTGTCACAGCCAATTTGATCCGAATCTACTCGACCAAATCGGGTGAAAATTTTGGTAGGATGGAATGGATGGAATCCTATGACCCAAACAAAGATGTGCAAAGTAAATAATAGTACATTGTAATACAAGGGGCTAAAATGCCCCATTATATACGAGGTAGTTTTACTACCGAGCTTTAGCGAGGTAGTAAATAGGAACCGAGTTATTATGGGATTTTAGCGCCGTGTGTTACACTGTGCTTTTCACTTTGAGTGCGAGAAAAATAGTCAATTTAGTACAAAAATATTTAATAAATATTACTTAATAAATTAAAAATCACTGTTATGCTCCGATTCATCGTACGACCGTTTCAGAACGTCTAGTTCGACAGCGCCACTACGGGATTCTGTATGAACTAATTGATTAAGTTACGTCAGTATTATTACTATATCATGTGTGCTAATATTCCAAGTGATACGAATTAACACATATCTATTACATCGAATTATCGCTATTATTCACATCCCATGTACAAACACAACAATCACTTTAGATTTTATTACTTTGAGCTAAATGTGCGCATCCCGCAGCAGCAGGTCGCGGCAGCCGAGCACGTCGTACTCGTGGCTCAACAAGTCACGAGGACGAGATTTACTTTACGCCCTAGGGCCTAAAAGGGCCACTTTAGGCCCGCATAGTAGGGCTATATTGGCGTACTTTAAGAGCATGAGAAGTGATTTTTTTTTTTTAATAGGGGTCATTTTCAGGGGCAAATTATGAAATTTAAAAAAAAGTTTTGCAAATCTTACTGTGTCATATAAATCAATTGAAAGGACTCGTTTTTGTTATTATTGTAAAATAAATAGTTTTGATTTTATTCATCAAAGAAGACGAAATTTGACCATTCCCCCCCCTGATCTCCGAAATTACTGAGCCTAAAATTTTGAAAAAAAAAATACAAGATATAGTTCATTGCTTGTAGATTACAGGAAAACCTACGAGAATTCTATTAATTGAAAATTGGTCAAAATCATTAGTATACCCTCCCCTCCCCAACCTCCCCTAAAATTGAAAGGGCTGTAACTTCATATCGGTTAGAGATAGCCATTGGGTGTTTGAACAAATATTATAGTAGGCGTCGAAACCTGTCTGGTGATAGGAAGGTCTTGAGCGGAGCGAACCTGCGAGACCGAGTGGAGCGAAGGGGGAGGTGGCGAGCGAAGCGAGCCGGCGACCACCGTAGCGTAACGAAGGGGCTCCCCCATGCACACTAGCGCCACTTTAGTAAAAAAATCAGAACTCGTTAAATACACAAATAATATAAAATCTGATTGACAAAATCAATCTTTTGGTCTTCTAAATTATTTACATCTGCCTAACTCATTGAAACATAGCTCGCTGTCGTTACAGATACAAAATGGAAAAAAACGGCCGTTTTTAGCAATTTTTCTAACTGTAACTACAGTGAAGTATATTTTAATGAATTAAATAGACGTCAATAATCTAGAACTCTGATGCATTGATTTTGTCAATCAGATTTTATAATAATCGTGTATTTAACGGGTTCTGATTCTTTTAAAAAAGTGGCGCTAGTGTGCATGGGAGAGCCCCTTAAGGTTTTTACTTTAATTTTATTAGGATTTTCAGGTATTGTTTTTTTTTTTTGTTTTTTAATTAATTTTTAAGTTTTTTAGGGGTTCTTAAGGGTTTTCAAAATATTTAAAAGATTTTATAAAATTTACAAAATCTTTTAAGGACTTGATTTTCCAATTCGTTTAAGGATTCTTATGGATTCTCTAAATTTTATATGGGTAAGGACTACTTCTCAAGAACACGACGACACGCGAGCTGCGCGCAGCTCGCGCACCCACGCACATACTAGTTATACTATTTAGGGCTCGATTTTAGCAACTCTCATTTGTGGTGGTTCAAACTTCGTTTGAAATACTGTTAGAATAAAGTTCTAATCAGCTTGCACTACAAAGTGGTTGTTACGTCAGTCGCTGCGGGCCGAATAGTGCGAAATGAGTGGTTTTTATTTAATTGTAGCTTAATAAATCATTAGATCAAAATGCCAATTGTACACTTAGTGAAGAAAAAAATGACAAAAATTTGTGTGAAAAAAATAAACTAAAATTTAATGCCGTTTAATAGTTACGAAATTTCAATGAAACAATTTTGGGAGTATGAAGAACAGGGTGTAAAGTCCTTCATCCCCCATAGAAAAGAGAGGATCCTCCGAGCAGACGGGTGTTGTGTCTGGTGGGCCACTGCCCGACAGTTTTTTTTTTTTTTTTTTTAGGAAGGACCACTCGCAGTTGCAACGCGCTAAGGTTGCTTTACTGCTTAACCGGACAATCCTGTAGTGGCCAAAAATTACTTTAAGGCCCCCAGCCAGGGAGCCCGACAGTTGTTGTCGGGCTCTCGTATATAGTCTTATGTCGCGGATAACTCTGCTTGCGCGATGTAGGACTTTGACATGTTTCGCTGTTAGTTCATCGTCTGTGTCACGATGATGATGGCGCTGTAGTACATTTTTGTTCTGTGTTGCTGTAGTACTTTTTTGTAGTGCCGCTACAAAATGCTTCACTTTGAATATTTTTTCATATAATAATAATAAAGTTAGAATATTATTTCAATAGGCTAGTTTCCACCATTCATAAATTGCATATTGTTTTTGTAAATCAATGAATATTGACAAAGATAAAACGCATCAAAATTCGGGAGTGGGGGCTCGTGACGTCACAACGCACTAAAAATTATAGCACGGCATGACATATTGAGAATTTAAAAAGCGTCGTATATTCGTCAATTTTGGTTTACGTAACAAAAGAAATAATACGTGTCAAATATTTTTTGATAATATAACTGACGGGACTACAGGGGCAACTACAGTACTTTCTCAAGTTATTATGTCTTGTGTCTGGGACTGTAGCTTTGTTTTTTTTTTGTATTTTTGACATTCAAAAGTGCCGTAATGGTCTAATTGAAATAAATGGTTTGAGTTTGAGTTTGACTAATTAAATTATTTCAGGACTCAAGCCTATTGTACCAATTAAAGTTTAGAGTCTAATAAGCGACATATATTTTTTTTGCACATTTATATTCACTCGTCAAAGAGGAGTTGCATGGAGAAAACCTCTCGTTAGCAGATACCACCGCCTTAATGCAGGTGTCTGTACTTACATCAAAAACTTTTGCTTCGAATAGTTTTTTTTTTTTTTGGTAGCCTTAACTCTCCCACTCCTGGGCAATCCTCCCCCATTCCTTCCGTTTTTCTCGTTGTCGGACCTCTTCTCACCAATTAACGAGAAAGCCATCACAATGCTTCCCGCCATCTCCTCGGTCCTGCTCATAAAGCTGCCAAACTAAAATTTGACGGGGCAAGCCATGTCTGCCGAATACCGGCGGAGCCTTGAGGCCCGGCAGCTAGACGGGGTCTTGGTACATACATACATAAACTCACGCCTTTTCCCCATAGGGTTAGGCAGAAACCACAGGACGCCACCTACTGCGATCCTCACATACTCCTTTCGCCTCGTCCACGTTCATACATCTGGTCATACAAACACGCCGGTTGCGATTGGGCATAAAAAAAAAACAAATATTCTGGACCAAAAATGATGTCAAAAAAAGAAGAACAACAAAACAAAAGTAGCATTATATACGGACAGTCGGACAGCAAGTATTGTGGTTTGTGGCAGCGTGAGAAGCAGCCGTTCGGGGGTCTGCGCTGTCACAATTATTCAGAATTACATTTCATCATCATATCAGCCCGTAATCACCCACTGCTTGGTACAGGCCTCCCCTTTATACATTACGAAATACGTTCATGTAATTATGTAAGTTATTCAGTTTGATCTTCTCTTTGCAGATTCCAAATGACGTGATGAGTGAGGCATCACCTGATGAGGCTAACGCCTCTGGAGGGGGTAGCTCCCCTGAAGGGGGCAGTTCCATCAACTCGGGTAGCCCAAGCATTTTAGTGCCTGCGACACGCGCGTTACCGATAGACCTCAGGGTACTTAATGGGTGGAGTGGAGCTAATGATCACCGTAGTATATACGACTATATTCCTAGGCATGTGTGGCAATCACTCGGTATGCATGTGGTAGAAGATGAGGATAGTAGCCGCAGCAGCACTGTCTTTTCTATAGCGAGTGAAGAGTCCAACCACTCCTTACCAGAGACCGACTCCAACAGCAATACAGCAATTGAAGTTGGAGAACCTCCCGCTAAAGTTAGAAAAATCAACTCTCCGGTCAAAACCGACGATGTAGATGGAGAGACTTGCCCCATCTGTCTTGATATCTGGGGTAACTCCGGTAAACATAGACTAGTAGCTCTAAAATGTGGCCATCTCTTCGGCTCCGAATGTGTAGAACGCTGGTTGAAGGCCCAAGCTACTAAAGACAGATCATGTCCTACTTGCAAAAGTAAAGCTTCACTCAAAGACCTAAGGTTCATTTACGCAAGGAAGCTAATGGCAGCAGATACCTCAGAAGTAACTAGGCTACAGCAACAAGTTGAAACACTAGAGAGAGAAAAGGAGAGGGCAGAAATAAAGTTACGTGCGGCGAAAGTTACTCACATGGCGCTGGCTGATCAATTAGTAGATTTGAAAAAAACTATTTCAAAGATAGCGACCAAGCAAGAGACTGAGAGAAAACCCTGGAGGTTCGCTCTTGAGAAGAACTTGGAGATGTGCAAAGATGGCGGATGCAGAGTCTTAACTTACAACTGCAGGACTTATGAGTTATACGTGTCGCAGAAAAGTACCAGCACCCTGTTCCCTGGTTACGGTATCAGGAAGGTCAGTTGCATAGACAATACCGTAGGCCAGTTCGTTCATCTCCATCCTAAACCGATCAGGGACATCGTCTACTCGCAGCCTTGTGATTTACTTCTCAGTGTAGGTTTAGACAAAAATGCTAGAATAGTCGAAAGAGGCATTCCAAATGTGTCGATAAACGCAGGAATTCCTCTCTGGTCCTGCGCTTGGGATTGTCAAAGAACCAACGAGTTCTACGTCGGCGGAGTCGGTGGCATGGTCTATCAATACGACTTCAGGAACCCATCGACATGTCTGGGCAGTCTCACAGGTACAGGGGACATGTCACCAGTTGTCTCCGTCTGCTCAACGGAGTACGGCCTCATATCGTGTCAGTTGAATTCCTGCTGGCTTTGGGAGCCGAAATCCGGCGAATGGAGCCCTAAGGCGTTCCCTGTCTCTGGCGCGTTCATTTCAATGTGTTACGACTATGAATCTCGGAGAGCTTTGATTTCTATGCGTCCGAAAGGCTCCGAGCGATCGAAGTTGGCTTTGTGTTCTTTGACGCCAACATTGAGTGAGACTGACGGGGCTAAAATAAATTTGGATAATATTTTCAATGGATCATCTGTGAGCTCAGTTATGTCCAGGGCGACGTTCTGTAGGGCTCCGGGTTCTTCTTGGGTGGCAGCTCATTCTGAAAGTGATGCTGCCCTATACCTGCATGGTTTGGATGGGTCCAAGTCCATGTCCCTACCGGCTGCCGAGCCCGCGTTAGATGTGTGTTCCGTACAGATAAATGGGACCAGTGTCTTAGCAGCCCTATCGGAGTCAAGACTTAGGATTTATAAAGCCGTGCAAACCAATTCGAACAGATTTTATTGTGACACCTCACACCATTAAAACATTGTAAATCAAATAATTTTCAATTTATCGTAAACTTCATATTATTATCATCGCTAATTCAAGTGTTGAATTAAAAGCCATCTTGAAACGACTGGTTTATTCACCGAAGATCATTTTGTCGATTAATTCATGTATATATTTGCAACCGTAATTTTTCGAATAACCGTCGTGCGTGGCTCTGTATTGGCGCCCAAGATATAGGTTTTGTCTAATTTGAGGCCAATATTTTATCATTAAAAACCCCCATGGCCATTGGCCTCATGTATTCCTGACTGTCCCGACCTGACTGACTCGATTTGACAGCTATTAATATTATTAGTTCATTAATACATTAAATTAAAATCAATTTGCACATTTATAACACAGACTATGAGGCTATGAGGTCAAAAAATGGCGCAAGGTCAATCCTATTCTTAATTGAAACGTAGTTTATTTTTTTGTGAAAAGTTTTAACTTTTTTAGCTTGTATTAGAAAACGTTACTGTTACGGCTTGTACACCTAAACACGATACGAAGTCGCAACGTGTCACAATTTCGTCGTATGGTCGGTCGCAGTAAATTTCGAAAAATGGACCGCACTAGACAAATAACAAATGAATGCGGCACCGGCGAAAGATAGTTTCAACGACGTCGTACCGTGCATCGTGGCACATTGCGTTGCGACGTCGTAGATTCCCACGATGCGACGTCGCAACGTGTTTATGTGTATACGCCGACGCCCATGTGGATGTACCGTTAGACTGCATCATCCCACAGCTGGGCATAGGAAAAACCTCTCCCCATGACTTCGAGTTGATTCGATCCAGGGCTACTGAGGCCCTACTTTGGTTCAGCTCGTCCCGCCATTTGAAAAAGTAATTGATAAAAATTTTGTGTGAACGAAAGAAGGAGAAGAACGGAGGAGAAGAAGGAGAAGAACGAAAAGTGGTCTTGTTGTTTCTGCCCACCCTCAATGAGTAAAAGGCGTGATTTGATGTACTTATTTATATTGTGTTTGATAAAAAAAAATCTCAGATGTTTTATACTTTAACGGCTCGTTACCTTATTTTGAGGAGCTCGTGGCTAAATAATAACAGCCGCTCGTTCGATCTTCAGGTTAAGCCGCGCTTGCCTAGGTTGGTCCGTGGATGGGTGACCACCCATTACATACCAAGTTTCCTCCGTGCCTCGGAAATTACGTCAAGCCGTTGGTTCCGACTCTATTTAATTTATATTTCATTCTAGGCCAGTCCAAGGTCAATATATGACCTTCAAGTGGTCAACTGTAAGACCAAATTCATTTTGACTAACCGCAATTTCATTTTACTAAGTAATTAAAGTGATTTTTTTATTGTGACTGTCTTTCCTGTGTTTTATATTCATTTGTATAAATAACAGCATGCGGTTCTGACGAATTTGAACTATAAATCATTGTCAATAAAGGTCAGATTTGTATGAGGTGTTAAGCAAAGTGTAATATTGCATTTAGATATGACCGACCCTTAGTTTTACGGGTTTTTGATTGTTAATAGAGCTACAATAGGCTATCTAGTGATATGTAGTTATAATCTTGTTTTATATAAAATCGATCTTTCAAGCGATACTAGATTTTAACCTCTTCCAAATACGTTTAATAAATAACATTTTTATGAGTTTTATTTTTTCGTTTTGGAGATAAGCCGGAACACACAGACAGACAAAAATTATTTTAAAAAAAATTGTTTTAATAACCATACTTTTTTACTTTCAGCATTCATTACAAATAATAAATGAACCGTAAAATAAACATAGTACTAATAAAAAATCCTACTTCCGAATGGTTTATAAAAAAATAACCACGAAGAGTATGGCGGGGTCTATTCGCTCGCTCATTCGACCCCGCCATACCCTTCTAACCTAACCTGTCCGAGTCGGGGTGCCCGAAGTCGGAAAACAAACACATAAAATAAAATAGCATTAGCACTAGAATTGCAACAAACGCGCATTTTTCTGCATTTACAGCGTTTATTTATTGCATTTATCGGTACTAAGGATCATTCATAATCACCGTTTTAAGTGATTAATTTCTTACTTTTACCTCGACTTTCGGTAATAGGAATGATGACTGACTAAAAAATATGATTGTTTAGTCCGTCAGTTAGATTATCGAAAAATATTGGATACGTGTTTTTTGTTTTATCAAATTAAAAAAATTTACGAAGATAAAACGTGTCAAAGATCATGAGTGGGGGGGGGCTTGTGACGTCATATTTGATTAAACCAATTTAAGAGAAGCCCGGCAAAGCCTGTTCAAACATATTTCCACATTTTGGCTCTAAGATTATCCAGTCCAAGACCTGAGACCTGACAACCAGTTTCCGGGGCCCTAACCTAAGTGTCAGCTCGTCTTTCCATATCTCGTGTTGGTTTCCCCTTTTCCTTCTCTGGGAAAACCAGTCCGTCACAGTTGTACCCCACTCTAGGGCCTGTAGGTAGGTACATCTCCATTTTTGTAATTTTGTTTTTGAATTATTCGTGTTTTTAACGTGAATGAAGCAAAAGGAGTACATGATTACCCCTATGTAAAAAGGCTTTAGTATATATGTAATGCATACATATGTATGTACCTAAATGCGCACTAGTGGCCAGCAAGTATAGTAACGTTAGCAGAATAGTTATTTAATCTCCAATAAAAAGAACCTCGTGCTGCCACTGATAAATACTGTTGGTATTTATCAGTGGCAGCACGAGGTCTGGATTTGTTCCCGGTTGAGGGTAATATGCCAGCTCGCAATTACAGTAGACTTACATAACTGCTGAAATGTGAGTGTGCTGTCCCTTAAACCTTGTAGGAAATACAGGCGTGATGTTATGTAGAAAAAAACAGCAAGTCGACTCATGGATAACTGAAAAATATTAGCTTATTTTCTTCATACGAACTAGAATATGTATGTACAATTGTACATACAATCAGAGTAAGAGTTCCTGTTTACGATGTTTGTTGTGCTAAAATCCCTGTTTCCCTTTATTTTTACCCGACTGCGGCGAAGCCCAAAAGGAGGGTAATGTGTTTGACCTGTATGTATGTATGTCCGTTTCTTTGTTCCCTCGTAACTCCACAACGGATGGAGAGATTTGGATAGATTATATGTCGTTAGATTCTTCTTGAAGGCACGAGTGTCACTGGCTACATTATAATAAAAAAAAACATATGAAAATCGTGGATTTGGGGTGCCATATTGTGGAGTTCGATTTTTTTTTTCTTCTAATACCATCGAGTGGGGTATCATAATGAAGGGTTTTAAAAGGTGATTACAAAACTATAGGCAACTTTTAGGTTTGAATGTAATTCGAAATGAAAAATAGTATAAAATAACCCTCCTTTTGGGCTTCGCCGCAGTCGGGTAATAAGTAAAATTCAAATGTTTGGCATGCTCTGCAGCCTGAACGGCTACATAGATTTAGCTTGAGAGGTGTCGTTAGATTCTTACTGTGAGAGTGGCACTGGATAGATTAAAATAATAAAAAACAAAATGGCGGATTTTTAGCGCCAAATTCAAATGTTTGGCACGCTCTGCAGGCTGCAGAGCGTCGAACGGCTCGATAAAGGGCTCATCATGAGGATTTTAAAATGGTATAATATCTAAGTAGTAGTAAGAATAAGAATAAGAAATTTTATTAGCTCAAACATGTGTTTCCATACAGAATTAAAATAATACATGCATGCAAGATCTTAAATAAGAGTGGCTCACGAGTTCACGACATGTCTGCCATTTCTTATGGCGTGCAAATATTTTCAGGTACAACTATTAATATTTATGATTTTGAAATTTTAAACGTTAAACAATAAATAACAATCTAATAAATACAATTATAGTTACAGAATCAATGATTTTTAATTTTTACACTTATTCACTAAATATTTAGCTATTAGTAGAAAGTTATTAGTTATTTTTTACGCAGTCGGGTTTTTTAGTTTTTTTAATTATTTTTTTGTTACAAGCCAGTTTCATGACAACAAAATAAGTAAGGCAACACTGCACATTTATGTCAAAAAAATTGTCAATGTCAAATTGTCAATTTTTTGTGAACAAAATAGTGGTCCCTGTGCTTAATTCACAAAAAATCGCTCTAAATTTGATTAATTGACGATAAATACCGTTGGAAACTGATTCAATAGAATATTTAACTTTGGTTATAAATAGTTCAAGTTTCTTTCAAAGCGGAAAACTGTAAGTTTTTGTGATATTGTTTGATCGAACAACATGTGTGCTGATTGCTATGAGGTCATCGCACACAAAATTGTGGACTAAATCTTTAAAGAGACGCATTTTCTGAGACTGGTTGTTTGTAAATAATTTTGGTGGGATTGGGGTTATGGTTGAATTAAAACCATTAAAAAACAAGTTCTTTTAGGTTTAAGACCAAAAATTGATATATTACGCCTCCGCTTCCGTTGACGATTCGGTCGATTTTTCCATTTATTGTAAGTGATTCATACAAGTTTCAAGTAATTTTATAATTGCAAACACCTTATTTAGGTACTATATTAATTACAGAAAATAAATATAGGTTTCTTTGTATTTATAAAAAAAATATTTACCTACAGAAAAAAATGTTATGTAAACAATATGTCACAACTTTTACCTGATATTTTCAGATACAAAACCTTCCATTATGGATCAACTACTGCATCAAGTGGCCTCCAATATGGAGAAGCAGCTGGACAGTGAGATTGAAAGGTAATACCAACGTCATCATTAACATCTCATTGAAAAGACATCTGCTACTAATCATAAGCTCCCTCAGAGCACGGAAAGTGGAGGCGCTTCAACGGCTGCTGGTAGAAGCTTCGTTGTCAACACTTTCCAAACAGACCATTCATATCTGCTTTTAAAATATTGAAGTAAATCAACATTTAGAAACAAGCTTGTCTTAGATTTCAAAGCTCATGAGATATCTACCAACCTACATGCTCCCGGCCGGCGTTGTGGATAACAGCCCACTCACTCTCATAAGAGTCCTCTCCAGCATGTATCCCAGCAGTGGAAATATTATAACATTGTTTGAATGGAAGACGATAATGTTAGAATGTTTGTGTTCTGTTAGAAGACCAAATAAAAGGATTATTAAATAAATAGCATTCATTTATCCTCAGGCAACTTTCACCTATAGATACACAGGGTGGAACTGTGGAAGGGTCACCCACACACAAACCGTTACTACATAGTCAGTACATCATTCTGAACCCCCACATAGAAATCGCCGCGACCCTCACAAGGTCACCCACTTTTTGGGAGGCAGCAGCTTGGTTAGCCAAGTTGCTGCAATAATAACAACAGCGCTGCAGCAAAATCGTTTATGTCAATAGCCTCTGATTTCTCCACGTCCACCCTGTATTAGAACTACAGTAGGCCACCTACACCTTTACGACATCTTTAGATAAAACCTGCCAGCACCATCAGAATGTGAATTTTAAGCATCTCATTTGAAAAAGGTTGGAGACCATGGACACGAGTGACCTGGAGACGATCAGACAGCAGCGCATCATTGAGATGAAGAAGAGAGCCAAGGATAAGCAGGAGTGGCTGGCTAATGTAAGTAGGTAGCTATATCTTGTTTGTGTGGTGGGGTGATGGCTGAACTGTAGGGCAGTGGCCTACCAGACATAACACCCATCTGGTTTGAGGATCTTTCCTTTTCTATAGAGGATGAAGAACTTTAGTCCCCGTTCTTCAATACAGTCGCGACCGCTGCTGCATAGCAGTAGGTCTTGGGTTTGATTCACACAGTGAAGAAAATCTTATTGGGTCTTTCCATCAGGAATTTCTCAGTACCAGTCACGTAGTCTTGATTTCCGTCTGGCCAATAGACTCGTCCCCTATTCATCATCATTTCAGTCGAAAGACGTCCACTGCTGGACATAGGCCTCCCACAAGTGTCGCCACATTGACCGGTCCCGTGCGACTCGCATCCAACGGATTCCCGCAACCTTCACCAGGTCGTCGGTCCGCGGTCGTACTATTAGGTACACTTCTGCTGTTTCAGGGATTTCGTATCGTAACATTATGAAGTGTGTTGTATGTTACTTCCAGGGCCATGGCGACTACACAGAGATAGACGGCGAGAAAGAGTTCTTCACCATCTGCAACAAGAGCGTCAACGTCGTCTGCCACTTCTACAAGAGCGACACCCCTCGCTGCAAGATCGTGGACATGCATCTCAAGCTGCTGGCGAAGAAGCACGTCGAGACCCGCTTCGTGAAGCTTGACGTGGAGCGCGCGCCCTTCCTCACTAGTGAGTAGTTGCGATAGACGTAGGCTTCATCGTGAGAGGCGTGTGCCGTTGGTGATTGTCATATGTCTGTCGGTGAGGTACGTGTAGGTAGCATGTGGCCTGCTCGTACCCCACAGGGTGTGCCCCGGGCTGGAGGCCTTACTTAGGCCCCTACAGGACAGTCCGGTTAAGCAGAAGCCAGCCTGAGACAAGTTATTAAAAAATAAAGTTGGTCAATCCATCAATCAATTTTGTAAATTGTTGGCAGTTGTTAAGGGTAGCTTATAGAATGCTGAAAGTGTGACCGCCAGCTTGCAAGGGGGTGTGTACATGTACAAATAGATCTAATAACAAGAGTGATAAATGGTAATTGCTCGGGTTCAGTTGTGTCAATAACACTAGTTCCCTATATGGCGACGCCGCCATACGGTACGCGTCTCGCCTGTAACCCCGAGTTAGTTTAGGCGGAGGTGTACCTAATAGGACTGCCACATTTCACTAGTTCCCTGCTTAATGTTGTGTTAGTCACGGAGTACTGTTCGTCCCGCAGGCCGCCTGAAGATCCACGTGATCCCCACCATAGGCATGGTGAAGGGCAACAAGACCACCGACTTCATGGTGGGCTTCACCGACGTCGGCAACCGGGATGACTTCACAACTGAGGTGCTCGAGTGGAGGATAGCTAGGTATGTCAGCGATCCCGGGACTAGCAGCTCGGCCGCGACCCTGTAATAATACAGGGTTTAAAAAGACTTAACGAAGCTGAAAGGCACTTGTTCTCCACGTCATTGCGATAATTTTTTAGCGTTCCTTACCTCAAAAGGTTAAAAAGGAACCCTTATAAGATCACTTTCTTGTCTGTCTGTCAGTCTGTCCGTCTATCCACCGATTTTCTTAGGAACGGGTGGACCTAGCAAGTTGAAATTTACACCAGATTTTAAAGTCTATAGTCCCTATTAGGTGTATATATAAAATCAAGGTCCTGAGTCAAAACGATAAAAAGATATGGGCAAATTTAGATTAAGTATCGCGAAAACTTGTAAGTACCAAAATTTACCCTTTTACTTGTGCTGTAAGACCTTGCTTTTAACCAAAATTGACAATTCTAGGTCAACCGGAAGTACCGGCTTTGGGTCGAAAACCTATTATGGTAGTTCCCGATGACCTAGAATCACGAAAGGCAAAAAGCAATGTCTTACAGCATATGTAAAGGGAAAAATCTGAAAACCGTAAATATGTAGTTTAATAACAAAAAAAAAAAACGATTTTACTATTACAAACTTATTATTTGCGGTTGGTGCAATAGCCGTTTCTAGGGATCGAACAGCAAAGTTAAGTCTTTAAAAAGTTTGTACGGAACCCTGGGTGCGCGAGTCCGACTCGCTCTTGGCGGGTTTTTTTTTTTTCTGGACCGTACCTGGCAACCTTGTTACGGAGATATTGGGGGTTTTTAATGTAAGATTTTTACTTAAAACACCTCCACGACCCCCGTACTATTCAATCCATCCATCAGCACAATGTTTTGATTGCGTTACATTGAGTTTTACCGTAAAACGTGATGTTTCACTCAAAAAAAAAAGTCGTTTCCCAGCAATAATTTTTGCGTAAAGTTACTTAGTTTGATGTACAGAATGCTTGGTTAACGGCTTCGTGATGAGTCTGTTTACATCCTATACAGGGTGTTAAAGTAGTCGCGTGCCATAGCTTAGTGGTGAGTTCAGTATTGATAAAGGAACCAGTAAAAAAAAATATATTTAAAAAACAAAAACAAAAAAATAAAAATGGCGCGATCAATCTAATTTAGTACCTACTAACTTAAAATAATAAAATAGCAATCGTTTAGAATTAAAATTATTTTAAATTGCTATTTTAAGTTAGTAGGTACTAAATTCGTTTGATCTTGCAATATGTTTTTTTGTTTATTTTTTTTATTTTTACGGGTTCTTTTATCGATACTGAACTCACCGCTAAGCTATGGCACGCGACTACTTTAACACCCTGTATATAATAATCCATGATTGTAATTCTCCTGGGGAAGCGCCAAGGTACACAAATATGGTTTTACAGAGTTATAATCATTGAAATCATTAAATATTTCATGAAAAAGTCATTCAATGGGATTAAATGAACTTGAGGGTTGTATTCATTATTTCATTTAATTATTTTAATTCTGTACTTAACCACATACGTGCTACGGTCGCGAATCGTATTTTGTTCAACATACAACCTGACACTGACAAATTGCAGAAATCGTTTAAAAATTTGATTTTCGCGGGTTTTCCTGGCGCATCCTTCGTTGATCCTTATCGGGGGTGCATTGTGCTCAGTTGATTGCAATAGGCGCGCCCCTTATCACATGGGACTAACCCTTACATTGTAACGTTCCGTCCAGGGCCGACGTGATAGAGTACCACGGCGACCTGCTGACGCCGCCGGCGGACGCGCGCAAGGCTCGCAAGCTGGACATACAGAGCAAGAAGACCATACGCGGACGTCCGGACTCGGACTCCGATCTGGATTTTAGTGATTAAATAACATAAAACTGTTTCATATGCACTAAATTATTTTTAACCTCTAGGATGATATCCACCAAACGGCTCGCATCGCTTCGCTTCGGATCGGAACGGATTTTACAATCTTTAAACGATTTTAAATCGTGTACACAGTGTTTAAAGTCTATATATCAGCAGCTAGACCGCGGGCATGATCCGCGACACGTGATCGTAGCCGAAAATATGCTCATCTGCAACATCCTGCCGGACGCGATCGGCTGTCGCCGCATCCGTTCGTATCTTTTCCGATCCGAGGCGATGCGAGCCGTTTGGTGGAAATCATTCTTCTGAGTACATAGCAATACGTTGTTGCGGTCTGTGTGGCCAGGTTAAATTAGTTGAATACATTTTGAAGCCGTCATGATAGTCAACGCTAATATTTATTAACTAACAATGACATTATACGCAACATATGTTGGTTACTTTCAGGTTTACTGACCTTTAAATTCTGGTGGCGCTGGTACCCGTGGTTCTTGTGACCCAAAATTATGCCTTCAGAAGTCATAGCAATATTATAAGTACAGTAATTTAGGAGATCTCACTGCCTTGTTGGTCTAGTAACTGCTGAGCGAGGTTTGATTCCCAGATCGGGCAAAGTGTTGTTGGGTTTTTCCATCAGGAATGTCTCAGTAGCAGTCACGGAGTCTGGATTTGCTCGCATGATGGCAATAGGCTCGCCCCCTTTTACATGGGACCTTAAACATAACTGGTGAAATGTGGGTGTACTATAAGGTACACGTCTGCCTAAGCCTTCGGGGATTACTGGCGTGATGTTATGGTATTTTATTTAGGAGTTAGTCTAATTACTTCACTTAACTTCTGATTTTGAATCACTGTCAAAATAAAAGTGACCTCTATTGCAGTTATTATAAGGTTCATAATGGGTCTCTGCTCTCACCTGTAAAAGAACTGTAATGACTTAAATTTATTTTGTAACTACACACCTATTAAAATAATATAAATAAATCAAAAGCTATTGCATGAGTGAATGGTGCTAAATGAATGAAAACTTTATACCTACAATAGTGTATTTTATTATATAGTTGGTTAGTTTGTGCATTCGTGTTGTGTTGCCAATTACCGTTGTGGTAATTTGGTAGTTTCCGCTAGTTGTGTTTGGGTTATAATGTTTTGTCCGTGTGTGTACGCATATTATTATGATATTTTGAATAAACAGCTTTTCTAACAATGTCGTTGTTTGCTTTTCTATTCAAAGGTTATGCGTTAAGGGGGAAGCGCGACATTCTATTCTTTCTTAAGTGTTTTGCAATTTGCTGGTCAGTGGCGCGCTTGAACAAAATATGATTCGCGGCCGTAATACTCATGTATGTATTTACAACAATTAAAATTCATTTCAATACAACCCTATAAGTTCATTTAAACCCTTTGAATGACTGTTTCATGAAAAATCAATCAATTATAGGGTTGTATTGGTCACACTGACCTGCAAATTGCAAGAAACAAGAAAATTTAAAACTGTGGGCTACCCATAGAGTATAGTAGTATAGTGGGGCTACCCTGGCGCTTCCACCTCAATGCTCTTATCTTCTTCAACCCTGAGGAATCTGCCTTTAGCTATGCTAAAGTTTAACCATGCAAACATCATTTGGAATTGCCTAACTCCTTGAAGGGCTCGTGGCCCTATGATAATGGACGTGCGGTCCGATCTTCAAGGTTAAGCAACGCCAATGCGAGGTTGGTCTGTGGATGGGTGGCAACTCATTACATAATTATCGAGTTCACTTTATGAAAGGATCGTAGCAGGTGGCGTTCTGTTGTTTCTGCCTACCCTTATGGGAAAAAGTGAATTCACGTATGTTTGTAGATTTATTGAACATTTCTTAGACATAACTGACTTAATCTAGTTTAGTTTAGATAAAACAATGTTATTTGTCTTGGCGGGAGAAGTTGTTCTCAATCTCTCAGAAATTTGGGAGTTAAGAGCACAAAAAAACATTGAATTTCAAAAACAAACATTGGTAGGAATACAAAATAGTAGAATTTTGAGTCCTTTTAAGGGCACCCCAGGCGCTGCTGTCATCAACCATTACAGCAGCTGTCTGTCATTTTGCTGTCATTACACTTTTGACAGCTGATTGAGCAAGTTGTACAGTGCCGATTATTACGTACAGTGTTTTTCACATTTTTCTTTGTTTAAGAAAATTATTGACTAAACATCTACCTTACCTAGTGACAGCACTTTTCAAATCTCATTCTTTACTTCGGAAACTTTTCATAACAGTGTAGTTTAACGTGATAGTTTAAAAAAAGTTAAAATATTTTCGAAAATCTCGATGGTGTGTCCAAATATTTTCTTCGGGTAAGTTATTTTATGTGTGTCGCTACTAGAAACATTTCCTATGAATCTATTTTTAGATGATGGACGTCGTTTATCGCTCGTTAGCCCCTAAAATATTCATTTCAAGGTTACAGTGTAGACTTTGAACTATCGAGAGTGTTATGCTAGTCAAAACATTTTTGTAAAGTACGATCGTATCAGTTGCCTTTGCCTCTATTCAATTCAAGTTTGTAAACATTAAAAACTTAATCATATGACGTAATTTCGCGATGTTCGTAATATACAGACAATGATACACACATTTACAATGATGAACAATTGAATAACTTTATTGAATAAAAATCTTATGTGTTGTGCGTATGATAAGCTTTTAATTTTTTTAATTTAATCGTAAATTTAAGTATTTACTTATGAGATAAAAGTTTAAAATATAAATGAGTTTTTGTTATGTCATTGTCATGGCCATCTGAAACTTATTTCTATTTACAGAACATAGAAACAGTAGTAAAATAGGTACAAAGATACTTAGTAAATGTGCTGAGAACTGAAAATGTGAGCACAAAAAGTCTGCCATTTGTATTGTATAACGGGCTGGTGTCCGCAACTCCACGTCCAAAGCTCATATTTTCCGTGAGGGTCAAAGGTTAGGAGAATCATTCAATCCACTCCATTTTCCCTAGGATGGGTAAGGGTCCCACTGGTACCATGGTACCAGTCTATTGAGCAGGTTCAATCTGCATTTAGCAAGTTTGCAGCATCATTGCCCCAGGAATCGCTCTGTACTTTGATCCATTACATGGTTCTGTTGTTGAGATTATCAACCTGGTTTAGGTGCTGGTGACATGAACAGTCTAATTAATTTATGAACAGTTCTGGAGACTGCATTACAGTCCGTATCTTACTGTTTATGACGGTTTAATCTATTCTATAAATAATATTTAATTTCACTATCTTCTCTACAATGTTTCGTGAAGGTTATCAAAACAGCCTTGTATAAATTTATGATGTCAAATTAAATTTTATATTAGGTAATAAACTACCCGCACCCACTATGAGTGGCTCAATATATTGACATATATAACGCATTAACTATTTAAATAACATAAAACATAAATATTTTGTAAACATGTTATATAATTTTTATTTGAAACAAGTAATTTATGTTGTCCTTGATAACAATTACATAATTAACTGTTGGATTGACACAATTAGTGTAACAACAGACACAAAACGCAAATCACAATCATTGTAATGTTTTTTTGTATAATATGAGTCTGTTGTGTTTTGTGTTCCAGAAAACTTTATACATTTTTTTTAAAGATACATAAATGTGTATAATTTTTCTTGTAAAGGGTAAGCGCTCTGCTTGCGCTCTGAATTAACCTTGTGAACACCATTGTCACATATACGTGACAAGCAAGCGCGTATCCTGTACACCCAACGGCAAAATATGTGACACAATGGTAGGTGAAATTGTGGCTTGTCGTGGAGGGGACGCGCGTGCTTTTTTGCTCTGGCGGTCAATTGGTTAAGGTGGAAGTGCCAGGGTAGCCCGCGAAATTCAAATTTACTTACTTTTTTTTTTTCAATTAGCAGATCAGTGATTTGTTAATGAAAATATCATTCGCAGCCACGCGCCCTATTTTCTAATAATTTTAGCGGAAAAAAACAATATTTTTCCCATATTATCTCATTTCTGCCTCGTCTACGTTCATAATATGTACATACATACACGCACGTCGAATTTATTCAGAGACAACGTGAACTATACTTGGTCAAACCAAGTTCACGGTCATCTTGATAGCGATACCTTGCGTTATCAATAAATATTATTATTGTTATATCATTAATGAACACTACACGTTTTTACTACATAACATAACATTACGCCTGTAGTCCCGAAGGTTTAAGCAGACGTGTACCTAAGTACAGCCACATATCACTAGTTATGTTTAAGCCCCATGTAATAGGGGGCGAGAATATTGTCGTCAACCAGGCGCAATATTCAGACTCTGTACCTGCTACTAAGCACCTGTTGTCTAGCTGCTGCTGCTGACTAAGTGGGCCCATCAGTGGCGTAGCGTGGGTTTTCGCCACTTGGGGCCGGCCGGAAATACGCCGCCCCCAGTTTTTTTATTATTATAGTAAAATGTATTTGTATATAATATACCTATATTTGTTTTTTACAATAAATATCGTCGTTGTAGAGCAAGATAGCCAAAATGAGTTAATGATGTCAAAGTGTTTTTAAACCCATTATCAACCTTTTGAAAAAGTAAAATACCGTTTTTTTTTTAGTATATTAGATTGAGAATGTCAGAAGTACAGTAAATGACTACTTGTAGGCAAAACACCAGCTTATGAGCAGTATTTTTTTTTTAAATAACTTTTTCTCAATTACTGGAGCTTCCCTGCTTAATTCTGCAAGAAATACATAAGTGACGGTACAATGATTCTCGCCGAATATATTGAATGCGAAAAGTAACTAAAGTAACATTAATGAGACGGTACAATGATTCTCTCCGAATATATTGAATGCGAAAAGTAACTAAAGTAACATTAATGAGACGGTACAATGATTCTCGCCGAATATATTGAATGCGAAAAGTAACTAAAGTAACATTAATGAGACGGTACAATGATTCTCGCCTAATATATTGAATGCGAAAAGTAACTAAAGTAACATTAATGAGACGGTACAATGATTCTCGCCGAATATATTGAATGCGAAAAGTAACTAAAGTAACATTAATGAGACGGTACAATGATTCTCGCCGAATATATTGAATGCGAAAAGTAACTAAAGTAACATTAATGAGACAGTACAATGATTCTCGCCGAATATAATGAATGCGAAAAGTAACTAAAGTAACATTAATGAGACGGTACAATGATTCTCGCCGAATATATTGAATGCGAAAAGTAACTAAAGTAACATTAATGAGACGGTACAATGATTCTCGCCGAATATAATGAATGCGAAAAGTAACTAAAGTAACATTAATGAGACGGTACAATGATTCTCGCCGAATATATTGAATGCGAAAAGTAACTAAAGTAACATTAATGAGACGGTACAATGATTCTCGCCGAATATAATGAATGCGTAAAGTAACTAAAGTAACATTAATGAGACGGTACAATGATTCTCGCCGAATATATTGAATGCGAAAAGTAACTAAAGTAACATTAATGAGACGGTACAATGATTCTCGCCGAATATATTGAATGCGAAAAGTAACTAAAGTAACATTAATGGGCTCATTAATGTACCGTCACTGAGGTATTTCTTGCAGACGAAAGCTTTACATGAGATGAAATAAAATGTCCAATAGAAGTCACTAATTACGCTTAGTTTCTTTTTGCATACAATATAATTCGAGGCGACCCACTAAATGGGTTTCAGTGATTTCTGTGGAAGACTGGATAACTGGTCCTGTTGAAGAAGAAAGGGACTCCCCATCTGCATACCGGACCATGCATGTGCATGCATGAGCTAAACAAACTCTTTAAGAGATAAACTATAGACCGCCTAGTCCAGCACCTGGCTACTGAGGGGGGGGCTACTGGGCCTGATCTGGTGAACCCGCTTAAACGCCGCTGCCCACCGAAGCAACTGTGCTGTGTGTGTCAGACTCCTCGATTCTCCCCAGGGTTGAGAATTTCTACCTCGAAAAAAAAAAAAGATTGGGTGCACTCGTATACCATGCCAAACCTCTGCCGCAAAATTAGGGCCTATCTGAGGGATAGAGATATCATCTAACCGGGTCAAGAAAGACGTTGCGCGTGACAAGGATCACTTCTGGGGCTTCTAGGGAAAATCTGGGCGCTTCGCAGTGCGCTTCTTCCTAGTGTCTGTGCCATCTATGCTGATAACACGCTGGTGAAGGCACGGGGGAAGTCGTTTCGGCAGGTGATCATCTTGGCGATAGCTGGGGTCGTAGATGGGATCCAGCGGTTGGGTGGCATTGCAGAAATCTGAAGCCCTCTGTTTCCGTGGACCTCCGAGAGAGCAAACATCGTATCAGGCTGTCAGGAGGTGTCCGCATCAGCGTCAAGTCGACGATGAAGTACCTCGGAACTCGTCCTCGATTGTTGGTGGGAGTTTGGGCCGCACTTTCAGAGCACCAGTATGGGCGGAAAACCTGACGACCTAAATACCGAGGAAACCAAAAAGCGATGGCGGCGACGAGACGTGCGGTTGTCGACTCCACCTCGCTGGCCCTCTCTTGCGCACGCTAACTTACCCTTTCGCTTGCTACGTACGTAAGTAACATTACGCGCGCGATTATATTTTCCAATTAATAAATTGGCGCTTCCTGCCGGCCCCTTTCGTATGCCGCCTGGGGCCATGGCCCCCACCGCCCCACCCAAGCTACGCCACTGGGGCCCATGATATGGGACTTGTTCTGAATCGACAAAAAACTAAAGTTATACACGTACATTCAAGTCACTTATGTACCTCCTATCCCTTTCAAATCATAGCTCATAGTCATGATTGTTTGAATAAAAACGTACGAGACTGCCACTGCTCGCCTATAGAGCAAGTCCCATGTCATACCTATTTGGGATTAATAATTGATAACCGATTCAACTGGAGTTACCAGGTGAAATCTGTTTGCGGCAAGTTACGTGCGATACTCACCAAGTTTTCAATTATAAAGCGCAATATACCATACAGAACCCTCCTACAAATGTACACAACTCTTGCCGAGTCGATAATCTCGTATGGACTCACCACTTCACCAGTTATGGACGAACATTTAAAACTTACCTTGACAAAATACATAATTTGCAAACACGTTTGCTGAAACTTGTAGTTCCAAACCATGTTAATAATAAATACCAAGACAATTATGCAGGGTTATTTAAACATTGCAAAGTATTAACTATTCTAGCGCGCATGGGCGTGCACTACGAAGAGGCAATTAGACAAAGCCTACCCTACCAACTGGGGCAATTATTATAACTAATGAACTATGTAATAAAATAACACTTTGTACAAAATATTAAAAAAAGTTCAAACTCCTGTTCGAATACTTAGAGCAATTTTTCGCGCCCGTGTTACGTAACCAACACTGTACTGGAAGTACAGGCTACGAAGCTCGACGCTCACCCGCCGGACGCATCTTATAGGCAAATAGTCTGCTGGCCTACAACCCATTGATAAATTTACGCACACAGCGGCAAATTGGTGCATATTTTCGTGTGTATGAACCGCACACATGTATAGATTGCAGCCATTTTTGGGCGGTAACTCCTGCGAGTGTAGCTGGGCTATGATTGGCTGCTACAACACAAGGCCAGGATTCAAGGTGAATGTTCTTTAGCACGCGTAATTCAAATTTCCTTAGGTTTTTTGCAATTTGCAGGCCAGTGCTAGGGTGTATTGTTGATTAAAATAATGATTCCTGAGGTTATTGGCGCGTATTATTATTATAATAAATAATAATATTATTGATATTATATTTTTCTTCATGGGTGTCGTTTTCGTGGTTTTTGTGGTCGCTGATGATAAAACTGAGGTCAAAATGAAAATCCAAGATGGCGCCGATGAAAATTTTCAGTTCTTTTTTCATGGGTGTCGTTTTCGAGGTTTTTGGGGTCGCTGATAATGAAAATGAGGTCAAAATAAAAATCCAAGATGGCGCCAACGAAAATTTTCAGTTTTTTCTTCATAGGTGTCATTTTCGTGGTTTTTGTGGTCGCTGATGATAAAAATGAGGTCAAAATGAAAATCCAAGATGGCGCCAACGAAAATTTTCAGTTTTTTCTTCATGGGTGTCGTTTTCGAGGGTTTTGGGGTCGCTGATAATGAAAATGAGGTCAAAATGAAAATCCAAGATGGCGCCAACGAAAATTTTCAGTTTTTTTTTCATGGGTGTCATTTTCGTGGTTTTTGTGGTCGCTGATGATGAAAATGAGGTCAAAATGAAAATCCAAGATGGCGCCAACGAAAATTTTCAGTTTTTTCTTCATAGGTGTCATTTCGTGGTTTTTGTGGTCGCTGATGATAAAAATGAGGTCAAAATGAAAATCCAAGATGGCGCCGATGAAAATTTGTTTTTTTTTCATGGGTGTCATTTCGTGGTTTTTGTGGTCGCTGATGATAAAAATGAGGTCAAAATGAAAATCCAAGATGGCGCCGATGAAAATTTTTTTTTTTTTCATGGGTGTCGTTTTCGAGGTTTTTGGGGTCGCTGATAATGAAAATGAGGTCAAAATAAAAATCCAAGATGGCGCCAACGAAAATTTTCAGTTTTTTCTTCATAGGTGTCATTTTCGTGGTTTTTGTGGTCGCTGATGATAAAAATGAGGTCAAAATGAAAATCCAAGATGGCGCCAACGAAAATTTTCAGTTTTTTCTTCATGGGTGTCGTTTTCGAGGGTTTTGGGGTCGCTGATAATGAAAATGAGGTCAAAATGAAAATCCAAGATGGCGCCAACGAAAATTTTCAGTTTTTTTTTCATGGGTGTCATTTTCGTGGTTTTTGTGGTCGCTGATGATGAAAATGAGGTCAAAATGAAAATCCAAGATGGCGCCAACGAAAATTTTCAGTTTTTTCTTCATAGGTGTCATTTTCGTGGTTTTTGTGGTCGCTGATGATAAAAATGAGGTCAAAATGAAAATCCAAGATGGCGCCGATAAAAATTTGTTTTTTTTTCATGGGTGTCGTTTTCGAGGTTTTTGGGGTCGCTGATAATGAAAATGAGGTCAAAATAAAAATCCAAGATTGCGCCAACGAAAATTTTCAGGTATTTCTTCATAGGTGTCATTTTCGTGGTTTTTGTGGTCGCTGATGATAAAAATGAGGTCAAAATGAAAATCCAAGATGGCGCCAACGAAAATTTTCAGTTTTTTCTTCATGGGTGTCGTTTTCGAGGTTTTTGGGGTCGCTGATAATGAAAATGAGGTCAAAATGAAAATCCAAGATGGCGCCAACGAAAATTTTCAGTTTTTTTTTCATGGGTGTCATTTTCGTGGTTTTTGTGGTCGCTGATGATGAAAATGAGGTCAAAATGAAAATCCAAGATGGCGCCAACGAAAATTTTCAGTTTTTTCTTCATAGGTGTCATTTTCGTGGTTTTTGTGGTCGCTGATGATAAAAATGAGGTCAAAATGAAAATCCAAGATGGCGCCGATAAAAATTTGTTTTTTTTTCATGGGTGTCGTTTTCGAGGTTTTTGGGGTCGCTGATAATGAAAATGAGGTCAAATTAAAAATCCAAGATTGCGCCAACGAAAATTTTCAGGTATTTCTTCATAGGTGTCATTTTCGTGGTTTTTGTGGTCGCTGATGATAAAAATGAGGTCAAAATGAAAATCCAAGATGGCGCCAACGAAAATTTTCAGTTTTTTCTTCATGGGTGTCGTTTTCGAGGTTTTTGGGGTCGCTGATAATGAAAATGAGGTCAAAATGAAAATCCAAGATGGCGCCAACGAAAATTTTCAGTTTTTTTTTCATGGGTGTCATTTTCGTGGTTTTTGTGGTCGCTGATGATGAAAATGAGGTCAAAATGAAAATCCAAGATGGCGCCAACGAAAATTTTCAGTTTTTTCTTCATGGGTGTCGTTTTCGAGGTTTTTGGGGTCGCTGATAATGAAAATGAGGTCAAAATGAAAATCCAAGATGGCGCCAACGAAAATTTTCAGTTTTTTTTTCATGGGTGTCGTTTTCGAGGTTTTTGGGGTCGCTGATAATGAAAATGAGGTCAAAATGAAAATCCAAGATGGCGCCAACGAAAATTTTCAGTTTTTTTTTCATGGGTGTCATTTTCGTGGTTTTTGTGGTCGCTGATGATGAAAATGAGGTCAAAATGAAAATCCAAGATGGCGCCAACGAAAATTTTCAGTTTTTTCTTCATGGGTGTCGTTTTCGAGGTTCTTGGGGTCGCTGATAATGAAAATGAGGTCAAAATAAAAATCCCGCTCTGGGCGGAGCAGGAGGGAGTGTCAGACTTTTACTGACTAAAACCCATCCATGTTCCTTCATCACCCTTTTTGTTCTGGGGCCACGGTATCTCTTTCGAACAGTCCCGCAACCCCGGCAGGAACCGGTCCTTGCTGCCCCCTTCCTTTTGCTGACATCTCTTTGAGGCGCGCGTGGAACACGAACGCGCCGTCGACACGGCCTGTCGTCATGAGACGGACGGACGGCGAGCTAGCCCATAGCCCACCGTCCACAGGCCCGCGCCTACGGTGGCCGGGGGCCACGTGGTGGCCCCCGACGCACGGGGCGTCTCCCGCGGCGGCCGGGACGCTGTGAGGTTCTCTCCCTCTCACGTTCCGCCACCTCGAGGCCGATACCCCTGGGCCTAGGTTACGAGAAATTTGTATCTTGGGGCCATTGATTAATTTCTTTGGCAGCTGCTACGGGTAGCCAGCACCCTGGGCCTGACAACCAGTCTCACCAAGGGATATCGTATTACCCATCAGTACTAACTGCATTGTGGAGGTCAGATAGGCAGATCGCTCCATGTAAAATACTGATTGTCACACTTTCGGCCTTCGAAAGCGGATATAAAAACGAATTTTATCAATTCTAAAAATAATGTTGAGAATTATTGTTGTTCTTACTCTTATCATATCATTTAAATCTATTTATAAATGTATTAACGCTTTACATTAGTTATTGTTTAATAATAGCTAATCTTCTGTATAGATAAGTACTATTTTTAGCAAATGGCTATATACCTATCAAAGTAGTGCATACCTAACCTACATTATTTTTATTATTATGTATTTTTGATCGACTGGCTTTTGCCCTAGCTTCGCACACATGGGAATCGGAGCTCGCACTACTTTCCCCAACTATGTTGGGGTCGGCCTCCAGTCTAACCGGATGCAGCTGAATACCAGTATGTTACATGGAGCGACTGCTTATCTGACCTCCACAACCCTGTTAGTACTGGGTAATACGACACCCCTTGGTAAGGCTGTGAGTTTGCCCATGTCTCGCCCTGTATTACAAGGGACTTGAACATAACTAGCGAAATGTGTTTAATAAGGACAGTACACCTTTGCTTATAATAACCCTGTCAGCAACAAATCCTAGAGCAAACACCTAATTACGTGATCTCATTAATAAGCGTTATCACGCTATCACAAATAGTTGGCAGTAGCAGAACTATTCGCTATAATTGGCAATCAGAGCGGGTTTATGGTATTTGGATTGATTACCTCGTAGGTATGACTGGTCCTGTTGTGATGCTAAAAGGCCATTAAACTTGCATCCTAATTAAGAAACACTCTGAAAAGCAAAATGGGAAAAATCGATAAATTTGTTAGTAGTTTTAAACTGACATGGTCAGTAGTCAGTGGCAAAAAGTCTGGCAACCAGTCGTACCAAGGGGTATCTTATTATCCAGTACTAACTGGGTTATGGAGGTCAGATAGGCAGTCGCTCCATGTAAAATACTGGTATTTAGCTGCATCCGGTTAGATTGGAAGCCGACCCCAACATAGTTGGGGAAAGGCTAGGCAGATGGTGATGAAACTGATATGGTCACTGACAACATTACCGGGAACACTGAAAACGAGATATTTACCATGTTCACTATTTGTAACATAAGTTCAGTAATATCGGGAACTCAAAACAAATAATAATGCCCGTGCCAGACTGTTGTGAACAAGCACCCCCCACACACACGTTTTTAATGTGAATGATAATCGGTAAATTAATATGTCAAGTTGCATGCATTTATTTTCTTGTATCGATGTATGACACATGTTTAGCAAATAAAATATTATCTTATCTTATCTAAGTTACATAGTTAGTTATAGTATGACTACTTTAAGTGTGCAGTTCAACGTTTTGCATATTTATATAATAAAACCACCTCTATACTAATAAATTACTTTACTAATATCAAATAGAAACAAATAACACAGTCTCTCTAATACAATCAGTATAACTTCTTATTATTATTATTTTTTTTTAAATGGGACAAGCCCGCCACACTGTTCCCAAACCACTGTAACTCCTGAAAGCCAGAATCAACAGTGGCGACCACCAGAAAAGCGCCGAGACAATGAAGCTCGACGAAGTCCCAGAGAATGAATTTAACTGTCTTGGATCCCGCAACGAAATTAATCAGAAAAGTATAGTGGAGGAGTAGGAAAAAACCGTAATTTCCACTTCCCTCCATTTCAGCAGGAGACAGAACGAAACAAGGCCAATAGGCACAAAGGGACGTTTACAACTGGGATAGGCCCAGTTGCCTAGCACCACGGATAAATATTAACATTAATGGGTCCTAAGTTGTGAGCTGTTATATTTGATTCCAATAATAGGTATGGCAAAAACGCTTGAACGCACGGAAATTTGTTCTAGTTTCCACAAGGTCTGTATAGTAAATAACTCCGGATGTAACCTGTACACTATCCGACATAATGTTGTTAATAACTTCTTATTATAATCAGTGCAAACTTTCATATTTTAACCTATTAGTTGGGACCTCTTACTAGGTCGACTGCCGTTTTTGAACTGCCCTAACGATCCCCAATTGTGTGGCTCGTCTTTAATTTTTCCCGCCATATCGTTATTCAAACGGCATGGCGGTTGGCTGAAAATTCCAGAACAAGAAATCATGACATTTATATCAAACTTATTAGTATATTTATTTGAGTTGTGTGTTTTCCCGCCTGCTCAGATAAGTTGATTGAAGTGTACATGAATCTTCGACAGTCGTAATAGGTTTTATAGTTAGGAGCTCGAAAGTCAGACAACCAATCTCACCAAAGGGGTGTATTTGTGAGGTATTCCATCTTGCGCACAATAATAACAAATAAATATCGCTGGATATTACACACAGCGCCATCTAGTGCCACACCAAGCAACGAGGCTAGTGTCGTGGACACCAGATAGTTGATATACTACATAGATACGTTTTTGTTTGTAAATACATACTTTTTATACATATAAACATCATGACTCGGAAACAAATTAATGTCAGATTCGAACCCGGGACCCTAAGAACGTACGCCTCACTACCGCTGCGCCATTCGAGTCGTCAATAAACTACGAAGGAACGCCAAAAATTACGATTAGGGCATAGGTACTTCTATGGATGACAACTTGACATAATATTAATTAAATGTGCATGCAAAAATGCGACATAAAATTTAAAAAAAATCCCAAAATAATGCATTTTCTTGTAAACCGACAACTTTTTAAAATTATCAGTGAGCTTTTTTTAATCAAAATGTTTAGTAACATACAAAGGATCGTTCTATTAATCCATATCCTCTTACGTCAATTTGAATTTAGGTGTTTTTTACTGGTAAGTGTCCTAATTGGCACGTTTTGCATTTATTCAGTTAGATACAGTTAAAATTAAATGAAACATGCTCAAAAATGCGTAATATGCAAATGCACACACATTTGCATATAGTCGGGTCTCTAATTATAATTATCAATGTTTGTGGAAGTCTGAAAGTGGCGCCGGTGGCTGAAAAGTTGTGTGGTAATCGATTGTCGTGGTATATGGGCATGTGATGCGGAGGGATGAGGACAATGTCGTGAGGAAAGTTCTGTGGGTTAATGTGGGTGGGTGTAAGAGTAGAGGAAGACCAAAGAATCGATGGATGGACTGCGTGAAGGATGATTTGGATAGAAAGGAGGTGTCTGATGAGGTGACGAGTAATAGAGAAGTATGGAAGAAGAAGACATGCTGCGCCGACCATCACATATAGACCGGGATTTAAATTAACCCATTGACACATATCATATTATATTTACCAACAGATAGCTCGTCTGCATAAATAAAGCAATGAAGATTGTTGAATTATCAAACTGGCTGAAAATGAATAACATTAGGACTGCGAGTGTTTCGTAAACAAACATTAATATAATCTATATACTAGACGTTGCCCACGACTTCGCAAAATTGACCAAGTTTCATGCAAACTTTCAGCCCTTTAGGGGATGAATTTCCAAAAAATCTTTCCTATTGCACACTACGTCATTTAAGGAACGTTTGTGCAAAATTTCGTGCTTCTAGTCCCAGAGGTTTTAGCATTGCGTTGATCGATCAGTCAGTGATCTGTCAGCCAGTCAGTTTCTTACTTACATGTATATAGATATATCATATGAACGGTGTTGGGCAAAGAAAATCGTGTAATGATATGTAAATAATGATGAACGCACACAAATAGTTGAAGCAAGTTCAAACATTGTTTTTATGTATTTCGCAGCGGGCGTGTTGTTGTAGCTAGTCTAAACTATTATAAGCTCGACAGATGCGTATTTATAGAAAGTTCGTATTATTTGTATTTCTCAAGCATTGAGATAAATATACAATTTGTTTTTACGCAAATATTTTTGCGTAAGTTTGAATATCACATTAGCAATGAATTTGGTCATAAACTGGCTACACTATAGTCTACAGCTTTTATGCAGATGTACTAAAGGATAGGATGAGTCTTTAGACTGTATTAAAGAAAGATTGTACACTTTTAAACAGCACAGCCGACTAATGACTTTATAATGGCGATAAAGTATACCAAAAGCATTTAAGTAGAATTTTAAAATGACCTAGTCCAGCTTTTGGCTGCATTTGATACTACTAGCTGGTTTAGAAGTCCAAAGCTTGTTAATAAGAAAAAATCACTTCTCTTGTAATGTTGCGGACTGCATTAAAGTATCAAATAATGCCACTGGCTTTTAATTGGTGTTCACTAATTCTATTCTAATTCTACTTCAACGAGCTTGTTATTGGCTGATTAAAAGAGAATACGAATCTCTACAAATGCCGTTACATTTATAAGAGAATCATTAAACACCCTTTTTTTTTCTTTTTTTTTTCGGATGGGAAATCATCAAATGACTTCTCCCGCTCTGGGCGGAGCAGGAGGGAGTGTCAGACTTTTACTGACTAAAACCCATCCATGTTCCTTCATCGCCCTTTGTGTTCCGGGGCCACGGTATCTCTTTCGAACAGTCCCGCAACCCCGGCAGGCATCGGTCCTTGCGGACCCCTTCCTTTTGCTGACTCTCTTTGAGGCGCGCGTGGAACACGAACGCGCCGTCGACACGGCCTGTCGTCATGAGACGGACGGACGGCGAGCTAGCCCGTAGCCCACCGTCCACAGGCCCGCGCCTACGGTGGCCGGGGGCCACGTGGTGGCCCCCGACGCCCGGGGCGTCTCCCGCGGCGGCCGGGACGCTGTGAGGTTCTCTCCCTCTCACGTTCCGCCACCTCCTTCTCTAGCATTACTGCTTCGCAGAAGGAGGTGACGACGTCCCATTCCGTCTCGCTCCGGACCATGGCTTGCACCAGGGCCGGACGCGAGAGGTCGCCGCCGCCAATCGCCGCTTCGAGGACACGGCGGTGCTCCGCCCACGCGGGGCACGCCTCCACCGTGTGCTCCACCGTGTCCTCCGGTCGATCCTCGCAATGGAAACACCCGGGCGTTTCCTCCCGCCCGATTCGGTGCAGGAACCTCCTGAAACAACGTGTCCGGTGAGGACCTGCGTCAGGCGGAAGGTGAGGACGCCGTGGCGTCTCTCAAGCCACTCCTCAAAGAGGGGACTTACCGCCACTATTGTGGCGTGACCTGCACGGGGTTGCGACAGTCGCTCTCTCCATGTCGCCATGAGATCATGCCGGAAGTCTGTCCGCTTCGCGACAATTTGCCGCGGCAGCGGAGTTTCCCCCCGGCGTAGCACCTCCGCGCGCCATTCGTGCTGGCGCGCGAGGATAATTGCCTCCAGATCCCATGGCGGCAATCCGGCAAGGAGGCACGCCGCCTCACGGGAGATCGTGCGGTACCCACGGGCCAGCCTTACGGCTACCACCTTTTGGGGCGCGTTTAGGTAGTGGGCGGCTCGCCGCCTCAATGAACGCGCCCCCACCGGGGCCCCGTAAAGGGCCATGGACCGCACGACTCCCGCGTAGAGATCCGGCAGGAGGCGTTTGGCCCCCCCAGGTTGGGCAGAAGCCGCCTGAAGGCAGCCCCGGTCCGTTCCAGTTTGCGGGCCAAACGTCGGAAATGCTTCACGAAGTTCCATCGGCTGTCGAGGACGAGTCCCAGGTACTTCAGCGTCGACTCGACGCCGACGGATACCCCTCCTACCGTCAGTGAAGATCCCGGAGGTGGCGCATTCCGAGGCCCATGAAAGCACATGGCCTCGGACTTGTGCAATGCCACCTCGAGACCCAGTTGACGACTATCGCAACCCCGCGTGTCATTATTTCAGCCGCCGCCTCGCGCGACCCCCCTTGTGCCAGCACCAGCGTGTCTTCTGCATAGCAGACCACGCTGACGCCGCTAGGGAGGTCGGCGCGCAGCACCCAGTCGTACCCGATATTCCACAAGGAAGGCCCTAGAACCGATCCCTGTGGAACACCGCACGACATCTCTCGCCGTTTCCATTCTCCGCTGCGACCGGGGTAGATGACGGCTCTGTCCGTCAAGTAATCCCCGACCACACGACGGAGGTAGGTCAGCACCCGGTGATACCGGAGTGCCTCCCTAATGCAGCTCCAGGGCATGGAGTTGAAGGCGTTGGCGATGTCAAGAGACACCGCCAAGACAACCCCACCCCGGGACACCGCATCCCCCGTCGTGAGGGCTCTCACGCGCATGATGGCGTCCACCGTAGAGCGCCCCTTGCGGAATCCAAATTGGTGTTCCGCAAGATCCGGCCCCGTCCCCGCAAGGTGCTCGGCGAGGCGGTTTGCAATTACTCTTTCAAAGAGCTTGCCCACCTCGTCGAGCAAGGTCTCAAGGCTCTCAGGTCACTCACCAGCCGCTACTCCACCACCCAGCCACTCGCCACTCGCCACTCGCCAGTCACTTCCGGAGTGTCGTCGTCGTCATCCTGGTGGTCCGCTTCCAGCACCGCAGGTGGCGGAGCCATAGGCGGGGGGGGATGTTCTCCCCGCGTGGGGAACAGAGTGCTCACCACGTCCTCCACGAGCTCAGGCCGGAGACTCTGCGTTAGTGGGGGGGCCCAGGTGCGGAGTTTATCCCGCACCATCTTATAAGGGCGCCCCCACGGATCTCTGTCGAGAGTCCCCAGCATCTCCTCACGGGCCAGATCCCTGGCCCGCAGGACAGCCTCGCGGAGGGCGGTCTTCGCCGCTCTGTTCCCCTCATAAAGCTCCGCCTCGATGGCTGCCGCATTCGGTGGACGAATGCGGAGCCTGCGATGCCTGGCGTACAGGTGTCGCGCAGCCACGCACGCCTCGCGCAGAGACGTCAGCTCTCGCGACCACCAGTACACCTGACGTCGGGCGCTTCCTGGCCGGACTCGGGGCATTGCCACGTCGCATATTTCGGACATGGCCTCCTGGAACCACCCTGCCTCATTGTTAATGTCGGCAGGCCTGTCTGGTGATGTCACCCAGGCCTGCACGATCGAGGATTCCAGGAGGAGCTCCCGGTCTAGCTGCTTCAGCGCCCAACGTGGACCACTCGGGGCCTGTTGGACCAGCGCGCTTGAGGTCTGGGTGGAGACGTCAAACCGGATGTACCGGTGGTCGGAATAGGTCTCCACCCCCTCCATGACACGCCAGTCAACGACACGCGGCGACAGAGCGGGGCTAGCGAACGAAATGTCCACCACCGACTCGCCCCGCATCCGCACACACTTGGGAACAGAACCCCGATTTAGGACGACCAGGCCCTTCTCCAGAGCCCAGTCCTCCACCATCCTTCCCCGCACGTCTGTACAACGAGAACCCCAAGCCAAGTTCTTGGCATTGAAGTCCCCGAGGACAAGCACGGGGAGGGAATGGTTTCCGACGACAACACTCAACTCTGCGAGAGAGTTGTGGAACTCAGCGAGAGTTCGGTTCGGGGAGAAGTAGACTCCCACCACTACGATCTCCCCGAACCGTGCTGCTACGCAACCCCGACCCCTCCTGACACCTTCAAGGGTCGGGGTACCGGCGGCGGCCGACGACACTATGGTCACTGAGCCGCTAAGGTCCGCCACCCAGTCATCCCTGGGCTGGACGAAATACGGCTCAGCGACCACAGGTATGTTTATCGACCACTGCGCCATGCTCTGGAGCAACAGATCCTGAGCGCAGGCGCAGTGGTTAATATTCGCTTGGAGGAAGCGTAATGGAGCCGTTATTGGCATTCCATTACCGCTTCCTCCACTCGGGCCAAGGGCCCCTCTGCAGGTGAGACTGTCGCGACGGCGGTGGCGGCGACAGCGGCAGCGGCGGCGGTTGCGGTTGCGGCGGTGGTGACGGTGACGGTGGTGGTGGCGGTGGAGGGCCCTCCCCTGCCTCTGGCCCTGGCCTTGGCAGGTGCAGCGCAGGCCTTGCTGCCAGCCCGGTGATCAGCCGGCTTGCCAGACGCCGCGCATGCAGCGCAGTGTGGCGTGGCACAGCAAGTCGCGGATGTGTGACCGGGCTGACTGCAACGGAAGCAGAGGCCGCTGCGGTCGACCTCCGAGGCGCATTGCACCGACACATGGTGTCCCACATGGCAGCGGTAGCACCTCAGAGGTCTGGGCTCCAGCAGCTTCACCTGCGCTGACACCCAGCCCACCAGTAGCCTAAGGCCCTCCACAATTGCCTTGGCCGCCGTCACAGGGCAGCTTACCGTAACGGTTCGCATGCCCGTGGAGTCCGGACGAAGGGCGCCTGCCCTGACCTGATCGGCAGGGCACCCTCCGGACCTGGCAACGGCGGCCACCACCTCCTCCTCGGTCACTGAGTCGTCCAGACCCAGGACGCGCAGGTCTGCGCATCTGACGGGCCTGGACACTCGGGCCTCGTCCGCGTTTAGGGACGCTCTGAGCTTTTCAGCCAGAGCGTCAGCGGACGAGCCACTGGTTTCACCGGGGATCTCCAACAACCGAGCTCCCGTCGCGGTGACTTTAAACCGGAGGCCCCCGGTGATCCCAAGCTCCCGGAGATCCACCGTCTCCTTAGCTTTTGCCAGCAGGTCGCGGTAGGACACGCCCCTTTGTTCCGCTTTCGGCTGTAGTGTAATCACTACAGCTGCGGTCTTCGGGGCGCGGAGCCTAGCCGCGATCTTTCTCGCTCTGTGCTGCCGTTGCCGCTCCTCACTTCTGGCTTTTTTGGCCGCCTTTCGCCCCTTCCTCTTCTCGCCGACCACCTGCCACCCGGCTTCAGCCGCGGGAGGTGTAGGGAGCTGGGGGGGCGGTGGCGGCGGCGGCAGTGCTGGCCCACTCGCCGCTGGCACTGTCACCGGCACAGTCACTGCCTGTGGGGCTGCCTTGCCCTTCCTCCTCCTGGACGCCTTCTTAGCCGGCGCCGGTATCGCCGGAGCCGGCTTTCCAGGGGAGGGCGCCATTGCTCTGCCGGAGGACCGACTCGACGGCCCAGGTCCGGGCGCGGCAGCCACAGCAGCCGCGTATGACACCGTGGTCGGCATCGTGCTCGGGCCCGCGGCCGTCTTGTTTGAACCCAGGGCGGGGCGCAGAACAATTCCCTCCAGGACGGAAAACCGCGCCTGGAAGGAAGCCAGCTCCCGCCGCACCAGGTTCAGAACCTGATTTTCAACCGGCACCGGCTCGGCTTGTCGCTGCTGCTGGTGGCCCCCATTTGGAGGCGCCACGCGGGTGCCAGCCTCACGCAGACTGGCCAGGTCTGCGTGGAGCTTGGCGTTCTCCCTATCATTAAACACCCTGAGTTGTAAATTGGAATAGGCGTGCCAATGCATAGTGTAGCTGACAGCTATTTTACAGTTCTCGGCGTTATTGCTATCTTGGTAACAACACTGTACAATAATAACTTTCAAAAGAATTTATGGAGAGTTAGCGCTGGATAACAAATGGACGCCATTTTATCATTACAGAAACGATTTGTTATTAAATATCCTAATAATTTCTTAAGGAGTTCAAGGATATTTGATAGCTTTTAATTCAAAACTTATATTTTCACTTATTTCCTAATAGAATACAATAAGTTAGAAAGCAATAATTTGAGTGATAAATCTAATAAGTTTTCGTACCTACATCATTAATTATCTTGTGAAATATTTTCGTTAAAGCGATATTATTCTGATGGCGAGTGAAATATTTGATGTAATTACCTAAACACATTTACAGTAAAATGGTACTCGCAACTCAATTTACATACAAAGACACTCAAAACCAACGTGAAAACTATTAAAAATATCTTACATCAAATATGTCCGCCCGCGCACTTTAACAAATATTAACGGGCTCCCCCATGCACACTAGCGCGACTTTAGTAAAAAAACAGAACTCGTTAAATACACAATTAATATAAAATCTGATTGACAAAATCAATCATTTGGTCTTCTAAATTATTTACGTCTGCTTAACTCATTGAAACATAGCTCGCTGTCGTTACAGATACAAAATGGAAAAAACGGGCGTTTTTAGCAATTTTTCTAACTGTAACTACAGTGAAGTATATTTTAATGAATTAAATAGACGTCAATAATCTAGAACTCTAAAGCATTGATTTTGTCAATCAGATTTTATATTAATTGTGTATTTAACGAGTTCTGATTTTTTTACTAAAGTGGCGCTAGTGTGCCATGGGGGAGCCCCTCAATGTCGTCTGGCACATTTTACTTTTGGTTATTTATACTTTATTAAAAAGCTATTGCCATGCGTCAAAACATCTAAGTAGCTGAATCTTACGCTTTAATGACTGTTGAATAGCTGTATAAACCATTACAGTCCTTGTACAGCTGTTTCAATGATTATACTGCCGTTAACCAGCCACTGTCTCAAAGCTGGTTAATTTGGGGCCAAATTAGAATAACAAGGGCTGCGTATGCTTTTGTAGCAAACTAAAACAGCCTTGAGTAGTAATAGAGAATTCGATTAACCAAGTCAACTGCGGCTGTCATGTTCATGTGCTACTTGGGTTATTTCCTTCTATGGGGACTTACAGGAGCTAAACGCGAGTTTTATAATGCAAAAAAGCATATGATTCACTGCAATAAACAAAACCAGAAAAATATATGATATTCTTCAGGATATATGCTAGTATCATAGTGTTTTGAAAACATAATACAACTAATTTTACTCGATAAAAAAAATCACGAACTTATCTCTAAAAATTTCTTATAACGAGTAAAAACCATACTAAATAAAATACATGCGATCATTCTGATTTTTTGGCAAATAATTCTACAAGCAACATATTAGCATGATAGTGTTTTATTTTTTAGTCCAATCAATAGATTTTTTGTAAATCGCAAAAATATACTCATTTCGCACTATTCGGCCCGCAGTGACTGACGTAACAACCACTTTATAGTGCAAGCTGATTAGAACTGTATTCTAACAGTATTTCAAACGAAGTTTGAACCACCACAAATAGAGTTGCTAATTTAGCTCCTGTAGTCGCCTTAATCCCGGAAAAAGGATCCAGAATCTGGAAATTAAAAAACTCCTAAACAATTTTATTGTACACTTTTAACTTTGTTTAATAGATGGACTTCGTCCCCCTTCCTCTGCCCCTGGTCAGATAGGCAGTCGCTCCATGTAAAATACTGGTATTCATTTGCATCCGGTTAGACTGGAAGCCGACCCCAACATAGTTGGGAAAAGGCTATGCAGATGATGATAAGATGCAACCCCTGAAAATAATCCTTGCGGTGCCCATACTTCGGTTAAAATGTACCTTAATAATACTAACTGACAAGTCTTTCAGTGTTTTTGACTTTACGTAACTCGCCTCTAAGCCTGTTATCGTTACATGAGTAATAAAACATTGTTTATCTTAATTATTTGAATTAATAAAGGACGCGCGTTCTTTTGAAGGTGACTTCAGACAATTCTGAGCGCGAAAGATATGGTGCATTACTAAAATAAGTGCTTGTAGTATTTGAGTATGAATGTGTATAAGGGCACGGGAAGATCAAAGACACAATGGATAGATTGTGTGAAAGTCAGGCCTGGGAGGGATATTAACATATTTCTTAAGATTGAAGCGTCAGGGTAGACCGGGAAATTGTATATTCTTAGGTTTTTTGCAATTTTCCGGTCAGTGTTGGGCTGTATGCTGAACAAAATATGATTTGCGGAAGTAATACCTACGTATGTATTTACAAAACCAAAAAAAAAACGAAGCAGTAGGTATAATTTTAATGTAATTAAACGGTATTGTGTAGAAACAACTCAGACTTACATTGCACACATAAATATAGAAATATTTCTGATTGACGAGATCAAGCTGTCACTAAAGTATTCCTGCTCCATCTTCACATTGAAACGCCCTACTGACATGTTGTCACGTGCCTCTTCAAATGTAAGTATTTACAGAGTTATAATCTTAAAAATCTTATTCGATGGAATGACTTGGCTTTACATGCCATCAAGAAATATCTTTCAGGCATGCTGGTTTCCTCACAATATTTTCTTCACCGAAGCAAGTGATAATTATGCAATACGCACATGAATCCGAAAAATCAGAGGTGCGTGTTGTGGGTTTGAACTCGAGACTTGACTTGGCAGTCCGTCGGTCGCACCACTAGGCTATCAATGCTATAAAAAATCCATCAAGTAATTTTAGATCAAAATAACTAAGAGTCCACGCAGACAGACATGAAAAACGGACTTAATAGATTTTTCAAACTATTTACAGATGTAGGTAGATATTTCTCGACAAACTTACTACCTACCCAGAATACGGACGCCCCAGTTTCGCACTATTGAGGTCAATTCGATTTCAATTGAAACGTACCTAATCAATTGAACGACAAAGGTACTTCTACACTAAATAGGGACCATTGCATTGACGTAGCACAAGGCAGTTACCCAAACACACTTCATAATTCTTTTACCCTTCTCCCAATTCATTTGGTGTTGGCGCAGCATGTCTTCTTCTCCCATACTTCTCTATTAACCGTCATAAGACCCCTCCTTTCTAGTCATATCATCCTTCACACAGTCCATCCATTGTTTCTTTTGTCTTCCTCTACTCATATTTCCACATTCCTCCTCACCACATGCCCATACCATGATAACCGCCAAACACATTCAGGCAGAACTATAATGGCGAGGCTCGGGTCGATCTTTAGGTTAAACCGCGCTTGCTTTTGTTGGTCCGTGGATGGGTACATACCCGAGTTTCCTACGTGCCTCGGAAAGCGTGATAAGAGGTTGGTCCAGGCTGTCATTTGTAGAAAGTCTGACAACCAGTATTACCAAGAGGTATCGTGTAAACCAGTAAGTCTTGTAGAGGTCAGATGGGCACTAATATGGGCATGAGGTACAACTCTGCCTAGCACTTCGGTGATAACAGGCGTGATGTTATGTTATGTTTATTTTATTATTGTTGCTAACAAGCCCCGTTTGAGCATTTACGCGTAAATTATCATTTATATATCTTTCTCCTTTTCAGATGTTGACAGTAATGTGAATCTGTGACGTCACAAGATGGCGGTGGGCGAGGCGCGCGTCCCTCTGCTGCACGGCGACCGACCTGCGCCCGCGCATCAAGCCAAGACAGGTCAGTCATACAGCTAGGGTGTAAGGTGTAACCGGACCCTTCACGAAGCCGTCAACCAAGCATTCTGTACATCAAACTAACTCCACGCAAAAATTGTGGTGGTAAAATTATAACATAAAAAACTGTATTAAAATAAAAGCTTGTGAAAAGTTGTGTTGGACCCCCGGGACCCACGCCGCGTGACTGTTACGATCCTTACATACGCGCCTTTAAAGGAAATTATATTTTTCCTACTTCTCCGCTTTTTTTTCTGATGCGGGATCCAAGACAGTTAAATTGTTTCTCATGGACTTCGTCGAATTTAGTTGTCTCAGCGCTTTTCTGGTGGTCGCATGAGAGTGGCAGGATTGTCCCAATAAAAAAAATTACGCCTTTCTCACATCTGGTCATACATGCTTCTAAAGCGTCTCGTCCCGGCGTTTCCACGCACATTTCGGCTGCAAATAATTAAGGTACTTTCTAGATCTTCAAGGGCAACCATATTATATCAGAGTAAGATAAAACTATCTCTGTCAGATATAAAAGTAAATATTTGACATAATGATATCTACAGCTGGCAGTAAATAGCAACTGATAAAAGTAAATAGATAGTTATCTATCATCGTAATAATATCATTAGGACTCTGCCATCATTATCAACGAACAATACTTTTATCGGTACTATTCACTATTCATTGATAAAACAGTATAGCGATGGGCGATGCAGAATTACGGATAGCGTATAATCAAACTTGAATAGGCATGACGACAGTATCAAAAAATTGCAAATCTATTTAGTCCGTCAGTTAGAGTATTGGAAATTAATGGACACGTATTTTTGTTTTTGTAAATCAATGAATATTGACAAAGATAAAACGCATCAAAACTCGGGAGTGGGGGTCGTGACGTCAGAACTAGGTAAAAATTATACCTAGGCGTGACGTATTGAGAATTTTAAAAGCGTCATATCTTCGTCAATTTTGGTTTACGTAACAAAAGAAAAAACACGGGTCAAATATTTTTTGATAATCTAACTGGCGGACTAATTAGTTTTTTTTGTCGTCTCGCCTATTAGAGTAGCGGTGGCCCCGTGGTGGCGGCTGCGACCAGGCGCGGATCCAGCCCTCAAAATAGATTGTGGGCACGGCCTTTGTTGGATTGATTTAGTGTTTTTGTCACCGTCTTCTGAAGCTTGACCTTTGTTTGATTGATTTGCTGTTTTTCTCACCGGCTTCTGAAGCTAAACTTATTTTTCACTTCTTTTTGTTTGTGTTTTTTTTTGAAGTCGGTTTTAGTTTTTGCAAAAAAGTTTTTTAAGTATTTATTTTTCAATTTTTAGTTGTACCCAAAAAAGTCGCCATGAATTTATTTTACATTATTAACAACACATGTCATGGTAATGGGCTTAACCCCAATGAATGAAACAACATTTATTTAATTACAACGGTTGTATTTTATTAAATTATTTACTGTAACTAAAACCAGAACTAAAAGAGTAAGAGATAACATAATATTAAAATATACAAAATAACAAAGTACCTACAGGTTCACACATTCATAAACTTCTCTCACAATATACCGCAAACATACCTAACTTTCAAAATCTGGGTGTATTGTACACATCTGCGTACTCCCTCAGAGCATACACTCGAACAATAAACATCCAAGCGATTGCAGCAATGACGACAGATTTGCCATCTATTTTTGAAGAGTTCCATTGTATATCTCCGAAGATCAGCATCAGATCTTCACCAAATTTAAATGGGACCACCTCAGGAGTATTCTCTTTCAAATAAAAAAAGAATTTTGAGAATCGATCCACAAATGGGGGAGAAATCACATACATAAAAAATAAAAAAATATGTGTATACATACACACAAACATATAACCTCCTCCTTTTTTTGAAGTCGGTTAACAAGTTAAGGCAGTTCTCGCCGCCCCAGGCCATAGCCTTCTTAGCCCAAGGGACATAAAAACACCATTGCATAGGTTCACGCAGGTAAAACCGTGGGATAACACTAATAAATGAAAAGAAGCCTGTAACATGTTAGCCTGCTTCATCACGAAAATTACAAAAGTGTGTTTGTTTGAATGCATATCACACATTAAACTCTAAATTATTTCACCGATTTTGGTGAATCATTTAAAACAAAATATCATTAATGAAAATTATCTCTCCGCTCTCCGAAACTTTGAATGGTAGGGTAAACTAGCGTCGCGGGCCTGTGGACGGTGGGCTATGGGCTAGCTCGCCGTCCGTCCGTCCGTCTCATGACGACAGGACCGATGCCTGCCGGGGTTGCGGGACTGTTCGAAAGAGATACCGTGGCCCCGGAACACAAAGGGCGATGAAGGAACATGGATGGGTTTTAGTCAGTAAAAGTCTGACACTCCCTCCTGCTCCGCCCAGAGCGGGAGAAGTCATTTGATGATTTCCCATCCGAAAAAAAAAAAAAAATAGAGGTAAACTAGCGTTTTATATATTTTTTACTTTAATAAGGCTTTGTGTACAACATCAGACTATCGACCTCTATTAGGGTTGTGGGCATGCCCACCGTGCCCACAACGGTGGATCCGCGCTTGGCTGCGACTTACAAGCAGTACGTGCAGGCGCAGGCGCATCACTTTGTGTAACTTATTTCGTCACTGCTGCTCTCAAAACGGTGAAGGAAAACATCGTGAGGAAACCGGCATGTCCTAGAACCAAAAATTCGAAGACATGTGGCATCTACCAACTCACACTAGGCCCCCGTGGTGGACAGCCCACTCCCTCTCATAAAGAGGAGGCCTGTGTCCCAGCTGTGGGAACACTGCTGTTCACAGACTAGGCCCAATATCTGAGCCGTCTAGTGCAATAAATGTACATAACGTTGGCCTCATTTGGGTGATTTGGCAATCACCGCGCCGCCCAGATCAATAAACTGCAACTTGGGAGAACAATGGATCATATAGAATACGTTCGTTGGCAGGGCTGTCTGCACTTACTATAGAAGTATATATATTTATATACTTGGTATAGAAACGAGCGAGATGCCATTTAAAAATCAAAAAGATTGAGCGATCCTATCTCTACCGAGAATAACCTCATGGAAAAACAGAATAGCCCCTTTACCCGATTTGGGAATCGAACCCAGGAACTCATACTTAGCAGTCACTAGCGATCAACAGACCGACGAGGCAGTCCGTATCCGAACAGCAGTGCAAGTACGTAGGAATCGATTCGATAAATCTGACAGTTATTCTCGACAAAATGACTTTTTATCTTTGTTATAAACTCATTTTGTCGAGAATGACTGTCAGATTTATCGAATCGATTCCTACGTACTTGCACGGCTGATCCGATAAGGTTTACCTCGTGTCCCAACACTACTCATCTCTGACTGTCACTTGCAGATAAGAGGAAATTGATAAATAACTCGCTACTCGTTGTTATCAATGATATCAATCTACTATTGAGTAGTACATGTTGCGACATGTTCTGAGAGTCAATTAACGTAACCTAACGCCTTGATACGGGGCGGGAGGGACACCGTCGGACACACGACTACCACGTATTCAGTACATCATTCCGAACCTTCAAAAAATATGCTACTCGCATACCTTTTGACTGTGTCGGTATGGAATTGTATTGAACAGGCGGGTGTCCGCAACTCCACGTCAAGGACCGTGTCGATAATGCACTTTTGCAGGAAAAAGCTGTTTTTTTTTAAAACGATGGGGGTGATCTGCTTCGGTTCCGCTCTGGATGAAGGGATAGGCAGAGGTGTACACTAGCATTATTAGCCTATTCCCACTGCTGGGACGTTATTTTCCGCACGATCTATTCTTTCACCGTTTTGAGAGCAGGAAATCTACTTAAAATCTCGCTGGCGCCACCTGACTGTCTCGCTATCAGCTATGTTATCGCCCCCAGATTCCCCCGCTCTCGCGGCGCCATTGGACCACTCGCGCCTGGGCGGGGGCGCCACCGTCGTCACGTCCCTCATCGCCGGCGCCACGGCTGGGGCCCTCGCTAAGACTGCCATAGCGCCGCTAGACAGGACCAAGATAAACTTCCAGATCTCGTGAGTATTAAACAACTTTAAGATTATACAAAGTGTTAGAGACATCGCCATGAAAACTGCTACTATTTATTCAGTACATGAATACCCTCCACCCAGCGTTAACACACAAAAAAACCGGCCAAGAGCGTGTCGGGCCACGCTCAGTGTAGGGTTCCGTAGTTTCCCGTCCGTCACAATAAGTGTTCCCACTTATGAGTTTAAAGGTGGGTATCCATTATGTTCGCGCTCCAGCAGCGCTCCGCGCTCCTGCAACTGCTCTCGGTAGTGGGTACGTGCGCGAACACGGAGCGTGCAACTTTGCACGCTCCGCGGCAGGCGCTCCGACTCGTGACGGTTTTTAGCGCGAACACAAAGGGGAGCGAAGTGTGTCAAAGGGGAGCGCATGTAGAAGTGCGCGCGACGTATCCATTGGAGCAGTTGCAGGAGCGCGGAGCGCTGCTGGAGCGCGAACATAGTGGTAACCCTTTTTGTCTTTTTTGTACAAAAACTGTTGTTTCGATCAAGTTCAAAATGATTTTTCTAGAAAGTCCTTATAAAGCTCTACTTTTCAGATTTTTTTCATATTTTCTAAACTTATGGTTCAAAAGTTAGAGGGGGGGGGGACACATTGTTTTTTACTTTTGGAGCGATTATTTCCGAAATTATTGACATTATCAAAAAATGATTTTAGGAAACCCCTATTCATTTTTAAATACCTTTCCAACAATATATCACACGTTAGGGTTGAAATTAAAAAAAAAAACACTTCCCACTTTACATATAGGGGGTCTACCCTAATAAAACATTTTTTTCCAATTTTTATTTTACCACTTTGTCGGCGTGATTGATATACATATTAGTACCAATTTCAGCTTTGTAGTGCTAACGGTCACAGAGATTAAGCGAGGACGGACAGACGGACGGACGGACGGACAGACATGGCGAAACTGTAAGGGTTCCTAGTTGACTACGGAACCCTAAATTTGCCTTAATTTTTTTCCTCTATCCTTTGCTGTAAGACCTTGCTTTTAACCAAAATAGACAATTCTAGGTCAATAGGAAGTACCCTATAGGTTTTGGGTCGAAAACCTATATGGTAGTTCACGTTGACCTAGAATCACGAAATTTGGCAAAAAGTAAGGTCTTACAGCACAATCATGTAAAGGGAAAAATCTGGAAACCCTAAATATGTAGTTTAATAAGAAAAAAAAAGCGATATTACAAACTCATTATTTGCGGTTTGTGCAATAGCCGTTTCATGGGATCGAACAGCAAAGTTAAGTTTGTCCTTTAAAAAATTTGTACGGAAACCTCGGTGCGCGAGTCCGACTCGCTCTTGGCCGGTTTTTTTCTAGCGAAACCCAATGTTAAAGAAATGTATCTTTTCTTTTAGTAATAAATATATCTTTATTTATTACTAAAAGAAAAGATACATTGACACTCACAAAAAACGTGGCGGTATAGACTAGCTCACGCCCGCGGCTTCGCCCACGTGGATTTTGGTAATTGTCCCATGGGATCGTACTACCGGGATAAAAAGATTCCTATGTGTTAATCCAGGTTATAAGCTATCTATATGCAAAATTTCATCTATATCCGTTCCGTAGTTTTTGCGTGAAAAAGTAACAAATATCCATAAATCCTTAGAAACTTTGGCATTTATTATAGTACTTAGTGCTGGCTTCTGCCAGCGGCTTCGCCCGCGTGAAGTTTGATAAAATTGTCCCATGGGATCTTTAGGTTAGGCCGTGCTTGCCTAGGTTGGTCTGTGGATGGGTGACCATCCATTACATACCTAGTTTCCTCCGTGCCTCGGAAAGCACGTTAAGGAGTTGGTCCCGGCTGTCAATTGAAGATCTTTGACAGTCGTTACAGGTAGTGGCCCAAAAAGTGACAACCAGTCTTACCAAAGGGTATTGTATTACCCAGCACTAACTGGGTTGTGGAGGTCAGATAGGCTGTCGCTCCATGTAAAATATTGGTATTCAGCTGCATCTGGTTAGACTGGAGGCCGACCCCAATATAGTTGGGAAAAGGCTAAGCAGATGATATTTAAACCAATTTATTACTGTAACTAAAACTAGAACTAAAAGGTAAGACATAACATAAAATTAAAATATACAAAATAACAAAGTAAAGATTCACACATTCATAAATGCCTCTCACAATAATTATACTTCTGACATGCCAATAAAATCTTTTTCCATCCATCTGCAAACATACCTAACTGTCGAAATCTGGGTGTATTGTACACATCTGCGTACCCCCTCAGAGCATACAGGCGTGATGTTACGTCATCATGTTTTATAAACAATAAACATCCAAGCGATTGTAGCTATCACAACAGATTTGCCGTCTATTTTTGAAGAGTTCCATTATATATCTCCGAAGATCAGCATCAGATCTTCACCAAATTTAAATGGGACCATCTCAAGAGTATATATTTCAAATAGTAAAAGAATTTTGATAATCGGTCCACACATGGGAGAGAAATCAGGTAAAATCCATAAAAAAATACAATAAAAATAAAAAAAATACAAATACAAACATATAATCTCCTCCTTTTTTGAAGTCGGTTAAGGTCGCTTAGGTCTTTATGACTACTACGCAACGGATTTTTTTAATAGATAGAGTAATTCAAGAGGAAGGTTTTGGTATATAATTTGCGGGCGGGCGAAGCCGCGGGCATCAGCTCGTTTATAATAAGTAGGAAATTAAATGTACTGAAGTCATGGTAACAGTTCCCGATGTAAGGCGCACAGACACAACATGTTAAAGTAACAACTCCCTGCGCAGGCAGACCCCGTACTCATGGCGCGCGGCAGTCAGGTGGCTGCTGCACAGCGCGCGCACGGAGGGGCTGGTGGCGCTGTGGCGCGGGAACAGCGCCACCATGGCGCGCATCGTGCCCTACGCCGCCATACAGTTCACTGCGCACGAGCAGTGGAAGAAGGCGCTCGGAGTGGACACGCCGCAGAGTGCCAAGTAAGTGAGCACAGTGTTCCGCATTCCAAGTCCGTAGGGATCCGTGTCTACCTGGATACGAGTCTTACGAGCTCCGTAGCTTTTGGATTCCGACTGTTGCGGGTTCCGACAGTAGAATATCGGATTCCGAGTCCCCTGCGTCTTTCGGGAAAGAGTCTTGTAAGAAAATCTTCCGTAAAGAGAAATCTTCCGAGTAATAAAATAAATAAATAAATATCGCTAGATATTACACTCAGTGCCATTTAATGCCACACTAAGCAACGAGACTTGTGTCGTGGACACGATAGTCTGCGCCAGATAAGTAGGAATTAAAGGTCATTGCTCTTTCCTTAATTTCTCTGCGTAGGTACCCCGACAAGCCGGGGTTGCGGGACTGTTCGAAAGAGATACCGTGACCCCGGAACACAAAAGGCGATAAAGGAACATGGATGGGTTTTAGTCAGTAAAAGTCTGACACTCCCTCCTGCTCCGCCCAGAGCGGGAGGAGTCATTTGATGATTTACCATCCGAAAAAAAAAAAAGGATGATTTCCACCAAACGGCTCGCATCGCATCAGATCGGATCGGAACGGATTTTACCATCTTTAAACGATATTAAATCGTGGACACAGTACCTAAAGTCTATATTACTAACTAACTAAGTCTTCCGGAGTAATTTGATGATTTCCCATCCGTAAAAAAAAAAGTATCCCGACAATAAATTATGAATCGTTTTTATTACTAGAAAAAGTCAAGGATCACGATAAAGGTCGTTTCGGGGCAAGTTTATGTCATTAATAAATTTAATGTATGCGGGTTAATGACCTTTAATTCCTACTTATCTGGCGCAGACTATAGATAGTTGATATACATAGATACAATTTTTTTTTTTGTAAATACAAATTTATTATTTATTATAAATATAAACATCCATGACTCGGAAACAAATGTCCATGTTTATCACACAAACATTTGCTCCTACCGGGATTCGAAGCCGGGACCCTAAGAACGTAAGGCAACCTCACTACAGTTGCGCCATTCGGGTAGTCAAAGAGTAACAGAGTACCTGACGTACCTGTGTGTTTTAGAATGCGACATTTTAGGGATACGTGTCTTTCCGGATCCGAATCTTCCGGGACACGATTCTCTCCATAATCCAAGTTTTTTTTAAACGTCCGAGTTTCAATTCTTCCGGGATCCGCCCTCAGACCTCACAATTGTACAAAGCAACACATTACCATCAACTAGAACGCAAAGCCGTGTGGTATCCGGCAGAGTAGAATAGAACCAACCCATTACACTCACGGGTGTCGTATAAGGCGACTAATGTCCGAGGCAGAACACCTTGCGCCTCCGTAGACCAGAGAATGGGCAGCAGCGTTTCCTGTTAGTCTTTCATCACTGCGATCTCCAATCCGCCTGCCAAGCGTGGAGATTACGGCAAATTCCTCCCATCATGGGAGAGGCTTATGTCCAGCAGTGGACGTTATGGGCTGTTGTTGTTGTTGAACGCAATGTGCAGTACAGTGTTCTGCCCCCGTTGTCCCAGAGCGCACCCCGTGCTGCACCTGCTGGCCGGGTCGCTGGCGGGCGTGACGTCACAGTCGGCCACGTACCCGCTGGACGTGGCCCGCGCGCGCATGGCCGTCACCAGCGCCGCCCGGTACAGCACGCTCAGGGCCGTGTTCGTCACTGTCTCCAGGGACGAGGGGCTGATGACGCTGTACAGGTAACAGTGACACATACTTCATCTTCTTCTGTCTTTACCCCGATTCACTTGTGCTCGGCACAGCATGTCTTCTTCTTCCATACTTCTCTATTACTCGTCATCTCATCAGACACCTCCTTTCTATCTGTTTGTTATCTTGAAATAAAAGGAACTCCATTTTACAATAGACTGGTTTTATTAATCGTCTAGACACGTACGCTTACAACAATTGTTACAGTGTTGCCAATTATAAAGGGTTTAAAACACCTCTTAACGAAGCCGAAAGGCACTTGTTCTCCCCGTCATGACGATAATTTTTTTGTTCTACACCATACCTGGGAACCTTCTAGTTACGAAGATATTTGGGGTCAAAGTTCCAACTTTTGGACAAGTATTTTTTTTAATACAAGTTTTTAATGTAAGATTTCAACATTTTAAACAGCTCCACGACCCCCGTACTATTCAATCCATCCATCAGCACAATGTTTTGAGTGCGTTACATTAAGTTCTACCACAAAACATAATTTTCCACCCCAAAAAAAAGTCGTTTACCAGCAATAATTTTTGCGCAAAGTTACTTAGTTTAATGTACAGAATGCTTGGTTGACGGCTTTGTGATGAGGTCTTTTGCACCCTTTATAATAGACAAGATGGTAGAGAAGTTGCCAACCTAAAAGTATAACATTGCCATCATATACTAATCTACTACTATCCCTATCACCCTCCACACAGTCCATCCATCGTTTCTTTGGTCTTCTCTATTCTTATATCTACATTCATATTCAAAACTTTCCTCACAACGGTTTCTTCTGCACTAAAAAAATTTAAACTTTGACCTCTTATAACTACTTTGATGACAACCGAGAATGTCATAATATTGGTATTACGTATCGCACTGAGTGGATATCACTTTACGATGACTAACAGCCCGGGTACGGTGTAACGTCTTTCACGAAAGCCACTTCAAACTCAGTTGTCATAATTTGATGTCCCTATGCTTACATAATCGCAATATTAGAAGTATCGATACGAAAGCGTCTGTCAAAATGAGTTACGGTGACTATCGGCCACGATGAGCACTCAATGACGTCATATTTGATCGCGACTGGTCATACATAATAAGAAACTAACCTTTTGACAGTTGTTTGATGGACACTGAGCCAAGTTACTGTCATTTCGAGCTGTCAACAGAGAGACGTAATAGCCCTGCAGCTATGGTTTAGAACAAAAAATATTACAATGACGAGGAGAACAAGTGCCTTTTGGCTTCGTTAAGAGTCTGTTTACACCCACTGTGATTGTTATGTTGCAGGGGCTACTCGGCGACAGTATTAGGAGTGATCCCATACGCCGGCGTGTCCTTCTTCACGTACGACACGCTCAAGCACAAGTATTTAGGTGAGGAAATTCGTAACCCCCGGAGACTTAGGCAGAGGTGTGCCTAATAGTACAATAATAAATAGTACATCCACATTTGGTTTGGGTTGATGGCAATAGGCGCGACCCCTATAATATGTATAACATGTCATGTTATGGACGCAAATCCAGACTCTGTGGCTGCTACGAAGAAATTTTTGATGGAAAAACCCAATAACACTTTGCCGGACCCGGGAATCGAACCCAGGACCTCACGCTGAGCAGTCTCGTTTGTGACCACTAGTTGGTCGGAGGTAGTTTAAAAAAAAATCAGTTACATGCAAATACTGATCTTAATTGTTGGGTTAAACGAAATCAATGTTTATAAAAAAAACATGGCAGTAATAGACCCATTGATTACCCACTACTATACAGCGCCCGCTAGCAGTAAGACGTGTCGCAAGACACTCCGTTAAAATTAAATATTTTCTGTTTATTTATAAGTCCTATTAATACAGTTCTACACTAACAAAACAGTGCATAAGTTAATACACGTCTTGGTGAAATAATATCTACGAGTTATTAATTAAATGCAAAGAAATATGCAGTTTAAAATTCAATAGAAGCAACACAACACCAAACAACAGTGAGTCACATCTGCGCGAGCTGCTCCTATTCGCCGGTTGGTGGTGAGTCAGAACACGCTAAACGACTCGGTGCGCTACCATATATGGTCACAAATCCACAATTTGTCCCGCTCACGAAGACTCGGGTACGAAATACTGATTGCTAAATTCGCCATTGTTCTATAAGTCGAAATAGCTAACTGGAGTTTGGGGCGACATCTCATTGAAGGGAGCGCGAGTTCGAATCTGAAGAGCGTACACTCTTTTTGCATTTTATTTTTGCTTGCCTTTTTGTTTATGCGTTTCTTTCTTTAGAAACTACTGCTTGTTTTTTGCTTTTTGCCATAACACGCGTATTTTTTGAATTTTTCGCATTATTTATTTATTTTAAATTTAACATGGCTGATGACACGTCTCCCACAAATAAGCACGAAAAAGCTCCTCTGCGTAATGTTTCGACCACTAGAGGTAACAAAAGGCAAGCTCTTGGATCTCCACCTCAGGCGACTACTGGAAATTTATTATCACGAGATGATGTTCGCGAAATTATCCAGGAAGTTATGAAGTCTGAATTATCGATAATGTTGTCTAAACTTCACGAAACAATGAATGCAATACTAAGTAGAGAGTTGCGGCCCATCAACGCAAAAATTGCCGCCATGGATGACTCTATGAAATTCATGAACGGTCAGTACGAGGACCTATTAAAGGAGCATGCTTCATCTAAAGAGACCATTATAGAACTGCGGAAGGAGAATCTAGTATTGAGCAATAATATCAACTTGCTAAATGTGCGTGTGGATCAGTTGGAGCAGCAAACTCGATATAACAACATTGAAATTCAATGCGTACCCGAGAAGAAACATGAAAATCTGTTCGATATTGTGTCAGAAATCTCCAAAGTTTCAAGATGTGTCGTGGAAAACAGAGATATTTTGCATTGCACCAGAGTTGCCAAACTCAACCCTAATAATACCAGACCACGTTCAATAGTAGTACAGCTGGCTTCCCCTCGACTACGTGATGAATTCCTGGCGTCTATTATTAATTTTAATAAGGACAATAAACTGAACAGCGCGCATCTCGGCTACCCTGGGCCAAAAACGGCAATCTTCGTGACTGAAAATTTGTCTCCAACATATAGAGCTCTGCACGCTGCCGCTAGGATCAAGGCCAGAGAACTTGGTTATAAATTTGTGTGGATTCGTGGTGGTAGAATCTTTATGCGTAAAGTACAAGAATCGGAACACATCATGATTAGAAACATGGACACTTTAAATAAGTTAACTTAGTTCTCGCATTCATTTATCATTAATTGTAATCGCAGCAATGGTATTAATCATAGTTAAAATTCTCTTCTCTAAATATTAGTATTTATTACCAAAACACAAGAGGTCTACGCACAAAGACTCACAACTTTTGTCGTCAATTATCTTTAGAGAACTATGATATTGTTGTATTAACTGAAACATGGCTGAATAGTAGTGTTCTGAGCACGGAGCTTTTTGACGATAGATACATAGTATACAGAAGAGACAGAGATGGTAGAAAAAAGGATGGAGGTGGAGTATTAATCGCTGTATTAAAGAAAATTAATTCGAAACGCATGGATCACTGGGAAAGCCAATGTGAGGACCTTTGGATAACTGTTGAGGTACCGCTTTCAAAATCTATTCGTCGAATAGCTCTGTGCGCAGTCTATTTACCACCCCCTGTGTTACGTAGCACCTTGGGCAGTTTTATAGACGGTTGTAATGTGATACTTGAACAGACAGATATGCACGCATGTATTGTCGGGGATTTTAATTTAGGTAACATAAAATGGAACTTGGTTTATGACTCAGTGATTAGTTATACTCCCCCCGGTATTGGTAATGCACTAATAGACTTTACTCACATGCATAAATTGACACAACATAATGGTATTATGAACGCGTCTGACCGAATATTGGACCTTGTATTAACTAATTTACCTTCCGTTGGCGTTACTGCTGCCCAAAACCCCCTTAGCACCATTGATGTCCACCACCCCCCAATCGAAATTCTGCTTAAAACGAGTGAAGAAACCCGACTTCCATATAACCCTCAGACTTCAAGAACGAATTATTATAAGCTTGATTATATTAAAATATGCGAGAACCTAAATGATATAAACTGGAATGAAGTATTTGAGAATATGGCTGATGTTAATGAAATGCTTGGTGTGTTTTATGACAGGCTTCTAAATATTATTAAATTGCACGAGCCTTCCAAGCCTACTTTTAAATATAAAAAGTATCCTCCTTAGTTCAATAAAAGCTTAATAAGAGCACTGAAAGAAAAGGAAAAAATAAGATGTCGTTACAAAATCTATAAGAACCCTAGGGATGATCTCGAACTCAAACTATTAAGCAAACGGTGTTCCAAATTAGCTACTGACTGTTATAATGATTACATAAAAGACATAGAAAATGAAATCTCCAAAAATCCTAACCGCTTCTGGGCGTACATCAAGGATAAAAAGCTGGCTCTAGCTCTTTTCCGGCCACCATGACTAACGGTACCGTATTAATATCCGACGGCCCACAAATATGTGAAATGTTCGCGTCTAATTTTTGTTCCGCTTTTAGCGATGCAAAAGCGACCCAAAGTGAACCGGAGTCCGATTTTCTTCACAATATGAAGAACAACAGTCTACCACTAATGGCACCTGTTATTGATCGTGAGACCCTGTTGAACAAGCTTAGATCTTTGGATCTTCGTAAAGGCGCTGGCCCTGATGGTATTCCGCCAATATTTATTCATAAGTGTGCCCCTGCTTTGGTTTCCCCTTTAATACTAATCTTCAACAAATCCCTTAGCTCAGGTATTTTCCCCGACTTATGGAAAAAAGCAAAGGTTATTCCAGTTTACAAGAGTGACGAAAAGGACAACGTCAAAAATTATAGACCTATCTCTATCTTGTCAACTTTTGCTAAGGTTTTCGAATCCTTAGTTTGTCCATACATTCAAGCACACTTCAAACTGTATTTGAGCTCTTCTCAGCATGGTTTCGTAGGCTGTAGGTCTACTTGCATAAATCTGGCGACCTTTACAGAAATGTTATCGGATGCCATCGACTGCGGCAAGCAGATTGACGTAATTTACACAGACTTTAGCAAAGCTTTTGACCGCGTGCCTCACCATATACTTCTGTCGAAGTTATCTGCGTATGGAATCACCGGTACACTTTACAATTGGCTAAAGTCCTATCTCGAAAATCGTTTCTTCTTTGTCGCTGTTAATGGTTTCCAATCTGGAACCTACACGACGTCCTCAGGGGTTCCCCAGGGCTCACATGTTGGCCCGGTTCTATTTAATGTTTTCGTTAATGACATCCCCCACTGCCTAAAATTCTCAGAGTGCTATATGTATGCAGATGACCTTAAATTCTCTAGGATAATCGAATCTGAAAACGATAGGATACTACTTCAGAGGGACGTAGACTCGTTACTTAAATGGTGTAACGAGAATGAAATGAGCTTAAACGTAAAAAAGTGCTACCACGTGAAATACACCCGAAAGAAGAAATTGACGGCTAGCGTATATCACGTAGGCTCTAACGTTATCCGGGAGGTGGATCAAATAAGGGACTTAGGACTTAGGAGTTGTTTTCGACAACGCCTTAACATTTGTACCTCATGTTGAGGGCGTCATCAAAAGGGCTTCTAGAATGCTGGGATTTGTTATAAGGAATGTTGCTGGTTTTAAGCGCAATCGGACTAAGATCATGCTGTACAACTGTTTTGTTCGTAGTACCTTGGAATATTGCAGTACGATTTGGAGACCTCATTACTCCACGCACATCCTTAGACTAGAGCGAATTCAAAAAAGATTCCTCTGGCATCTAGCCTATTCCAGCGGAGTTGTAAAAAGGATACGATCATACGAAGCCCGACTAACTTATTTTGAGATGGTCTCACTGGAGAAACGTAGAATAACCATTGATTCCATCTTCGTTTATAAGCTACTTCGATGCAAAATTGATTGTCCCCAATTGTTATCCAAGTTCCACTTTCGGGCCCCTGCTAGACTCCCTCGTGCTCCTATTACTCCTTTACACCCTCCACTTCGTAGAACAATACTTGGTGCAAACTCTGTCGTCTCTCGCCTTTGCAAATTGTTAAATAGCTACAGCGATCTTGTTGACGTGCATTTTGACTCATATGCCAAGTTTCATAAAACTATTACTAATGCTTAATTTTATTGTTTTATTGGTTAATTCTATTAAATTTTATTTTTGCGTTTACTTTGTTCTGAATTGATTTGAATTTGCTTGAATTAGAATTTTGATTTTAATTCTAATTTCGGTTCGATTCTAATTTAGATTATGATTCTATCTGTAATTTAGATTTTGATCTTGAAAGTGTTCTTAATTGTAATTTTTATTTCGTTTTTTTATTTTGTTTTTGTTTTTGAACATTGATATTATATTTGATTTTAATTTTAATTTGCTTTAGTTGTCATTTTGACTATGTTTCTAATTATGGTTTAAATTTTGAATTTGATTATGATTTTAATTTTAATTATAATTTCAATTTTATATCAATTTCAATTTTATTTTTTTTTCTGTTTTGTTGTGTCTGTTTGTTCTGTTCTATTGAATTTTACTTTTACTGTTAATACTTTAACTGTTAATATTAGTTTTATATTCCTTCACATAATGTTAATTTAAACTTGTTAATTTTAGTTATATGACATAAATCTTATATTAGTGTACAGTGCTTGTGGCACATCTAAATTATGTTTATGGGGCATGCGGTGCTAACCTGTAAAAAATTGTTACACTAACCTTAGATAATGGTAGATAATTACTCGAAATATTTACAGTGTAAACAATTGTTAAAAAAAAAAAAAAAAAAATTGATTACTGCCATCACTAGTTATTTCTGCGTTCATGAGGGTTCCGTACCCTAAGGGTTACCAATGGGGCCCTCTTACTAAGCCTCCGCTGTCCGTCCATCCGTCTGTCCGTCAGCCGGCTGTATCTCATAATCCGTGATAGGTAGACAGTTAAAATCTTCACAGAATGTGTATTTCTGTTGCCGCTGATGGTACGGAACGTTCCATGCACGTGCTGTTTGGATGTGTACACAAGCTATATCTCATCGCCCAGAACACTTCGGCAAGCCGCAGGGCGCGCTGGTGAACGTGGCGCTGGGCGGCGTGGCGGGCGCCCTCGCGCAGACGGCGTCGTACCCGCTGGACATCGTGCGCAGGCGCATGCAGACCGCGCCGCGCCGCCCGGACGGGACCTATCCCTACGCCAGCATCACGGACACGCTGCTTCTGGTCTATAAGTGAGTACACAAGGGAGGATCAACTAATACTCAATTATTATTCCTCGACTGCCGTCGGTCGAGTGGTTGCAAACGTGACTGTAGAGCTTGAGGTTCCGAGTTCGATTCCCGGGTCGGACAAAGCGTTATTGAGTTTTTCCATCAGGAATTTCTCAGTAGCAGCCACGGTGTCCGGATTTGTGCCCGGTTGATGGTAATAGGCCCGCCCCCTTTTACATGGGACTTAAATCATTAATTTCAATTATTATTTTGATTAGACCATTACAGGTACTTTTGAATGTCAGAAACAAAAGGATGAAGCTACTACAGTCACAAAGTACTGTAGTTGCACATTCCCTAGCGTAGATATCTATGGAGAAGAACGGGCAAGAAACTCCATGGACACTCTTTTAAATCAAAATATTGTAACAAAATCTTGGTTACATCATTCATGTTGAGATTATGATATATGTGAGAACGATGTAGAAAGATGTGCACATTATGAGCGTCCAGTGTAAAACATTAAATAAACAGTTAAAAATAAAGTAATTAAAATGAACCGTGGCAGCTAAGAGATGACCAGTCACAACTGACAGCGCCCGATCACGAACAAGACGCGTGTATCGGCGCCATTCAACTCAACCATATTGAAGGGAACTAAATGACCCGACACACCCGCCACCATCAGCGAGACATTTGAGTGAGCATGACTTCCTCTCAGCCACCAAGGCATATTCAAGTCAATGAAAGATAACTAAATGCAAATGGTAGCTTAACAATACATGGTCCGCACACATGTGCTATGCAATTATACAATACTAGGAGATGGAATCTATACAAAGCAAAGATACTTTTACAATCTTCTGCAGCTAGCACAATAATTTGCCCAATTAGTTTTCCCCTATGGTTGTGGAGCAGGACCAGCATTGAGCCAAGCATTTTTATCATCAATGTAATCCACCAACTTATAATATGCTTGCCTACATAGTGTGCGTTTTATACAAGATTTAAATTTCGTCTCATTCAGTTGTAGAATGTGGGGAGGTATTTTATTGTAACATTTTAAACAGTACCCCATGAAAGATGAATCTACTTTAGCAAGCCTGAAACCTGGCTGAACTAGTTGGTCCCTATTTCTAGCAGTATAGTGGTGTCTGTCACCTCTTTTACTGAATAAATGCAGATTTTTCCTAACATACATGATATTTTCATAGATGTATTGACAAGGTACTGTCATGATATTAATTTCCTAAAACAGTTCTCTTAGAGAATCACGTCTACGTAATTCATAAATGGCTCTGATAGCCCTTTTCTGCAGAATAAATATAGACTCGATGTCTGCAGCGCGTCCCCATAGTAAAATACCGTATGACATAATACTATGAAAATAACTAAAATAGACTAGCCTCGCCGTATCAACATCAGAAAATTGACGGATTTTTCTAACAGCATACGCTGCTGAGCTCAGCCGTCCTGCAAGAGATGTTAAATGAGGACCCCATTGTAGCCTTGAGTCGAGCGTAATTCCCAAGAAAACCGTTTTATCGACAAATTCTAGTTTCTCTTGATTCAATCACGACTTTTGACATTTGGTAAAGCAAATCTAATGCACTTTGTTTTTTTCCCATTTAGAACTAAATTATTAGCGGTAAACCAATTATGAACCTGCAGTAGGGCGTTATTTACGTCGTCCAGATTTGTGGCACGTCTGTTTATCCTAAATATTAAAGAAGTATCGTCTGCAAACAACACCAATTGCGGGTAGTTGTCGAATAAATTGGGTAGGTCATTTATGTACACTAAAAAGAGGATGGGACCCAATATCGAACCTTGTGGTACACCCATTTTTTACTTTTAAACCCATTGAATTTACGCCATTTACTTGTACATGCTGCTGTCTATCATTCAAATACGATTTTACTAAACTGAGGGCAAGTTTACCTAAACAAGTACAAGCTCAAGTGCACAAGTTTCAAGATCAGGGTTTCATGATTTACGCAATCAAATGCCTTCGAAAGGTCACAGAAGATTCCTATGGCATCTTGTGCCTCTTCCCACGCAGTAAATATGTGTTTTAATAAAGTGACACCGGCGTCAGTCGTACAACGTCCTTTGGTGAAACCGTACTGTTTCTCGTGTAAGATTTTATTGGTGTTAAAATGGTAAAGCATTTGATTGAGCATTATCTTTTCAAACACCTTGCTAAAAAACCGGCAACACGGATAGGGGCCTATAGTTATTGGTATCTTTACTGTCCCCGGATTTAAAAAGGGGTATTACTTTACTGAATTTCATTAGATCCGGGAAGACCCCTTGATCCACGCACAAATTAAATATCAAGGCTAAATACGGTGCTACAGTCTCAGTAATTGAGGTACAAGCTTTGATAGACATACCCCATAGATCTTCGGTTAATTTAATCTTGATTTGCTTAAAGCTTTTATGATTGTTATGGGGTTTATATGCTGAAATTTAAATTCATTTGAACAGGCTGGAACGTTCGCTTTCAATAAATCAATAGTGAGCAAGGGAGAGGAATTTAAGGTTTCTGTAGTTTTAAGTGGGATACTGGTAAAGAAATTTACGAATTCTTGAGCAACTTCATTATTAGAGTTCACGAGGCCACGTGAGGTCTCTAATGTTATGTCATTACTTTGTTTTTTATTTCTATTTGTTTCACTGTTGATAATTTTCCAAACTGTCTTAATTTTGTTATCAGCTGATTTAATCTTGTTGCTTATAAAGAGAGTAAAAATATATAAAATAATTGGCCCTTTGGCATAAAGAACAAGGTCCGAGCTGCCGGTGGTCAGGGCTCCAGAGAGAGGAACCTTCTGAGTATGGGTGCCGTGTCCAGCAGGTTTAGCCAAGTTGACAATCTACAATCGTTAACGCTAGTAGAAAACTAATCAAATGTATCGGAATGACATCACCTCAACTTGGCTACCAATTTAGCGCTTTCACTGAACCAAGCCCGTGACCCAGCCGCGCATTGGGAGCCTCCTAAGGTGTTGGTCGAGGCTCTTTGATATTAGTCCATCATCAATATCAAATACTTATTATTGATCTTGTTCTGCAGGTCGGAAGGCTGGCGCGGCTTCTACAAGGGTCTCAGCATGAACTGGGTCAAGGGCCCCATCGCGGTGGGCATCTCCTTCGCTACGTACGACAAAATTAAGAGCACACTTAGAGACATAGCCGTACGCTGGAGCTAGTCTATGGTCAGTTGGTTTGACAGTGACAGGCGCGATGGTTTTGTTTTGACAGTTGAAAGCAATTGTGTTATACAGGGTGAATTTTGGACTTGTTGCCGGTTGATGGTAATAGGCGAGCATCCTATTGCATGCGACTTAAACATAAGTGGCGAAATGTGGGTGTACTATCAGATACGCCTCTGACTAACCCGCCGGGGATTGCTAGCGTAATGTTATGTTGAAATGAAAGCTGTTGCACCCTGAGTAGTAAGATGACAATTCAAAAGACTCACCCTGTATAATGTCACTTGGGCTGTCAAAAGTCAATTTGAAAATAGTTATAAATGGTTTTCATATATAAAAGTATTGTTATAAAGTAGATGTTAATACTTTTTCGAACTTTACATATAACTGGCAAAACATATACAAGCACTGTTCACATCTGCCTTGCTCCTTAGGTGGCACAGGCGTGATGTTAAGTCAAATTATTATTTTTATTAATTATTTGAATATTCTAAGGTTAAATTCTGTAAAGCGTACTTAAACTAAATTCAAGTTTAGCGAAAATGAGCCTTATTCGTATGAAGATAACGTGTATTTTCCTATGAGCAACTGCGGTCAAGCATTCGCTTTTCATAGGAATATGTACCTAATTCACATAAAGTTAACATTCATATCCCTGTGAGCGACGGTGGTCAAGCGTCTTATAGGAATATCGACATTAACGTTCTATGAATAAGGTTAATTTTAGTATAAAATGCTACTCTGTAGCTTGAGTCAAGTCAAAATACGCTAAATAGACTTCAGACTAAGCTTTCATGTTGTAAAAGTGACTGAATTTTGACAATAATAAACTATGAAAAATGATATTATAGAGATATCTGCAGATAGCCAGTAACATAATCCGTCAGAAGTCCAGAAAGTTCAGAAAGTCTGACATTTCATCTAATTTTTATTAGATATTAGAAAAACGAAGTCAGACTTTTTAGTGTGGATGGACGGTCAGACGTCAGAAAATTCTGACATATGGTCTGATCCTAATGCTAGATGTCAGAAGGAAAATTAAGGAAATCCCACTTATTTCGTACATTGAACGGAACATTTCGGTTTTGTTGGCTATCTGCAGACAAGACTTTAGTATAACCGATCACACTCAACTTATGGCCATTTTTCTATAAGTTACTAACGTATAACTGTCTGTTAATGTGCCTACTCTCGCAGTTATCGGTGTTTCCATAAACAAAGTTAGCTTGAAATATCCTATCCGCGTCACTCACTTACCTGTCACTTAATTCATAGAAAAGAATGATGTACTGTTTACCTGTTATTAATTTGTGTGTCGACGATCACAACGATGCGTTTTCTCCCAAACGCTTCAAAATCACCCTTTTAAGAGTATATTTACGCACACATAGATATTATTATGTTAATTTTGTTATAGATTTTATCTTATTTATAAAAGACAGTGGTTTTCATAAAATTCGCCTCCTCTATTAACTGTACTGTTATATATCACCAGCATATCAATTTTCTACAAACTGTCAAATTTTCTCATTCGATTTTGAACTTATCCGTCAACATTTTATATGGTTTAAAATCATTTGGAGAAATCTGACAGTTTGTGACTGTGGTAACAAGATATAGAAGATTTTGTTATTTCTGCTTTGGAAAGTTCATTTTTATAGTATTACAGTATTTTAGTGCATTTTTTTTTACGTTATTTCTTAAGCTCTAAACTATTGTAGTCGTTGATTTTATTTAGTATTTAAGCATATTTTCTTCATTTTTTTAATTTTTCTTGGCTATATTTAGGTAAATGAAGGGCAACTCATTAATCTTTTTTTTTTAATGTACTTTTTTTTTCTCTTTTTTATTAAAAAGAGGTTTTTTTTGAGAACCACTGTCTATACACTCAAGGTTAAAAACCAAATGTTTTATTACAAAACATTAATGTCACATTGGAGTGTATCCAGATCTCCCAATTGGGATATCACTTCTGGGAATGTCTTAGTCCAGTGAGCGAAAGAGATAGAGCTACAGGACATTTAGCTCCATCTCTTTTCTACACTGAAGTCAAATTTTAAACAATACTGCTTAAGACATCATGATAGGGCACAAGATCTTTCAAGACGCCAAAACCTAAAATATTGAAAAACACACATATAACAACAGTAATGCGCAACGCCACGGGCTATTAGGAGTAGCTATATGTTTATAAAATTTATTAAGTTTTTATTAATTTATGACTCATTTTGATTCTATTTTTTACTTAATAAAATTATAATATATTAGTTAGATAGTGTAATAAAAGATGCGCCATATTATCTCACGTTTATGAATCAAAGTTTATTTAAATATGAATTAATTGTTTAAATAAAAATGACTTTAAATCAACCAATTTTAAGAAAATCATATTATTTTATGAGATTTATTAACTTAGACCCTCTTGCATCAAACATAAATAAACACATTTAGTACTAAACGAATTTAAAACACTGGTCGAGTGTTCGCAAGTCCGACTGAGCACGAGGTCCTGTGTTCGATTCCCAGGTCGGGCAAAGTGTTATTGAATTTTTCCATCAAGACAGGGATTTCTCAGTAGCAGCCACAGAGTCTGGATTTGTGCCCGTTTGATGGCAATAGGGTCGCCTTCTGTTTACATGGGATGAAGGGACTTAAACATAACTGGCGAAACACCTCTGCCTGACGCTTCGGGGATAACAGGCGTGATGTTATGTTATGAGCTCCGTAAGAGTCAGAATTATGTTTGAAATCACGTTTATAACTAAACGTTTTTAGTAATTAGCGGAGCAAGTGTGTCTAAGACTAAAAAAATATTTATGACTTTTTGAAATGCAATTTAGATCTAATTTTCGGCATTTTCTAACCAAATCGTGCAATAAAGCTCTGCTCAGCACTTGTATAATTTACGGAACCCTAATCTTGTATATCTAGTCCTTCAATTATATGCAGAACCCTCTACGACGAGTGCAACTCGAGATATTATTTTTATTTTGTAATATATATATTTTTGTTGTTAATTTTTAAGTAAAAGTATTATTTGTATTGTTTATTGCATTTCATAAATGAAAGTGCATCTAATCGAGCATCAGGATGTGTGTGAAACGAACCAATACTAGCGCTTCTTTTTCCCAGTTTGAGGTATTCAGCTATGTGATTGGTTAGTTCCACACACATCCTCGGCTCAGCTCTGGTGAAAACGCGGCCTAAATGTATTGGCACTATTGGATTCTAAACGCTAATTTTTTAAATTCCAACTATATGTCTTTATTTGGGCATAGTTTTAGGTGGCCTAATATTGGCATTACAGAAACAACTGAGACTTTCAATTGCTTTGTTAAAGATGACAAAATATTCTGCAAGTTGTTTTTAAAGTGGTTCATAATGATGACAATGATAATCTCTTTGCAAGTTTTGTTTCAGTTATATCAATGACATGTTGCATGATTTAATTCTTACTGCCGCATTTAGAGTCGTCATTTCAAAATAAAATCAATTGTTTACTTTAGTAAACCAGTATATCCACCTAAGACCTCAGATTTTACAAATTCATGTGCGTATTGTATAATTATCACTTGCTTCGGTGAGGAAAACATCGTGAGGAAACCAGCATGCCTGAGAGATATTTCTCGAGGGTAAAGCCAAATCAGAGGCCTATGGGTGACATACAAACTCTGACACCAGGTTAGGCACTAACCACGCGATATAGAAAGAAAGAAGTATATCTTGGCACATGTCAAGTTCCAATTTGAACTTTTTAATGAGAGGTTTTCTTTTTGAGGTAATAAAAAAAAAACTTAGTTTCCAAGAACTCTATAGATGGCAATGAACTGACTACGATAGTTGGTGCCAAAGCCAAAACGCTTGGACAAAAACATTGCGTCACGTCACATACGCTCGTTGACTGACACTTTCCTTTGCTTAACCTTCCGAATATAAACTAGTTTTTTCGCGCTTTGTTAAAATCTGTTTTTTTGGGTTCCGTTCCTTGCATTAACGTACTAAGTTTAGCGCCATCTATCCAGCGACTAGGGAAGAGCTAAAAAGGAAATCCCTCATTAACATTAATGATTGACATACTAGTATCAATAGTAGTTCAAGCCGTCTCGGAATGCGGCAGTTCATCACACGTTCACAAACCGTAGATTATAACCGAATATCAACGTTCTTCCATATTAGAGAGCGACCACACTTGTCGACGTTGAATCGACTTGATCCGAGCTATATGTCCTTACAATAAAAGCAAAAAAGTCGTCATTCGCTTAGTTTCGTTTTGGATGACCCGACTCTATACTGTAACTAAATGTACGTGAGTGATATGTGATCGGTTCATGCAGATTCCTCGTCGACCAGTGTGGGCGCTCCCTTTAACCTTTTGAATGCCACTGTCACATGTACGTGAGAAGTAATCGCGTGCCCTGTACGTTTAACGACACATATATATGACAGAATAGTAGGCTTGGCTTGGAAGGCACGCGCGTGCTTTTATGCTTGGCGGTCAAAAGGTTAAAATAATAATATATTAATATTCTAGTAATAATTGTTAAATATACTGTAGCAGACGATAGTTCTTCTCAGTTGCTTTTACTCAAAGTAGTGAATGTCGAATTGAATTCAGAATCTTAGGTAACCATCACGGAACTAATCTCAATATTTTACAGAACAGAGTTCAAATTCCTTTGCACCAAAAAGGTAGGACCTTTTTATGATAAACGGGTCACTCCAAAAATCAACTTTGTCTGCACAGCGTTAATGTAGATTGTTTACTAGCAAAGATTATCGTGAGATTCTGAATTTCAATATAGATTGTTATGCTATGACTGTTTAATGTTCTTGTGACTCGTGTACACTCAAGTAAATGTTTACAACATAAGTTTTGTGTTTTCTTGTCTTGCTATCTACTCCTTGGTCCATGTTGCGAACCCAGTACTATACAGGGTATAAACAGACTCTTCACGAAGCTGTCAACCAAGCATTCTGTACATTAAACTAAGTAATCCTAAGCAAAAATTTTTGCTGGTTTGGGGTTTTGTTTTTGGGGTCGGACTTTTCGGTGGGACTCAATGTAACGCACTTAAAACATTGTGCTGATAAATGGATTGAATAGTACGTGGGTCGTGAAGGTGTTTACAGTGAAAATCTTACATTAAAAACAGGTATTTAAAAAAAAACTGGAACTTTGACCCCCAATATCTCCGTAACAAGAAGGTTTCCTGGTATAGTGTAGAACAAAAAAATGATCGCAATGACCACCATCAGAGATTTTAATAACATAAAAATTAAACTCTAAATTCTTTCGATCTAGCTCTCGGACTATACCATACTAATTGAACTGATTATATCTTCTAAACTAAGACCCGATTAAATCTGTGACTTGGCGACAAATTGCGACTAATTGGCGACAAAATATGGAAGACAACAGATCTTCGCTATGTGCCCTAGTTTTTGAGATATAAATGTGGCCAAGCTGGGGAGACTCCAGATTGGCCACCTATAAACCCTTACCATCTTTTGAACCAGTGACCGACAAATTCTGATATTTGGCGACAAATTTCGACTAATTAACGACTCATTTTTTGTTTTATTAAAATTAAAATCCCTGATTTAGGCCGAGCCAGTGTCATTGACACTCGCAATGACGGGGAGAACAAGTGCATTTCGGCATCGTTAAGAGTCTTTTTACACCCTTTATACTGTACCGTACTGCAAGGTACTTCATTCGCGTTCGCGCTGTCGCCGAGTCTCGGTGTGGTTGTGGAGCTGTCACAAACTATGGTCCACCTCCTATGCTGTCCTCTTAGCCCAAAAATATGCAGCCGAAGTGACTTCTGCGCCGCCACCGTCGACGCGGTGGAAGTGGTGAAGTTCTGGGCCAACAAAATATAAAAATTGTCGTGCCAGCGACACAGCTTAGCATACTTATTTTCGTAGTTCAGTGCTGCATCATGCATTCAAACCTGTTTTAAAGCTTCTACTAGATAGAAGTTAGTTGGGGTTTTAAATAAAGAAAAATCCTTTTAATCTTATTCGTTACTATTATATTCACAAGATTGCTTATAATTTCACATAATTACTCGTAGCTACAATCACTAATAATAATATTGCACAATTTTAACTTATCATAAACTATTATTGACTAGGGTTATTATTTAGTTATTAAATATGACTAAAATGTAACATTTTGGTTGAATTTTGACTAACTAAGGAATTTATTTCAGAATGATCTGTGGCACTGAAAATATCTTTCTTATAAATTATCTTGATCTTAAATTAATATACAGTGTGGAATTTTTCAATGCCACCTGGAGGCTGTTATTTTTTCGAACTTTAGTCGGTTCGATTCCCGAGTGTGGCAACCGAAGTGAATGAAGATTTGTTTCTTTTTAAAAATAAAGGAATGTTACCTTTGAGTATTTGATATCTCCAGTATTTAGAGTACATTCTCTCCAGATGGCATTGAAAAATTCCATCCTGTAGATATGCAAATTGAAAAAACTAGCGAAATTCTGAAAACGTGATGGGTGATATATAGACAGGAAAAAAAAAATTTGTTTGGGGTCTACGACCACAAGTAGTTAAGTTAGGGGGTACACAAAGTTAAATAAGGTTTTTATTGTGATTCTGATTTTTCGGATGCATGTGCGTATTGGATAATTATCACTAGCTTCGGTGAAGGAAACCAGCATACCTGAGAGATATATATTTCTCGACGGCATGTAAAGCCATCCACTATTATAATAGGCGTTACATTATTATGATGAGTCTATGACTAGATAGATGGGCTTGGAGTTAAATACTCCAAGCCCATCTATCTAGTCTTAAACTATTATTATTTTATATTTTAACTGACCAAAATGAGAAGAATGGGATTTTAATCCCTTTATGACTACCCGTACTTTAGTCACGTGAGGTTCGAGAGGGGGGAGGCAGGGGCTCAGAATAATCACAAACGCGTGTATTTTTCCGTGAGACGAGATAAAAAAAATAGTGTGTGACGTATTTACCAATAATTAACTAAAAAACCAAGCGAAAAGTTTTTTTATAAAACATTGTAAATAATACACGTGATGCCGGATGGGGGAAGGCTGAATGGTCTGAAACCTCACGATGTGTCACCAAAGGGAGGGGTGGCTATAAAATGACATAAGAAACGTCACGTAAACACGATACGACGTCGCATCGTGCTACGACGCGGCATCGTCTCACGATGCGACGTCGTATCGTGGGAATCTACGACATCGCAACGTGTCACGATTTCGTCGTGTGGTCGGTCGCAGTAAATTTCCAAGAATGGATCGCTCTAGAGATAGAGCGTCGTACCACAGTACGACGTACATCGTGTCACGATACGACGTCGTATCGTGTTTATGTGTACGACCCGTAACCTCTTATTAATAAAACCGCATATATACAGCCCTTTCACATTTATCATTTATTAATTGTGATTCTGACTAGCAAGAGTGGAAGTAAAAAATAACCGTGAAAAGACTGATATCAAATAAACCCCCCTCAACATTAACCATATTGAAAAAAAAATAAAGAATGTAACAAGTAAGTGTAGGTAATTCTGTCGAATGAGCCCTTCACAATAGTACGGGGAAAAGATTTCCGAAGCGCATACTTTACCTGGCTTAACTGTACTGTACCTGTCACTATGAACCAAAATGGACCAGAACTCCTCTGAGCTACGTATCATAATGACCGCTGTGGTTGATATGATGGTAGTACCTCCGCTGGTACTCCCCCTGCGAGGGCTGCAGGTACTGAGGGTACACCCCCCCGTACAGTGACGTCAGCACGTCGTAGGGCGGGGGGGGGTGCGGCGCGGGCGGGGAGCGCGCGCGGGCCGGGGCCGCCATGCTGAACAGGGCTTCAGGGTCGCACACGAACTTGTACACGTAGCGTTCACCTGGGGGTAGGAGCAGAATGTGAACAGTTTTTAATGGTCCCACTGCTGGAACACGGGCCTCCTCTCTATGAGGGAGTGGGCTGTGACCCACCACGCTGGGACATGCGAGCACTGTGTGGGCTGGCGGATTCAACTCATGTTACTGTTTTGAAAGACTGGTGAGCGGTTGTAAGCCAGTGGTAACGACTTCCACTTATGTGACCGTCGCGTCGGAAAGCACGATACTGTTAGTCCCGGCTGTCATAACAACAACAACAAAATCAGCCCATAACATCCACTGCTGGACATAAGCCTCTCCCATGATGGAAGGAATTGCCGTAATCTCCACGCTTGGCAGGCGGATTGGAGATCGCAGTGATGAAAGACTAACAGAATACGTTGCTGCCCATTCTCTGGTCTACGGAGGCGCAAGGTGTTCTGCCTCAGACATTAGTCGCCTTATACGACACCCGTGAGTGTAACGGGTTGGTTCTATTCTACTCTGCCGGATACCACACGGCTACGGCCACCCGGCTGTCGTAAATGGTAATAATATAATTATGGTGCAAACGCTATCCTATGCCATTTTTTTATGTATTATACTACTCTCGTTTAATGAGAGAAAACATTGTGAGGTAGGTGACCGACATGTCTTCTAGGACGTTCAAAAATTCAAAGCGACCGATTATTTCTGACACCCACAAACCGGCACTGGGCCCGCATGGTAGACCTATAGCCCACTCCGTGTCACTGCGAGGATACCGAAGTCCCAGAAGTACGGACACTTAGGGCATTTAAATGCATGGACTGGAAACTGGCTTACCGAGGTTGGTCTGTGGATGGGTGACCACACTGACCACCCACTACATACCGAGTTTCCTCCGTGACTCGGAAAGCACGATAAGCTGTTGGTCCCGGCTGTCATTTGTAATCTTTGACAGTCGTTACAGGTAGTCAGTGGGCCGACAGTCTAACAACCAGTCTTACCAAGGGGTATCGAATACGATACTTGGTTGTTAGACTGGGTAATAACCCAGTACTGCCTGGGTTGTGGAGCTCAGATAGGCAGTCGCTCCATGTAAAATACTAGTATTCAGTTGCATCCGGTTAGACTGGAGGCCAACCTCGACATGTTTGGGAGAAGGCAGGCAGATTATGACGTTTACCTGCGACTTTCTGCATGATTCCCTTTTCATAGTAGTACCGGAGCGATCTCGACAGTTTGTCGTAGTTCATCGCGGGCCTGTTCTTCTGCGCGCCCCAGCGACGAGCCACCTAGAAGCAGAGCATTCATTAAGATCCTAGGTTGAAGAGAGGAAGGAGAGCTTCAGGTATATGGCAAAGCAGTTTTAAATAGTCAAAAACAAGCTACCTACATACAGTCCAGCCACAGGCATGAACTGTGAAAGTACTGTAGTTGTCCGTTCCAAAGTGTAGATCTAATGGAGAAATAGGCATGAAACTCCATGGACAGTGAACAGTCTTTCAAATCAAGTTAGGTATAATACCTAAGGAAAAGGGCCAAGGGCCAAGGGTACCTAAGGGCTGTATAATTACAGCCCTGGGTAAATTATTGTTGCTTCTATACCTATGCGACCACAAAGTAGAAAGAAGATAAAAACAATGGTAATGTAGTATACAAAAAAATTACCGAATAAATTCGATTAGAATGGAAGATGACCCCAGCGTAATTGGGGAAAGGCAGGTAGCTTATACCGGTAAACCCCTAAGTCATAAGTCTGTACACTCAGCTGCAGAACTCCAACCCCCTGCCATTTCAGACGCCCTTCAAGTATTCTGCCACAGTAGAACGGTGGGTGACACAGACCTGGATGTTCCCAGGTGGTCCCCACCACCCCACCTCCTCGGGCTCGTGCAGCTTGAACTCCAGCCCCCTGCCCGTCCAGGCGCCCTTTCTACTAGTATACTGCCACATTAGGATCCCCCACCAGCTGGGAGCATCCAGGTCTGTGTCACCCACCTCCTCAGGCTCGTGCAGCTTGAACTCCAGCCCCCTGCCCGTCCAGGCGACGCAGCGTGCCCCCTCCGCCAGCAGGGAGACGAGGAACTGCCACAGCTGCAGCGCTCCGCGACGACCCCCTCCTGGAAACATCAGGGTACATGTTGTAGCACCATTCCAGCGCCTTTCTTGTGAGCCAGTACCAGTGTCTCTTAAAAAGATATAAAGGGTGTAAAAGTATACCCTTAACGAACCCGAAAGGTGTTGAAACGAAACTTGTTCTCCTCGTCATTGCGATCATTCTTTTGTTCTAGAACATACCGGAACCTTCTAGTTACGGCGATATCGGGGGTCAAAGTTTCAACTTTTTCATAAGTTTAAAAAAACTACAAGTTGTTAATGTTATTACTTTACTTAAAACACCTCCACGACCCCCGTACTGTTCAATCCATCCATTAGCAAAATGTTTTGAGTGTGTTACATTGAGTCCTATCGTTAAACGTGACTTTTGATCCCAAAAAAAGTCGTTTCTCAGCAATAATTTTTGGGAAGAGTTAGTTAGTTTGATGTACAGAATGCTTGGTTGACGGCTTCGAGAAGGGTTCGTTTACACCCTGTATACAGTAACATATTGAACAACATCAACGTTGCCAGTTCACTGCTACGGTGGACGGTGGATATGTGTACGGAGTAGTTTGCTACGTTTGCCGCGCCACGCATCCATACTAAACGTGGCCGCGGGTTGCTGAGACGCGTATACTCCGGCCGGTGGAGTTACCACACCGTTTGCTCTAATCTGATTTGCACCTCGGATTCAGATTTGAGATTTGGTAATAGAGAAAATGACAAACTACTTGAGTACCTAAATGGATGTAGAACTTTTCTACTAATAAATGAGACAAGTATAAAATAATTTCATTAGAGAGAGCCACTCACCAGCATGAGTAGTGGTGACGTGTTGGTGCGGGGAGGCGGCGTCGGTGCGCGTCGTCGGCGTCGGCGCCGAGCTCGGGCAGAGCGAGCTGCTTACTGAGGAGAACAGAAGTACAGTGATAACACAACATTATAGCTGATGCTTCGACAGGCCAAGTAGAGGGGTGGGGTACCTGGACTACACTACACGTATCGGGGGTTAAATTATTCCCATGACCTGCGGTGCTGAGACGTGGAAGCTCACACAGGAGGCTGTGTACAGACTCAGAGTAGCACACAGAGCCATGAAACGTTCCATGCTCGGCAAAAACTAGTAGACCGTGTTCCAAACGTCGAAATCCGGAGACGTACGAAGGTCTTCGATATTGGAAATCGAGTCAAATGGAGAAACTCAAATGGAGTTGGGTTATGGGTAGGACAGCTAGCGAGGCGCGGTGATGGCATGTGGAGTAGAGCTGGACCGAGTGGCGTCCAAGGAATAGAAAGAGAAGTGTTGGAACATTGTTGTCATCGCTGGAATATCCTGGATGAGGTTCGCACAAGAGCGTGGAGCTTAGCACAAACAAAGAGAGGCGTAGACCCAGAAGTGGGTGAAGTGGGGCTGTGGGTGATGATGAATTGGGGCGCGCGGTGATGACGTGTTGAGTAGAGCTGTGACCGAGTGGCGTCCAAGGACTGGAAAGGGAAATGTTGGTCGTCTGGCGGTAAGATGGGTGGACGACATTGTTGCCATCGCAAGCTTTATGGCCCGGATGACGTTGAGCAACGTGGAGAATAGCAGAAGCAAAGAGAAGCGTATTCCCAGCATTGGGTGAAGTCAGGCCGTAGACAGTTATGATGATGAAAGTGCGAGTCTATTGCCATCAACCGGGCACGTATACAGAAAACTAGTAACACTTTGCCTTATCTGAGAATCGAACCCAGGATGTCATTCTCAGTTGAACTCATTTCTTAAGTTTTATACGCACTGTTCTCTGTAAAAAAATATAACAAGAAACTAAGAAATAAGTACATAAGAGGAAGTCAAGAAGATAGTGGCGCCGGTGACTGAGAAGTTGTGTGGTAATCGGTTAACGTGGTATGGGCATGTGATGCGGAGAGATGAGGACTATGTCGTGAGGAAAGTTCTGAGGGTTATTGTGGATGGGTATATGAGTAGAGGAAGACCAAAGAAACGATGGATGGACTGTGTGAAAGATGATTTGGCTAGAAAAGAAGTGTCTGATGAGCTGACGAGTAATAGAGATGTATGGGAAAAGATAAAATGCTGCGCCGACCCCAAGTGAATTGGGCAGGAGAAACATTACGTTCTCTGTAAAAAACAAATATTTTTTCTTTTTTTCACTTATCTAGAAGAGTCAACTCAGTACTATCGCTAAAGAAAGAAAAAACATATTTATTTGGCACATGCCACAATTTAACAGCACACAACAAAAAATAAAATAAAAAAAACTTAAATCTACAATATAAAAAGCTTAAATCTAGACAGAAATAAAAGAGATCAGAGATTAGAACAGCCAAACAGCTAGTGCCCGACGCTCGTTTTCAACTGGACCTGAGATGGTGATGTGACCTGTGACGGACACAAAAGCTGTTTTGTACTTTGTATTCGTACTCCGTTATCCGACTCACCTATCTTCTCATCCCAATGCTGATGGTGTTCAGTACTGGTGACGGGCTCGTCTCTCTCGCGGGCCTCTTCCGGCACTTCCTCCACACACTTGCCGTAGGAGCTGCACCTGAACAGAAACAAGACGTTTCAAAGTGACAGAAAAGTTTTAGAGTGGCGAACGCGAACCGGAAGACGTTGCGTTGGAAGGCCTCCAACTAAGTGAACCGATGACCTGGTGAAGGTTAGGTACGGGAGCCGCAGAATGCGAGTCGCACGGGACCGGGTTATGTGGCGACACTTGGGGGAGGCCTATGTCCACCTGTGGACGTCTTTCGGCGGCTGCTACTGACCTGTGCAGCTGTTCCGCGTAGTCCCTGTACTCCGGCCGAGTCTCCTCACCTTCGCCTTTGCATCTGGTGGTAATGTAAGGCATATAAACATAACATAACTTCACGCCTGAAATCCAGGAGGATTAGGTACAGGTGTACCTAATAGTACAGCCACTTTGTTACGTGCTTTAATTAAATCAGTTAACAAACCATCGCCTTTGGCTATCCGTGACGTTATCATTTCTAGTTGATATTCAGTAGTGCATGATAATAATAATAATAAATTAAAATTAAAGTTAATAATTTTTAAAAGTTAGAATATTGTTGTTACATAGGTGTTACACATATTATGAAGTCCTTAATATTCTGCTGTTTCCAGCGTACAATTATTAGATTCTATAGATTTTAGATTATACCGGATTACTTTTTTATCACTTTCCAAAAAAATGGGTATATTTGGTGAACGGAGTAGAAGCTTATGGCATACATAGTTTTATTTTTCCTTTTTCCACAACTTAGATAAAAATTGATCTATCATCAAACGCTATAAATTTCAAGTAAACTTTTTGGATTAGAACAAAGAACGAGAAATTTAGAAAAAATTAAATAAAAATATCGAATTTAATCATACGCAATACGAGTATGATTTGATTTTCATTTTTTTTTTATCTCAAAAAAAAATAAAATATGCGAATGCCATTTGCTTTTGAACTACTCCGTTCACTTTTTTTTTTTCGGTTGGAAATCGAAAAATGGGAAACTTCTGCTCTGGGCGGAGCAGGAGGGAGTGTCAGACTTTTACTGACTAAAACCGATCCATGTTCCTTCATCGCCTTTTGTGTTCCGGGGTCACGGTATCTCTTTCGAACAGTCCCGCAACCCCGGCAGGCATCGGTCCTTGCGGACCCCTTCCTATTGCTGACTCTCTTTGAGGCGACACGAACGCGCCGTCGACACGGCCTGTCGTCATGAGACGGACGGACGGCGAGCTAGCCCATAGCCCACCGTCCACAGGCCCGCGCCTACGGTAGCCGGGGGCCACTTGGTGGCCCCCGACGACGCCCGGGGCGTCTCCCGCGGCGGCCGGGACGTGAGGTTCTCTCCCTCTCACGTTCCGCCACCTCCTTCTCTAGCATGACTGTTTCGCAGAAGGAGGTGACGGTGTCCCATTCTGTCTCGCTCCGGACCATGGCTTGGCCGGACGCGAGAGGTCGCCGCCGCCAATCGCCGCTTCAAGGACACGGCGGTGCTCCGCCCACGCGGGGCACACCTCCACCGTGTGCTCCACCATGTCCTCCGGTCGATCCTCGCAGTGGAAACACCCGGGCGTTTCCTCCCGCCCGATTCGGTGCATGCATGAACCTCCCGAAACAACCGTGTCCGGTGAGGACCTGCGTCAGGCGGAACGTGAGGACGCCGTGGCGTCTCTCAAGCCACTCCTCAAAGAGGGGACTTATTGCCACTATTGTGGCGTGCCCTGCACGGGGTTGCGACAATCGCTCTCTCCATGTCGCCATGAGATCCCGCCGGAAGTCTGTCCGCTGAACGACAATTTGCTGCGGCAGTGGAGTTTCTCCGCGCGCCATTCATATAGGCGCGCAAGTACTATCGCTTCCAGATCCCATGGCGGCAATCCGGCAAGGAGGCTCGCCGCCTCGCGGGAGATCGTGCGGTACCCACGGGTCAGCCGCACCGGCTACCACCTGCCGGGGCGCGTTCTACTCCGTTCGCCTATTATAGCCATTTTTTTTGAAAGTGATAAAAAAGTCACCTGTATAGTCTGTAACAACTTATCAATAGTGCAGTTGATTTTCGTTTAATAGCGTTATTATTATAATTGGTTGATGACGATGTCATTGTACGCGTACGCCCTACGTACTCACGACTCATGCTGGTCTATCAAGGTGTGTGCGTGTGTGTGTGCATGCCTGGAGTACAGCTGGGGGTGAGCGTGGTTGTGGGGGTGCTCGTACGGACGCCCTGTCGACGTGGGGGTGGCGGAGTCTCTGGAAGGAAAGAAAATTATCATTGATCATGTTCTCCACTCTCATTGTTTCACCGACCTAAGGGTATCGGATATCAAGCCAGCCCAGTAGCAGTACTGGGCTGGCTTAAAAAATAAGTTTATTTTGTTTTTAGGGTTCCGTACCTCAAAAGGTAAAAAAGAAACCCTTATAGGATCACTTTCTTGTCCGTTTGTCCGTCCGTCTGTCACTACCGCTTTCTCAGGAACGGGTGGACCTAGCAAGTTGAAATTTATACCAGATACTGAGGTCTATAGTCCCTATTAGGTGTATAAAAATCAAGGTGTATGTCAATCAATTGACAGTTCCAGGTCAATCGGAAGTACCCTATAGGTTTTCTGTCGAAAACCTATATGGTAGTTCTTTGTTGTCCTTTAAAAAGTTTGTACGGAACCCTCGGTGCGCGAGTCCGACTCGCTCTTGGCCGGTTTTTTTATTCTTGTTCTTTATTGAACACAAAATAACTAATATACATATAGCACACACACACATACATACACACACACATACATATACACACACATGTATATACATTTATTTATTTTAAAGCTTTGTTTTAATATCGTTACCATAACGTTTGTAGATTTTCACTAGCTACCTACAGCCCCAGGGGATGGGGTACGGCTGGCCCTGCGCCGCCATGTCACCACTCCTCAGGAGTCTCCAGCGAGCTGATTATGTACCTCAGGATCCTCGGGACATACCTGTGCTGGTAGTGTAGGCCGGCGCCCCAGGGGATGGGGTACGGCTGGCCCTGCGCCGCCATGTCACCACTCCTCAGGAGTCTCCAGCGAGCTGATTATGTACCTCAGGATCCTCGGGACATACCTGTGCTGGTAGTGTAGGCCGGCGCCCCAGGGGATGGGGTACGGCTGGCCCTGCGCCGCCATGTCACCACTCCTCAGGAGTCTCCAGCGAGCTGATTATGTACCTCAGGATCCTCGGGACATACCTGTGCTGGTAGTGTAGGCCGGCGCCCCAGGGGATGGGGTACGGCTGGCCCTGCGCCGCCATGTCACCACTCCTCGGGAGTCTCCAGCGAGCTGATCATCGCGAAGACCTGTAGAAGAGAATACGATCACTAGTGGTAAGTCGAACCAAGCAATGTGACAAGCAGAAATTTGACGGCACGATTGGCGCTGAGCGACGGGCTGCTGCGCTGCACCGATACAGGTGAAATTGCTAGTTGTTTCCTAGGTTAAAAAAAAAACATCTTTGAGGTGGCAGTACACAATTCTGTTTTTATTGCAAAACCGGTCTGCTCTTGACCTCGATCACGCCTCATGGAAACCGATGGATGGAACGAGCTGGTGGATGGTCAATGATGGAACGAGCTTGCCCAGAAGATACCTTGCTTTGAAGATTCTTTCTACCTTTAGGTAGGTACGTGATAAATCTTTAACCGACTTCCAAGAAATGAGGATTCAGCTCATCGCACACTTAAAATAGTGATGCAGTGGATCAAAGAGGGTGGAGCTACAGATAGTAATTTAAAAAAAATCTGCAGTTTCCTACAAAATTGCAATGCACTGTCAATATGTCTGGAACAGCAGGTTCGAAATGGTGGGTATGGTACTGAATACTTGGCAACCAGTGACAGGGGTGGAGGGGATGTGTCCATGTATTCCACCCTGTCACATCCTCTGTGTGGGCGGGCTGTAGGCTCAACGCAAAAACCTTACAAACAATCTCCTTCATCACATCCGAATAACTTGTATGAAACTTCGCTCACAGGAAGGTTGATAATGATGAGAAATTCCTTTGCCCGACCTGGGAATCGAACCCAGGAGTTCATGCTTGGCTGTCGCGCTATCGATTACTAGACCCGTTGGTCTAGTGGACGCAAGGCGGTAGGTTTGCGACATCAAAACTCTCCAAATAAAAATAAAAACTGCAAAATTTCTCTGACTTGGTGGAGACGCTGGAGACGCTGTGAGTAATGACATTTCTTGTGAATAGTAACACCGATGTTACCGCAGTGGGAAAAGTTGTTGAGATAAATATCGAATGAAGCTTTATTGAGTTGTGAAAAGTTTTCTCGTTGCTTTAGTGGTTGGAGGCGGTGCGGCTCGTTGTTTTAATAACGATATCAATGCGTTTTTATACCTTCTATGTCGAGTTTTTCGCCTATCTTGCTGATCATGTGAATTCATGTGGTCCTGGTCTGTCTTGCAATGCTATGTATAAGGTACCTGCACATCTGCCTACCTTATTGCATGCCCCTAGCTTGTTTCATCTCTTTATTCCCGTCTGTCACCTCCGCCGGTCCGCCACTGGTGGCAGTTGCAATTATTTGTCGCATCTACCACCACTGGTGGTGGTTGCGTCGGTGGAGTCGCATTTGCTCCGAATTCTGCCACCACTGGTGGCAAATGACTCTTCTCCCTGCCTTTTCTCAACTGTGCACGAGTCGGATTCAAGTCTAACCGCATGCAGGCTCTAACTACCGTTTATTACGTGGAGGTCGCTTCGTTGTGGAGGACTGACAGTCATGCTTGTTAGACCTCCACAACGAAGCGTTAAGAAGAAGCAGACATGATACAGGTCAGTGTATGTCCTCCTAAGAGGTCTGCGTTTCTAACACCTGCCTTGTAACATCTCACCATAACATCACGCCTTTGATCTCCGAAGTCTTAGACAGAGGTGTACCTAACGGCCATTTTCAATAACTTACTAACCGGTAACGGATGGTTGCTATCTCTGTCTATTTGTCATTTAGCTTAAGGACTGTTAGAAACAAAACGTCACAGAAAATCTTTCTTTGTTTTTTCTATGAATCACAGTCCTCCGAATGACAGGTAGGTGACGTGGATAGGATATTCCAAGCTAACTTTGTGTTTATAGAAACACGAGACTTGATTAACTAACAGTTATACGTAAGTAAGTTATATAAAACGACCGTAAAAGTACACCTATCTGCCTTATAAATAAACTTTTAACAGACATACCACAAGCGAATCCGGGTTCAATACTACTCCCCTCCCGGATATAACTGTAAAGTCAACTGCGTCATTTATTTAAACTTGGGTTACAAAAATCACCCTTCTTGATTCGTAGTATCAGCGTTATCGATGTCAAACGGTTACAATATGCATGCAGTTGATTGTATGAGACAATCGGATTCGTGACGAGACCAGCATGTTAAGTAACATCGAGTAATGTATTAACAGACTGGGGCGACGTAAAAATCAATTGATAGAATGTTTTTGTAAGACACTGGTACCTCATAAGGAAGGATCATAAGGACCTGGGTTCAATTCCCAGGTCGCACATAGGAGTAATTCACATAAAAAACCGGACACAATTATTTTATATTTTATTTTACTATTTTATGAAATAAAAGTCAATAATTCATCATAATTAGGCATTTATTTAAAAAGAAAACAATTAAAAAAATTTTAGAAATCTAAGAGAGTATTTACTCTTAAAACAGGATTTGTTTTCAAGAGGATAATCACGAGGAGACCGAATCAATCAGAATCACTGTCTCCGAGTTCACATGTGATTTGGTCCTCATCATCTTCGTCGTCGGAACTGTCACAATTCAGTGTTTTCGTGAGAAGCATACTAATAGCTTCCTGGGAAAAAGACTTGCTTTTCTTCTTCCGATTTATTCGGTTGCAGCTGATGAAGGGATCAGATGTCAGCAACAGCCTATTTAAAATATCTCTATTGCAGTCCACTCTTGAAAATTTTCTTGCAAAGTCTACGCGATATTTACGGAAATGTTTGTTCCGGGCTTCAGCAGCCTCCTCTGATAGCTGTCCGATAGGTACAATGTGACTTGATATTACTTGAGCGCCATGCATCAGAATCTTGTGAACTGTAGGTGACATAGGATGCCAACCATACAGTTCCACGTACAGTTTGGCAGTTGTGTGAGCAAAGTCATCGAATTTCGCCGGATCAATATCATATCCGCTTGATATCACTTCAAGAATGATTTGGAACCTTTTTATCAAATCTATATTTATTTCAGTAATCCGAGATGAGCATTCAGGATTGTCAAAAAATCTTCTTGACGTATTTCCGTCGTTACTATTGCCGTAACCGACTTTGGGTATGTCAACAAGAAGGCCCATCTCTTCTTTGAAGCTTTTTTGTATTTTCTGTTTTGTTTCTTTCAAAACATTTTTGTCTTCTGCCGTTCGGGCTTGCCACTTCTGTAAGGGCGCTTTGTACGCCAGGTGCAACAATAGTTCGAAGAAACGAATTCTCGCGTGCAGAATGGAGAGTCCGAATTTCAGAGACTCTTCACAAACATTACTTCTTTCAAGTTTGTTGAAGTCCTTAGATGTCTGTCCACATATGTAGCATCTCATTGTTGAAGCCGTATCAGTCGCGGCATTGCACACCTTTCCATCGACCATTGTGAGCAAAATGGTGTGATTTATTTTAACGGAATCTTCCATACCAGTTGTTTCTTTGAGATTCCTTGCTTGTTCTTCAATATAGGTGATTTCTTCCTTTGTGATATCCTTTGTTTCGTGAATGAACCGAGCCCGGATAGGACGACAGAATCTCACTGAAGAAGGCACTGGATTTTGCCATACAAGTTTTCTTGTCTCTCCACTAATAGAAACAACCATTCTCACAGGTACAAGAGAACTTAAAAATATGTTGGCATCATCGTCGCCAGTGTTGGCAAATGTCTGCTTAAACTGTGTCTGGCTAGATCCATCACAGCCCCATTTTGATATTAAGGTAAGATGTTGTTTCTCAAACTCTGATAATGTTTCAATCACTTCTTTTAAATACTGAAGTAGTCGCAAAGCTGTATGGTCCAGCAAAGCTTGAAGTTCCACTTCAAAGCTAGTTTCAGTAACTTTTATGCTATCTTCGGCGGGATAACACTCCTTTTTCGCTTTTTGTAAAAGCGAATAGCAAGGATAAATTTCTTTTCGGCCACCTTGTATTAATTCCCACTGCCCTCTTGTAAAATTACCTTCTACAAATAACGCTAATGCTTCTTGTGGTGTGTATTTTCTCGCGATTGGTACTTTTTTAGCTGACCGTATTGCTTTTCGGAACTTTTTAGCTCTGGTAGGCGTTGACGTTATTTCTTTCATAATCTTAGACGCATCAACATTTCCCGAAGTACCTTGACTCACGCTTGCAGCGTACGTCAATTCCTCAACAGGTACCCGGTCCCGTAAATCTTTTGTTCTTCGACGCTTGCTTCGATCACACAATTCTCCGAATTCTTTTGTTCGTCGGCCTGCTTTGTGGGTCCAAGAAGGTAGTTCTAGTGATACATTAAGCCATTCCATATTGTTTTCTACAAATCTCTTATCAGTATTACGGGCTGCTGACCATCTTTCTTTGAAACTGGTCTTGAAATATTTCAAAGAACGGGTAAGAACACTTGTTTCTTCGGGTGGACATGAAGTTAGTTGCGCAAGTCTTTCTTCCAACAACGAAAATTTTTCTTCAATCTTCTTTCCTTTGAACTCTTTGATAATAGTATAGAGCTCCATTCTGGTAATTTTTTTGACTCTTTCCGAAGGATCTATGACAAAAGAAAACAAAAAAATAAGCTTTGTCAGTATAATTATAATCTTCCCCATATTGTTTGAAGCACTATAAAAAATTATGGGGTACGTTGGGGGATCTTTTTATGTTTCTATTTCCTTAGAGTCTACATTTTATGCCCACATAAAAATTTCGAGTCGACAAGGCGCGACACATAAACAAAAACACTAATATATTTCAAATTTCTTAAAAAAAAAGTCAAAAAAGTGCCGCTGTTTATTGATGGCTATACAAGTAATAAATTTGGAAGAAACGTAGTAAAATAAACTTCAATCTATAGTACTAACCTTCTATATCCATGTCCGAATAGTTAGTCTCCTGTCGTTTGCTACACGAAGCCATTTTAGCACAGAAAAATGATAAACACAAACGAGAGCGCCGAGAACAAAGACACGCGTACAGTGCGATGACTGGGTTCCGACTGACGTTGTGTGGCACTTGCGCGGGAGTTGAGGGTTGGGGGTCTGCCTTTTGATAAACCGGTTATCGTAGGAAAAGAAACATGTATTTTGGGTGCGGTTGGATTAACATCACTATTTTCAATTATGTCCGGTTTTTTATGTGTAATACTCCTATTCGGGCAGAGAGTTAATGGGTTTTTTTTTATGAAGAATGTGTCTGGAGCAGCCAAAGAAACGATGGATGGTCTGTATAAGGATGATATTATGGCTGAGATGACGAGTAATAGAGAGTTTGGAAGAAGAAGACATGCTGCGCCGACCACAAATGAATTGGGATAAGGGAAAGAGTCGGAGATGGCTGAGGCGAGCCAATTGCCATCAACGATTCATAAATGGCTGCTCCAGACACTGACTGACTGCTCCATCATCAATCTTTTTTTTTTAACAATCAGATTTTTCTGCGATAACTTTTTCATTTGGTCGCACTGTGGTCCCATGTACATTTTATTAACTTTACTTCGGTACTTTATGAGTTATCTTCTATTAGTAAATATTCATTTTTACTTCATCGTCTATGTGGATGATGAACTAATATTTTATTGTTGCAGTGTTAAATTGGTTTAACAAGGATTTGTGTGAGATCTCTAAACTAAAAAAGGGAAAAATTAAAATCATTTTTGCAAAAAAACATAAATGACAAGCTTCCAAAAAAAACCGGTACATAAGTTTTCTTTCGGATGTCGGTGACTTTTGTAAGTTTCACTGACTTTTTTTGCCACCGACTTCCGTAAGTAAAGTTATTACCATTTTTTTATTTTTACAAGAAACTTTAGTGTGCCTCAACAAACTGTTGTTGTCTCTCTAAAGTTGAACTCAGGGACCGACTCTGCACGAATAAAATACACCCGCTTAGTATGTCAGCGACTCTTCCCGATATAATACTTTATGATTGACTGACAGCGCAGCAATGTGATTACAGATATACACGCAAAACGTCAGGCGGAGACGGGAGGCGCGGCTTGAATAGCAATGAAGTATACAGGGTGTAAACTACCTCATCTCGAAGCCGTCAACCAAGCATTCTGTACATCAAACTAAGTAACTTTACGCAAAAAAAAACACATAAGACCTGCTTTATAGTTAGTTCAGTTAGTATAAAAAGTTTCATGATCTAATTTGAAGTATTTTATGATTGCCAGCGGTTTATTGTTCAGTTTAGAGGTAAATTTGGGATTTTTTTCTATCGAGAAAATTTTATGGAATCGTGTTTTCGAAAAAAAAAGACATCGTGCTAAGCCATTTGAGATAGTATAGGCCCTTAAGTCCCATGTAATAGGGGGCGATCCTATTGCCATCAACCGGGCGCAAATGCAGACTCCGTATAGCTGTTACTGATAAATTCGACCTACGACTAGACCAATGACGCAGTAGTAGGCCCTTAGCCCAATTTATAAATTAGATTTTAAAGAAATCTTACTACTTTTATAAAATCGAAAGTTTGTGAGGCTGTATGGATGGATGAGGCCATCGGTGAGGAGGTAGGACATAGGACATCATTCTAAGAGGTCTTTGTTCCAGGTGTATGATCCTGTGGGATCATTTCTAACCTCTACGCAAGAGAAGACTTAAAATGTAGTCAATACTATAATAACATTATAAAGAGGTATTTGTTTGTAAGATTGCATGTAATTCAAAAAATTCGTTCAGTGGCAGAAAGCTACATTATTCCTGGGTGCTATCAGTCTATAGGCTATAAAATATATTTATACTAGCTTCTGCCAGCGGCTTCGCCCGCGTGAAGTTTGATAATTGTCCCATGAGATCTTACTACCGGGATAAAAAGTATCCTATGTTTTAATCCAGGTTATAAACTATCTGTGTGCAAAATTTCATCCAAATCCGTTCAGTATTTTTTGCGTGAAAGAGTAACAAACTTTGGCATATATAATTAATATTAGTAGGAAGTCGCTGTCGAAGTTCAAGTAATACCATAATTTGTCTGTAACCAAGAAATTCTGCAAACGAAGACACTTTCTTGCAAAAATAAACATCTTAAAAATCGATCCTTCTCTCATAATCCGAGATTGTTTGAAATCTAATCGCGGGGCGGAAGTAAATCCCGCGTTCATTTCCCGGGGTGACGTCCCGGAGCGAGTCCCGGCGCGAATCCCGGGATCGGGGCTTAAATACTTTCCTTTGAAAATTGAATTTGATTGGTAACTAGTTTGTGGAGAGATTCTCTGGAAGAAATCAATTTATATTTGAATTGGGTCACGGTCAGGAAAATCACAGTTTTATAGAAACTGTTGAGCATGACTCAAGGTTTTGAGTTCGATTCCCAGGTCGGGCCAAGTGTTATTGGGTTTTTCTATCACGAATTTCTCAGTAAGTAGCCAGATTTCTGGCGTCTGGGTTGATGACAATATGCTCGCCCCTTTTTATTTTTTTTGGATGGGAAATCATCAAATGACTTCTCTCGCTCTGGGCGGAGCAGGAGGTAGTGTCAGACTTTTACTGACTAAAACCCATCCAAAGCCACGTGGTGGCCACCGACGACCGGGGCGACTCCGGCGGCGGCCGGGACGTGAGGTTCTCTCCTTCTCATGTTCCGCCACCTCCTTCTCTAGCATGACTGCTTTGCAGAAGGAGGTGACGGCATCCCATTCCGTCTCGCTCCGGACCATGGCTTGAACCAAGGCGGGACGCGAGAGGTCGCCGCCGCCAATCGCCGCTACGAGGACACGGCGGTGCTCCGCCCACGCGGGGCACACCTCCACCGTGTCCCCCGGTCGATCTTCGCAGTGGAAACACCCGGGCGTTTTGTCCCGCCCGATTCGGTGCAGGAACCTCCCGAAACAATCGTGTCCGGTGAGGACCTGCGTCAGGCGGAAGGTGAGGACGCCGTGGCGTCTCTCAAGCCACTCCTCAAAGAGGGGACTTATTGCCACTATTGTGGCGTGCCCTGCACGGGGTTGCGACAGTCGCTCTCTCCATGTAGCCATGAGATCCCACCGGAAGTCTGTCCGCTGAGAGACAATTTGCCGCGGCAGCGGCGTTTAACCCCGGCGTAGCGCCTCCGCACGCCATTCATGTAGGCGCACGAGGACTATCGCCTCCAGATCCCATGGCGGCAATCCGGCAAGGAGGCTCGCCGAGAGATTGTGCGGTATCCCCGGGCTAGCCTTACGGCTACCACTTTTTGGGGCACGTTCAGGTAATGGGCGGCTCGCCGCCTCAATGAACGCGCCCACACCGGGGCCCCGTAAAGGGCTATGGACCGCACGACTCCCCCGTAGAGCCTCCGGCAGGAGGCGTTTGCCCCCCCCCCCAGGTTGGGCAGGAGCCGCCTGAAGGCAGCCCCGGTCCGTTCCAGTTTGGGGGCCAAATGTCGGAAGTGCTCGACGAAGTTCCACCGACTGTCGAAGACGTGTCCTAGGTACTTCAAAGTCGACTCGACGCTAATGGATACCCCTCCTACCGTGATTAAGGATCCCGGAGGTGGCGTATTCCGAAGCCCATGAAGCACATGGCCTCAGACTTGTGCAGTGCCACCTCGAGACCCAGTTGCCGGATCCTCTCAACGACTAACGCAACCCCGCGCGTCATGGTTTCGGCCGCCGCCTCGTGCGACCACGAGGCCGTCGACTAAGCTTTACATCAAACTAAGTAACTCTACGCTACAATTATTGCTGGGAAACGACTTTTCTTTTGGAGTGAAAATAATGTTTTACGGTAGGACTCAATGTAACGCGCTCAAAAAATTGTGCTGATGGATGCACTGAATAGTACAGGGGTCGTGGAGGTATAACATCAAAAATTGTTATTTAGTAAAAACTTTTTAAAAAGTTGGAACTTTGACTCCCAATATCTCCGTAACTACGGGACTCCCCACAAAAAAATGATCGCAGTGATGGGGAGAACAAGTGCCTTTCGGCTACGTGAAAGCAACTATATGATTTTTGTTTTGTTTTTGTTTTTGTAAAAGTCTTTCTGCATCCATTATAAAAATATACATCTACCGGACCAAACTACAAAACGATTGCTTAGCCCATCTTTTTTCTTGGGCTACCCCATGTTCCCCTAACACCCCATGTTAGTGACGATGACAGAGCTCATTAACGATATTGAGCTATTTGTTTAGAACCCCAGGGTAACTGTTACTTCATAAAGTATTATGGATTGACCCAAGCACGTGGAGTATTAGCTCAGTGTGTCGTCGTTCGAACCCAGGCAGGCGCATTACTTTGTACATGTAATTTATTTCATCATCACTGCTCTCAAAACGGTGAAGAAAAACCAGCATGTAGGTACTGGAACCGAAAGTACGAAGACATGTGACATCTACGAACTCGCACTGGGCCCGCGTGGTGGAACCACCATAGACTCACTTCGTTCTCATATAGAGGAGGCGCCTGTCCCAGCCATAGATATAATAGTGGGAACGATAGAAGCTGATATTGCCTGCAAGAACGACTTGACACAAAAATGGGAGAACAATCTAAAGATATTGCCTCAGCTGCGGTTAATTTGTAGTCAAAACTGTTATAGTCATTGCCTGCCTTTTCTCAACTATGTAAGTAGTGTATGAATGTATAGCGAGCTCGAATTTTTTTGCTTTTTGCCGCATATTTCTGGTTTCTCAATAATTCCCCGAGATTTCTCCCAAAACTCTGCCTTCATCCCTGACAATGGGAGACGAGGCTAAACGGGTAGAGGAGGACACTTTTATTGACTAGATGATGATCGAACTTGGACTGTAACGCAGCCGCTTTAAGATTTTATTCACACTGTACCTAACTTTATAAAAAAAAAACTAAATCTTTTCTATGTATTTGCTTTCCTAATAGTTGGGGCGAGCACCCCCTTGCACCCTGCTGCCGGCTGCCGGCGCCCTTGTAAGTTACAATGGTGCTTTAGTAATTAGGTTGGTACTGCTAGTGTTTACAATTTTATTATTTATTCTGACCTATGACCCAGTGTCTCTGGAAGGGGCAGTCCGGTCTGGCAGCCATAATCTTCAGAATGCTGTTGCCATGCAAACGCTGTACTAAGGAGGCCGTTTTTTGCATGATAGCGTGGAAGCCAATGGCTGTTTTCACATTATACACAGTGATAACGACAAAAGACACGACATCGTGAGACTGGTGGTTTCATACATATTCTGGATGTAAGTTGCTGGCGGAACGTGACTAGGTCCTCGAGACTGCTCGGTGGCATAATACAAACTGTTGATTATTATCGTCTCGACATTGTAGGATAAAAGAAAAGAAAAACCCCACGATAACGTGTTGTTATCGCCTAATGTGACAACGGCCATCTGTGCGAGCTTCTGCGAATATTCGCGACGCGCTGCAGCGCGCAGCGCCATGGCATTCCCAACAGCATAATGTAATTTAAACAAATAAATTATTCTTTGTTTTATTGATTGAGTTGAACTACTGGAAATATTATGTCAATCCTCTGAAGTCGGCTAGACTATTTGAAATCAATTGTCACTTGTCGTTCTATAAGACCCCAATTGACATTCAACCCGAGGTTGATTGAGCATTTAGGATCGGATAGATAAATCTTTACTTTTCATTCATTTCCGATTTGAGCATTTCGTAAGCATTTTCTAATACTGCTTAGGGTTTTTCTACTTGTGTGACGAGATGACAATTTGACAAGTAATACAGAATTTATCATCTGCCTAGACTTTTCCAAACTGTGTTGGTGTCGGCTCCCAATCTAACCGGATGCAGCTGAATACCATAACTGGCAAAATATGGTACTATTAGGTACACCCGTGCCTAACCGTTCGTGGATTACAGGCGTAATGATATGTTATATAATTTGCAAAATATTGTGTGCTGAATTCTCGGCGCGTAACTCGATAGATTAATTTGGGTTCCATATTTCTTAAATCCAAAACAAATATAACTGACGTGCCTAAAAGGCTGCCCAAATAAAATGGGACTGGGCAGGTCATGTCTGCCGCATGCTGGACTAACTGTGAACCAAAATAGCATCAGGAAACTGGTGTCTTGACATTGAGGCAGGGTCGCGGCAGGCCACAGGAAGGAAATGACGGGACGAACTGGCCAGGTTCCGTCAGAACTGGAAGGAGGACACGCGGGTGCCCCAGGAATGGAAAGAGGGATGGGAGGCCTATGTTCAGGAGTGGGACAGAGGAGGCTGGGAAATAAAAATCTTATCTAACTAGGTACTATTGTAAATACGAAAGTTTGTGAGGATGGATGGTTACTCTTTCACGCAAAAACTATAACTGAACGGTTTTAGATGAAATTTGGCACACAGATAAATTATAACCTGGATTAACACATAGGATACTTATTATCCCGGTAGTATGATCCCGTGGGACATTACCGACCTCCACGCGGGCATAACCTAGAACCGTGTAGATTTCTTATTTTCTGACTGCATATCTATTCAAAATTACTTAAATAATAAAACAAATCAAATCGGTGCTCTATCTAACATACTATACGACGTCATATCCCGTCTGATCTCAATTTGAAACACGCAGAGTATGGGGGCGCTGCTACTTCCGGCCCCGCCCATCGCCGCCCGCCCTACGTACAACTACAGATACAGTTGTATGACAAATAGCTGGAGTATGCCTTTAAATTGTAGAGCCTCGCAGATGTAGAGCCTCGCATATGCATAATAATATAACATAACATCACGCCTCTAACCCCCTAAGGGTTAGGCAGAGCTGTACTTAAGCACGTGTACACCAACATTTCGCACGTGTTTAAGTATCATGCTTCTAATCCAGCAGACAAACTGTTTGCGGATGGATGGACGAAGATTTTATTGGCATGTCAGAAGTATTGTGAGAAGTATTGTGAGATGAATATATGAAAGTGTGAACCTTTACTTTGTTAGTAACATCTATACTAATATTAAAAAGAGGAAAGATTTGATTTTTTGTTTGTTTGTTACGATTTAACTCTATAACTACTCGACCGATTTCTTAAAAAAAAATTCTTTCAGCAATGGACACCTAGATTATCAGCTAGTAACATAGGCTATATTTTAATCCCCGTACTCCCACGGGAACGGGAACTCGCGGGCGAAACCGCGTGATGTCCGTTAGTATTGTTTATTTTATTTTTATGTTAGGTATAAGTCTAAAGGCGATTGGTCTTTATCAGAAGATGCCATCTTAAGCGTGCGTGGGTTTGCGGGCAAGGAGGATCACGTAAATAAAAGTCTTTGTAGAAATACAAGTATCTAATCAAACTGATAATAATCACTGATACGACATTCCACCAGGCACGTGGGGTACTAATACACCGATAGAAAGTTCGACTATCACAAGCTATTCAGTCACCACCAACAATAATTAACAAATTCACAATTAGAGAAAATACCACCAATCAATATTAGCTTCACGATCGATTTATCTGACATGCCTGTCAATACTTTCCCGCTCCCCAGTACCCGGTGTTACGTCAAATTGACAGCTGCCGTATTCGTACGGAAATCAAGTAAAAGAAGCGTCGTCGAACCAATTCTTTCGACGCGCCGTCACGGCCAGCCTGACTACAGCACGTCCTCGTGCTCTCTCTCATCCTGATATTGCACATCTGAAACGCCAGAGGAAATAGTATTCCATTAGGTTCAGCTCGTCCATTCCTGACAAGCGGAAGTGTCAGTTAACATTTAAGATTGCTCCACTTATCAATGCATTGCTGTTTCGCACTGTTCGCACATACCGATTAATTGCATAGTCTTGTCAACTCATCCCATCGCCCAGCGACTATTCCATTCGCGCCGCGTAGACTGGGCATCCGAGGCCCCTTCGACTAGCTCTTGACTCCTTGTTGTAAGAACCACTTACCAACACATACTCAAAATGCGGCGTAAGCTGGGCGTACCGGGCCCATTCGCCTGACCACCAAGTTACCATGCGGTGTGGACCGAGCGTACTAGGCTCTTACGACCAACCACCAACTTACCATGCGGTGAGGACTGGGCGTACTAGGCCCTTACTACCTACCACCAACTTACCATGCGGTGAGGACTGGGCGTACTAGGCCCTTACCACCTACCACCAACTTACCATGTGGTGAGGACTGGGCGTACTAGGCCCTTACCACCTACCACCAACTTCCCACGTGGTATGAACCGGGCGTTCTCGGCCCTGACGAACAACCACCAACTTCCCACGTGGTGTGAACCGGGCGTTCTCGGCCGTGACGAACAACCACCAACTTACCACGTGGTGTTCACCTCTTTGAGGCGTGGGCATTTCGACCAGCCATCTACTAATCACGCTGCGTAAACCGGGTGTTCCAGGTTCCTTCCAATAACCACTCGCTTACAAAACGGTTTGGACCGGGCGTCTCATGCCCCTACGACCATGCTAAACCAATCCTACTAATAACAATGTATGTTAAAGAAAGTTTTAAATATTCACAACGTACTTCCATTTTCATGTACGTCCGCTTCATGAATGACCGAATGTGATTCATTATCCGTAGCTGTAAGGGTATCTGAACCGGCAGTCAGGGTGCCCTCGCTGGAGATCGAGAGAGTATCGCTGTCGCTATCAACGGGTGTTATTTCGTCAATTTGTTCCGAATCACGCGCCGTCGCGGTTTCATCACCATCAATCATATTCGATGCTATCTCTACTAATCCTTCAAAACCTCTGGGTACTAGACGCAAATTTTCATGGGATTATTTGTAAATGCGGTTTTTGCCATTCATGGATCTCATTTCATAGCGATCATTATCAAGCACGCGAGTAATAACAAACGGTCCTCGGAATTTGCGCGATAATTTCGTCTGGTTACGTTCGCTACACTTAACAAAAACATAATCGCCTTGCAAAAAGGGTCGGACTTCAGCTCTGCCGCGATTGAAACGTTGCGTATCGGCTGCTGCAGCCGCTTTAATACCGCGGCATGCGTCGTTTCGTATTGATTCTAAATTCGCGCGTGTTCGAATCAGATGATATTTTAGAGATACCTAACGACTGAGCTTTGATACCGAACATAAGTTCAGTGGGTGTGTATCCCGTTATTCTGGACCGAGTGCTATTAAGAGCGAGCTGAACATCGTCAAGTTCATCCCGCCAAACTTTGTTTGAATCATTTTCGATCACCGTTAGCAGGCTCTTAAGTGTACGCATTACACGTTCGACCTGTCCGTTAGCCCTCGATGAACCCGCAGCGACCAAATGTAAGTCAATGTTATGGTCAAGGCAGTACTTTCTGAAGTCGGCACTAATGTAACATCTGCCTTGATCAGCGATGACTCTTCGCGGTGCTCCGAATAGAGATACAGCTCTTTTGAGGGCTTTTACTGCGCAAATAGCATCCAATGATTGAGTGTACTCTAGTAAAACGTATTTAGTAAAGGCGTCAATAATTACAGAAGCATATTCTTTCCTGTCACTTTTACCGCTTAGTTTTCCCGTAAGGTCGATGTGAATTGTATGCCACGGTACTGCATTTTTTGGGATGGGATGCAATCTCACTTGCTGGGCACCTGAAGGCCCCTTCGAAGCTTTACATACAATACACGATTCAACGAATCTACGGACGTTCTTTGCCATTTCCGGAAACCAATATTGTTCATAGATTTTGTCGAGAGTTTTCTCATATCCTAAGTGTTTAATTTCAGTGTGTATGTGATTGATAAGTGTCCAAATTAGAGACCTAGGCACAAATAATAACCACGAACTGATTTTATTACGTTCTACTTTCCTATACAGAATACCGTCACGTACATCGTAGGTATGAGCGACAGCTTCGGGTATCTCGTTATTTAAGTGCTTGCTTACCATTCTTTGTATCTCGGTGTCTCGCTTCTGCTCTACTTGAAGCCAGCTGTCATGAAGCTCAACAAGGTTAACAATTTTACGGGACCGGGATGACTCGGCATCAGTACTTACAGTTTCACAGACGATAGCAGGCATAGTACTTGCAGGTAAAGGGTTTCGTGACAAGTAATCGGCGTGTTCCATGCGGCGTCCTTCTTTATAAACTATGTCGAAATCATATGCCTGGAGATACGCCCACTAGCGGTGGACACGCGGAGAAAGGTCAGTTTTTGCTTTAGAAGCTTTTAGGGAATTGCAGTCGGTATAAACAGTAAAATGCTGACCGTAAAGGTAATGCCGGAAATTCTCAACCGCGCGCACCACCGCTAATGTCTCCAATTCATACGAGTGATACCTGGATTCTGTTTCAGTAGTGCGACGACTAAAATAGGCTACAACGTGCGGTACATTATTATTCTTTTGGATTAATATAGCCCCATATCCATTTGAACTAGCGTCCGTATGGAGTTCTATGGGGACATGGGGGTCGAATATTGTGAGAACTGGTTTTGATGTGAGAATATGCACCATTTTCTTGTGAACGTCGCTATGTTCATCAGTCCAAACAATGGGGCCTTTCAGCTTAGTAAGAGGATATAGTGGACTAGCCAAAGTAGCAAAATTTGATATGAACCTTCTAAAGTAAGAAGCTAAGCCGAGAAACTGTCTCACCTGCGTTGCCGTTTTGGGAGTTGGTGCCTCTTTGAGCGCTTGGACCTTGCGAGGATTAGGCCTTACCTCACCTGCCATAATGACGTAGCCTAAATAATCAATCTCACGTTTCATAAATTTGCACTTACGTACATTGAAGGAAAATCCTGCTTCACAAAGCGCTGCGAGGACGCTGTCGAGACGGTTTAACCCCTCACTGATATCTGCTGAAATACAAAGTACATCGTCCATGTTTGCTAGAGCGACAGAATCCTTCAACGATTTTAGCGCCTTGTTAATGCATCGTTGGTAAACAGATGCTGCATTCCGTAAACCAAACGGCATGGCCAAATATTCGTATTGGCCGTCCGGAGTAACGAAAGCTGTACGCTCAACAGAATCAGGCGCCACGTTTATTTGATGATACCCTGATGCCATATCTAACGAAGAAAAGAAATGGGCACCACTCAGACGATCTACCTGTTCGTCGATCCTTGGTAGGGGATAGTGTTCAGGGCGCTTATTAGCGTTCAGTTCTCTATAATCAACGCACATCCTGTCGGAGCCATCCTTTTTCTTAACCAGCAAGATGGGACTGGCGAAGGGTGATGAGCTTTCGCGGATTACACCAGCTTCCAGAAGAGTCTGTACTTTACCTTTGACAATATCTTTTTCAGCAGGCGACAACCGATATGGACGCCTCTGAACAGTCTTGCATGGGTCTATAAGATCAATTTTCAACTCACCTGTAGTCACGCGACGAGTAGGAACGCCATCTATGAAGAACTTGCCATACTTCTGTAATACAGCCACTAGTGCATCATAATCTTTACCTTTAAGATCAGTGTCCACATTCAAGTCAAGGTTGAAATCATCTACTGTTTGGCATATCTGAATATCTTTATGTAAAGAGAATTTAATACAATTGCTATTAATTTCAACGTGAACACCCTGTTCTAGGACATGCCTACAATTATTGGATCAGTTATAATATGTAAGTGTAGTATTGTAAGTGGTATACTTTGAATTTGAACCGAACTTAAAACCTGTGTTGTGCATTTAATGTCCTCACCACCAATTCCCGTTAAATACACCAAATCATTGCGTATAGTACCAAGGAGTTTATTAACAATGCTATTTTTTACTAATGAGCAAGAAGAACCTATTTGATACCTATTTCCTATTTGATAGTTCAAATAGGAACAAAATGACCTCACCAGTTGATGTTGACAGGGTACCTCTTGTTATGTGATGGTTGCAAAGCTGAACTTCCTTCCGGGTTGTATATTGTTTAGATCCAGACTTTTTTTTCGGGCAGCTCGTACTAATGTGTCCGGGTTTCGCACAGACAAAGCAGGTAACAGACTTTTCTTTTTCAGTTAATCTTGGCTTGGTTTCTGCATTGCGTTTCTTGCGACACTCTTCTTGCTTGTGACCTTTATTTCCACAGTAATGACAAGTTCCACTGAACCGTGTTTCATTGAATCGAGGCTTTTTGTAAAAATCATTGGTTTTGGTTTCAGATGTGTCATGGTCCTCGCTGCGTCTCTTCAAGGAGATTCTATTTAAGACTCGGAAGAGCTGTGCTCTAGTAGTAATTGTATGTGAATTTAATTCTCTTCGTATAAAATTATCCCGCAGACAAAGTACAGAAATTATTAAACCCGTGGTAACTTCTTCATTAAAATCAACATTTGGTATTCGTTCAATGAGACCCCATAGTCGCATGGCAGCTTCACATGCTGTTTCTTTATTCCCTAACTGAAATCTTAAGATTTCATCGAAGTAATCTTGCATTAACATGGGACGTCCAAACTTGGCGAGTAGAACTTCCTTTATATTTGGCCATGTTATTTCTGACACTTGAAGTTTAGTTAAGCAAGAGGCAGCTCTTCCCTTCAGAGAATTCATTAGGGCAAGTAACAATTCAGGCCCACACAAATTTCTACTATTAACAATTATTTCCGTCATCCTGCACCAACCTTCAATATCTGCTTCAGAATCATCGGGATCAAACCTTATTAGTTTCATAGAAGAGTGACTAACCGGTGCTGTTTGTGTCACCGTCAACAGGCGCGATAAAAGGGTCTCCATGTTTCCAAGTAAATTGCCAGTGTTCCCTTCATTAGTAACTTCACTTACCGTGGGTTGTTCTCTATGAATCTCACTAGCCTCCTCTGCAACTAGCCCTCTGCATCCCACTTCTGATAAAGGCGATTGGTCTTTATCAGAAGATGCCATCTTAAGCGTGCGTGGGTTTGCGGGCAAGGAGGATCAAGTAAATAAAAGTCTTTGTAGAAATACAAGTATCTAATCAAACTGTTATTAATCACTGATACGACATTCCACCAGGCACGTGGGGTACTAATACACCGATAGAACGTTCGACTATCACAAGCTATTCAGTCACCACCAACAATAATTAACAAATTCCCAATTAGAGAAATACCACCAATTGTAACGTTGTTAGTTCATAATTTGATAAAACGTAAACAAATAAAACAGAAGTCATTTTAATATCATTTTCCAGCCGACCAAATCACCTGATCGCGCCTGTACTTTTGTCTCACTCGCTCGCGTTCGTAAAACCAGTTTTTTTCCCACTCCATCATTCTACGCGCGCCGCGAGCGGCGACCACGCTCGCTTACCTGCAGAGGCCAGTCGTCATCTACGCGCGGTCAGTCTACACATATATTAGACGACATATGCGCAGCCTCGCCAATTAGACTTTTGGACTACTGATAATTTCCAAAACTTTTTTAATAATTTTACTTTTTGAAAAGTTCTATAAAGGAACCATAACTTCAGTGTGTAATTCCCCATACCGGGTAAGTGGCTAAGTGTTGACAAATTCACGCAGTGCTTGTTTCTAAATGTCATGTCATGGTCAATGATGTGCAAAATTATTTCATCATCTTTTTCATAGACATCATTTTAGCTACTATTTCAACTATTGTACTCAAACCTTAATTGCTACATCAATGTTCATGTATGTAAATATTAATTTAAAAGTGCTTCACACCTTTTTTTTTTCTCTTTTCTTTTTTTCTCTGTAAACTCCGCTTCTGAAGGTGACCTCTACACACATACGCCCTAAGCGCAATAGTACCCATCCCTACGCTTGCGCTTACGCTGCTGTGGTCACCGTCAGGAGAGGATAAGCAGAGAACCCTATGCTTACCACTGGACATAAATTCCAGGGACCAACGTTCGGGCTTTTCTTTGACCGAGTTTAACCCGTGTAGACCGTTGCCGCGTCACCTGGTGGCGACACTCTAGTCCGACGAGTCGCCTTCTCCGGCATCCGGCATCGACGACGCCTCTACGGGCATCGGGCATCGGGCACCACTATCGCCTACCCTGCGGGTCCTGCATCCTGCTCCTCGGCTCCAGTGTCCATACAGCTACGCGCAAGCCAGGGCAGTACTTTACGCGCCTACCTCCGTAAACAGAATTAAATTTATGACGGGCTTAGGAGACCTACGACCTATCTTTTAATAAATTATTTTTTTATGAAAGTGTTGGTGAGTTTTCTTGCTAACTTCTAGTAGTTTAATAATTCCCACGCTTCACAATCAATATTAGCTTCACGATCGATTTATCTGACATGCCTGTCAATACTTTCCCGCTCCCCAGTACCCGGTGTTACGTCAAATTGACAGCTGCCGTATTCGTACGGAAATCAAGTAAAAGAAGCGTCGTCGAACCAATTCTTTTGACGCGCCGTCAAGTCTTTTAGTTGTAGTGTTAGTTAAAGTAATTGATTTAGTAATACAACCGTTGTAATTAAATAAATAAATGTTTTGGAGGCAAGTTTGTTGCCATCAACCCAAACTCCATGGCAGCCACTGGATAATGCAAAATCCCAATGACAATTTGGCCGACCTGTGAATCGAATGTAGGACCTCAAGTTCAGCAGTACCGCTTGCGTCCACAAGACCATGCAATATGCCTGTGTGCCGGAAGGGTAGGCAGCGTGTACATCTTTATTTCATTAACATTCATTCGAAGTACATGCGATACTGAAAAAGTTGATTTTATTATCATTAGCCTGCCTTTGCCTCAAAACTATATCTACAAGGTGTAAACAGACTCTTCACGGAGCCGTCAACCAAGTATTCTGTACATCAAACCAAGTTACTTAACGCAAAAATTATTGTTTTGAAACGACTTTTTTTGGGGTGAAAAATCATGTTCATCATGTTTTGTGGTAGAACTTAATGTACCGCACTCAAAACATTGTGCTGATGGATGGATTGAACAGTACGGGGGTCGTGGAGGTGTTTAAAGTAAAAATCACATTAAAAACTTGTTTTTAAAAAAAAAACTTGTCAAAAAGTTGGAACTTTGACCCAAAATATCTCCGTTACTACTTCTAATACGATACCCCTTGGTAAGACTGGTTGTCAAACTTTCGGGTCACTGACTACCTGTAACGACTGTCAAATCTACAAATGACGCAAGAAACTCCATGGACACTCTTATAAATCAGAATATTTTTACAAAACCTTGGTTACATTACATCATTCATGTTGAGATGGTATAATATTATGTGAGAACAATGTAGCAAGATGTGCACGTTAAAAGTGTCCATTGTAAAAACATAAAAAAAAAACAATTATTAATTCAAATAAGCCGTGGCAACCAAGAGCTGACCAATCCCAACTGACAGCGCTCGTTCACGAACATGACGCATGTATCAGCACCATTCAAGTCAACCATTTTAAAGGAAACTGAATGATCCGACAAACGCGCCACCATCAGCTAGACATTTGAGTGAGCATGGCATACTCTTACCCGCCAGGGCACATTCAAGTCAAGAGAAAACGTAGGTTTCCAGCGACTGATAGCATTCTATAACATAGCACTCACACAATATGCGATATGCCGTTATATAATATTAAAGATATTGAATTTATACAATACAAAGATAGTTGTACAATCTCCAGCAGCTCCAACAATACAATTAGTGCTATCCATTTATGCGCCCCTGTCCTTGTGGAGCAGGACCGGCATTGAGCCAAGCATTTTTATCAGCAATATAATCGTCTAATTTGTAATATGCTTGCTTACATAGCGTGCGTTTAATGCATGTTTTAAATTTTGTTTCATTCAGTTCAAGAATGCTCTGTGAAATTGTATTATAGCATCTCATCAAAACTCTCAGTTTAGATGTGTGATTATGGTTTAGAAATCGCCACAAAATTAAAAAAAAAGATATATGCCCGAGAAAGTTTGATTATTTCTCTAGGGAGCGCACAAAATAAAAATCTAAATTTTTCTTGTATTTGAGTGTTAGACTCTTAAAACACTCAAATACAAGAAAAAATGTGATGGCTCTTTTAACCGCAACACCCCTAGCTTGCTTTCAAATCAAAATTGCTACACACAAGACACTGATGGATACCACAAAGCTTAATTTTTTTTTACACTTTACTTACCCCATTGTCATTTTGATTTGAAAACCTGCTCTGAATATAATTTGAATATTCAATAAAAAATATCATCTATGCAGAACACTCCTTAGTAACCTTAGGGTGAGATTTTATTAAATCTTTTCACAAATTCTTTGGCAGAAGCCGAAGTTGTGGCGTTATTGGAATATTGTGTACGAATTAAATGAAAATAGGATTATTTTCAAGAACCTAATTGAAGATTATGGGAGTTACGAAAGCCGTTTGTGTCAATCTTGTTGAAAGTCACATTTTTCGCAACGTTTTGAAAACTCAAAGTATTTATTAGACCTTATCAGGCACTTTTGAATGTCAGAAAAACAAAGAAAGCGAAGCTACGGTCCCAGTCACAAGACATAATAACTTGAGAAAGAACTGTAGTTGCCCATTCCCTAGCGTAGACCCCTATGTAGAAGAACCGGTTATAAACTCCATGGACACTCTTTAAACCCCATATTGTTTGCATTGAAACAGTAACAAACATACCCCAGTACTGGCAGCTAACACCCCGTTAATATTTAACTGTAGCTAAAGCTCCGTGTTCCCCCGGGGGTCCCGCCTGTACCCCCAGGGGTATACAATGTGTACTGTACTTAGTTCACGGTGCATTTCGTAGCAGAAGTTGTTGTAATAGGGCTGTGAGAATACTTAGGGTTCAAATTGACCGTATGTTGCTAAAATTCACTTTTTACGTCTATTTCCGGCTATGATAGGTAGGTACTTCCGTTGCGTCACTACTGGGAACCTTCTAGTTACGGAGATATTGCTGGTCAAAGTTCCAACTTTTTTTTTAATATTACGACTTTAAATTAAATACCAGCATAGTGTGAATAGTGCAGGGCTCTGCACTATTCCTGCCGGGGTTGCGGGACTGTTCGAAAGAGAAACCGTGGCCCCGGAACACAAAGGGCGATGAAGGAACATGGATGGGTTTTAGTCAGTAAAAGTCTGACACTCCCTCCTGCTCCGCCCAGAGCGGGAGAAGTCATTTGATGATTTCCCATCCGAAAAAAAAAAATAAAAAAATGCCCTGCACTATTCTTATCGCATATCAGCGAACAGTTTTGAGTGCGTTACACTGAGTCCTGCCGCAAACTGTGCTTTATCGTTCGCAGTGAGTGGAACAAGGCAGCCAGTGATGATGATGAGAGTGTATGCCGTATACACGTAGAAAAAGTTTGTAACATATTAAACAAATTTGTTTACGTTCTCTACGTACTGCGAAAGACCTCGTCGCTGAGTACTATGTTGACTGCGTATCACGGCTGTGTTGCATCGACTTTACAATATGGCCTCATACTATGGGGTAACCCAACAGATGTGGATAAAGCTTTCAGGGTACAAAAAAAATGCATCCGAGCCATTTGTGGCATTCCACCATGGGAATCCTGTAAACCACTATTCCAAAAATTAAAGCTTCTTACATTACCCAGTATGTACAGTTTAGAATGCGCTAAATTTGTTCGACAGACTTGTTTAAAAAGGCTGATGACCGTTTCCATCGAAAAGTAAGAGATCCAGATAGAATAGTTCTGCCTAGAGCGCCAAGGACTTCTCTATAGTATAAAAAGAACTCTTTTAATATGTGTGGTATAGTTCTTGGAGATATAAACACTGAGGACTTTTACGAATAGACAGTCATATGGTTTGAAGTGCCTTTATTCACACAACAAAGAAAAACAAAAGTTATCATTTAGTTGAAGGAAGATACGTGTTACGACTACTAGGTCGGCGCGCAGCCCGACCGCGCACGCGTGCGATTAGATCGCTGGTTCGTGAGGTACTGCCGAGCGGGGAAGGGTGGCGCGTTAGGATCGCGCGGCTTCAACGCGGGAGCTGATGCGGGCGGAGCGCCGACTCGGTTCGGGGGGGGGAAGAGTGCAGGCTTGTTGCAGACGACGCGCTACAATCTCCCCCTCCAAGTTAGCGGAAGTCTCTGGAGCTGGCTTGGAACCCAATACCTTACGGGGACGGCCCTTCTTTCTGTTGTGAACAACTACATCGGAATCACCTATATAAGGCGTTAGGAGGCTGGCGTGATACCTGCCTCGAGGTACTTGATCCTTATCAACTACTTCGTAAGTAGTCGGTGAGACTACTTTGCCGACACGGTAAGGGCCTTCGCGACGCGGAGCAAACTTGCTCGTAAATCCTTTTGCTGCCTGACTATGGCGATGGCTTTCCACAAGGACGAGGTCACCCTCCTGATAGCAGGGTCCAGGACGACGATGTTTGTCGGCTGCTTCTTTACGTAAGTCTTGTTGGCGTTCAACTCGCCACTTAACTTCCTGCAAGCGATGTACGAAGTCGCGCAAATACGGCGATATTTGCGGCACGTGATTTTCCTGATCAACGATAGTCCGCAGATCGTATGCTACGTCCACCGGGGACCGAAACTCGCGCGCAAAAGTCAAGAAGGCGGCGGAGTGACCAGTGCCTTGATTATAACCGGTATTTAAGGCAAACCGTACAGCTGGCAATACTTCTGGCCAGCGACGATGTTCCGAATCCAACAGAATTGCCAACATTTTCTTCATCTCCCGATTCTTGCGCTCAGCGGGGTTTGCCTCGGGGTGATAGACTGGAGTCAAAGATTGCTGAACCCCAAGGACGTGCATGACCTTCTGCATTACTGCTGACACGAATTGCGTCCCGTTGTCCGAAATTACTCGACGGGGAAAACCATATCGCAGGAACACTTCTTCGATAAGTACTTTTGCACACACCTCAGAAGTCGCATCGCATAATGCAAACAATTCCACCCATCTACTAGCGGTGTCCTCCACCAAAAGAATCCACTTTTCTCCCTTATTACCTTCGGGAAGTGGACCAAATAGGTCCATTGCAAGAACCTCGAAACGCTGCTGTGGCACTGGGGTTTGGAGTAGACCGGCAGGTTTGAGATTGGTGGATTTATACTTCTGACACAGATCGCAGGACTTTAGGTACTGTGCTACGTAAGTTCTCATGTTTCTGAAAAAGTATTTCTCTTTGATCTTCCTCAAGGTTCGCTCCAAACCCAAGTGTCCAGCAGTGGGCGCATCGTGAAGCTCCTTCATGAGCTCGGCCCGTAACGACTCTGGAACTACTAGTTGCGGTTCTTCCGAATCACAATCCGGGTCACAGCGGTACAACACGCCTTGAGAAAGATAATAACCTCTATCAGTCCAGCGCATGGCTGCGTCTGGGTTATTGGGACCCTCAAAATCTTCTATGATTTTGTTTACCTCGGGATCCTTACGTTGAGCATCACGAATATCCTCTGGTTTCCTCTGAGGTAAGTCAACAATCACCGGACAAATACTGACAGAGCTTGTAGAGTTCGGCTCTTCAACATCGGCGTTCACTGGTCGACTGAGAGTATCAGCGACTACGTTGACTCTCCCAGGGGTATATTCGATATTCAAGTTGTAGCCCTGAATTTTCATGGCCCAACGGGCCAAACGGCCACTGGGTGTCTTCAGGGAGAAGAGCCATTTTAACGGCTGGTGATCGGTAGCCACACGAGTTTGCGCTCCATCGATGTACCCTCTGAATTTGTCCAGAGCCCAGACAACCGCTAGAGCTTCGCGCTCTGTCGTGTGGTAGTTACGCTCGGCGGAGGTCAGTAACCTACTTGCGTACTCAATAGGTCGTTCTTCGGTAGGATTCTCACCTTGCATTAAAACTGCTCCAAGCGCATAAGCACTTGCGTCCGTGCGCAGTACAAAGGGTTTGTCAAAGCTTGGTTGACGAAGAATGGGACAAGTTGAGAGCCGTAGCTTAAGCTCTTCAAAAGCTCTTTGCTCATTCTCCCCCCATTGCCAACGTCGATCCTTCTTTGTAAGGTCCGTCAAAGACCGCGCTACATTTGAAAACTGTGGGATGAACTTACGAAACCAAGAACAGGTTTGCAGAAAAGTTTTTAGCTCTTTAAGGTTCGTCGGTGGCTTCATGTTCACCACCACTTCAACCTTGGTGGGATCAGGCTCGATGCCACGTGTCGAAATGACGTGTCCCAGGTAAGTTACTCTATCCCTAGCGAAAACACACTTACTTCTGTTTGCTTTCAGGTTGAACAGGCGGAGGCGCTCGAAGACCTGCTGCAGATCCCCCACATGGGATTCTAGATCCTCGGAGATCACCAGGATATCATCTAAGTACGCTACCACAGTGATGTTCTTCAAACCAGCTCGAAATCTGTCAATAAGGCGTTGGAATGTCGACGGGGAATTCTTTAAGCCAAACGGCATACGTCGGAAACGAAACATTCCAAAAGGTGAAATAAAAGACGTTTTGTCCCTGTCTTCAGGGGCTACTTCAATCTGCCAGTACCCAGCCTTCAGATCTATGGTTGACATCACACTGTTAGCCTTGGTGGACTGTAGAACCTCATCAATAACAGGTAAGGGGTACTTATCCGTTTTGGTTACTCTATTCAAGGCCCTATAGTCTACGCAGAATCGTACTTCTCCATTTTTCTTAGGCACCAGCACTACTGGGGATGCCCACGGTGATTCTGCTTCTTCTATGATTTCTTCCTCTAGCATTCTATCAATCTCTTTTCTTATGATCTCTTTTTTTGCCGGTGTCACCCTGTAAGGCGGCACTGCAATTGGAGCACAGTTCCCAGTGTCTATTCGATGCAAAGCAAAAGTAGTTGATCCTCCCCCTGGTTCAAATATATCCTTATTAGACTCCAGCAGGTTGGCCAATTTACTGCGTTCAAATGGTTGCAGGAGAGTACCCTCGTCCTCGCGGAGACAAAAAGCCGCACACACGGTTTCAGAACGCCCACCCTCATACAAAATGGGATAAATTACCTGTGAGCCTTCCAAAGACCAACAATTCTTATGGAAGTCAAGTACCATGCCAGCCTCCCTAATAAAATCTATGCCAAGCAACGACTCCACAGCTCCAGGTAACACAATAAAATGGGTGGGTACAACTCTATTACAAAAATGAACACCAACCATCGCAGTCTCTACATTTAAACAATTTATAGAACCATCAGCAAGCTTAATTTCAGAATAGGTTTTTACAAATTTTTGACCATTTTTAACTAAAACATTTCTTAAGCTAACACTAGCTATCGATAGTTTAGCACCGGTATCTAAAAGAGCACTACCACTTTCACCATAAATTTTAATGTTTAGCTTGGGCCTACTACGCGGAACTAACGATTCAACACCACACGCGGACACTGATTGAAACGGAATGGCAGACATATTAGGTTTCTTCTCTTTACACGTCGAGCAGTTTGAACGAATGACGCCGGGTGCTCCACACCCAAAACATGTAATCGAAGACGCTGGCGCAGGCGACTCTTCCTCTACGGTACCGTCCTTGCCTTTCTTTTGCTTTGCCAGCCGCTGACAAGACTCTTTAACATGCCCGTACTGTTTACAGTAATTGCAATGGGGCCTCGTCTTACTTGTGGAAGGCACAGCTGTTGGTCGCGGAGCCGGCGACGACGAGGACGTTGGAGGTTTCCTATCGGCAGGGACGCGCGGGCGGGATTCATCAAGAATATCTTCGACGCGGCGCGCCTGCGTCAACATTTCCGCAAAAGTATTAAAAGCGGTACGTGGAAGCTTTTCTCGAATGCGGTGGTTGAGCAATCCATATGCCATGTCCACCTGAACCACCTCCGGAAGCAAGAATGGTGGTAGCTGAGCAATTAAGGCCCGAACATGGCACACAAACAAATCCGTAGCTTCGTCTACTCGTTGTTCCCGTTCAAATATTTTTCTATATAATTTATGCGGTGGCAATCGTGGTCCAAATGTTTGCTTTAATGTCTCTACAGCATCCTGCCAGGAGACGGTGGTATCCTTTACTCCTTGCCACCAAGTAGCGGCAAGCCCCATCAACAACATGGGTAAACCACGAAGAGCGTTGTGATCATCAACGCCAACACACTCTTTATACGTCTCTACAGCATCGATGAACGCCAAAACATTGCTTGACTTTTCGCCGTCGAAGCGCGCCGTACACTTGGCGAAGTGGCCACTGTGGCCAGAATAAACTGGAGTACTTACAGGTTCGCTGCGACTTAGCCTGTTTATCAGCAACAGGAGCTGCTCGGTTGACATGGTGACCGGAGCCGCTGCAGCGGCAGCAGCCAGCTGCGGATCCATCGCGGCCACCTGCGCGGCAGCGGTGTCGGCGGCAGCGCCGCGCGGAGCCACCTCCGGCGCGGGCGCTACGTGCACGGGCGGCGCCATGTCCGAGGGCAAGGCGCCAGCCGAAGTCGGACTAGCAGCGCGTGATCTCGTTAGCACCATTGCGAAATAGTCCACCAAACGAACGAAACACCAACTTAGGTACAGGTAGGCTAGGTTCCACCTAAGCACTACGGCTGTTCGCAGTCTCACAATAGTACAACGGTTACTATGTAATCACAGTTCGTAAAATAAAAGAAATTTACGCGCACAAGGTTGTGAAACAGTCCACAAACGAAACACAAACTTAGGTACCATAGGTAGTCTACTCTCTACCTGAGCACTAAGACTTTCGTAGTCCCACAACACTTAAACAGTTATGTACTCAACACAGATCGCGTTGATGGTTCTAAACACACTTAGATCGCACTTAGGTTTTAGATATTACGGACTAAAACTTCTACAGAGTTACGCGATCAAACAGTCAATTATTAGTCACATTCACTAACTGAATATAAGTATGTTACGGGAGTTTATTTGAATACCTCACAAGATAGTATTGTTTACATCCACGCAATTATTTTATTAATCGTCACACTTACGAGAGTCACAAGTTCACAGTTCATACCGGCACAGTATTAATGGTCCGTAATCTAGGTTCAGATATATACGAGTAACATAATACCTGCGACAAAACCTAGCGAACAAATTACGACCCTGCGCCTACGCCCGATGCATGAAATTTCCGCAACCAGTCTCTATAAGACACGAGCGCTGCGACAAATATCCTTCCCGAAGTGGGCGGAGTTCTGCTTCGCCGGGACTGGGACACGAGGTTCGCGACTACTATACTTCACGAACCTAGACTTTCGTAATATTGCGAAATTATTAATTTGCGTTATGATCGCCGTTCGCGCGCTTTTCTGTAGAACGTACCACACTACACGGCACATAAATAATATTAGGTATTGGTTTTACTCGCGAAAGTTCTGCACTTCAAAATGTAGGTAGGTACTTATTTCACTGATTCACTCTACTGTCTGTCACTCACAGTTCAGCTCCACGTTAGGCTGCCAGTTATAGTTCTTGGAGATATAAACACTGAGGACTTTTACGAATAGACAGTCATATGGTTTGAAGTGCCTTTATTCACACAACAAAGAAAAACAAAAGTTATCATTTAGTTGAAGGAAGATACGTGTTACGACTACTAGGTCGGCGCGCAGCCCGACCGCGCACGCGTGCGATTAGATCGCTGGTTCGTGAGGTACTGCCGAGCGGGGAAGGGTGGCGCGTTAGGATCGCGCGGCTTCAACGCGGGAGCTGATGCGGGCGGAGCGCCGACTCGGTTCGGGGGGGGGAAGAGTGCAGGCTTGTTGCAGACGACGCGCTACAGTGGACTAATATATAATAAAATACCAAAGGACTTCAAAAAGCTACATAATATTTTTTTTTTTTTAAGTTTCTAATATAGCTACTGGTAAAACGATTTTATTCTGTTAGAGAACTTATAAATAATGTTAATGATTAATCTGTTCTTATTAAGGTAACTATAATGAATGTTGTGTGGTAAAATGTTGCATGTCATCTATATCTGACTATGTAAGGAACCTCAACTGACTTTAAGACCATAATGTACCATACATGTTGCAAATAAAATGATTATGATTAGAAATCTTAGGATTGACCCTCATCTGGCAGCACGAAATCTCTCTTATCCGTGCTCCTGTGCTGCTGGAGCGAGAAACATGCGTCAGCATAGACAGCGTTCGGCACTACACCAGCATGCGATGCTTCTCTTTCATGGAAAAGAGCGATAACGATGTGGTCCGAAGTCCAGTGCATATGAGGTTCGTCACTTATAATAATATTCTTTATTTAACAGACCACAATAAGATCTAAGGACATTACAAGAAAATCTTCTGTTATTAAACAATTTAACTCATAAACTATGTTAGTACTTATATTCTACTACAGATGGGGTGATCTTTATCAGAAACCTCACCCATTCGAACTCAAGACCTATGATTTTTTGGATTCATGTGCGGGTTTGTTCGTGCGTGTGCCTACGCACCGATAAGTACATTAGCAATAAACGTCAGTGCGTTACAAGCAAGCAGTGGTTTCACTCGTCTGTCCTCGTACTTAACATTACTGTATAATTATCACTTGCTTCGGTGAAGGAAAACATCATGAGGAAACCAGCATGCCAGAGAGAAATTTCAGAGGTCCATGGGTGGCATAAAAACTCTGACACCAGATTAGGCACTAACCACAGGATAAAGAAGACAGTGAAATGACTTTCAAGATATCTTGTATCTACCATGGTATGCCCTGTCTGGGTTCGAACATCACACCCCACGACCCACTCGTAATACGTAAGTAATACGAAGGTGACAAAACAAACGCGATTTTCTTTCAACACCAACTCCCTTACGTCTATTGTACTAAGTTAGACTCGCCGCACAATAGGGACTGCCTATTATGTGCGGAACCCCAATTCATTAGCTAATTGTGTAAATGTGTAGTGTGTCGTCAGAGTACACAACACACCTGTAGTTGTCGTTTCATTGTTATCTTTCTTTTGCTATTTGTTTAAGGTTCGTAGGGGTTCTTTTTAAATCTATATTAATATAATAATTGGGGACTGTTACTCAGACACAGTTTCTTCTGTTCTTTTTAAAGTTAACAGAAGAACATACAGAGTAACGCACCGGATCAAGTCACGATGGATGAAATGGCGACAGGTCACTGGAACAACTTTGGACCCACGGATGCCCCTCAAGTTAAAGGGGAAAATATACAAGTCTGTGATTAGACCTGTCGTACTGTATGGATCGGAATGCTGGGCTGTGAAGAAGATGGATGAAAAACTGGCCAAGTGAGAGTTGAACTCGCGTGGAGAGGGTTCCGTACAATGCCATATTGAGTTTGCCACCTTATTTTCAATTGATAGAATTCTTAGAGGTTTTCCTGTAATCTACAAGCAATAAACTATATTTTGTATATTTTTCTAAATTTTAGGCTCAGTAGTTTCGGAGATCATGGGGGGAATGGTCAATTTTCGTCTTCTTTCATGAATAAAATGAAAACTGTTTATTTTACAACAAGAACAAGAATGTATTTGAGATCCTTATAACGACCTTTCATTTGATATATGACACAGTAAGGTTTGCAAAACTATTTTTTTTAATTTCCTAATTTGTCCTCCGAAAATGACCAAAATGAAAAAAAAAAAAAATTACTTTGCACATCTCTGTGTTTGGGTCATAGGATTACACCATCCTACCAAATTTCACCTGATTTTGATTGGTGGACCAAATCAGGTAAAATTTGGTAGGATGAGAATCTACTGGAGTAGATTCGGAGCAAATTGGCTGTGACAGACAGACGTACAGACAGTCGCACGAGTGATTCTATAAGTCCCTTTTATTTTTAAGTACGGAACCCTAAAAAAGGTTGCATGTAGCGGAAATGCGAATGTTGAGGTGGATGTGTGGTGTGACAAGAATGGATAAAGTAAAGAAAGTTTAAAAGATGGCGCCAGTTACAGAACAGTTGAAAGGGAATCGACTGTCTTGGTATGGGCATGTGATGAGGAGGGACGAATTGGATGTGACTAAAAGAGTGTGATGAATATAAATGTTGATGGATGGAGAGGGAGAGGAAGACCAAAGAAGCGATGGAATGGATTGTGTGAGGAATGATATGAATGAAAAAGAAGTAAATGATAGCGTGACGTTTGAAAGGGGAGAATGGAAGAAAACAACGTGTTGCGCCGACCACAAGTAACATGGGACGAGGGCAGAAAGATGATCATCTAATTTCTTATCTGTAAAATGTCTTAAACAATTATATTCAATGCTTCAGACGTGAAAGGTTAATTGACGAAGCTACGGAGTTACTTTCACTCTATATGGATTAAACGCTTGAATAGACTCATAAAAATAAACGATCGGATTAAAAGAATTAACCCTTTCACTGCCGCCGCGGGCCCAAAAGGCCCCGAAAATAATTTAGTGGCCCCAAAAGCTCGTTGTCTAGTATAAATTATTTACATTGGCTATTACACGGTGGGTCGACTTGCATTACGTTCACAAGGGATCAGCAGTACAGGGTTGAATATATTTAGCGAGATTTTTTATGCATATTTCAGTGGTTGAACTAATTTGTGTGTGTTTCTCTTTAGGATAAGAGGACATTAATTATTTAGGAAATTAATTGGAAGCCAGGTAAGGGTTTGAATACTGAGAGGACGCACGATGCGATGCATGTTAATGATTTTACTATTAGGCATTATAAATACGAAAGATTGTGAGGTTGCAGCATTCCATATGGTCCATGGACATTTAATACTCAGAAAAAAACTACTTTGAAAATTGGCACACATAGTTTATAACCTGGATTAGAACATGAATACTTTTTATCCCGGGGTAGTATGATCCCGTGGCACAATAGGGTAGACGACAAAAAAAAAAACAAATTAGTCCGTCAGTTAGATTATCAAAAAATAATTGACCCGTGTTTTTTCTTTGGTTACGTAAACCAAAATTGACGAAGATATGACGCTTTTAAAATACTCAATACGTCACGCCTTGGTATAATTTTTAGCTAGTTCTGACGTCACGAGCCCCCACTCCCGAGTTTTGATGCGTTTTATCTTTGTCAATATTCATTGATTTACAAAAACGAAAAAAACTTGTCCATTAATTTCTAATACTTACTGACGGACTAAATAGATTTGCAATTTTTTGATACTGCCGTCATAAGCTAAAGTCGTATAATACCCGCTCATTTTCTTGACAATGGTGTTGATGATGAGAGATTCCTGGCTGCTACCGAGACATTCCTGATGGAAACCCTATACTTAATCACTTCTTTTGACCCTGGAATCGAACCGAAGACCTAATTGCTCAACAGCAGCGTTTGCAACTACTATAAAACATTTGACAAAAAAAAATGACGGGCCCCAAATCAAAATTGACGTTAGACAAACAATAAAATTCATAACATTATCGCCGCGGGCCGCTGGGCCGCGCTCCCTGTGCCGGTGGGCCCCCGGCTCGCGCTCCGTCAGCAAACAGAGGGTTAACTAGCTTGCTCTTTTCATTAAAAGCTTTACATTTGTGTGGGGCTGTTACAATAGCGGGGATTGATAAAATCTCTGTATGACCATGATTGCTTCAGTGGTTGTAAACGCCACTGCTGTGTAGAGATCTTGGTTCGATTTCCGGGTCATCATCATCAACAAATTGGATAAAACCTTTTACTTATGATGATACTAAGGCGCCCTTAAAACACATAGATTAACTCTCCCGTTTCTCTCTACACACACACTCACCTACACACACACATACACACACACGCACTAAGCACACACATACATACACACGCACTAAGCACACACAACCCCCCATCCCCATACATTCGACGACCCGAATGGCGCAGCGGTAGTAAGGCTGCCTTACGTTCTTAGGGTCCCGGGTTCGAATCCCGGTCGGAGCAAATGTTTGTGTGATGAGCATGGGCATTTGTTTCCGAGTCATGGATGTTTATATGTATAATAAGTATGTATTTACAAACAAAAAGTATCTATGTAGTATATCAACTATCTGGTGTCCACGACACAAGTCTCGTTGCTTAGTGTGGCACTGGATGGCGCTGTGTGTAATGTCCAGCGATATTTATTTATTTATTATTTATTTATACACTTACACGTGTAGTCGTGTACCTATAATGTAAAAATTATATGTTATATATTCTGTTTTGTTGCAAAATTGTCTAGCTTTATGAGAGCGGAATCTCCTAATACAGGCTTTTTCTTGCTTAAAAGGAGGCTCCAATCATCAACTTGTTGTTCTGATTTGGTTAAGAAATAAACAATTTATTTTATTTTTTTATTTATTATCATCATTCACAGCCCGACCTCACCCACCGCTGGGCCTCTCTGTTGTTGTGCCAATCTCCACGGGTCAGGCAAAGTGTTATTAGGTTATAAATGAGGAATACTTCATTTTCATCTAGATTTGTGCTCAGTTGAAGGTTTACCCTGTCTTACTACCAGGGACTTTAAAATATCACGCCCTAGAAGGATATAATAATTATACTAAGCTTATTGGTTCTTCAGAAAGTTAAATGTTGATGTCAGCTTCCAGTCTAACCGGATACAGCTGAATACCAGTATGTTACATAGAGCGACTGCCTATCTGACCTCCACAACCCAGTTAGTACTGGGTAATCGATACCCCTTGGTAAGACTGGTTGTCAGACTTTCGGGCCATAGACTACCTGTAACGACTGTCAAAGATCAATAAATGACAGTCGTTCGTCGGCTCACTCATGGCCACATAACGCTAGTATCAAGGAGTCGTGTCCGATGGCGGCTCACATCTAATATTTAGCCTCGCTCCTCTCTATCGCTACACTCATGGCCACATAACGCTAGTATCAAGGAGTCGTGTCCGATGACGGCTCACATCTATTATTTACTTCCACTCTTCAACTGAATGCCGGTGCTGCTGTAATCCCTTCATCCCTCGCGGTGTTAGCTGTACCTAGCTAATCGGATATTTATTGATAGAACATGTGACAACCTGACCAGATCAAATCTATACTAATCTTATAAATTGTTTGGTTGAAAGCGCTAATCTCAGAAACTACTGGTTAGAACTAAAAAAATATTTTTGTCTTGAATAGCCTATTTATCGAGGAAGACTATAGGCTATATCACATTACGCTACGACCAATAGGATTATCTAAGTGGTCGCCACTGTTGATTCTGGCGCACAGGAGTTGCAGTGGGTTGGGAATGGTTTGGCGGCCCTGTACCAAAAAAAAACCGAATGCACCTGCGTGTGGTACATTGCGAGCTCATGCTAGGACCTTATCATATTTATTTCTCACTCATCAAAAACTAAACTAATAATCTCCTCAATTCGCCACAACGCCCCATCAGCGTCACACACAAGGGTGTACAAATACGCGAAGTGTCAACACACTGTCAACGTCGCCCGACCCCGGAGCTCGGAGGGGGTCTCATTACGTTGAGTGGTCACTATTTGAGTAGCAGCAGTGAACGAGTTGTTTGGTTACAGGTGGGTTTAGTGATTAGCGGTCATTTACGGCCAACTTAGTAGGTAATAAGACTATCAAACTAAAACTCCCAAAACGCTCCACACACACACACACACATAAAACTCAAAAAGAAACAAAGCATTTATTTCCATTTGACCATTACGGGGCTCCCGGCACCATTGAACATCAAAAAAAAACAAAATTAAAAAAAACCCGTCTGCGTAAAAAGTAACTAATAACTAAAAACTGAAAAGAAAAAACAAGAACAAAAACTAAATTCTAATATGGAATATCTGCACGGAACGGGACTGCAACGGGAGTCGGGACCCTGGATGTTATGATTTTAGTCTGGATTATTTAATAGGTCCCGACTGTATTTTATTACATACTATGTTGTCTAGGAAGGATTTTAATTGTTGAGGTATTGTTACAGAAACTAATGAAAAGCCGATACTGTATAGTCTCGTTAATTCATTTACTTTTTAGGGTTCCGTACCTCAAAAGGTAAATAAAAAAAAAAGGAACCCTTATAAGATCACTTTATTGTCAGTCTGTCCGTTTATCACCACCGATTTTCTCAGGAACGGGTGGACCTAGCAAGTTGAAATTTATACTAGATACTGAAGTCTTGTTATGTAATTATATGTATAAAAATCAAGGTCCTGAGAAATAATAATAATAATAATAATAGAAATTTCCAACGTTTTTTTAATGTCCGGAATTTTCCCTTTACTTGTGCTGTAAGACGAGCAACAACATTATTCGTGAACGAATAGAAATTGAATTCTATGTTTTGTTATTTACTCAAAGAATTCTAGACGATGGTTAAATAGTGACTACATTTTGATACAAGTGGAGAAAGTTTTTTATTGCATCCGAGGCAGAATTTTTGAGCCGAGAACTGCAACAACAAATGTCCACGTGTATGAGACGACTTTTTCTTCAATACACTTTTGAAGAAATAAAATAAAATAACGAAAAAAATATTTTGTCATGAATTATTATGAAACTATGATTTTAATTTTCTTTTTTCCCGAGCTTTAAAAAGCCGCTAAACAGCCTAATATGAAAAATAGAAAATTCAAATAGTTTTGAGTTAGAAAACAAATAAATATTAATTTGTTCGTAAATCATGCTTTTTGATGATATTCTATTTATAAACATTATTTAAATATTCAAAAAATATTAACGCCGTAAAGACGCTTAACTCTTTGCCGAGATTAAAAAAAAACATTGAACCAATTTGGACTAAGTATAGGTAAAGTTATCTGTGGTAATTTTCACTCCCGCACACGTGTTGAAAAATGAGAAAAACCGCACTCGTGTGAAATACATTGCATGTTGAACCTAACCTTGTAGTGCGAAAAGAACCAGTTTTCGAGGAAGTGTATTGAAAAAAATGAGTTGGTGTTTCTTTATGAATCATAGCTACCCTATTTTTTATTTTTTCACTGGCCTATGTAACCCGGGGTAGCACAAGAATTCTAACGATACCACATACATCTAAATCGGTTGAGGCGTTTAGAAGTTTTAGTGGAACAAAGAAACTCACAAACATACAATCATACATGAACCCTGAAAATATAACTCCTTTTTTTGGGCAGTCGTGTAAAAAAACAAAGCTACAGTCCCAGTCACAAGACATAATAACTTGAGAAAGTACTGTAGTTCCCCATTCCCTAGCGTAGATCTCTATGGAGAAGAACGGGCAAGAAACTACATGGACACTCTTTTAAATCAAAATATTGTTACAAAATCTTGGTTACATCACCTTGGTTCTACTAACATTATATGGATTCTTATCTGAAATAAAATACCTATTTGAATTCGAATAATCCTCCAGGCTGAAATTCAGTGTCAGCGACTACGCGTATAGGCGCGTATAGGCGCGGGACATGAGTTATTTAAGTGCACAAGTGTGTGCGCTAAAACAGGTGCACTGTTTCTTCCTTTACTCTTATAGTCCTTAGGGATGGCAAGAGATCAGTCGCAAGACCAACGGCTTACTCGTAACATGCTATCCGAGGCACGGGGTATAGTGCCGGCCACTTTCAAACTCCAGCCTGCCACTGAAAAAATCCTTCATAAAATTAATTATAGTCTTATGGCAAAATAGTTTGAAATTTAGCACCTTTGATTCAATAAAAAAATGCCATGTAAAATCCACTGGGCACACAATTAAACTCCCCTCTAAAACCGAATTACCCAACCCCGAAACTGCCACTCCACAAACAAATGGCATTACACTAAGTGTCCCTTCGGTCAGCTACATTAGGGGTACTCCTAATTCAGTGATAGGGTTAAGTTTAGGGACGCTCCACAGGTGGCAAGTGGCAGATGGATAGATTGACAGATTTCTGAAGTGTCTAGGGGTGATGAGACAAACTCTCCCATCGCTTGTTTTTTTTGGTGAGAGTCGGTGAGAGCATGCACGCTTAAAAAACTTCGTTCATTTGTTTTAGCAAGACGCATACAGTAGCTTGTGGACAAGACGTTTACAAGAAGCCGTATTGGCCGATCGATCAAGGTTAAACAATGCTTTCTGAGGTCATATCATGGATAACCACATAAGACCACCAATTTTCTTATCGGTGGATACGGGTACTCAGAAGCTGGAGTCTGACAACCAGTCTTACCTGAGGGTATGGGGTTACGTTGCAACTGAGTTGTGTTTGTGGAGGTCAGATAGGCAGTCGCTCCATGTAACATACTGGTACTCAGCTGTATCCAGTTAGACTGGAAGCTAACCCTAACTCAGCTGAACTGGCTACCGGATACGATGACAAAGATATCCGAATGGCAGCAGGAACTAACAATGCTTTCCGAGGAAGTGTCTCAGTATTGAATTGGATGACCAATGACCAATCCAACCATGCGATTATGACTGAGCCACGAGCCCCGTTTTACGAGAACTGATACTGTTAGCCTGCGTCATTCCACAGCTGGGCAAAGGGTTCCACCCATAACTTCCAGTGTCATCGTTCCAGGGCGGACCACTAATCGTTGTTTTGTCCAGCTCGTTCCATCATCTTCTACGAGCGTCTGCAGCGACGCCTTCTGGCTGTGTCAGGGCTCCACAAAGTAGCTGTTTGGGCCCACAGCTCATGGGGCAGGCGGCAGCATAGTCCCACTTCAGCTTATCGGTTTTTGCCGAGTATGTGCGTGTCTTTTCCCAACTATGTTGGGGTCGACTTCCAGTTAAACTGGATGCAGCTGAATACCAGTATATTACACGCAGCGCCTGCCTATCGGCAAGCGCTGCTTAACCTTGGACTCTGACCTGAACGGCTGTTACTATTTGGCTTTATATTAGTAATCTTCAAAAAAAATGACCCCAAAATTCGATAAGCGATCATATTCTTTCAAATCACAAGTCAGTATCTCCCCTAATATTTAGTAAAACATCAACAATATTGCTCTATAATTGTCGCAGCGGGGTGTCGCAGGGGGTGTGCGTGTGGGGTGTAGGTGGGTGCTGTTGCTGGGACGTCACACGGGGGTGAAGTCGGTGATCAAACGTCGCTTGAATGTCAAGAGCAGGTGTAGGGTTACCGTGTTTAAAGAAGATGTGGGATATTTTCAGTATGAACAGTCCCTCCCGCACAAGCACACTATAATCTAAATATGTATTTAAACGTTCCCACTAGGCCCACCCAAGCTGGTTGGTGAATGTCGCATTTTTGAGTTTGTTTCGGTGTTTCTTCTCAGGGGTAGTCAGTTAGGAAATGCCGGCGCCAACGTTCTCCAAACAAAATATTGACGTGTAAAAGTGATTTAATATCCTATTTGCAAAATAAATTATTTCATTTCATTGGAATACACCATGTTTTCACGAGCGCCACTATATATACTTACACTGGTAAGAGAAGCCATTGAGATAACCTATATATAAGAACTTTAACCTGGAATCCAGTGGTACCACTGTGTAGAAACCGAAAAAATCGTAGACAAGTTTATATCGTTCAAAATGATAGAGTAGAATGTTATCGTTTCTAAATTGTTGATCGCTATACTCTTTGGTAGAAACGCTCACCATTGACTAAAGTGTAGGTTTTTTCTATAGACATTAGAGAACGACCGATCGACTCAGTCGTGTCAACTTGGCTACCAATTTAGCGCTTTCTACAATCGCTTACGCCGAGGCGTTTACGATTGTAGAAAGAGAATCGATACGAAACGTTTGTAACTTGGCTAGGCGTGCTGACTGTATAATTTTAATATTATAAAAGAGAAATATACTTAGGTAGATGGATTCACAGTAACACCAGCAGGAAATGTCCCACCTTCCTTACAAAATGACAGTCACCCTACCACAGGTAACTTCTAAAGTAGAAACCAACTTATTTAAACACTTATCAAACTCATAGGCACACAATTTCAAACCTTACCAACATTACAATACGAGACATTTGAACATTTTATCAACTGCAAATAAGATTTTCAACTTTATACTTGTAGTTCAGGAACTAAATAAACTGCGATTATGGACGTTATGCTGTAGAAAATAAGAGTTATAAGTTGAATACAAATGTTTTGACGACGGTAAATCAGCGTGGTAATTTAAGATAGGGCTGTCAATAATTTTGAACTGATTATAAAGATGAAAGGAATGATTTTTGGAAGTCTTCGCGGTTGTATCCGTTTAGGGGGTAAGCAGACCTCCTGCTGTGTGTCTGAGAGGTTTATAATACGTGGAAGGTTTATAATACGTACGCCAAACATACGTATAAAGACGACCTCGTAGGTCCAGTGGTCGCGAACGATCATGAAGTCCTTGGTTCGATTCCCAAGTAGGCTTATTGGGTTTGGGAAACTGCAGCCCGGAGTCAGGGTTTGGGCCCGGTTGTTGGCAATAGGCTCGCCGTCTATAACTTGGGACTTAACCCTTCGTATTCAAACGTAGATCTACGCGAGACATAATGGCTTTTTATATATGGGTGCACTATACGTATGTACATGTCTGCCTAGCCGTTCCGGGATTACAGGCGTGGTGTATTGTTATGTTGCTGTTCTGGTTTTTATTGTTATCATTTTTAAATAGTTTTTATTTTGACACTAGCTTCTGAAATTCGATAATTGTCCCACGGGAACTTACTACCGGGATAATAAGCATCCTATGTGGAATCTAGGTTTATAAACTATCTGTGTGCAAAATTTCATCCAAATCCGTTCAGTAGTTTTTGCGTGAAAGAGTAACAAACATACACAGATACTCACACACATACAAACTTTCGCCTATAATATTAAAAATGTGATATTGTTTAGTTGTAAATCTTTGACAGTCGTTACAGGTAGTCAGTGGCCCGAAAGTCTGACAACCAGTCTTACCAAGGGGTATCGTATTACCCAGTACTAACTGGGTTGTGCAGGTCAGATAGGCAGTCGCTCCATGTAACATACTGGTATTCAGCTGCGTCCGGTTAGACTAGAAGCCGACCCCAATATAGTTGGGAAGAGGCAGACAGATGATCATAATTATAAATGATGAGGTCGACTGAGCGAATTCAGCAGAAGCCAGCCAGCATCTTGGGACCGAACGGGTTGTGACTTGTGATACAACATCATGCCTGCAATCCTCGACCCCTTCCTTTTTGCTGACTCTCTTTGAGGCGCGCGTGGAACACTCCTGCGCCGTCGACACGGCCTGTCGTCATAAGACGGACGGACGGCGAGCTAGCCCATAGCTCTCCGTCCACAGGCCTGGGACGTGAGGTTCTCTCCCTCTCACGTTCCGCCACCGAAGTTCCAACTTTTTCACAAGTTTTTACTGTTATTATTACTTCACTTAAAATACTTCATGACTATTCAATGCAGCATAATGTTTTTTTATTTTTTCCAGCACAATGTTTTGAGTGTGTCACACTGAGTCATTGAGAATTAAACCACGTGTAGTCATTGCACTGAGTCCTACAGTAAAACGTGATTTTTCACCCCCAATAAAAAATCGTCGTTTTATAGAGGAAAGATTTGTATTTTTGTGTGTGTGTATGTTTGTAATGAATAAACTCAAAACCCACTGAGCCGATTTTAAAATTTTTTTCATCATTAGAAAGCTACATTCACCCTGAGTAACATAGGCTATATTTTATTCCCTTACTCCCACGGAAACGGGTACTACGCGGGTGAAACCGAGTGACGTCCGCAAGTCTGATAAAAAAGAAAAGTAGGTAGATATTTTTATGTAGTAGGTACTTACCGATGCAATTAAGAATATTATCCAGGTGCACTTGTTATAACTTGATACAAAGAGTCACTGCACTTCACTGTGTTAAGTATTTCAGGTTTCATTCAATATTTAATAAGTTGTTTTTAATAGATCCTAAGATCACTGCAAATAAATTAAGACTCAAATAGTGTGACTTTGCGAATAGTCATTTTTTTTTTAAGAAAAAGGACGTACCTGTCTGACGAAAGAATTTATAGGGAAAACTACCACAACTGATCGTTATCATAAAGTGCGTGTCGGGCCACGCGCAGTGTAGGGTTCCGTAGTAGCCCGTTATATTTTAGATTTTGTTTTTTAATGCAAGTCTTCACCCGTCATAAACAAGCAACTACTCCATCTTAGTTCACTTTAAAGGATTTATTCTAAGGATTCTGTATTTGGTACAAAATTATCCAACACCCAAGTTCACAACGACTGTTACTGCTAAACTAATAAAGTTATCTTTTAACTGCTATTATAGTTTTCCTATAAAGTTCATGAAATTCACTATCATTATGAATTTTTCAAAGCGGCGGCGTCAACGTGCCGCCCAGCTACGAACGGGCGCATCATCAAGGCGCCGCGCCACTTTGAAAGCGAGCGAAGCGAGCTGGGTACTTAGGGCACTCTACGTTAGGTTTGGTTAGGTTACTTTAAACCCTACAGGGTTTAAAGTAACCTAACCAAACCAAGTCTACAGACTGAAATACCCCGCGTAGCGAGCGCATAACGGCGCCGTTTTTCAATCCGGCGCGTCATTATGTAAAACGGTGCGTCATTATGTTATACGAATTGTTTGCTACATACACAATTACACAACCCTACAAAATTACAGCTTTCTAGTACTAACTAATGGTCTCTTAGCAAAACCTCGGACAGACAGACATGACAAAACTATAAGGGTTCGATTATTAAAAACGATTAGGATTCCGTGCAAAAAAAATAAACCCATGAAATAACCATTATTCCATAAATATGAATCGGATTTTTGTTAACTAAATTGTTTTGTATTTATCTATCTAGTCTATAATATAAAAATGAATCGCTGAATGTGTTGCTAAGCGCAAATCTCGAGAGCAGCTGAACCTTATAATATTCCTGGAAGTACGAGGATGGTTCTTACGGAGAGAAAAATTTAAAAACTTGCCTAAAAAAAATAAAAATAATTAAATATATATATATATATAAATAAAGGATATGCCACATGGAGGGAAAGTACCTTGAATATTGTAGATGGAACATTTTACTGAAAGATTTTGTATTAAAAATGTTAAATTTCATGGTCTTCCTTTTATTTCTGACACTATGTTATTTAGCAAAAAATAATCCTTATGATGAAGCCTTTCGATCGGTATGATAAAGCTACAGGGTGATTATTTTTCTCGTGTAACGGGTTCGATTCCCGGTTCAACCATGTATTTATTTAAATATCTATTAATGCAGTATAAATTGTTTTTTAAATTAAAATAATGTCTTTTTTCAGTAAAATGTTCCATCTACAATATTCAAGGTACTTTTCCTCCATGTGGCATATCCGTGGGACGCCCTGTATATAAATAATTAAATATATAATAATTATAAAAATCTCGTGTCACACGTGTTTGTTATCGAACTCTTCCGAAACAGCTTGACCGATTTTGATTCTTTTTGTGTATATTTGGTAGGTCTGAGAATAGGTCGTAGGCTATTTTTTATACCCCTTGATGTATTTTTGATCCCAGAACGCGGGTAAGATCGCGGGGCGCAGCTAGTAATAAACAATAATTGCACGCAGACGATGCTTGCAGGCAACAGCTGGATAATTAGTGATAACTAACATAATTAATGGAGCCAGCGCGGCAACAATGGAGCGTGCCAATCTCGGTATAAATCTGGTACATCGAGTTCCTAATAACGTCGAAATTCGAAAACGTGCAAAGGTTTACGATACACGTTACGGAACTTATATGGAGTTTAGCAGGACACCTAGCAACGTGCGTGTGATGACAGGTGGACTGAGGCAGTCACCGAATGGCGTCAAAGAATTGTAATCCAATGACGCATGGCATTTGTAAGTCGAGTTACACGATAACTGACAAATGCTTGCACTGACTGGACAGGTCCACTCAAATATGTGTGGTTCTTTCTTCAAAAGACCATCTCAGACACTAATCTGCATGGTTCTCATGTGAGTTGACCAAGATTATGTCTGGACTTCAATAGAGATTAAGATCTGAGTTTGTTTCGGCTGTTTCTCAGAGTAGTCAGGTACGAAACACCGGCCCCATCTAGTTTAAAAAAAAAAATGACGTGTTTAAAAAAGTGTGTGTTTGTAAAAACCTATTTGCAAAATAAACATCATCTATCATCCAATAAACATGTAAACATGGGGAGGATGGACCAATCGCAAAATCACACGTTTTTTGATTTAATAAGATAGCTTTGTAATGGTAAAGTGCCTATGTACCATATTCCTCCTCTCCAACACACACGCACACTCACACGCACACACTCATATACACTCCACGCACAAAAACCCGTCCATACAAACACATAATCTCACATAAAATTACAAAGTGAAATATTGTTAATTTTGATGAATGTTAAGTTTTTAAATTGTTAGTTTTTATTTATTTCTAGTTTAAATTTTTAGTTTAATTTTTGCTTTTTGCTCATGTCTCGACTATTTGGAGGTGGGACGAGTTTTTGTAAACTGAGGTTTTTCTTTCCAATAAATTATTATTATTATTAAATATTAAAACAATTACTACATAAGGTACAAATAACCGCGCTTAAAAAAAACACCATTATAATTATTCAGTTCCAAAAAGGGGCACTAACACACTTTTCGCACAAAACGCACGACTAATCGCAAAAACGCAAAATCGCACATCAATAAAATACCTTAGAGATACGATCTTCAAGGCAGACAGGATGATACTGCCGCAAGGGATGGGTACAGTAGGCGTGGCTTATCTACACCCCGCCTATGTAAGGGGTGTGTTTAAGCCACGCCTTACAACCCCTAATAAAATATTTATAGGAATTTAATGGAAGGGGTTGTTTCTCTTTGTTTCAGGGGTGTTAAGTAAGGGTAGTTATATTTTTTTTACTAAAAGGGGTGAATGTATGTTTTTCATTTTTCTTTTTTCAGTGGCTGTGGTATTCAGAGGGGAGGAATCTAAAATAGTGGATATACAGGGTGTAAACAACCTCATCACGAAGCCGTCAACCAAGCATTCTGTACACCAAACTAGTAACTCTACGCAAAAATTATTGCTGAGAAACGACTTTTTTTTGTGGTGAAAAGTCACGTTTTACGGTAGGACTTAATGTAACACTCAGAACATTGTGCTGATGGATGAATTGAATAGTACGGGGGTCGTGGAGGTGTTAAAAGTAAAGTTCATACATTAGAAACATGTATTTAAAAAAAATACTTGTGATAAAGTTGTAACTTTAACCCCCAATATCTCCGTAACTAGAAGGTCTTCAGGTATGGTCTAGAACAAGCAAATGATCGCAATGACGCGACGTACAAGTGCCTTTCGGCTTCGTTAAGACTACTTTTACACCCATTAGATGGCGCCACACTATACATCTCAAACTCATAGAATGTATACCTTCCTTATTAGGTACAAACAACACAAACAAATCTTCAAGAATATGATTTGTGCCTATTCTAAGGTTTCTCCACCGCAAGACTTAACATACGAGTATTTGTTTATGCAGCAAAATCTTCCGAGAACGGCTAGGTAATAATAACTCCTTAACAAGACTGGTATCTTTACATAACCAGTTAGCGTCATTAAGAACGTAGAATAGATAACTACAGAACATCGATTTCGTACAAAGAGCTATTACGCAAGCAGAAAGCGCTTACGCCCACGTTGTTGCTCAAATTCAAAGCATTTATTTCAATTAGATCATTACGGCACTTTTGAATGTCAAAAATACAAAAAAAAAAAACAAAGCTACAGTCCCAGACACAAGACATAATAACTTGAGAAAGTACTGTAGTTGCCCATTCCCTAGCGTAGATCTCTATGGAGAAGAACGGGCAAGAAACTCCATGGACACTCTTTTAAATCAAAATATTGTTACTTACAAAATCTTGGTTACATCATTCATGTTGAGATTATACATATTATATTATGTGAGAACGAAGTAGATAGACGTGCACATTAAGAGCGTTCAGAGTAAAAGATTACCTAAATCAACAAAGTTTAAAAGCTTGCAGCGATACAATCGCAAAACGGACGCGATACAGTCGCAATATACCTTCGCCAATTTCATACTCGATTTTGTATTACTTCAGTCGATATAGAAATGCCTGTCTGTGAATGCTACAACCAGTCCATTGTCCACTTTTCGTGCTCTCGCTGTCGATATCGCCAGAAACAGTCGCGCGTTTACATCGCTTCTAGGAAACGCGGTATGTAATGATGGAAAGCCATCCACGGAGTAACCTCGGCAAGCACTGCTTAACCTTGAAGGTGGACTCGTGTGGCTGTTATTATTTAGCCACGAGCACCTCGGAAGCGCGTCTGTGTCTATTTGTATGTTTGTTGTCGCTCGTTGTAATTATGTAGCGGAACTTCTGCACTTATTATATTTAGTGTTATTACTAGTTTGTGGTCAATAAATAAACAATCATATTGTCTTAGCGCCAACTAATCAATAGGAAAACTTGTATATGTGGAGATGGTAATAACATAACATAACATCACGCCTATAAACCCTGGAAGGTTAGGCAGATATGTTGCACCTTTGAAGGAATAGGGAATATGCAAGAAATACAAAACTCTTTTTATTTAAAATGCCTAGTATTGGCGCATTAAAACATTGTGGTAAACTTGTATAAGTTTCCAAAACATCACTTTTTTTTTTTTTTTTTTTCTTTAGCATGTGTGTGAAACGGAACGCACTCTCAAAACGCATCGTCCTCGATAACGCCGTTACGCCAGTAGTGACATCAAAGTCTATGTCTCAAAAAAACACTTTTTTTTTAAACGTACCTACTTAATGTTTTACTAAGATTTTATTATAATATTGTTATTGCAATTTCTTAATGAAGGCACATACAATTAGTAAAATTATTTTATTACGGCCAAAAAAATTGATGTAAACACGGCAGATTGTGGTAAATGACGTCACATCATGGCCGCGACAGTCATGGATGTTTGAACTGTAGTAGAAAATTGCAGAAGTTTTATATTATATTTAAGCGACAAACAGTAGTTGAACTTAATTTTTAATACTTTTCTTGGTTTTTGATTTAAGGGGACTACAGGAGCTAAACGCGAGTTTTATAATGCAAAAAAGCATATTCACTGCAATAAACATAACCAGAAAAATATATAATATTCTTCAGGATATATGCTAAGTAGTATGATAGTGTTTTGAAAACACAATACAACTAATTTTACTCGATAAAAAAAACACGAACAAAAAAAAAACATTTTAACGAGTAAAAACCATACTAAAATACATGCAATCATTCTGGTTTTTTGGCAAGTAATTCTACACTACAAGCAACATATTAGCATGTTAATGTTTTATTTTTTTGGTTTAATCAATAGATTTTTTGTAAAAAAACCACACATTTCTCACTATTCGGCCCGCAGTGACTGACGTAACAACCACTTTGTCGTGCAAGCTGATTAGAACTTTATTTTAACAGTAGGTATTACAAACGAAGTTTAAACCACCACAAATAGAGTTTCTAATTTAGCTCCTGTAGGCGAGGGTGTTTTGAGCCGAGAACTGCAATAACAAAAGTCCACGTGTATCAAACGACGTTTTTCAATACACTTTTGAAGAAAAAAAAAAAAAAAAACGATAAATATTTTTGTCATTAATTATTAGGAAACTATGATTTAAATTTTCTTTTTTTTAATTATCACTTGTGTGAAATACATTGCATGTTGAACCTAATCGTAGTGCGAAAAGATCCAGTTTTCGAGGAAGTTTATTGAAAAAAAAATGACATGCATATTCCCATTGAAAAGATTGTCCATGGAGTTTCTTGCCCATTTTTGTCCATAGAGATCTACGCTTTGGAAAGGGGAACTACAGTATTATGCCTTGTGACTGGGACTGTAGCACGCGATAAAAACCCCCAATCCCCATGTAATAAGGGCCGAGCCTCATTGCCATCCACTAAGCAAAAATTCAGGCTCCGGGTTGCTACACTTACTACTAAGAAATTATGCAAATGACTTAGCTACCGGGAAATGAAGGTTAAGCAACGCTTGCTGCGGTCGGTCCAGGGATGGAAAGAAAGAAAGAAAGAAAGAAAGAAAGAAAGAAAAAAGGAAAAAAGAAAGAAAGAAAGAAAGAAAGAAAGAACGAAAGAAAGAAAGAAAAAATCTTTATTCATCACAGGGACATGACGTGCATACAAAATTTGAAAACAGAAACAATAAACATAAACTTTCAGAGTATTTCAAAACGGAACATAATAACATAATTCAATTAATACCTAATCGATAAAAAAATGTGATTAGTTTCGCAATTAGTAAAAAATACCAGATCCGTCATCGAGGATTTTCCGTCATGGTTTTAATATACTAAGTGTAATAAGTACCAAATGAGGAGCTCGTAGTTAAATAATAACAGCCGCTCGGGTTGATCGGGTTAAGCCGTGCTTGCCTGGGTTGGTCCGCGGATGGGTGACCACACTGACCACCCTTAGATACCGAGTTTCCTCCGTGCCTTGGAAAGCACGTTAAGATGGTGGTCCCGGCTGTCATTTGTAGATTCTTGACAGTCGTTACAGATAGTCAGTGGCCCGAAAATCTGACAACCAGTTTTGCCAAGTGGTAGACCAGTACTAACTGGGTTGTGGAGGTCAGATAGGCAGTCGCTGCATGATACATACTGGTGTTTAGCTGCATCTTCCCCTGTTAGAGTTAGACTGACCGCTGACCCCGACAGAGTTGGGAAAAGACAGGTAGATGATGTTGGGTACATAAACTCACGCTTTGTTCCCATGAGGGTAGGCAGAAACTACAGACTGCCACCCGCTACGACCCTTACATACCTACTCGATTATTTTGCCTCGTCCACGTTCATACTTGTAAGTACATCGATATTAATAAGTCTATAACAACTTACAAACAAGTAAAAAAACTTTAGTAAACACGATTTAAAACGGCCACCGAGGGTTCCCTAAAGTCTTGTAGGTATACTACGTATTTACAGTTTTCAGATTTTTCCCTTTACATGTGCTGTAAAACATTGCTTCTCGCCAAATTTCATAGTTCTAGATTCTAGATCAACGGGAAGTATGAATACCCTATGAATTTAGATTCCCTTGAGAGTTTCGAAATATGTATCTACGTTTTTGTGTTAAACGGCCGTATCTTTTTTTTACGTTAATTTAGAAGTTTGATTTTTTCACAGCTTCAGGGTCTAGACTTGAGTACTTATAGGGTGTAAAAGACCTCATCACGAAGCCGTCAACCAAGCATTCTGTACATTAAACTAAGTAACTTTACAAAAATTATTGCTGGGAAACGACTTTTTTTTTTGAGGTGAAAAATCATGTTTTGTGATTGAACTCAATGTAACGCACTCAAAACATTGTGCTGATGAATGGTTTGAATAGTACGGGGGTCGTGGAGGTGTTTACAGTAAAAAACTTACAATACTTGTATTTAAAAAAAAAACTTGTCAAAAAGTTGTAACTTTGACCCCCAATATCTCCTTTTAGAAGGTTCCCAGGTATGGTGTAGAACAAGAAAAAGGTTTTAATTTCAACTCGATACCTTTACGCGTTCTCGAGATAAAGGGTCTTGAGAGACAGATGGACGGACAACAAAGTGATTCTTTAAGGGTTCCATTTTGTCGTTTTGAGGTACGGAACCATTGATAAGTTTATAAAAAACCCCATAAAACAGTACAATGACCAAATAATAAAAATGCCATCACGCAAATAATTCAGAACAACAAAACCATACCCGTCTCGCTCTAACTTAGGTGCGTACGACAGTTTCTGCTATCTTTGTCTAACGTAGAGTATTGTTCGCGTTACGAATTTAAAATCGACTCACGCGCATTGAAGCGATACTAATGTCAGGTTTTGTCACAGTTAAGTTAATATTAAGTGTCTTAATACTTAACTGTTTCACTTAACTACTTATATCATTTTGATTTTATTACAACTCCGATAGAGTAGGTAATATGTACTTACTAAGACAAGGGCGTGGGTCGTGCGTGGCTAAGTAATAACAACCTCGATAAAAAGTTAAGCTACGCTTGCCAAGGTCGGCCTGCAGATGGGTGACCATCAGGAGTTGAGTTCCCTCCGTGCCTCGGAAAGCACGTTAAGCCGTTGGTCCCGGCTGCCATTTGTAGATCTTTGACAGTCGTTACAGGTAGTCAGTGGGCCGACAGTCTGACAATCAGTCTTACGAAGGGGTATCGTATTACCCAGTACTGACTGGGTTGTGACGTCAGATAGACAGTCGCTCCATGTAACATACTCATATTCAGCTGCTTCCGGTTAGACTGGAAGCCGACCCAAACATAGTTGGGAAAAGGAGGCAGGCAGTGAAGTAAGGCCAGACTTGAGACTCCATAATTTTTCGTCGGTTATTAAAGAAAACAGCAGTTCTGTTTCCTACAAAACTGCAATACTTACACTTACAAAATGTATGGAACATCTTATTCTCTTTATTGCCAATTAAACATTTCTATGTGGGGCTGCTCAGAATGATGTACCTACAGAATACGTGGTAACGGTTTGAGTGCCGGCGCTGGTGTCCCATCTACTTTATCATGTATTGTTAGTATTGTTAGTAAAACCCGACGTCCCATTGTCTCTCCGAACACCCACGCGCAGCATTGTGCATCAATCATTGTGCTATTCTTTGAAAGCGCGACTCGACACGTGCGTGTGCGCATACTAAATATTTAGAAAGGAGATTAGGAGAGTACCGTATGTGTAGCTAGATTTAAACGAAGTGAGTCTGCGGAGTTTTTAAACAATAACACCGGAGCATCAAGCCTGTTATCCTCGAAGGGATATGCAGGGATGTACACCCGCTTTTCGCCAGTTATGTTTAAGTCCCGAACCCAGGACTGCTCAGACCAACGGCGATTAGGATTTGTGCTCGTTTTATAGCAAGAGCTCGCCCCCTATTGCATAAGACTTGACCAAACTGGAAAATTGAGGGTACCATGGGACACCTCTGCTAACTCTTCGGGGATTACAGGCGTGATGTCATGACGAGTGTCTCATTTATTAGTTAGCCATGAGAGTTGCGCGAAGTAAAGATCACTTTGTACTGCCGAAAGAACGTTAAGCCGTTGGTCCCGGCTGTCATATACATATAATGTAGATCTTTGACAGTCGTTACACCAGTAGTCCAAGCCCGAAAGTCTGACTACCAGTCTTACCAAGGGGTATCGTATAACCCAGTACTAACTGGGTTGTGATGTCAGATAGGTAGTCGCTCCATGTAACATACTGGTAGCTGCATCCGGTTAGGCTGGAAGCCGACCCTAACATAGTAGAAAGAAGCTAAGCGGATAAGAAGTTGTCTGTGGGTGTTAAAACTTGAATAACTTGTCTCTGAATATTGCTACTTATTGTTATTTCGTAAACTTGATACAACTGTTATTTTGCTCTAAATGTTAATAAAATTCTATTAAGCCACCGATAAAGTGAACGGAACGTAAAACTAAACCAGTCCGTGATTAGACCTGTCGTACTGTATGGATCGGAATTCTGGTCTGTGACGATGGATTGATGAAAAACGATAACATGTAGCGGAGTTGAGCATGTTGAGGTGGATGTGACAAGAATGGATAGAGTAAAATTGTTACTAACTCTATGGACTCCAGTCTGAAATAAAAACTTTATATTCTATTCCATTCTAAAGTATGGAATAAGTATACTGTAGCAAGTTACAGAAAAGTTGAAAGAGATTCGACTCGTCTTGGTATAGCCCTACGGGCATGTGATGAAGAGGGACGAATCGCATGTGACTAAAAGAGTATTGAATATAAACGTTGATGGATGGAAAGGGAGAGGAAAACCAAGGAAACGATGGATGAATTGTGGGCGGAATGATATTAAAGTGGAAGTAGTAAATGATGCCGTGACGTCTGACAGGGGAGAAAGGGAGAAGAACACGTGTTGCGCCGACCCCAAGTAGAATGGGACGAAGCTGAAGGTAAGCGTAGTGGCTGAGGGAACGACTGCATTATAGTTAGAAGTTCGAATCGATTCCCGAGTTGAAATACTTGCTTGATGGATGAACGATGGATGGATGGCAAGAAAGGAGGTGTCTGCTGAGATGACGAGTAATAGAGAAGTGTGGAAGAAGAAGACATGCTGCGCCGGTCACTAGTAAATTGGAATGACGATTAAGTACTTATTGCCAGAGGCTTCGTCTGCTTGGAGGACGAAAATTATCCCACAGGAATATACACTACTGGGATACAAATTATTCCTATGTCATAACTAACGTATGTTATGGTCTATAAGTGCGCCGTAATTTCATCGAACTCCGTTCAGACGTCGTGGCGTCAAAAGGAATACTTACAAACTTAGAACTATGCAAATGTTTTTTTTTTTTTTGTTATTAGGTACCCTATATTGTCCCACTGCTGGGCAAAGGCCTCTCCCATAGCCTTCCAATCATCTCTGCGTGCACATTGTACCTAATACTAAAAAAAAACAAAAAAAAACTAGTAAGTACGGAAAGGTTGACTTAAAAATAACCTTAACAATACTAATCTTGGAAAAAATTATGAACCAATTAGATTTTCCAATTTGTAAACACCGAGATGGTTTTTACGTAATTATAAATTCAAAATGGTGGACGAGACGGCTTTTATTTGTGATTTTGCAAGCGTTTATACAAGGCCGAGTAATCGTAGTAGTAAGAAAGACCTCAATACTATACTGAGAAACCTGTCTTACAAGTTACATAGCTAATTTACCCACCATTGTTATACTTACCTTTCAAACAAATCTACACCTTATTAACTGTTGGTTAACAAACATAACAACCGCAAATTGATTTGGTAAAAATAATTCGAGTTACGCTTGTGACAAGGTTATTGAAGTATTGAAATAAAGAAAAATGGACTTAAATCACTCGACGTAAAGGCTATTGTATATGTAGAAATAACGTGGTTGTGTTACATCCGTATCAATTTGCTTGAACAAGACCAGATTTTGGTGTGGCTAGGCTTATGAAATTTTACCTTTATTGTGGTAGTTGGTGATTTTGATTATTTTTGAAGAATGATTGGGGCAACTATCGATTTGTACAAAATATTGTCCTGTGTAATTTTTGGTGTAAGTATTAAAAAGTTGGAATAGAATAGAATTTTATTTTGCTTAAATGGGTCATACAATGGAATTTATTCATTTGAAAAAAAAACAGGACCTAGGAATACCATAAAAAAATAGAAATTTATTATTACACCTCACTAAGTTCCTAATCTAGTGCAACAATGGTGTCGATTCTGTTGTGCACAAACTAAACTTCATTTAGGCTATTGCTATCTTTTTCTCTCTAATAAAAGGAGAAAGAAACGGACGTAATTTAGACCTGTCAAATTTAGTTGGAACTAATATTTCCATACAAATGAAGGGTGCACTTAAAAACACGGTGAAACGCAACGCTAGTTTGACATCAGAATCTCTAACTTGGTTCATAGCTATAGCCGTCCTTTTCTCGCACTGCCTTTTAGTAAAAGATAGCAATAGCCTAAATTAAATTTAGTTTGTGCACAACAGAATCGACATCAATGGTGCCGATTCCCTTGTTCACAAACTAAACTAAATTTAAGTTGAATGCATCTTTTTCTTTCTATTTCATTATGAAAAGGACAGAAGATAAAATTAGTTTAATCCTGTCAAATTAGTCAGCACCTGACGTAATTTGATGTAATTTTAGTAGTCAACTTTTTAATCGCGTCTAAAAGTTGTATGGCGCTGATTAATTTGACAGAACGTAACTAAAATTTATCTTCTGCCCTTTTCTTAATGAAATAGAAAGAAAAAGATGCACTGAACTTAAATTTGGTTTAGTTTGTAAACAAGGGAATCGGCACCAATAGCTAGCTAAGTTAGTATAAGCAGCTAGCTAGTAGGTAAGCTTTTATTTTACAGATCAAATTGTCGGTTTCGCCAAGGCCGGCCTAGGTAGAGATAGCGAGATGACCCGGATGTGCATTACGAAGTTTGGTTCGAAAGCGCATGAGAAGAGAACCTTGGGATAAGGGCCTTTACCCAGTTGTGTGAAATTCACGGCTTATAAAAAAAAAAAAAACATCGGCCGTGCGTGAGAGACCATGAAGAAGATGGCAAAGCTACTTGAATGACCTCTATGGTAAGTTGATTGTAGTAAAGTGGTAAAAAATTGTTACCGATGGAAGACATATAGGCAAGCCTCGATCCAGTGGTAGGTGGTAGTCAGGCTTGCTCTAGTATTAATTGTTTACGAGAACATCATTGATTCGTAAGATTCCTATTTCTGTACTACAAACATTTATTGACTAACCAGGCGTACATTTTTTTTTTTCGGAATAAACTAATGGGTAGGTCTCATAGTTCATTATGTAATTGTTAAATAATATTGACATACCAACTCAAAATCGAAACTAAAAGCAGCAGTTTTTTGAAAAAACGGCTTATGATATTGATATTGATTGATTTGATATATAAGGCTGAGAAAAAACGCTTTTGAACTTTAAAATTACACAAGACGCCTCGCCTGTTACAAATAAAAGTGACCACTATTTATAATCTGTGCTCCGTGCAAATTTTAATTTGAGCATGACAACACCGAACACAACGAAATTATTGTTAGTCTGTGACGTAAATTGACGTCGCCATCGCTCTTTTCGCGTCGTTCCTTATTAAAATAATAAAAACAAACTTATTTACGTGTATTTTACTTACGAAACTATGTGATGTATTACAAAATGATTTAATAAGTGTTCTAGTGTATTGTTTTAGTGTTAGTTTTGGGGTTAGTGGCAGCTAAAAGTGTGTTAAACAATCATTTCATTGGAATTGCTACGTTTTGTCGAAGAGTAAAGGTTGGTAACAACTTACGACTGTGAAGTCGTGTGTTTTTTAATATTTAGGTTTAAGAACAGAACAATTTAATTCCAAACTCATTAGTTTAGACTTTTTGTTGTTTATTTCTTTTAATGAATAGTAATTACTTACTAGAATTATTAATAATTGTGACAATTAATTAAGCAAACATCACATCTGTTTGCCTTTTCCCAATTAAGTCGGGGTCGGCTTCCAGTCTATCCGGATGCAGCTGAATACCAGTACCTATGTTACATGGAGCGACTGCTTATATGACCTCCACAACCCAGTTATACCTGGGTAATACGATACTCCCTAATAAGACTGGTTGTCAGACTTTTTGGGCCACTGACTACCTGTAACGACTATCAAAGATCTACAAATGACAGCCGGGACCAACTGCTTATCGTGCTTTCCGAGGCACGGAGGAAACTCGAAATGTAAGGGGTGGTCACCCATCCGCAGACCAACCTAGCCAAGCACGGCTTAACCTAAAGATCGTGTTATTATTTAGCCTCGAGCTTCTTCTATCCTTTGTAAACACTGACGCATGTAAAAAAAGATTTGACCGCTGAATTCGGGATAAAAATACATTTTATCCCGAATGATATACTTAGAGTAGCAATAAATTCAACCAAACAGGATGACGGAATGCGCGTTGCTCTCCTGACTCACTTCCTCTTCAAGTAAACAATTTAATTTCAGAATTCTTTGAACGCCATTTTTATCTCTTCGAGTACATAGTACATAAAATCGCGCTGTAAACCCAAGGTTAGACATAGGTGTACCTAATTCTAAGTCGCATGAAATAGAGGGCGATCCTATTGCCATCAACCGGGCGCTAATCCAGACTCCGTGGCTGCTATTGAGAAATTCGTAATGAAAAAACCCAATAAGACTTTTCTCAACCCGGGAATCGAACCCAGGACATCATGCTAAACAAACAGTAACGCTTGCGACCACAAGACTAACGATGCGAGTCCCAAGAACCCAAAAACCGGACAAGTGCGTGTCGGGCCACGCGCACAGCGCAGTGTAGGGTTCCGTAGTAGCCCGTTATCACAATATAGGACGAACCCGTTGGTACAGCGCCATCTAGCGGCAGCTTTGTGAAACTTATGATAATGGTTTTTTATTTTTTTTTATTTTAGATTTTGTTTTTCAATGGAAGTCTTTCTCTTGGCAAAACCTCGGACAGACAGACAGACGGACATGACGAAACTATAAGGGTTCCTTGTCAGGAATACGAAACCCTAAAAAGCATGATGAGTCGGTTATTTATCGAGATGAAAATAAGATGTCTGGATGATTCGGGGCCGTAACAAATATACCTACCCTCCAAGTTCATTTAATCCCATTGATTGACCATTTTATGAAAAAGCCATTCAATGGGATTAAATGAACTTTGAGGGCTGTTTGCATCAATTGATGGCATTGATAATTATAGGATTATTGATGACAACCGAGAATGTCATAATATTGGTATTACGTATCGCACTGAGTGGATATCACTTTACGGTGACTAACAGCCCGGATATAGTGTAACGTCTTTCACGAAAGCCACTTTAAACTCAGTTGTCATCAATTTGATGTCCCTATGCTTACATAATCGCAATATTAGAAGTACAAAAGCGTCTGTCAAAATGAGTTACGGTGACTATCAGCCACGATGGGCACCGATGACGTCATATTTGATCGCGACTGGTCATACATAATACGAAACTAACCTTTTACCAGTTATTTAATGGACACTGAGCCCAGTTACTATCATTTCGAGGTGTCAACAGAGATACGTTATAGCCCTGCTGAACGCCACTTGCTACGGTCCTAACATACTCCTTTGCGTGTATGACCAGAATACCAGATGTATGGATGTATGTTCGAATTCGAAATATTGAATGCTAGACGAAGCGTAACTTTATCGCATTTTAGATTCGAAACATGTAAACATAATTATACCTATAAGATTTTAGAAAATCAACTGTAAGACCGACGTCATAAAGTTCAGTTTGCAACAACTCGCAATGTGGTTAAAACAAAAAGTAGTGCAATGCATTCTGAAGTCAACGTAATTTATATAGGCACTAAGTTGATATTCGTTTAAGTGCTAATAATACCACATAATTAAATAGAATGTAATTATACACATGTAATATGTTTCACGCGTTGCGAGTCGACAATCAAGTTGACTTCACACACATAAACGTATTTTTCGGCTCTCAAAATTATAAGTATTATCTTATAATGGTAGAAGAAGAAGTAAACATAAGGATGATTTCCACCGGGCTTGTGGACGGAGAGCTATGGGCTAGCTCGCCGTCCGTCCGTCTCATGACGACAGGCCGTGTCGACGGCGCAGGAGTGTTCCACGTGCGGCGGTGTTGCAAGGGCCGATGCCTGCCGGGGTTGCGGGACTGTTCGAAAGAGATACCGTAGCACAAAGGGCGATGAAGGAACATGGATAGGTTTTAGTCAGTAAAAGTGACACTCCCTCCTGCTCCGCCCAGAGCGGGAGGAGTCATTTGATGATTTACCAACCGAAAAAACCTTTCGCATCGCATCAGATCGGATCGGAACGGATTTTTCCATCTTTAAAAGATGTTAAATCGTGGACACAGTACCTAAAGTCTAAACTTATTACTAAGCCGCGCACAGGAGCTTGACTGCGGAAGTCTTCCGCGACACGCGACGGTAGCCGAAACCCTGAAACTATGCTGCGACGCGCGATCGTCTCCGTTCGGCTGTCGTACCCGACGCGGTAGGAATGAAAAATTTTTTTAGTCCAATCAATAGATTTTTTGTAAATCGCAAAAAACCACTTATTTCGCACCTATTCGGCTGCAGTGACTGACGTAACAACCACTTTATAGTGCAAGCTGATTAGAACTTTATTCTAACAGCAATTCAAACGAAGTTTGAACCACCACAAATAGAGTTGCTAAGTTTAGGGTTAGAAGGGCCTTAAGGTGAATGCTCCAACCAGCCCGCGAAATTCAAATTTTCTTACGTTTTTTAAGTAAGTTCATAAAGGTGCAGAAATGACTTTTTCTGTTTTTTTTTGGTTCCTACACATATACACTTAGAGAGTTGCATTGATGATTTTGATGATTATAATTCTGTAATATTATTTGCGGTTATAAGACGTATTTATGTAAATACGTCTTATAACCACAAATAATATTTTAATCAACATACAACCTAGCACTGGCCTGCAAATTGCAAAAACGTTAGAAAATTTGGATTTCGCGGGCTACCCTGGTGCATGGGCTGGTTGGAGCATTCACCTTTCCACCAGAGATGAGCAAGGATGGGTAGCGAGGGATGTTTGTGGAACTAAGCAATAATTTCGCTTCTTTTTTACAGCTTGAGGTATTCTAGCTATGTGATTGGTTAGTTGGTAGTTACATCCCTCGCTACACATGCTCTCTCATCTGGTGAAAACGCAGCCGGGGGCGTGATATTGTAGTATTTATGGCAATAAATAAACTCACATCTTATTCCCATGGGGGTAGGCAGGAACTACAGACCGCCACCGCTACGTTCCTTACATACTCCTATTGCCTCGTCCACGATATGTACATCTGGTCATACAAACACGCCGGTTGTGAGTACTACGCACCTGACATTACAGGAAACAATTACGTCTATAAACATGGAGACTTGTTGTAATGTAAACACATCTGTTATAAATCTGTGGAAATATACATAAGCAACGTACAGGTGTGTTTTCTTAAAAACTTTACTAAGCATGACGACAGTATCAAAAAATTGCAAATCTATTTAGTCCGTCAGTTAGAGTATTGGAAATTAATGGACACGTACGGACACAAAGATAAAACGCATCAAAACTCGAGAGTGGGGGCTCGTGACGTCAGAACTAGCTAAAAATTATACCTAGGCGTGACGTATTGAGAATTTTAAAAGCGTCATATCTTCGTCAATTGTGGTTTACGTAACAAAAGAAAAAACACGTGTCAAATATTTTTTGATAATCTAAGTGACGAACTAATTAGATTTTTTTGTCGTCTCGCCTATTATGAATGCATGAGTAAACTTGCAAGCGTTGTAGACGTTTTAATTAAATTACTACATGCATGCAAACGTGTGGTGGAGCTCGTGGCTAGATAATAACAGCCGCTCGGATCAATCTTCAGGTTGGTCTCTGGATGGGTGACCACTCAATATATACCGAATTTCCTCTGTACCTCGGAAAGCACGTGTCCCGGCTGTCATTTGTAGATCTTTGACAGTCGTTACAGGTAGTCAGTGGCCCGAAAGTCTGACAACCAGTCTTACCAAGAAGTATCGTATTACCCGTCGCTCCATGTAACATACTGGTATTCAGGTTAGACTGGAAACCGAGTTCAAAGTAGTTGGGGAAAGGCAAGCAGTGATTATGATTTTTGTAAGAAAATCGAATCGAAATCGCTAGTAATAAGCCAGCATTGAGTTCCAAGTGACAAAAGCTGTTTATGAGTTTATTACTAATAGGGTAGATAACGAAAAAATCTAATTAGTCCGTCACATAGATTTCCAAAAAATATTGAATATTTTTTTTCTTTTTTCACGTAAACAAAAAATTAATGTCGAAAACTCAACACAATTTTTATTTATTTGATAAAACAAAAAATAGTTATCCAATATTTTTCGATATTCCAACTGACGGACTAAACAGAATCACATTTTTTTAAGTTAGGAATCATCCCTATTCTCGAGCTCCTCTGCATTAAGTTTTATCCTCAACTTATTTAAAAATTAAGCGTTATTAAAATCGAGACGTGCCTTGGTTTTTGAAAAGTTATTCAAGTATGGGCGATCATTTGTCAGTTCAAAGACATTGTCTTCTTCTTAAGGCCCCGCCCAACTAGCAAAATTTTAACTTACAAGTGTCCCAAGACCTATATTTTATTACTCTTTTAGCATACTTACAAACAACTGTAAGTGTCGATTTAGGCGCACTTTATAAGAGAATTCTCGCTTAGAGTCAACTTATAACGCTCTTATTGAAGATTACTTTACACTTACAATAATCTTGTTACTGCCGTTGTAATACCAAAATAACTTATAATGTTCTCTGGAAGCTCAATATAGAAGTATTTATCACAACGGAGGAAATAGTGTGCGCGAGAGCTGCTGGAAAAAATAAAATAAAAAAAATGTTTAATTGTGAACTCATGTATTATTTGTATTACTAGTATTTTTATTTCTTGTGATCATTTAGTTCATTTGCTTGATAATTGTGTCTATGAACTTAAATAACTTGCGGTGTACATTTCTTCGAATGTTTTGTGGAGTAAAGTGAAATATTTTCACAGGCCCACTTGGTTATGTATTTAGAAAATTAGTAAAAAATATTAATTAATTGTAAAAATAAAAACTGACGCCATTAGAGATTGATAAGACCAAATACTCTTCTCTAAGATAAGCTTAATACTAAAATGTCTTATTTCACACTACCTAAGTTAATTTTAAACCTTTTGGTCTTATTGAGCACTTACATAAGGTAACTACTTGCAGCCATTTAATAAATTTAGGGTTCCTTTGTAAACGATGGCATTCAAATTAAATTTTGTGGTAGGTATAATGTTAGGTGAGCCAAAACATGCATAAGTTTTTAAAACGCACTACTCTACAAGCGCGTATCTACTGGACCAAATCAGGTGAAATTTGGTAGGATGGTTTAATTCTATGATCCAAACACAGATGTGCAAAGTAAATAAATATTTTTTTAAAATAAGGGTCATCTTCGGGAGACAATTTGGAAATATATAAAAAATTGCAAGCGTTGCTCTGTCATAATATATTAAATGAAAGGGTTATGAGGATCTCAAATATAGTTTTGTTAATAATTTAAAATAAATAGTTTTGATTTTATTCATAAAGAAAGACGAAAATTAACAATTCCTGATCATTTCATCATCATCATCATTCTGATGACATTCCCTGATTTCGAAACTACTTCGAGCCCAAAATTTTGAAAAAATTACAAAATATAGTTAATTGCTTGTAGACTACAGGCAAACCTATAAGAATTCTATCAAAACATGCCACAATGGAATAAAAACATTGATTGGATACTAAAAAACAATATTTGTACACCAATTTTATTGGTAGGACATAGAGCTCAACTAAAATGTATGAATAAGACCTCTATTTCAATACCTGTGTTCACAAATAAAGATGATTTGATTTGATTTGATTTGATTTTGATTTGTATTGTACGGAACCCTCTCCACGCGAGTTCAACTCGCACTTGGCCGATTTTATTTATAGTGGTTATTGACCCCGGCCGTGACATTTTTAATAAAGTGTTCACAAGTCTTTTAAAAGTCAAAATATTCTGATAGAGCTCTACCAGTATTCGTCTTCTCTTTAATTTGACTCAGAGAAGACAATTCACACTTACAACTTGTTGGTTGTTATACTAGTTTTATGCAAAAGTTTATTAAGGTCATAAGTGTTATAAAACACTCAATGCAGACTCTACTAAGAAATACTGTACTTTTAAGACGCTTTTTTAAGTGCAAATAATATTCAAGAGCAACTGCTCTTTAAAAATGCACTTGTAAGACAACTGTGCTAATAAATGTCTTACAACGATTCTTTATACACATCTATAAGAACACGTACAAAGTGTTTTATTCTTTTAGTACAAAACGCCTTAAATCATGCTTTTATAAGATGTACTGTCATAGTCTAGACACATGTAAGTCTGCTGTAACACCTTAGTTCTTAAATCAGCATATCCGCAAGACAAAATTGCTAGTTGGGCGGTAACCCTAAAATTAGCAACTCTATTTGTGGTGGTTCAAACTTCGTTTGAAATACTGTTAGAATAAAGTTCTAATCAGCTTGCACTACAAAGCGGTTGTTACGTCAGTCACTGCGGCCGAATAGTGCGAAATAAGTGGTTTTTTGCGATATACAAAAAATCTATTGATTGGACTAAAAAAATTAAACACATAAGACCTGCTTTATAGTTAGGTACTTTTTTGAATACCAGCGGTTTATTGTTCGATTTGGAGGTAACTTCGGTTTTTTTTTCTATCGAGAAAAGTTTATGGAATCGTGTTTTCGTCACACATAGTATTTAGCATTAATCCTTAACTTTACCTTAAATTTATTTCAAAATTAATGCTGCTGTATTTTATGAGTAACGGAGGATCATGCTAAGCCATTTGAGGGATATAATTATAGCCCTTAATCATGTGGTTAGTGCCTAATCTGGTGTCAGTTTTTATGTCGCCCATGGGCCTCTGACTTGGCTTCACATGCCGTCGAGAAATATCTCTCAGGCATGCTGGTTTCCTCACGATGTTTTCCTTCACCGAAGCGAGTGATAATTATACAATACGCACATGAATTCGAAAAATCAGAGGTGCGTGTCTTGGGTTCGAACTCGAGACCTATTGGCACGACTTGGCAGTCCGACGATCACACACAATAATATCTACCAACCCGCTCTGGGCCCGCGTGGTAGATAATGACGAGTAATAGAGATGAAGATGAAGTATGGAAGAAGAAGACATGCTGTGCCGAGCACAAGTGAATTGGGAGAAGGGTAAGAGAGTAATATAATAATGATTTGATGAATGAAGTATATTCTGTTCCGTTCTCGGGCTCACGACCTGTAAGCGTGGGCTGACGGAGTGGCCCACGCTTACAGGTCGTGAGCCCGAGGTGGGGAGCGAGCGAGGCGAACGAGCCCCTTTTCATACTTCGTTCGGCTCTTTCGGTAGTTTGCGGTGTGAACCCAAGGAGCAATAGGAGCCCGTGACTAAATACCCCTTGCCCCGTGTACCACCCCCATGAAAAGATAATGTACCATTCCTGAGAAAAACTAACCGTAACGTCAAAACAGAGTGTTTTCGCCTGAAAAGCTTAGTCGACGGGCTCCTATTTCTGTCTGCAGGGCTTAAAGGAATCTTAACTAACCTAAAGTGGGGTGCCCCAAGTCCCGATTATGGGGGCAGAGATACTTTGATCGCATGCATTTGACAAAATGATGGGTTTTATATTTTGACACCGACGTATATAGATTACAAACTACAATCAACGTAACTGTTATAGAAAATCTATGATGAAAGACCAGTTCACTATCGAGTGGGCACCTTGAGTGTTCACAAACCCATAAACGATGAATTGCCATGTTCTCCTTAACCTACTTTGTAACTAAGTCGGTATTGATCTGCGAATAACTAATCTACATGCAGTTTTGGTCAAATGGCCTCAAAGATTATATAATATCCTTAGAAAGCATAGAAAGACATACACCTGTGTTGGATGCACTTGAATACCAGTATTTTATTTTACATGGAGCGAGTGCCTATCTGACCTCCACAGCCCAGTCAGTACTGGCTAATACGATACCCCTTGGTAAAGACCGGTTGTCAGACTATTGGGCCACTGGGACCCGTGGTTCTCGAGGCACGGAGGAAACTCTGTATGTAATGGGTGATCACCCATCCACAGATCAAACTATAAGACCGCAGAGGTCGCGCTTGCGCCCATTAGACCAACAAAGCTCGCCTCCGAACTTAATTAAGGTGGATGCTCCAGGGTAGCCCGCGAAATTCAAATTTTCTAACGTTTTTTGCAATGGGGTGAGCAACTGGTGGAAGTAATGGCGCTAGCAACGCATGAACCAAACATCTGGCGCTAGCAACGCATGAACCAAACATCGTCATTGGTTGAAAATCTGTCAATGTCATTTTATATTTCAAAATAGATTGACCTCATTGGTCAGATTGGGTCTAAGCTATGGACGCGCCATCTATAATCAGCTTTGACCAGCCTTCCCCATTTGCAGGCCAGTGCAGAGGTATGTTGATTAAAATATTATTCTCGGCTGTAAGACGTATGTAGCTCGATTGAATGACTACAAGTAGTCATTCAATCGAGTTACATGAATTTGGAGGGTTGTATTGATGATTTTGATGATTATAATTCTGTAGGTAACACACGATACAACATACATTTTACAGCCGCAAATCATATTTTAATCAACATACAACCTAGCACTGGCCTGCAAATTGCAAAAAACGTAAGAAAATTTTAAATTTCGCGGGCTACCCTGGAGCATCCACTTTAAACACACCTGTTGAAATGTGGGTGAACTACTAACCCTTCGCGGATTACAGGCGTCATGTAATCCTAACTTCCTAATCGTAATCCTAACTAATATTTATTATCTTATAGTAAAACAAAGTCGCTCCCGTTATCTGTACGCTTGGATCTTCTAAACTACGCAACGGATTTGAATGCAGTTTTTAGCAATAGATAGAGTGTTTCAAGAGGAAGGTTTATATGTATATATGCTACATTGAACCCGTGCAAAGCAGGGCGAGTTGCTAGTAATATTTTAAATGCGAAAGTAAGTTTGTTTGCTACCTTTTCACGCTTATACCACAGAACCGTAAGCGTACCTACTATGTCTGTTGATGTCCGTTTTCCTGAAATGTTGCATATATACCTACGTTGTCAGATGTACAGAAACGGACATAGGTTACCTTTCACCCCGAAAAAGTACTGTTCCCGAGGAAAACAACAATAACGTTCTTATGATAATAGATGGCGCCACGTGTCTTTCGGATCATGATTGAATTACATTATTACAAGCAAAGTACAACCCGAATTGAATTATTTTTAAAGAAACTTTAGTTTAATTGTCAAATTCTAAATTAATGCGAGCGAAGCTGCGGGTAAAAGCTAGTAATGTATAAACCCAAATTGTGAAATTCTTGTGGTCACAGTTAACTTTAAGAGATTGTAATTCCCCACCTCCGGAGGTCATAATTATAATATTAAATACGTAGCCATACATTATGACCTTTTTATTCAATATTGGTTTGGAATTTCCTACTGATGTCTCGCTGACCCACTGGTTATGACCTCGCTTCTCATGCGCGAGGTTGTTGGTTCAAATCCGGGCAACATTTTCCTGCCTGCCTTAATTTTCCCAACTATATTGGGGTTGGCTTCCAGTCTAACCGAATGCAACTGAATACCAGTACATGGAGCAAATACATATCCGACCTCCACAACCCAATTAGTACTAAACAATTAGTACTGGTTAATAAGATACACCTTGGTAAGAAAGGTTACTCAAAGTTTAATAACGTCGGGAAGTGATTTTTCCATGAGAAATTTCTCAGTAGCAGCCACGGAGTCTGGACTTGCGTCCGTCTGATGGCAATAGTCCCGCCCCCTATTACATGGGACTTAAACATAACTGGCGATATGTGGGTGTATTATTTCCCTTCGGGGATGATGTAATGCTATGTAAAAGTTCTTCTCGAAATTCGGGAGGCTCCCTGTTTTTGTTTGCTAGTGGCTGATCTATTTCGATTTTCTTTTTATTTTTCATGTCGCCACGGATATCGTGAGCAGTGGGTAACACGATAACGAGGGAAACGGATAACGGTATCAGTGGATACAACTCGCCGTTATCCGTGGCTAACGTGATCTGATACTGTGATCGGTGGAGACAAACCCGCCATATAGGCATGTGGTTATTTAATCTTTAAATCGATGAGTAATGCGTAACATTCCATGTGTTACGAGTTCTGAGAATGTATCTTACCTAACTACTTACGATCTATACATACTTAATAATATATACTTAAATGTATAAATAATCCTACTAAGTATACTTAAGTTGCGCTCAGATGGTTGCGTTTAAAAATAGGTGCGCTCTGAGGAATACCTCAATATTATAAATGCGAGGTGGACCGATGACCTGGTGAAGGTTGCGGGAATCCGCTGGATGCGAGTCGCATGGGACCGGTCAATGTGGCCACACTTGGGGGAGGCCTATGTCCAACAGTGGACGTCTTTCGGCTGAAATGATGATGATGATAAATGCAAAAGTTTGGAACTATGAATGTTTGTTCCTCTTTCACGCAAAAACAGCTGAACGGATTTGGGTGAAATTTGGTACACATACAGTTTATAACCTGGATTAAGACATTAGGATACTATTTATCCTAAAACTATCCTTTTATTGGAAGCATTGGATTGAAAGCAGGCCCTGACATAGTTGGGCGAAGGGGCTGGCAAATGATATTATATCGATGTGTAAATGTTGATGAATTTTAAGGTGGAAAAGTTTTTACAAGGTAGTACTTAATTGTAAAAAACCTTATGTTCCGCTATTTCAACTAGAAAGTAATCTATTGCAAGTTGACTAGTATTACTGGTTTTAATTGATATTTCCCAATGAGGAAAAATCATTGATTTTCCCACCAAGAGGCTCTACGTCACGCTTGCTACGTCATTCAATTATCAATGTTTTTACTATATTTACTATTACTAGCCGCGCAACTGCGTCACATAAGAGAGAGAGGGTTGGAGGGAGTGGGTCGTACGTAGGCAGTGATGTACAAGATACCTTAAATAAAGTATCTGGAATACAAAATGCAGAATACTTTTAAATCAAGTAAGTATTTCAGATACCAGATGCAAATAACTTAATGGAATGGTATCTGAAATACTAATATACTTAAATAAATACTCGTAAGTATCGTTTGAATACTTTTTATAGATAAAAATACTTTTGAAGGTTTATTTTTTTACATGTACATTGCGTTGATCGCGCAAACGTTATCATTATCATCTGCCTAGCCTGTCAACAACTGTATGTCGGGGTCGGCTTCCAGTCTAACCGGAAGCAGCTGAATACCAGTATTTTACATAGAGCGACTGCTTATCTGACCTCCACAACCCAGTTAGTACTGGGTAATACGATACCACTTGGTTAGACTGGTTGTCAGACTTTTTGGGCCTCGGACTACTTAACGACTGTCAAAGATCCATCAAATGACAGCCGGGACCAATGGCTTAACGTGCTTTTCGAGGCACGGAGGAAACTCGGTATGTAATGGGTGATCACCCATCCACAGACCAACCTAGGCAAGCACGGCTTTTAACCTGACGATCGACCCGAGTGGCTGTTATTATTTAGCCACGAGCTCCTCTACAATCTCTTATTTACAGTTTACAAATCTATTAAAACAAACTAAACTAACTAACATAAACTAAAAAAAAAGTGGCGTCAAAAAACTCCTCAACACTGTCAACTGGTAATGTCCCCAAGAGATTGGCGGCGTTTTACCACGCTGTATGGCAACGGTAAGCCTTTGGCCAAGTTAAAAACCAGCAGTAGGGTCACAGGAAGTGTCAACTAAACGTTTTGAAATTTCATTTAAAAGGCAGTGAGCGCTCGGACCCCACGGTCCCAGAGTTTCAACCTCAAACAGCTCGAAAATATAGTTACCAATAAGGTTACTGTATTTTCGCCGCTTGAGGTTCTCAGCTGCCACAGCGGCAGCCCCTGCACACCACGATGAACTAGGAAGATGGGAAGGCGCAAGAGTATCGACCCATGTTGCGTCCCACACTAAAGGCCTACCCATCCTCCATGGAAACAAAGACATGTCGGTGTTTGGTCTCTTGCCATCGTCGCGTGCCAAGCCATTGGGTTTCTAATAAAGCTGGAACGCCGACGCGACGGTGACAAGAGATCGACGGATGATGTGGAACATTAAAGGTGCCTACGACTCGTAGGCACCAATAATGCTCCGCCCCTATTGATCGCAGTGTGATGTTATATAGCCTATATCCAAGTTATCAAACACTGAAAAAAAACAATCAATCAATTCGAACCTACGAGTATTTATGAATTCTCCCGTATTGATTTTTGTCGAAACTGAGTCATACAAAAGAGCAATGGAGAGGGCTATGCTCGGAGTTTCCTTGAGAACCAAGATTACCGACGTAGCCCGAAGAATTGCCAAACTTGTGGCAGTGGGCAGGGCACATTGCTCAATTCTCAATTCTTTATTGCATGCCATAATGTTTATAAGGTGGAGGAAAATAAATAATGTTACAATTATGGACCCTGTCGGGCGCAGCATAGACTAAGTAGGAGAGAGGAGGAAGACTACTGGCTCATTTTAGTTATTATCTAATACGAATTTAATTTCAAGTAATAATTATTGCTTTATAAATTACATAGATTTATTTATTAGACATTGTAAATTTAAAATAAATATAAATAATATAATATCATAATATAATTTATTGTTTTTTTTTTTATTTTACTTTTTTTTTTTTAATCACATTTATTTAATAAAGTAACAATTTACAAATTTATTAAAATAAACTAAACTAACTAACTTAACTAAAAACTTAAAAAATGGCGTCAAAACACTCCTCAACACTGTCAACTGGTAATGTCCCCAAGAGACTGGCGGCGTTACCACGCTGTATGGCAATGCTAAAAGGTAATAAAATTCTAATAAAGCTGGAACGCCGACGGTGACAAGAGACCGACGGATGATGTCATTTAAATTCGCGTGCCGTGCAAAACGGCCCGCACTTCGGCTGCATGACAGGCCGTGGTGTCCAAGGCTGTTGACAACTTCACCACAGTGACAGTGATGAGGAGAGCAACATGGGGCGCCTAGGCGTAGAGCAACAGCGAGGCGGAAAGTGGTGTCGTCGAGCAACGTACCTGTGCTCGACGACGGTAGTGCGTGAAGCCAAAGACCCGACTCCCACTCACCCACAGCCAGCAGGCGCGCTCGCTCAGCAGTAGTAACAGACATGTTTAGTAGATTGATCTGAACTACTCTGCAGAGCGGCTCGTCCCACCGTCTCTGGCAAAATGGGTAGTCGGGTTCTTCAGAATTCGGGCAAGCGAGTTTCCAGGCGTTGATAGCCTCGGAGAAACACAATATATTAATAATTGCTTTATTAATTTCTTATTGTCTTTATTTATTACGTAATAAATTTTTATTATTCCTAATGTGTATCTGTTTTCCATATTATCACGAGTAGGTGTGCGTGGCTCTAACGAGTATTTGTAGAAACAATTCGATAGTGAAGTACTCATAGTTTATCATTTAAGTATTCGCTTATACTATAGGAGCATTTGCCTAGAAGGAAAAGCTTTAATTTATTGATAAAAGTGTTATATTTATTTAAATTCTTTATTTCTTCGGGTAACTTATTATTATACATTTTTATGGACATGACCAAGGTACTATTGGAGTGCATTTTTAGTCGCGATGTTGGTAAGTTTAGCCTATTGCTCGCAGAACGGATGGCCGATGGGGCCGAAAAGTTCTGGAGTAGCGACCGCGAGCCGGAAGTCAATGCGTTGAAAGATCTCTCACTAGGCGGACCGATGACCTGGTGAAGGTTGCGGGAATTGGTTGGATGCGAGTCGGACGGGACCGGTCAATGTGGCGACACTTGGGGGAGGCCTATGGCCAGCAGTGGACGTCTTTCAGCTAAAATGATGATGAGTCATATAATAATATTATGATATAATACAAGCTATGCCCGCAACCTTTGACCGCGTCAAATTATTACAAAAATTAGAATTCGATTTTGTTAGGTGGTTTGGTTTTAAATTTTTGCACGGAACCCTAATCTTGTAACATCAGCTAAACTGTCTGTAAAAGTCCGTCAAAATCGGTCCAGCCGTTTCAGAAATACAAGACAGTCGGACAAATACGAAAAAATAATGTTATTATGTATGTACCCACTCTATGCTTTTATACACATTTAGTAAAAAACTGTTATTTTGAAGAAAAAAAAAACAACGAAGATCCAAAAAAAATACGTGACGCATATTTTAAACAACTGTAGTTTTGTCGTTCTGACATGATTATGTTCAAGATAGATTGTTTTAACTCTTAATCGTCAGAGCAATTAAAAGGTATTATAGTCAATTATAAATCCGCAGTCACTTGCTACATTTTGTGGCGTAGTTTAGATGTAGATAGCATTTGAGGAGGTGAAGGCGGAAACCCACCGCTGCACACAGAAAGGGATCACACGTGTAACACACGTGTTCGCTTCGCTTTGCAAGAAAATGCATGTGACTTTGTCCACTGCAACCTGCAACCCACGGACACGCTATGCATGAATAGACGTCATTAGTACATGCGTGGCTTGCTCGAACAAGGCGCTCACATAGCTCAACGCTGTCAACGCCATGCACGCGGTACACGCTATACACGTAAAGTCTTTTTTTGAAGTAGGTTAAAAATACAACTATCCTATAGCATTTTAGTTAAATTGTTTGCAACAAGCACAGTCAGTATCATACATAGACATGATTTGCCGTCTATTTTTGAAGAGTTCCATTTCAAAAATAGACGGCAAATCTGTCGTGATTGCTGCAATCGCTTGGATGGATATTGTTAATACAAAAAAGTGAAAAATAACTTTAGCTTCAGAAGTCCGTGACCTTTGTTGGTAGTTTTTGGCACCGACTTCTGAAGCTAAAGTTATTTTTCACATTTTTGTGTTTTATGATTTCCTAAAATTGACGTATTACGTTACGTTTACACTGCGCTCCTGGACACATCGCAAAGGCGCGGTTTTTTTCCTTCTCGTACTAGAATGAGGCTGGAAATGTTGAGGTGGATGTGTAGTGTGACAAGAATGAATAAAATAACCAATGAGTACCTATATTAGAGGCCGTTTGAAAGATGCGCCTGTTACAGAAAAGTTGAAAGGGAATCGACTGTCTTGGACATGACTTGTGATGGGGAGGGATGAATCGCATGTGACTACAAGAGTGAGGAAGAGGAAGACCAAGTAGATGATTGATGGATTGTATGAGGAATACAGAGGCCCTACTCTCTAACGCTTCGTCCGTATATTCGGATCTATCAGTCTCTCTCACTCGCACTCATCTGCAGACGTGCGCGAGAGGGAAGGATAGATCCGAATATATGGACGAAGCGTTAGGGAGTAGGACCCCAGACTCGATGTTGTTACTAAGACGCTAACAAGTTTAGTAAAAGCATGACCAATCAACCGAAGAATAGGTCAGCATTAAGCCAGCAAGATCCGTAATTACACAATTTATTGGTGGATATCGGATAAACCCCGTGGTTGTAACTGCACAGATTTAATGTTAGTACATTCACCTAACTAGGAAATATTGAGAAATGCGTCTAGTCAAGGCACTTGTCCCAAGGCGACGAGGAAACTATTGACCATTTTTAACCAACTTCAAAAAGGAGGAGGTATTTTTTTTTGTCGCTCAAGAAGCGTACAAGATTCATGAAGTTGCTCACAGGATACTGTCTTATCTACTTGTGTTTCATGGTATGCAGTATAACTGGGTTGTGCAGGTCAGATAGGCAGTCGCTCCGTCTAACATACTGGTTTTCAGCTACATCTGGTTAGACTGGAAGCCGACCCCAATATAGTTGGGAAAAGGCTAAGTAGATGATGAGAGCTACAGTATTCTGCCTACTGTTTCGGACATTTTAGGCAAGGTAACTTTTATTTAAACTGCCTATTGGGTATTTTTGTTATAAAACCTCCGACCACAAAATAAAAACTGACTAAGATACCTAATTATCAGAAATTTTAAGCTCTTTGTTTCGGGAATACCCGTTTCGTATTTTTTATGATATCTTAGTGTTGACATAGCAAATGTCACGGTCTGATAACCTACCTACTGGTATTGTGCTCAGGGTCGCGGGTTCGACTATTTTTGTAACATTAGGCAGCATGGATGTGCCATGTTGTTTTAATTTTAACTAACTAAGAGATTGGAATTAACCCACAGGGACGTCCTGTAATGCCTTATGACACTCAGGGATAATCTAGCTTCCCATTCATCATCTGCCTAGCCTTTTCCCAAGTTTTATTGGGGTCGGCTTCCAGTCTAACCGGATGCAGCTGAATACCACTATTTTACATAGAGCGACTGCCTATCTGACCTCAACCACCCAGTTAGTACTGTGTAATACGATACCCCTTGGTAATACTGGTTGTCAGACTTTTTGGGCCACTGACTACCTGCAACGACTGTCAAAGATCACAAATGACAGCCGGGACCAACTGCTTTACGTGCTTTCCGAAGCACGGAGGAAACTTGGTATATAATCTAGCTTCCCATTAGTGAAAGAATTTTCTGATTCGGATTAGTAGTTCCGAAGATTACCCCCTACATACAAATTACAAACTTAACATCTTTGTAATATTATTTTGATTTTAGAAGTTTATACTAGCTTTTACCCGCGGCTTCGCTCGCGTTCATTTAGAATTTGACAATCAATTCGGGTTGTACTCTGCTTGTAATAAAATAATTAAATCATGATTCGAAAGACACGTGGCGCCATCTATTATCATAAGAACGTTATTGTTGTTTTCCACGGGAAGAGTCCTTTTTTTCGGGATGAAAGGTATGTGTCCCTATGTCTGTTTCTTTGCACCTGGCAACGTATTCGTATAATTATGCAAAATTGCAGGCCGATTTGTGTAGCGGTTTAGGCGTTATAGGGTAACAAACAAACAAACCCACTTTCGCATTTATGATATTAGTTAGGATTATCACATCTATACAGTTAACACATGTAGCAGTAGTAAATATTGGAAATTACTCGCACTATTTTAAAAAAATCGTTCCCTGATTCAAAGCTGACGGCTAGAAGATATGCTTCTTCAATGCAGACGAAGTCGCGAGCAAAGCTTGTGTGGAATAAAATATGTATTTTGATTTTGACTCCCGTTTATTGGTAATCAGCATTTCCCAGGCTTTTTCCAACTGGGGTCAGCTTCCAGTATAAGCGGTTACAGCTGAACACCAGTATTTTATATGGAGCTCCACAAACCTCGTACTAGGTGTCTGGGTAACACCATATTCCCCCCTTTTTAACTAATTACACTTATTATTGTTCAGTCACTGATAGCCGCTGCGTCGCTAGCCACTAACACTTCCTTTTAATAAGCAATTAAGGGCAACCATTAAAAAATCGTAATTTAATTTGCCTGTATACTCGAATGCATCATTCGAACAAACAATTCTAGTTACAGGGGGCTGATATTAAAAACAGATCGTAATAAAAACATGTCTGCTGGGAAAAACCGACTGATAACATATATACCGGACACCCAAGTTGATAACACGACATATTGCAGTTACGACCACCAATATAACATCACAACATCAGGCCTGTTATCTTCGAAGGATATTGTGGAAGTTACGCGAGTTATGTTTAAGTCCCATGTAACAGGGAGCTAGCCTATTGCTCTAAATGGGCGCAGATACAGACTCCACAGAGGGCTATTGACATTTTTTAGTGGGAAAAACCCCCTTCACCGCTCTGAGAGCAGTGGTAATAATGTAAATTACAACTAAAATGACTTGATTTGACAAAGGCGTTTGACACGGTTACTGTTTTCTTACACAGGAAAAACTCTAGAGGCTTTGAGTTATAAACTAGGCTATTTCAATCAGATCGTGTGGGCAGTTTTTAAAGTAACGGCCTTCTACTTACTCGCGGGGTACCTCAGGGCAGTATACTGGGACCTACGTTATTTATCATTTGTAAATAACTCGAAAAATAAAATCCACCCAAAAGGCCCGTAATTTCGTGCTGCGCCGATCAATTCGTGGTACAGTTAAGTTCATATTTGCTTGTAATCTTTGCACAACGCTCGGCAGTTGAATGCACTTATTATTGCGCTCATGTCTCGTACTTGACCCTACTGTATCTAGCGACGCGCGGTAGTATAGAATACAAAAGGCGTTGTTTTGATCGAAGCTGAACTGCAAATTAGTCATCTTCCATCATAGGTTGCGCGAAGAAAAAGTGACTGACTGAAAAGGTTATCGTGGTATTAACATGAGATGCGGAGGAATGAGCAAAATGTCGGAAGGAAAGTTTTGACTATGAATGTAGATGGGTATATAAGTAGAGAAAGACCAAAAAGACTATGAATGGACTGTGTGAAGAATGGTATGGCTAGAAAGGAGATGACTGCTGATATGACGAGTAATAGAGAAGTATGTAAGAAGAAGACATGCTGCGCCGGTCACTAGTAAATTGTAATAAGGGCAGGATAATGATCCTATGTAATAATAGGGGGTGAGACCAGTGGCGTAGCGTAGGTAACAGCCGCACGGGGTGGAAAAAAAAATTGCCGCCCTCTTATTTAGGTAGGTATTTCAATTTATAAAACTAAAGTATATAGTAATTCCAAAGAACGTTTCGGCAAAGACAGTCTTCATCACTGTGTATTGTACAGGTTACTAATAAAAAAGTCAACAAGTTTAACAATATAAAAATCACATTTATTACACGTATGCCATTTTACATTGATTTATAACAGTTAAAGAACAAATATACCTAATAAATTAAGTTGTCAGTGAATTGAATATAAAACTCGAAAAGTCTTTATAACAAATATATAATAGACAACATAGCCAGATTGGTTAGCCTTAGAGTACTCATTGTTGATCTTAAATAATTTTTGATCAAATTTAAGTTTAAAAAACTGCTCTCACAGCTGGAATTGCTTATGGCAATTGTGAGGAATATTCGGAGCATTAATATAATATTGGGTAAAATATCTTCAAGCTTGGATTTTACAATAAATTTTAATAATTCAAGTGAGTCCGCATTCATTGATTTATTTTCGTTGCCTGTGTCAACTTGAAGTCATGCTGGTCATTTACAGCAGATGTCTAGATTACATAAAGTGTCGTCTGAATCTTGTAATACGAGTATAGCCGGTGTTAGATAAGCAAAGTTATCCGTCAAATTCTGTAGCTGCTGAAAACGATCACAAATTTATACAATAATTCTATCCAACGAAGAAAACGGCTTCCGTCTCGACTCATTTTCATAAGACAAGTTAGCAACTGGTTCCGTCATCAAAAATGTTCCTGTTTGTAGCGCGCCGTCGAGGTTCCATCGAGATGCCAAGTTCGTCACACACATTTTTTGTGAAATATTAAGAGATTATTATGTATTATCTTATCTATTGTGAAATTTTACCGCCCCCCTAAAAGTGCTGCCCGGGGTGGGCCGCCCCCACGCCCTCACTACGCTACGCCACTGGGTGAAACTATTGCTATCTATGGGCGCAAATCCAAACTTCGTTTCTGCTACTGAGAAATTTCTGATTGAAAAACTCAATAACACTTTGCACGACATGGGTATCGAACCCATGACCTCACGCTCAGTAATCGTGTTGGCGACCATAGAGGTCACTAGAGGTCAGAGGACCCATCGAGGCACTGTCTATGGCATATTAATACTGCTTCTTGAACTCCACCGGAGCTGGAATGAAAAAAAAAAGTTTACACCCAAAAATTGAATTCAGAACATAGATTAGTAGATTATCTTATTGCGTCATATCATCACCTGTCTAGCCTTTTCCCAACTATGTTGGGTTCGGCTTCCAGTCTAACCGGATGCAGTTGAATACCATGTATTTTACATGGAGCGACTGCCTATCTGACCTCCACAACCCAGTTAGTACTGGGTAATACGATACCCCTTGGTAAGACTGGTTGTCAGACTTTTTTAGGCCACTGACTACCTGTAACGACTGTCAAAGATCTACAAATGACAGCCGGGACCAACTGCTTAACGTGCTTTCTGAGGCACGGATGAAACTCGGTATGTAAAGGGTTGTCACCCATCCACAGACCAACCTAGGCAAGCACGGCTTAACCTAAAGATCGACCCGAGCGGCTGTTATTAATTAGCCACCAGCTCCCTCTTATCTTATCGCGTCATAATGTTATTATTTTTATGCGCGTGCGCTCAATCGCGTACTGCCGCCATCATACGCAGTCTGACCGTTATAGCGAGCGGACGTCTCCGTAATGTCCGCATTTATTTATTTACTAACTAAATAAAATCCGTGTTTTGAATTTAGTGTTTAAGTGCGTCTTTTTGTTTTTTTGTGATTAGTATTTTTGGTGTTCTTCTTGCTTATAATTTAACAATGTAAGTGGGTTTACAATTAATTATTAAAATATTTTTTAGTATTTAATTAATAAGTTGGGAGTTGTTATCAAACCGTTCAGTAGATAACGTTATATTTATATTACTGTATCAACTTTTGACCTTTCGTGTTTGGTATTTAAAACAGTCCTTTGTAGGATAGATAAATATATATATATTTTTTTTCTTTTTTATGATTTCAGGATCACATTAATATGAATAAAATTTCGTTTTCATGGCCAAATGAAGTGCCTAGGGAATACTGTTTACCAACACACAACCAGTTTCACCGCGTGGTATCGTTACCCAGTAACTAGGTTTTACAAGTCAGATAGGCAGTCGCTCCATGTAAAATACTGGCATTCAGCTGCCTTCGGTTAGACTGGAAGCCGACCCCAACATAGTTGGGACAAGGCTAGGCAGATGATAATGATGATAATTTGAATCGGATTTTGTTAACAATGTCATGGGTTTTATTTTTTTGCACGGTTCCTAATCCTTTTTCTGAAATAAACGTAGTTAACGTATAAGTTACTCCTTATAACATCAGATAACTGCCAGTAGAAGTCCCTTCAAAATTGGTCCAGCCGTTTCAGCGATTAGCCAGAACAGACAGATTAAAATAAAACAAAAACAAATGTGTTATGGTTGCTCATCATAAATGAGGGCGTTTCAGTTCCCTCATCCAGGATTACCAGCTCTGTTTTGCCTACCAAGCTTATCGCCGTCCATACCATAACCCTTGGGCCCCAATACGATCTGTTCCGTGGATGCATGGTTCTGTAAAAGGTTTACCTTTTTTAATCCACACGCGGACTCGGCCTTACCTTACATTCTATCTGTAAAGAGAACAGCCCACCAGATATATCCAGCACGCATTCGGAAACGTTGACAATATTCGTGGAGACGATTACGGATGGTGGTCTGGTACAGATTGCCGCAGCCGGTTTTGTAAGGCCCGGGCGTTTAATCAATACGCTCTCGTATGCAGTTAATCTGATATACTGGTCTTCCTGGGAAAGTATGGCTCGAATTCTTTCTGATCCAGGATTAATTATATTTGTTGTCTTGCAACACTTCATATTCTGTCATGTTGTGACAATGTTATTTTTATGTCACATCAACTGTCAGTCGTTTCAAGAAATTTAACACCTCGATTGTCTCCATGAACAAAGTCATGTTTTTTATTCCAAAACCTCTCTCTCAATTCTACCAGCCTTAAACCCTGGAAATACAACACTCAACACCAGTCCTAGCGAAACTCCTGGTCTTCTGGAAGCGTCGTGACATATGACAAGTATTGCGACAGATCTCTGAGAGCCTCCCTCCTGAAGCATAGTAACAGTTCTTGCTGCGTTTTCCATGTTCATATGACGACGGAGACCAGACCCCTTATTCAGAACGCTTCGATTCGATTTTCGATTCGGAAAGTCGTATGTCTATCTTTTTTTGACATTATGAAATCGAGCGAGATGGACATACGACTTTCCGAATCGAAAATCGAATCGAAGCGTTGTGAATAGCTATGCAGGCATGGTAATCACGATTAACACCCAAATAATAAAATCTGTAACAGAAAGTGACGAGTGACGTTAACGCTTAGGGGCCGCCTCCACGAGCGAGAGAATTGAGGCGATATTATCGTCCTTGCCACGTTTTTCTATACACTCTCTTTTAGGCTGTCTCCACGAGCGAGAGAATCGCGGCGATGTTTTCGTATAGAAATACGTCAAATCGCCGCGATTCTCTCGCTCGTGGAGGCGGCCCCGTAAAATCGAACTGAGTACACAACATCACGCCTGTAATCCCCGAAGGGTTCGCAGAGATGTACCTAATAGTACGCCTCTGCCTTTGTCTCGCCAGTTACGTCCAAGTCCCATGTAATAGGGGGCAAGCCTATTGCCATCAACCGGTGGAAGCGAAAGTGGAAATTACGGTTTTTTTTCCCTACTTTTCTGATTAATTTCGTTGCCGGATCCAAGACAGTTAAATTCATTCTCTGGGATTTCGTCGAGCTTCATTGTCTCGGCGCTTTTCTGGTGGTTGCCACTGTTGATTCTGGCTTTCAGGAGTTACAGCGGTTTGGGAACAGTGTGGCGGGCTTGTCATCAACCGGGCACAAATCCAGATTCCGTATCTGCTACTGAGAAATTCCTGATTGAAATACCCAATAACACTTTGCCCGACCTGGGAATCCAACCCAAGACCTCTTGCTCAGCAGTTGTGCTAGCGAACACTTTTTTGTGATTGTTTTTCAAGCATTTGACTGTTTCTGTCTACCCACTTGAATTAAACGCTAAAGTTGATGCTCGAAACATTGATAACGACTCATAGACATGTCAAGAATAAGTTTAGTGCTTTACTTTACAAAAGCTTACCTAATTACGTATTCTTAGACAAAATTCTTCTGTATCTTGTTTTGAGTAGTTTAGTAATTTCTCGCCGACGAAGGTCTTTTACTCTTGGTTCTGAGTCGACCGCTGAAAATCTAACATCTACAAAATCAAAATCAAAATCAAAGCATTTATTTCAAGTAAGCCAGTTACAGGCACTTTTGAATTGTCGAAACAAAGATGAAAATTAAATGTAGCTACAGTACCAGTCACAAGACATAAAAACTGTGAAAGTACTGTAGTTGCCCATTCCCTAGCGTAGATCTCTATGGAGAAGAACGGGCAAGAAACTCCATGGACACTCTTTTAAATCAGAATATTGTTACAAAATCTTGGTTACATCATTCATGTTGAGATGGTATATTATGTGAGAACAATGTAGCAAGATGTGCACGTTAAAAGTGTCCACAGCAAAAACACACAAACAAAAAAAATACAATTCAAAATAATTCATTCAAATAAGCCATGGCAACTAAGAGATGACCAGTCACAACTGACAGCGCCCGTTCACGGACATGACGCATGGATCAGCACCATTCAACTCAACCATTTTGAAGGGAACTAAATGATCCGACACATGCGCCACCATCAGCGAGACATTTGAGTGAGCATGACATACTCTAAACCGCCAGGGCACATTCAAGTCAAGAAAAGACGTAGGTTTCCAGTGAATGATAGATACAATCTATTTACCAGCTTATGCCCGTGGCTTCGCCCGCGTGAAGTGCGAAAATTGTCCCACGGATTCAAACTACCGGGATATAAAGTTCCCATGTGTTAATCCAGATCATAAACTGTAAATTGAGTTAAATGGCGCGCTATTGGGGAGCCCTCTGCCCAGCAGTGCTCTGCTCGTGTAATGTGCAAACAACAGGACACGCAGGACACGATATTAAGGCCCTTCTAACTAACCCTAAAATTAGCAACTCTATTTGTGATGGTTCAAACTTCGTTTTGAAATAATGTTAGAATAAAGTTCTAATCAGCTTGCACTACAAAGTGGTTGTTACGTCAGTCACTGCGGCCGAATAGTGCGAAATTAGTGGTTTTTTGCGATTCACAAAAAATCTATTGATTGGCCTATAAAAATAAAACACATCAGACCTGTTTTATGGTTAGTTCAGTTAGTATGCAAAGTTTCATGATCTAATTTGAAGTATTTTTGAATACCAGCGGTTTATTGTTCGATTTGGAGGTAACTTTGGAGTTTTTTTCTATCGAGAAAAGTTTATGGATTCGTGTTTTCGTCACACATAGTACTTAGCATTAATCCTCAACTTTACCATTTATTTATTTCAAAATGAATGCTGCAGTATTTTAGGCGTAACGGAGGATCATGCTAAGCAATTTGAGGGGGCCGTTTGTGGAACAAAAAAAAAATACATTTAGTTCGAGCAACATTAACTCATATGTGGAGTACACACAAATACAGACAACACACAAAGAATAATAAAACAAAAATTAAATAAAGAGGCAACATCTAACCGGCCCTGCTGACGGCAACATGCCTATCACAGCAGTGCCTTATGTATGGGCAGTCCATCCGGTCCGCGATCATCGCAAGGACAGCATTGGGGCTGCCCCACACCCTACGCACCAAGGACGCGCTCCGCTTACGCATGGTCGCGTAAAAGCAGTCAGTGCGCGCCTCAGCGAACATACCTGAGGCGCTGCAGTAGCGAGGCAGCCCCAATACTGCCCTAAGCGCGTTGTTGAACTGGACGCGGAGGGCCCCGTATGATGCACGCGTGTACCTCGCCCACAGGCTGCACGTGTAAAGGGACGTGCAGTGTGCCCTAAAGAGCGTTATCTTCACCTCCCTCGAACAGCGCGCAAACCTACGTGCGAGCATTTTCGCCCGCACCGACAAGGCCCTCCGTTCCCGCTCCATGTCAGCATTGAACAGCACTACAATTATACACTAGGCGTAGTTCACTTAAACGACGTTTAGTTGTTTTCTAGTGTACTACTTTTTATCCCGGTATTATGTGCCACTGTGTACTAACACAGTGGCACATAATACCGGGATAAAAAGTATCCTTTACACAGGTCACTGCTTACTCCCTCGGTAAATAAAAGCTTGAAATTACTTTGATTGCTCCACATGTGCGTAGTGTTCAGTTTTATCACAAAAGCAACAGTATGCTATATTTAAATTATGTTTAAAACAACGTTATATCTTATTTATTGGTCATGGTTCGCGCGTTTTATTGCTGAGCGAACAGAATGTTGGCCAAACTTTGGCTTATGGGCGTTTCAGATTACGGCAAATGTTGGGTTAATATGTGTTTTTATAAGGTTTTAAACTGCAACCGTCGACAGGTGGCGACGCGACGGCTCTAGTTTATCTGCAAGCCCGCCACACTGTTCCCAAACCACTGTAACTCCTGAAAGCCAGAATCAACAGTGGCGACCACCAGAAAAGCGCCGAGACAATGAAGCTCGACGAAGTCCCAGAGAATGAATTTAACTGTCTTGGATCCCGCAACGAAATTAATCAGAAAAGTATAGTGGAGGAGTAGGAAAAAACCGTAATTTCCACTTCCCTCCATTTCAGCAGGAGACAGAACGAAACAAGGCCAATAGGCACAAAGGGACGTTTACAACTGGGATAGGCCCAGTTGCCTAGCACCACGGATAAATATTAACATTAATATATATATTTAATATATATTATTATTTTTTTTTTTTTTTTTTATTTATTTATTAATGTTAGTTTATCTGCAGTTGGCAACGTGCCGCTCGTCTGTAAGAACCCAAAAATAGAACGGTCACGAAACTTTGCATTCGCGTTCAATGTTGATAGAAAAACCTAATTATCTTCTTTCATTTTAAAAAAAGCTTGTGTTTTAAAAGAATTCAGATACTTTTTCAGTAAAAGTCTGACACTCCCTCCTGCTCCTCTGCTGTCTCTCTGGAGGAGTCATTTGATGATTTCCCATCCGAAAAATAAAAGGAGTAACTTAGGCTATAACTTTTACTTTGGTTCTGTGCAAAAAAAAAGCCCTGAAATTGGTAACAAAAACCGATTAAGACGCCCTCAACTGGGCACATAAATATTATCCCGAGACTCTGAGAAATCCTTGATGGAAAAATTCAATAACACTTTGCCCGACCTGGGAATTGAACCCAGGCTCATGCCCAGCGGTCTCTTTCGAACAGTCCCGCAGCCCCGGCAGGCATCGGTCCTTGCGGAGCCCTTCCTTTTTGCTGACATCTCTAGATACTGCAGCCTTGTGTAGAATTTACACTTGAATGTTTTCATGAATCTAATTTGAATATTTTTGTTATGACGAATCCTGTCTTTCAGTACGTATTAGTGTTTTCCTGACTCATGTACCACAGCACATCAAGTTACTACAATCTGTCAAATTTCTCTAATAGATTTTCAACTTAAAAAACTGCTGAAGTATTAGGTTCAAGGTCGATTGGGAAAATTTTACAGTTTCGGGTAGCTTTTTGAATTTTTTAATGTGCATTATTTCAATCAGAGACTGATAAATCGAGTTAAAAGGCTCACATGGTTCTTATTTGATTTAATTTAATTTGTTAGCCGGTTAGAACTATGATAGAACCCATATGGTTGATAAACCATTATACGGGTTAGCCCTTATAATAATTTATGGGTTAACTATTTCAATATTGCTGGGACAACTCCGTCACTTTTTGCGGTTTTTTTTAATGTATAAAAATGAACTGTGCGTGAACTGGTTATTATAGGCTGATGAACCCTATAATACGGCTAAACCTTTACTCGAGGGGTCTTCACTTAACCCTAAAAAATAAACCCGATACGGTCTGTCTATGTCTGTGCGGGTGGGTGACCATTTTGGATTAAAACAACACATTTCCGTAACTGTTTAAAATAACTATCACTGTGACAGTAATATATATATACAGTAATATATACTCTAACCTAATATCATGGCATAGCAGTATAAGTATATAGGCTCAGACGCTTCGCTTGGCTCGCAGGTTTGCGCGATGTACTAGACCTGTGAAGGTGACTTTATTTAAGGCATATTGTCAGTCGTTCTACACGTGCAGCCTGTGGACCAACTTTACGCAGCGGGCGTACAGCGCACTGCGCGTGCAGTACAACAATGCTTTCAGGTTACTGTTAGGGCTTCCGCGGTTTTGTAGTGCTTCGACTATGTTTGCTGAAGCGCGGACGGATAATTTTTTCGCGATCATGAGGAAGCGGAGCGCTTCACTATTATCTCGCCTACGAAGCAGCTCGAACAGTCTCCTGAGGGTTTTGTCCGAGCGGTGGGACCTGTCCCTGATACAGAGGTGGATGCAGTTTCATGTTAGCGCCTCTCCTCGTGACTTTATATAATTGTGTATGTTTAATGTTAAATTGATTGATTGTTATAATGTGTCCTAATAATAATAAACCTACTATTAATTTATATTTAATTTAATTCAATTGTATATGTAATTTTCTTTTTTATTGATTATTTTAATGTATTTTACTTTTAGGTGTTTTTAAATTTTTATATTCTGGAACTATGTCTGAAATAAATGAATTTATTTATTTATTATTTTACTCTATATGAGAAAAAATCTAAAAATATATAATTGAGATAGCTTAGGCAAAAAGCAGTCGGAAAACGTTAGTTTTAGTTCATAAAATAGTAAACTAAATTTTAAAATTCAATTCAAAGATTTCACCTTTTTTAATCTGTTTCATAACACCATTATAGTAGTCGCCATGTTATTACGTCATACGGCTATATAAACTTAGAAGTGTCAACTGTCAACTTCAAATATCACTGCATTTGTTTACACAGCCAACTGACGTCATGACCACCCAGCAATATGGCGCCCACTGCGTCCAGCGTTTTCATCAAATTAAGCGCGAAATTTGAGAATGCAAAATGCAGTGAATTTTTAGTGGTTCATTAGCACTAAAGAATCTAATTGAGACAATTAAAAATGGGTGTAATACCCTTTTGAAAACATTACAAATATGTGTAGGGCGTGGGCTTAGGCTTATAGGCATACACCAAAAGTACTTTTCGGCCGCAGTGACTGACGTAACAACCACTTTGTAGTGCAAGCTGATAAGAACTTTATTCTAACAGTATTTCAAACGAAGTTTGAACCACCACAAATACAGTTGCTTAATTAGCTCATGTAATCGCCTTAACACATAGGGTACTTTTTATCCCGGTAGTACGATCCCGTGGGCCGTGGGACAATCACCGAACTCCGTGTGGGCGAAGCCGCGTGCATATGCTAACATTGCCGACATCTTTAGGGCAACTTTGCAGAATTAACGTGACGAATTAAATACATAAAGCGATGGTGTTATCGCTGATTATGTGAAATGTTGGATCCTAGCAAATAAGAGGAACTTGATGACTCAGCTGTAGCAAATATTTGACTCGAGGAGATATTTGATACATTGACATCATCATTTCAGCCGCAAGACGTCCACTGCTGGCCATAGGCCTCCCCCAAGTGTCGCCACATTGACCGGTCCCGTGCGTCTCGCATCTAACGGATTCCCGCAACCTCCACCAGGTCACCGCTCCACCTAGTAGGAGGTATTCCAACGCATCGTCTTCCGGTTCGCGGTCGCCACTCCAGAACTTTTCGGCCCCATCGGCCATCCGTTCTGCGAGCAATGTGCCCTGCCCACTGCCACTTCAGTTTGGCAATTCTTCGGGCTACGTCGGTGACCTTGGTTCTCTTGCGGATGTTTTCATCCGATTCGATCACGTAAGGAAATTCCGAGCATAAGTAGCCCTCTCCATTGCCCTTTGGGTGACTTTAAGCCTTCTGATGAGGCCCATTGAGAGCGACCACGTTTCGGTCCCGTATGTAATCACTGGCAACACACACTGGTCATAGACTTTCGTCTTGAGACACTGCGGTGGACGAGAAGAAACCGCGCAGCCTCCGGAACGCTGCCCAGCCGAGTCGGATTCAACGATTGACCTATATTTGATACAATGTGTACGTACATTATGTGGATGAAATATGGCTCAATGGGTTTTCGAAAAAAGGAGTTCTTGGCTAAATAATGACAGACGCACTGGTCGATCTCTTCAAGGTTAAGCCGCGCTTGGCAAGGTCCTGTAAGGGTGACCATCCATTAACCACCGTCACACCGAGTTTCCTTCTTGTATTGGAAAGCACGTAAAGCCGTTGAACATACATTTAGTTCGAGAAGTCAAGTCTAAGTGGATGTATTTTTAGCTTATGTATGCTGTGTTGTTGATGCGCTTGTAAAAGTATACGCAGCCGTTTTAAATTGAATTGTTTATCTTGGCATGCAGGGAGAGATATAAATTGACTTTCGAGCACAAGCTCTGTGTATTAACAGGCAAGAAGCATATAAAAATAATTTATTTCGATGTTATTTTGAGTTCAACAATCACAACTCGTCCAGATACATGAAATAAAAAGTCAATATTTTTTTTTCATTTTTTTAAAACTTGACGTGATGAAGTTAAAAGTTAAACACGATAATACAAAAAACCGGCCAAGTGCGAGTCCGACTCGCGTATGAAGGGTTTCCGTACCATGGTAGTAGGGAAGCTCCCTTTAACTTTTAATTTATTATAAGTTTGTCTAGCTAAACTCACCTATTTCTCTCTCTCTTTCTAGTGATGCCGTCTCCAAGTTAACACGATGCGTCTCGTGATACTAGCGGTGACTGTCTCCCTCTCGCTCGCACTGGACTGCCCCGAACATTGCAACTGCGTGACTTCGGATGAGCGGGAGGTGTATTGTCCAGTGGGCGTAAATGCACATGTCACTTATAACGCAAGAAACAATGAGTATGTCAACATTATGTGCGAGGTATGTATTTTTGTTATCTAAGTCATTTATGGTGCTTTTCTTTCTCGTGTCTAACCTGGTGTCAGAGTGTTTATGCCGCCCATGGGCCTCTGACTTGGCTTTATATGCCGTCTAGAAATATCTCTCAAGCATGCTGGTTTCCTCACGATGTTTTCCTTTACCAGAGCAAGTGATAATTAAACAATACGCACATGAATCCCAAAAATCAGAGGTGCGTGTCTTGGGTTCGAACTCGAGACCTATGACTTGTCAGTCCGACGGTCACACCACTAGAGATCTCATCTATCTGCACCAGTGCTGCCAAGTGCTTCGTCGATGTTGCCGCGTGCGATAGCACTCAAACTCTGCTTCTCGCTGTAGCCAATGACGGTTCTCCGTGACGAGAAAGGATAGGACCATGGAAATGTGCAATTCCGTGTTGATTGATGTAGTGCTACCCTTATACAGCACTAGCTCTTGCTCGCATAATTTGATTTAGCTTGTTTTATTGTAGGTTATTGTAGGTTGTGTACTGTTATGCATGTGATTTTGGGTTCGAATCCCAGGCGGGTAAAAGTCTCTCAACTGTCCTGAAGAACTGAACGGCTTACTTTTGCAGTAATTAACACTTTTGTAAGGTGGACTAGTGGCCGCAAGCGCCTACATGACAGGACAGGTGGGTTCGATTCCCAGATTGAGTGAAATTTTGGCAATTTTCATTCCCGCACACGTGTTGGAAAATGAAAAAAATCGCACGTGTGTGAAATACATTGCATGTTGAACCTAATCGTAGTGCGATAAGAACCAGTTTTCGAGGAAGTGTATTGAAAATAATTATGTTTGTGCTTGCAGGGCACCAACTTCACGTGTGCGGACCTCCCGGTCATCAACTTCGCCAACAACATGCTTCTTCCCTCCCTGTCGATCCAGTACTGTGCTCCCTCCATCCTGGAGTGCCTGCCTGAAGCGCTGCAGATGACGTCAGTGTCGAGGTACCTGTTCGTGAAGGATGGAAAAGCGCCGCTGAGGGGAAAACATGTGGCTAGCTTGGGAGATGTCACGGACTTGGTGATTGTGAGAGGTAAGCGGCTGTAGGCGAGTTGTAGAAAGGGATGGGTGGGGTTAAGCAACCTTTGACGAGGTCGGGAAAAAGATGGGTGGGGTTAAGCAACACTTGGTGAGGTCGGATTTGAAGAATAAGCTATAAAAGGACTGTCACAAAAGGGGTGAAGTCACTCTTGATGAGGATAGGTTTTGGTTTAGGTCAGGTTTTGGACGTGGGTGTTAAGCAACCCTTGGATTTGATGGGGGGAGTTAAGCAACCCTGAGGGGAGAAATGTGGCTGGCATGGGCAATGTCACGGACTTGGTGATTAGGAGATGTAAGCGGCTGTGGGTGAGGTATGGAAATGGATGGGTGGCGGTTAAGTAACCCTTGATGAAGGCGAATTTTGATGAGTCGGTTCAAGCTGCAAAAGGTGAGTCACTAGGCAACGACCCTTGAAGCGGTCGGGTTTTTCATGAGTGGGTCACGCAATTATTAGTCTAGTCAGAATTTTGATGGGTGAGGTTATGTTATAACAGGTAGGCTAGGGGTCAAGTAACTCCTGATTAATCGGTAGCGCGATGCCAACATTTTGAAACCACCATACATTAGATGCACGATGCCTACTTTTTGAAACCACTATAAGTACTTTCATTAGATCGAGACGAGACGAGACGAGACGATCTGACGAGAGCAATGTGTCTACTTTAGTACCTACAGTCTAACAAATATTTCTAACCAAAAAGTTTTACTGCCTTGATTTGACCATCAAATTTTCTATAATTTCAGGTCCTGAGAAGGCGATCCCCATTTCAGTAGTGCATGCCCTACCAAGTCTGAGGAACCTCAGGATCACTGATGGTACTCAGGTTACTCTAGAGAGCAACGTGTTCGCGAACGCGACGCAGCTCAAGTTTCTAGAGCTTTCTGAAGCGAATATAAAGGACATACCCGAAGATGCCTTCAATGGTCTGACGAATTTGGAAATTTTAAATATGTGGGGTAACGATATTCAGGAAATTGGTGTTAATTCTTTTAGAGGTAAGTGTCAATATTGTTTTCTTTAAGGAATGCTTTGTGACTGTCAAATATCTTTTATCGAATTCACAAGTTACAATCTTCACCATGAACAACTTTGACAGCTTATATTTCGAAAATGTGGAATTTCAGAAGATTTTGACTCATACAATACTTTTTTATAAGGAAATGAGAAAGTTTAGCTTTGTCTTATTTTTAGGGTTGCGTACCTCAAAAGGTAAAAAAAGGAACCCTTATAAGATCACTTTCTTGTCCGTCTGTCGGTCTGTCACCGCCGATTTTCTCAAGAACGGGTAGACCTAGCAAGTTGAAATTTATACCAAATACTGAGGTCTATAGTCCCTATTAGGTGTATAAAAATCAAGGTCCTGAAACAACACGATAAAAAGATATGGGCAAATTTAGATTTTCACGAAAACTTGTACTTATTTAAATTTACCTCAATTTTCAACTTTTTTTATTTTTCTGACTTTTCCCTTTAAGACCTTGCTTTTAACCAAAATTGACAATTATCATTCTCAACCGGAAGTACCCTGTAGGTTTGCGGTCGAAAACCTATATGGTAGTTCCCGTTGACCTAGAATCACGAAATTTGGCAAAACCAAGGTCTTACAGCACATGTTAAGGGAAAAATCTGAAAACAGTAAATATTTATTTATTTAACGGTTTATGTACACACTACATACAGAAAAGAAGAAAGGAATCGAAAAATAGGTACAAAGGTGATGCTTATTTGTAAACAAATCTCTTCCTACCTTCGCATACCTGCGAGAGGAGAGTAGATAAAAAGAGATGTAGACATAGTGTGTAAAAGATGAGAAAATAGAATACATAAAAACTTAAAGGCAAATAAAGAATTTAAATATAACATACAATATAAGAATATACTTTCATACATACAAGACAAAATATACACAAATATAAACTACAAAATAATATATAAAAATAAATACCTATGCAACTATGACGAATTGGACAGATAATGTTCTTTCACTCTTCTTTTGAAGACTGCAATAGTTTGTCAGTCTCTAATATGAGGCGAAAGAGAATTCCACAACCGCACAGCGTGTACAGTAAAGGAGTAGAAGTAGAAATCGGTAGAGTGGGGAGGCGATTTAAGGAGGTTCCTAAGATGCGACCGGCAAGGTGCATCAGAGGGACGGGAGTAGGAAAAGCGTTCCCGTAGATAGGATGGTGTTTTAGGTTTTTAAATATAGATTTTAAAAACTTGGATTTAAAAAAAGACTTGTCAAAAAGTTGGAAATTTGATTTTACCATTACAAACTTATTATTTGCGGTTGGTGCAATAGCCGTTTCTAGGGATCGAACAGCAAAGTTAAGTTTGTCCTTTAAAAAGTTTGTACGAAACCCTTGGTGCGCGAGTCCGACTCGCTCATGGCCGGTTTTTTTTTTGTAAGGATGCCAGCTGTACGCTTATGTGTGGCTAATACAATGATCTTGTATTTTATGCCATCAGTGAATAATAGAACTAACTTTGCTGCACAACCATTTGAATCCTTTTCTTTATCGTGTGGTTAGTGCCTAACCTGGTGTCAGAGTTATTATGTCGCCCATGGACCTCTGACTTGGCTTTACATGCCGTCGAGAAATATCTCTCAGGCATGCTGGTTTCCTCACGGTGTTTTCCTTCACCGAAGCAAGTGATAATTATACAATACGCACATGAATCGGAAAAATCAGAGTGTCTTGGTTTTGTAACCCTTAATCTAGAGGAATTTTTGATCGAAGGTAACGAGTAAAATCCTTGTTTATATCACTCCAGGTCTGGATTCCGTGGAGAGCCTATCACTGACCACCTGCCACATATCTTCGATAGCGGCGGGCTCGTTGGCTCACGTGCCTAACCTGCGGACTATCTTCCTGCTAATGAACCCGATCAAGGAAATACCGCGCGGGTTAATGAACAATCTTACACTGCTGGAGAATGTAAGTAAATCTTTTTTTTATTATCTCTAGCCGTTATCCCAATTTATTTGTGCTCGGCGCAGCATGTCTTCTTCTTCCATACTTCTCTATTACCCGTCATATCATCAGACCCCTCCTTTCTAGCCATATCATCCTCCACACAGTCCATCCATCGTTTCCTTGGTCTTCCTCTACTCTTACACCCATCCACATTAACCCTCAGAACTTTCCTCACGACATTGTCCTCATCCCTCCGCATCACATGCCTATACCACGACAACCGATTACCACACAACTTCTCAGTCACCGGCCCCACTTTCAGACTTCTACTTATGTACTCATTTCTTATTTCATCCATTCGTGTAACACCACACATCCCCCTTAGCATTCTTAGTCACATGCAAATGCCTTTCATTCATCCTTTTTTATGGCCTATCATTCTGATCCATACAAGACAGCAGGTGGTTTTATAAATTTTCCCTTGAGTTTAAGGGGAATGCGGGAGTCGCATATTTACATCTACACTATCTACATCTACATCTCCACTATCTACATCTACATCTCCACTATCTACATCTACAACCCCACTATCTACATCTACATCTCCACTATCAACATCCACATCTACACTATCTACATCTACATCTCCACTATCTACATCTACATCTACACTATCTACATCTACATATACATCTACACTATCTACATCTTCACTATCTACATCTACATCTACATCTACATCTCCACTATCTACATCTCCACTATCTACATCTACACTATCTACATCTACATCTCCACTATCTACATCTACATCTCCACTATCTACATCTACATCTCCACTATCTACATCTACATCTCCACTATCTACATCTACATCTACACTATCTACATCTACATCTCCACTATCAACATCTACATCTACACTATCTACATCTACATCTCCACTATCTACATCTACATCTCCACTATCAACATCCACATCTACACTATCTACATCTACATTTCCACTATCTACATCTACATCTACACTATCTACATCTACATATACATCTACACTATCTACATCTTCACTATCTACATCTACATCTACATCTACATCTCCACTATCTACATCTACATCTCCACTATCTACATCTACATCTCCACTATCTACATCTACATCTCCACTATCTACATCTACATCTACACTATCTACATCTACATCTCCACTATCAACATCTACATCTACACTATCTACATCTACATCTTCACTATCTACATCTACATCTACACTATCTACATCTACATCTACACTATCTACATCTACATCTCCACTATCTACATCTACATCTACACTATCTACATCTACACTATCTACATCTACATCTCCACTATCTACATCTCCACTATCTACATCTACATCTACACTATCTACATCTACATCTCCACTATCTACATCTACATCTCCACTATCTACATCTACAACCCCACTATCTACATCTACATCTCCACTATCTACATCTACAACCCCACTATCTACATCTACATCTACACTATCTACATCTACATCTCCACTATCAGCATCTACATCTACACTATCTACATCTACATCTCCACTATCTACATCTACATCTCCACTATCTACATCTACATCTACACTATCTACATCTACACTATCTACATCTACATCTCCACTATCTACATCTACATCTCCACTATCTACATCTACAACCCCACTATCTACATCTACATCTACACTATCTACATCTACATCTCCACTATCTACATCTACATCTCCACTATCTACATCTACATCTACACTAATAATAAAGAGGAAATATTAGTATTTTTGTGTGTATGTTTGTAATGAATAAACTCAAAAACTACTGCGCCGATTTCAAAAATTCTTTCACCATTAGAAAGCTACATTCACCCTGAGTAACATAGACTATATTTTATCCCCGTACTGCTACGGGAACGGGAACTAAGCGGGTGAAACGGCGTGACGTCCGCTAGTATCAAATATAATAGACTAAACTTAATTTTTTCTTCCAGATCACAATACAATATAACGAAGTGCCTCTGAAACTACACAACCATTCGTTTACGAATCTACCCTCATTAAAAAACCTCGTAATAACCGATTCAGACGCCAACCTTCCAGAGGATCTGCTGACCGGATGTGACGCGTTACAAACCATAGACTTTACCAGAAATAAGATGGCATCACTTCCGGTGAACATTTTTAAAGATCTGAAGCATTTAGAGAGATTAGACCTGAGTTTTAACCAAATAGCAACATTAAGTTCTAGAGTTTTCTCGCCTTTGAAAAAGTTGCAATATCTTAACTTGAACAGGAATCATTTGGAAGTTTTACCTGAGTAAGTATTTTTATTTATTTTTCTGTATTTGAATCTCTTCTTCTTTCTTTTTTGTATTTGAATGCCTCGGCGGTCTAGTTGTCATAAGGTCCTGGGTCCAATTCCCAGGTCGGAGAAAGTGTTATTTGGGTTATTCAATCAGAAATTTCTCAGTAGCAGCCACAGAGCGCCCTAGGACACACACCACACACAATCATGACACACACACACACACACACATGTCACGTGACTATGTAGAGTCGAGGACTTTATACATTCACGAGTACGAAACCGAAACCTAAACTCGATTTGCATGGCTTAAATATGATTAGTGGCAAGTGGATCATCAATGAAAGTCCTCGACTGTACATGGGACATGCGACATGTGGGTGTACTATCGAGGACACTCCCGCCTGACCACCACTAAGCTAATTTTTGCTTGCACTAGAAAAAATAGAAACGCTCTCTAGCTCCGCCCCGTTGACTTTGTATAGAAATAATTAATGAAAAGATACCTATCGGTTGAGCGCACTGCAAACGACAGTTATTCCTATTTTGTGCGCAAAAGTTGACGCTTTCCTAATAGGCCTAAACTTTAAGGAGGCGTGGCTCGGCGCCTCCGCATGATTTAAGCGAAAAATAATTTTTAACTGATCAGGCGGAAACGACCACGACTGTACCATTAGATACGCCTCTGACGGCGTGATGTAATGTTGGTAGTGGAAGCTGGTTTTCTTTTTAACTTATTTTTTTTCGTTCCAGCTACCTATTCTCAGGTCTCACAAACCTGAACTATGTATCGATGGACGACAATCTCTTGACGACGATAAGACCGACCACTTTCCAAGGGGCCACACAACTGCAGACCGTTTCTTTGAAGAACAATCGTTTGACTCTAGAGCCATACCCAGAAGGATACTTCAATGTTGAAGAAGCTTATACTTATTCACCATTTAGTATGTTAGAGGAGTTAAAAAACTTATATTTAAATGGAAATCAAATAAGAAAAATCTTTCATGATTGGGCTAATGTTTTTACACAGCTGAAGAAGTTGGATCTGTCACGGAATAATTTTACAATATTGGATGTGAGTTTTTTTTTTTGTATATTTTATTTTATCTGGTAGTGTAAGTGGAGAGGGCTATGCTCGGAGTTTCCTTGCGTGATCGAATCAGAAATGAAGACATCCGCAAGAGAACCAGGGTCACCGACGTAGCCCGAAGAATTGCCAAACTGAAGTGGCAGTGGGCAGGGCACATTGCTCGCAGAACGGATGGCCGATGGGGCCGAAAAGTTCTGGAGTGGCGACCGCCAACCGGAACACGTTGCGTTGGAAGACCTCCCACTAGGTGGAGCGGTGACCTGGTGGAGGTAGCGGGAATCCGCTGGATGCGAGTCGCACGGGACCGGGACATGTGGCCACACGTAGGGGAGGCCTATGTCCAGCAGTGGACGTCTTTCGGCTGAAATGATGTTGATAATTATTTATTTTATTTCAAGTTTGTGCTAAAGGCTAAATTATAATAGCCACATCGGTCGATAGGAAGTTAAGGCTGCAATCAGACGGACTGCATCGCAGCAACCGCGCGCAGTCGATATATTCAACTGCGTACAGTTGTACGTTCGACTTCGTTCAGTCATGATATCTTCAACGTTCGACTTCGTTCAGTCATGATATCTACACGCGGTCGGGACTGCTACAGTCGTGTAGTGTCGACGCACGCTGTGCATCGCTAACCGTATACAGTTACAACTGCACATTAACTGTATGCGGTTGCTGCACACGACTGCAGCCGACCGCGTGAAGTTGATATCATTTTTTTTTTTTTTTTATCGTACACATACTTTTTTTATCATACACATATCATGACTGAACGAAGTCGTTGAGGGCGGTCCATGGGCCGGGTTACGCTACTTTTTTAATGTTTGTTTTTTGCTTTGCTAAAATCTTTCTACTGTTTTTTTCAGGCTACAGAATGCCAGTTTTTAAGCCAGAATCTCGTCGTAGATTTACGAAACAACACCATCACGTCTGTTATGATGTATGACGCAACTCTTAAAAAAGGAGATCCAGGGTACAAAGAATCGACCAACTCAGTTCTTCTGGATGACAACCCCTTGCTATGCGATTGTGGACTTTATAACCTAGCCATGAGAGTTCGAGGTGCCAAACCATTTAATGCAGAACCTAATTTTGTCCTTGGAAACGCTACATGTGATTCGCCGTCGCACTTAAAAGGGCAATTATTCGTAAATGTATCATCTAATGACTTAATTTGTGAATTACCAGTTGAAAAGTGTCACAACTCTTGTTTATCTTGCGAGTTGAGACCGGCCACGAATGATTTACTTTATACCTGTGATACTGTTCCGGCAAAAATGTCAGATCCAGAGCCATTCGGTGTTGAACATTCGTCTTTAAGATTGAAAACCGCACCAACGAGTTTAGACAACTTAAAGTTGCAGTTACTCAACATTTCTAACATTGGTTTAGATGATATACCGTTTGCACCTTCAAAATCTGTCAACGCTATTGATTTCTCAAATAATAAATTAACAAGTATACCGATGGAGTTTTTAACGTCAAATGTAACTCTATACTTGTCAAATAATCCATTTGAATGCGACTGTTGGCATTCGAAAGAGTTGTCTGTACTAAAAGACAGTTTGACAGTCAAAGATTTAGCTTTAATCAAATGTGGAGACAAATTCTTGTCTAATATGGACCCGTTAGAACTTTGTAATAACTGGCACGCGGCTGCCGTGGCCAGCGGCACTTTCATAGTCCTCATAATTATAGCAGCTATCATAGGAATACTAATATACAAAAATTTACACAAAATACAAGTTTTTATCATAAAATACGGTCTCTGTCCCGGCTGCTTTGTCGAAGACATAGACGATATTGACAAAGAATATGATGTGTTCGTGTCATACGCGCACAAAGACAGACACCATTTGGAGAAGTTAATGCCTAAGTTAGAACAGGATTTTGGTTTAAAAACCTGCGTCCATTACAGAGATTGGTTCGTCGGAGATTTCATCCCGGATCAAATCAATAGATCTGTTGAGAAAAGTCGTAAAACTATAATTTTGCTTTCTAATAACTTCTTGGACTCTGCCTACGCTAATATGGAATTTAGAGCCGCCCATAACTTGGCTTTAAAAGAGGGGAAGAATAGAATTATTCTCATTTTACTAGAGGATGTCACGAAGCATGAAAAGTTGTCAGAGGAGTTGAAAGCTCATATGAAAATGAACACTTATTTGAAATGGGAAGACTCAGGGTTCAATGAGAAGCTGCAGAGAGCCATGCCATTGATAGAGAACAAGAAGTTCGTTTGGCCTGATGTCTTCAAGCAGGCGGCTGAGAGAACAGTCAAGGGTGGGCTAGATGTACATCTGAATAGTGACGGTCAGTTGGTAAATGTCGGTATGAAAGATGCTGTGTAAAGTTTTATATATTTTTAAGTGTGTTCATTCAAAAAGTTGGCAACGTCGCAATTAGCTGTCAAATATTTACCTATCTACACTAAAATTATAAAGAGGAAAGATTTGTATTTTGGTGTAATCTCAATATTTAACTGCATTTTACGGTCACATTAATGTTAAGACGATTAAAATTGGTACTCCCGAGCGCACCGAGGGACTGCCAATTTTCACCATTATTCAGTAAACCCCTGTAAAATACTGGTATTCAGCTGCATCCGGTTAGACTGGAAGCCGACCACAACATTGTTGGGGAAAGACTAGGCAGATGATGAAGGTGATGCCCCAAGTAATAAAATTGAAAAGTGGTTGATTGTCAGTGAACTTGATAATACCTATTTATATTTTACAGTTAATATCAATTAAGCTATCTTTTACGACTAATGTTAATGTCAAAGTATTTTTTGATGGCCAATAGGTGTGTTAAGCTTTTGGCAGCCAATATTTAAATAAATTTATCTTTTAACAGCTGAAAATGGTAGCAATTTATGTTTTTTATGGCAAATATTTATGCCAGACTATATTTACGACCAAAACTATCTTTTAGCGGCTAATATAAAGGGTTAGTTTTCAATGACCAGCCAATATTTAAAATTAAGATCTAGATATCAAACCAAAAGAGCATTTTAAATATTGTTGTCGGAAAATATGAAATAAAATAATAGCATATTTTTGAACATGTCCTAAAAAATTCCTAAATCATAAACCTAGTGGGAATCAATGCACTTGTGTGCGTGCATACACCGCCAAATGTGTGTGTGTGCTAACTGCTACCTATCTAGGTTGTTGAATCGAATTGTGCTGTTGCAATATCCACACGTTCGCTTTTTAGTGGTGGACAGGAATGAAATTTTATAAAAAAAAATTTTTTTTTTTTTTCATTACTTCGAAAATATTATCGATTCTAAACCATCTCTGAAATTTTGCCCGGTCATTGAAAACTAACCTTGTATATTGATGTACAACTATCTTTTTATGGTAAATATTCGTTTGAGTATATTTTTGAGGCCAATATCAAAGTTGAAGCTATCTTTTGAGTGCTTTCTACAGTGTAGCTTTTTTATACCGAGCTGCTAATTAAAAAAAAGGCAGCCGTTTAAACCAAGATTAGTTAAAACTTTAGCTGAATCTCTATAAATATTTATTTAGTTATAAGTAAATGAGCCATTTTCTATTATTAAGTCTTATTTAGTTTCTTTTTTTTATAAGTAATCTCTGAAAGCAATGTATTAATTATTCTGATTAGGTTTAATACGTGATGTAATTGGATAGCGCAGCACAAACTGTTACCTCATATTCAGCAAAGGTTTTGCCTGCGGCTTTTCCCGCGTTATGGCATTTATAACATTAAAAACTTTAATAAAAAAAAAATTACTTGTGAAAAAGTTTTAACTTTGACCCCCAATATCTCCGACACTAGAAGGTTCCCAGGTATGGTGTACAACAAAAAATTATCGCAGTGACGGGGAGAACAAGTGCCTTTCGGCTTCGTTAAGAGGTGTTTTACACTCATATGACATGCTGAATTTGTAGTAACAATTTGTGCGTCAATGTTTTTTACACATAATAAATATATTGGCATTTTTCTAGTTACGTAAGTAATTAATCGAAGATTTAAAGATTTAATCAAGTTAGATAGAAATTCTTTATTGCACAAAAAATACATATAAACACACATACATAACACACACACCCATACATACGCACACATACACACGTACACACATCACACACACTACATACACAGACAAACCACACACACTACATACACGCACACACTTTATACACTTATCAAACTTCAAAAGCGATTTTCTCGCGAAATAAAGGTTTCTTCTTCGAGAAAATACCTATTTCCATATAGTATGACTTCCGTTAAAACGTAAAACGTTAATCAATACAGTTAGAGACAATCGCTTTTGAATTTTGCTAAGTGTACCTAAACGTTTCATTGCTCGTGACTGTACTTGACTAAAGCCGTAAAGTTGTTATGTGTATCAATGTTTAAATACTATAAAACAAAAATTAACGGGTTTTGTCAACTCTTTTAAAAAACGAAATAAATTGAACTCAAAAATACATCAAATAATTCATCATTTTGAGATATTGAGGAGCTCGTGGCATTAATAATAACAGCCAAGGTCGGTTCAGGGATGGATGACCATCTATTTAAAAACCGAGTTTGCTCCGTGCCTAGGAAAGCACATTAAGCCGTTGGTCCCGGCTGTCATTTGTAGATCTTTGACAGTCGTTACAGGTAGTCAGTGGCCTGAAAGTTTGACACACAGTCTTACTAAAGAGTATCGTATTACCCAGTACTAACTGAGTCGTGGAGGTCAGATAGGCAGTTGCTCCATGTAATATACTGGTATTCAGCTGCATCCGGTTGGACTGGAAGAGGCGGACAGATGATGATGTTTACATATTAATACACACACACTACACACAAACACACACTACACACAAACACACACTACACACAAACACACACTACACACAAACACACACTACACACAAACACACACTACACACAAACACACACTACACACAAACACACACTACACACAAACACACACTACACACAAACACACTACACACACCTCAATAGTTTTGTTAGCTGATTTAATCTCCGAACATTAGCGCAGCATCACTAGCTATATTTTGTGAAAAAAAAAGTATCTTATTTGGTATACAGTCAATTGTTTCTGTAAATATTTGTAATTATCACCCATTATGAGCCAATTTTGCAGCAACTTTTAATCAAAGCTATCTTTTAAAGGCACTACTTAGGAATTTCTCTGTAGAAGCCACGTAGCCTGAATTTGTGCTCAGTTGATGGTAATAGGCGCGCCCCCTATTACGTGGACACCAAAGCCGCCAGCATGTCGACAACTTGTACGCGTTGGTGTGCAATGTCTATTAAATATGTGAAATGTCCACTAAATACACCTTTGATCACCCTTAGAGGATTATACGCGTGATGTTATGGTAATATTTTTTTTTTTAATAATTTTGTACCTACAACTTTATAATATTTAAAGTTTTTTCTGTATCTGTGTAAGAATAACTAAAATGGTGCCTTATTTTGATTTTTGGTGCTAACAATTGACGATATTATCATTTTTATTGCCAAATAACATGTTTCTACCTGGTGAAATATGTGTGTACTGTTTTTAGGTGCACCTCTGTCTCACCCGTCGGGGATGACAGGCGTGATGTTATATGTATAATTAGTCGTCGCTTAATTTACTGAAAACGGACCTCAAACATGTTTTTTGGCATAGAATGAGAAAATCGTACAATAAATAAAAGAGTACTGAAATGCTACCTATGTTTTTTTTAAATATTTACAAAAATTAGTACCTAAACGTTCTTGTAATTTTAAAATAAGAATTGTCAAAATTGACATTAGGGCGCGCTGCTGGTAAACATTTGTGAAAATACGTATTGTAAAAACAATATGGCGGCGTTAGTTCCGAAATTGGCCACGGGCCAAATGATCCATGTACAGCCTTGTCTCGAACAATTAAATGTTCAGAAAATAAAAGCAATATTTTGATATTATACATACTTTAGTTTTAAGATTCGTACACCGATCTGATTTTAATAAAATATGAAGTTTTTTAACGATTTATTGTTTTTGTATAAATATTGTAAAGAAATGACCACACTCGTCGACATGAAATCGGCTTGAGCCGATCAGAAAAACTTATGGCCATGCAATAAAAGCGAAAATGCCTTGTTCCACTCGTTCCCGCGACCGTCATCAGTCCGACATCAGTACTCTCGAACTAAATAAAACAAAATTTGTTTTATTTATTTTAACATGCGACAAATTAGGTAGGTATCTCACATTAAATGTGAGTTGTGTAGTTCTGATTACTGTTGTGATCTGCTCAAGCCTATTTCGCGTCTATATTGTGTTGTCAGTCCCTCTCAGAAAAGAATCCTTTACGATAAATAAATAAATAATTTTATTTTTAAATTTCATTAACACAACCACTTTAATTCTACAGACTCGACTCACAGTAAAGCATTGAAATGTGAGTTTTATACTGGTTTCTATAAGGTTCCATTTTCAACATTTACTGGAAAGAAGGTCGGAATCGCCTCAGTGAGTCAGTTTAAAATTTGTAAAACAGTTTGTTTCTTTAAATAGAAATTGTTGTGCAAAACCTAAAGTTACTCACGCTCATTACGTTCGTTTGACCTCGCTCTAATACTACAGTTTATTGTTTAGACTTGTAATCTTGGCAGTCTGATTGTATTACATAATTAATATTCACATTCTAGTCAGTTAAGGCATAATACTTTTTTCTGAGAATTGTGTTATTCACTGAGTTGTGGAGGTCAGATAGGTAGTCGCTCCAAGTTACATACTCGTATTCAGCTGCATCCGGTTAGTCTGGAAACCGACCCCATGATTTTGAAAAGATTTGAAAAATCATAATCATGATTTTTTTGATTTTAAAACAGTGTTTTATAGATGATAGAATTTGTTTTGACTATTGTTTTAGACAAATTGTAACTAAAGTTCTTCCATTTCACGCAGTTATATTGACAAAATTGTATATTTTATAAATAAAGTGTATTTTATTTAAATTGTTTTCTTACTATTTACGATTTCTACAGGCGAGTCGCAAGAAAAAGATAGTTTTGGAGACGTAGATTTAATTAGACAAACTTTACATGAATATTAAACATAAAAATTAAGTTATACAAGTGACCATGATCGAAGTTTGATTCATAATGAGAATCACACAGGTGTTCCTCAATTCGGAGAGGTGACCGTGAGAAGATGTCGCCGTGAAGAGCTGACGTTGCGTTGCCGGGTGGTCCATATGCACAGCCGCGCTGGGTACAGTGCAAGCGATGCGATGCGATAGTTAGCTTAGCGTAACACCTCCCCCCGTAGAACAGCGACTATTGAAGACAGAAGTCGTAAATTGAGCTGGAGGTTGATTTGTGTCTACTCTGGTAGCTGGTACAGTGAAGACTCTTTGAAGTTCCATCTGGTTGCTTGCAGGTTCAGCAGGTGTTATCATTGCTTTTCGTCGTAGAAAGTATTTTCGATAGAGCAGGACACTGACGATTGCACAGGCGATGATCACTATCACGTACATCGGTATAGTGGTGTGATATACGCTGGAGTTGCTGTCTTCAATGAGGGTAATTGGTGACTGCATGGACAACTTCCTACTAGTCTCGTGTAAATGGTCCAACTTGATTGAGTTTAACTTAAAGATTGGGGCTGAAGATGTCGTCTGCTGCCAAAAAGTCAAATTATCGGCTGGGATATCGATGATTTTCAACGCTTGTCCCTTGAGGCGGTCTTTGAAGTTGTAGATCTTAAAGTGCGGTGTTTCAAGAGAGCATCTCTGAGGTATTATAGCGAGGTAGCTGCCTTTTAAGGTGTCATACAGGTCACGTCCGCAGGATAAATGCACTTTCGTAGGCGTGGGAAAGCTGATACCGTAGTGTCTGTCATCGAGCTCTTCATAAGCAGGTTTCTTCAGGGATACTGTCTTAGGATTGCATGAAGTTGTTCGTTGTTGAGTGGTGATCAAATGCTGGATACAATCTGGTGCTGTCTGATTGTGCATAGTTTTCAACTCGTTGCATAGATACCATTTGCTCGTCTTCGGACATTCTGTCTCTATATACTTGAAGTCTTTCTTATGTAAGGCAAGAAAAGGATGTGGGGGTGATATGACTTGATTTAATTTATTAGGAATCATACATAATTTATAAAAATCATAGGTTAAGGGGATGAGGATCGGAATTTTATATACTATAACTATTTTATTTCCCGTATAGTAGGAGCCTAGTCTGATTACATCATATATTTCCCTTACATCTAAATCTACTATATTATCTTTGTTATATATTCTAGTTAAGTTTTTAATTATATCCTTAATAGTAATTAAATCTACAACTGCATGATGAGCAGTAGATATTCTTATAAATGCAAGAACATTTTCTAATTTATTAAGTTCTTGCGATATATAATCTATGTTATCGCTAAGAATAGTAAAAACTTGGAAAAGATGAGCATATTTAATTAAATCATTTTCTCTGGTAGCTTCTGTTTCACTAATCTTTTTTACTAATAGTTCTATCTTGTTCTGATTATCTATTATATTATCCAAAATTTTTGAATGTTCAGCTATCCAGTCTTTTGATAAACTAACGTGTGCATTAAGTTCTGAAGCTATCCTATTTTCATTATCTTGCAGGGATTTAATAGCCTGATTATAGTGCAATGCATCTGTGTAATCCAAATTTCCAGTAATACTTTTTATAACAGACCCGAGACCATCTACGAGTCCTCTTTTATTACGAGATAACTCAAAAGTTTCTAACTGTCTAAGTACATTATTAAGCTTACTTTTCAGATAAGTCATATGGATATCAGATATTTTTAATATACGTAGGTGCTCTAGTATCGTTGAGTGGAACCGCTCAACAATACCATTTTCATTAGGAGCATGGGGGGCTACTCTATGATGTTGGATTTTATGAATCCTTACAAATTCAGCTAGCAATTGATTGGTGAATTCTGTACCATTGTCAGTTACGATAGTGATAGGCATGCCGTGATGAGTACAGAAATTTAATAAGGCTTGAATGACGCTAACTGCAGTTCCGTCGCGTAAGTAATATGCTTGACCATACTTGGAGAAAGCATCTACTATGGTTAAGAACTTTTCATTTTGAATAGTTAGTAGATCTAAATGTACCAATTCAAAAGGTCTTGAAGATGAAGGGACTACTTTTAGTTGTGGTCTCACAGGATTGCGGTCATACTTTGCCTGTCCGCAAATTACGCATTCATTTATAAATTTAGTTATTTGTTCGCGCATTTTTGGCCAAAAGTACCTATGCGATAGAGCAAGATAGCACTCATTGATGCCCCGATGGTTCGTTTTCCCATCATGATACTTGTTAATGATTTCCTGCTGTTTAAGATATTCCCTGACGTTATCTAATTCTCTTTTTGTTAAAAATAGGTTCATAGATGAATTCTTAAATGTTCTTTGTATTATAGGTATTATATTATACATTTCTAAATAAGGATTGATTAAAATTCCAGTTTTAATTTTAGGTTGTACATATTCTTTAATAGCGTTAATAAGGTCGTTTTCTAGGTTAGATTTAGAGATTTGCATCGATACACGTGTATAGTTATCAAATGGTTTAGTTATAACTGGTCTACTTTTTATATCACCTACAACATTAAATATAATTTGCTTAGAGAACTTATTTAAGGGTTCATCTGTGATAGGTATTTCTAAAATAGGATTTTCGTTATCAGTATGTACAGTAGCGGTATTAGAGTTACTACAATTATCTGAAGCGGTTAGGGTTCTTGAACTAGTGTCATCTATAGTAGGAGTCTTATCCGATGCATTAGCAATAACGGATATGAGTTCTTCATTGTGCAACTCAATGCGAGAAAGGGCATCTGCATTTGTGTTAAACTTTCCCTGCTTATATATTACCGTAAAGTCATATTCACTGAGCTTAAGTCGCCATCGCGTGAGCCGGGAATTGGGCTCCTTAAGACTCATGACCCACTGTAGTGGCTTATGGTCGGTCAAAATTTTGAACTTTCTGCCAAAGATGTATGGTCTAAAATACTTGCATGCCCAAACTATAGCAAGAAGCTCTTTCTCGATTGTACTATAGTTAAGTTCACTAGAGTTCAATGTCCGAGATGCATACGCAATGGGCTTGTCAGAACCAATTATACCCTGGGATAGTACTGCACCAATGGCCACGTTGGAGGCATCCGTGGTTAAAATGAACTCTTTACTGAAATCTGGATATTGAAGGATAGGATCGTTAGTAAGGAGGGTTTTGCAATGGTTAAAACAATTGGTATAATTTTGATCTAAGGTTATTTTAGAACCCTTTTTGAGGCACTGTGTAAGTGGTTTGGTAAGATTTGCAAAATTGGGGATAAATTTACGATAGTAGCCTAGAAGACCAAGAAAACGTTTAATTTCAGTGGGAGTTTTGGGTAAGGGGTAGATTTCTATTGCATTAATTTTATTAGGATTAGGTTTCACACCGTCCTTACAGATAACATGTCCCAAAAATTCGGTTTCTAACTTCAAGAATTCGGATTTATCCATTTGAATCTTGAAATTAGATTCCCGAAGTCTTTTGAAGACTTTTTCAAGATTAAGGATATGTTCCTGCAAGGAAGTACCGAACACTATAATATCGTCTAAATAGACGAGACAGATACTTTGTAGATCTTTAAGAAGGTTATCCATCACCCTCTGGAAGGTAGATGGCGAATTTTTAAGTCCCATTGGCATCCTTAGAAATTCATAATGGCCGTTTTCAACATTAAAAGCAGTTTTATGAATATCTGCGCTGTCCATTTCGACTTGATAAAATCCAGATGCCAAATCTAGGGTAGTAAAATATTGGCACCTGCCGAGTTTGTCTAAGACATCTGTAATATTAGGTATAGGGTATTTGTCGTCGATCGTTTTTTCATTAACCTTTCGGAAGTCTACCACGAGACGCCACTTAACTTTTCCTGAAGCATCAGGTTTTTTGGGTACTATCCAAATGGGATGGGTCGGATGGTCTAACAATGTTCTGTTCAAGCATCTTGTTAATTTGGTCCCTAACTTCCTGACGATGAACGTACGGATATCGGTAGCTTTTGGTATGTACTGGAATTTCATCTGTAGTTCTTATCCTGTGTTTGATCTTGTTGGTGAAAGTAAGTGCTTCTCCATCAAGGTAAAACACATCTGCATAATTTTCACAGAGCTGTTCTAAATTAATACGTTCTTCTTCATTTAAATGTTCGGTACGGAGACGCGATAAAACTTCAGCTGTACGATTTGATGAAATTTCAGTACTGTTACTATTAACTTCAAATATTACAGCTTCTACCGGCCTATCCATTGAAAATATGACATCATTAGATGAAGAATTGCTCAATTCAACCCAACCTCTATTGTTCTCTACTTTGGTAAAACAATCAGAAATAAAGCAATTACAGATTATCTGACTTTCAACAAATACCTCACCATCTTTTGCATTAACTGGTACTCTTACTAATTTCTTAGAATTTGCTGGTATAATATCCTCATACAAGTTGACATTGCGAGAATCGTACATCTGAATAGGTACTGTACTATTTCGTGTAATAAGTATTTTATTTTTAGGTCAATAGTAGAATTCCATTCATCTAGTAAGTCTATTCCTAAAAGGCCATCAAAATAGTCGTGAAATTTATAGATGAAAAGCGTAATATCCTGAGACTCATTAAACTCTGAGAAGCAAGGCAAAGATATAGAGTAATCATTTTTACTAGTTGCATGAACCGTAGTAATTTGAAAAGGTTCATAGTTAAGGGGTAGATGATTGAAGTATTTTTGCACGGCCTCAGGGCTTATGAAAGACTGATTAGCCCCAGTGTCAATTAAAAGCTTAAGTGGAGGATTACTTATCTGGACATAGACTAACTGTCTTTGAATATGAAAATTTAGTTCTATTTTGGCTTGACACTTTTCGAAACCTTCTGAAAATTTTCATCATTAGTAGAAGATGGCGTTTGATTAATTTCCTCCATTACAGGTACCTCTGAGCGATAGTCTATTTCATTTTCACAGCTGTACTCATTGACATGTTCATAGTCATAGCACTCATAGTCCGGATAGTTATAATCATTGTCATAGAAATCAAATTCATTAAAATTAGTCTCACGCGATTTGAAATAATTGTTCGGTGGCGGATTTCCAAATCTACGCCAATCGTGCCCACTAGGCGGTAAAACTTTAGGATTAAAATGGCTTACTCCACTCATTGGACGAGGGGTATTACCGGCACCATGTGGCTGATGAGCTTGTGCTCTATTCGGCAATCTAAAGACATTGCTTTGAGGGTTGTAATTAGGAGGGTATGTGCGCATGACCTGTTGAGTTCGTGTCAGACCCTGAGGGGGTAAAGCTTGCGAAGGAAAGTTAGGTCTCCAGCCTTGAGCAAGTTGTGGTCGGCTACCATATTGAGGAGCTGACCCAAAGTTGTTAAATCCATATGGTTTTGATGGTCCAGGCATACTAAGCGGCATAGGTCTAGGTGCGAAATTATTCAAGGGTAGATGCGTGTAATAGCTAAAGTATAAGCTAACTCTTAAAAGCCAATAAAAAATCTATTGTATAATATTTAATAAAAAATAAGAAAGTTAAGGTTCTAAAAAGATCTTACTAGCCTACTAATAGATTATTATATTAAGTGTTTTCAGAAATGAAAGGGACTAGCAAAAGGATATCAAGTCAATAAGCCATTAAATAACTTACAAAAGTTTAATGATCAATACATCTTTATTTTATAGTGAACATTATATATTTCTGTTTATAATTATAGCAACAACTAGCCAAAACAATAAAATATTAACGTAAATAATGATCCATGATCACTTATATTCTATCCAACATAATAGCAATAGCAATCAAACATAATACAATAGTAAAACAACAAACATTTAAAAATAGTAATCATAATATAAGCAATAAAATAACTTAACTTTTACCTGTAGGCCGGAGCTCCGTTCTGGTCGATGTCTCGAACAAGAATCGTCTCTGACACTCGGAGCTCCCCCTTTTATAGCCGTGAACAAACAACTTTGACGTTTCTGTCTACCGTCATCTAAAATATTAACGACATAAAAGGTGGATATCCGTTTGGATTATTTTCCATGTTTTGCTACATTATTCCTTAATATTTTAATTAGTCTACTTTTACAGACACTGAAATAATTAAAAAAAATATTGAATAATGTTAGTATTACATACTTGTAACAAGTTTTATGTTATGCAAAACATTACTATTTTATCACGTTTTAACAATAAAAGGAATACTCATGATAACAATAACAATATCTATACCTATAATTAGGATAATCTATTACGGCTATACTGACAGTACTTCGTCCTCGAAGTATTTGCCAGGTGTTGTTAATTTTCCAGAGAAAATAAATAAATATATTCTTATTTAGAATATACATGGAGGTCCACATTCAATACGCTGCCATTGAGATAGACCAACCACAAAACAAATAGGAAAACCAGCGAACATTAGCCAACTACATAGACATGCCAGTCACATTCACCCGCTGCCCGTGAGATAACTCGGCACCAAATAGGAGGCTACCAGCGGATAATAAACACTAGCCAACTACATAGACATGCCAGTCACATTCACCCGCTGCCCGTGAGATAACTTGGCACCAAATAGGAGGCTACCCAGCGGTTTATAAACATGATATTTTAAAAATAAATTTTGAACAAATAATTTCAATATTAACTCTACAGAATTATCAATAATTATAGATCACATACGATCACAGATAGATTACAATCAAGACAAACAAAAAAAAACATGGCATAGCCCATATTTATACTTGATTTTAAATTACATAACATAATTTTGTTCACATGGCATTTTCAACAGCAATGTTTTCGTCTACCCATTCTCCAGGCCAGAATCGCAATTTTTCTTTAGCCACAATAATATTTCTCAAATTATTACCATGACTTTTTAGAGAATAACGATCATTGGAGAGGATTGAGCTTACTTCGTAGGGACCTTTAAATTTTGAACTTAATTTATCGTTACGCCTATGGTCCTGACTTACATAAACCAAATCACCTATATTATAGTTTTTATTATTCCGCCTAACAGAGTCAAACCGTTGTTTGAATTTTTCCGCGACTTTCAATAAACGTTGCTTAGCAAGTTGACGATCGACCTGCACATCTATATTATGATCTATATTTTCATCTATAACTTCATTTAAACGGGCTTGTACAACTGGTATGTTTCCTTCGACACCAATTAATAATCTCAAAGGAGAGAAACCGGTTGATTTTTGCACAGTGGTATTCAGAGACTGCTGTACTTTTGGTAGTTTGTTCGACCATTCTGACGCTTCATTACACATAGTACTAAGCATATTGATTACTGTAAAAACGTAACGTTCGACCTGCCCATTACTTCGGGGCGTACCTGTAGCTATCATGTGGTGTTCGATATTAAGGTCTCTAAAAAGTGCTCGGACTTGATTTGAACTAAAATTTGTACCACGATCAGTAACTACCAAAGATGGCGTGCCGAATAAAGTAACGGTTTCTCTTATTATAGGAATTAACTCTCGAGCATTTAGAGTTTTAAGAGGCTTTAACAAACAAAATTTGGTGAAGCCATCAATTAATAATAGAATGTATTTAAAGCCCTCCACGGTTAACGTAAACGGCCCGGTACAGTCTAAATGAATAGTATGAAATGGTATAGCGGTTTTATCAATAGGATGCAATAGCCCTTGTTTTGGGCCAGAACATCCCTTTTTTTCAATACAAATCAAACAATGGTAAATATATTTTTTAACAAAAGCCGCCATTCCAGGGAACCAAAAATACTGTTGAACTTTATGCATCACTTTATCGAACCCCACATGACAGTTTTCATCGTGAAATAGTTTCAATATACTTAGTCTATAACCCTTTGGCACAAACATTTTCCCCTCCGCATCGGGATTAGTTTTGTAATGTAATAAACCATTTTTAATTATATATTGATTAGAATCTAAGTCTCCCGATTGTAATTGAGATATAAGGTTTTGAGTCTCCAAGTCATTTGTCTGAGCAATCTTCAACCATGAATCAGGCCTACCAGGGTCGGGGACGTCAATTAAATTAATTTCTGGAAAACTACGTTTACGAATGGGGAACGAGGATTCAACGGGATTGCGGCTTAAGAAATCAACATGACTTATGAATTTACCCTTTTTGTACCGAATATTAAAGCGAAAATCTTGCATAAAAGTCCACCAACGAGCTACTCTAGGAGATAAATCTTTCTTTGTCATGGTGGATTTTATTGCGTTACAATCTGTGACGATTGTAAATTCAATACCAAGAAGGTAAACTCTGAAATGCTTAAGAGCATTGAATATGGCCAGGGTTTCCAAATCGTAAGAGCAATACTTCGATTCTATAGGACTAGTTCGTTTACTATAATAAGCTACGACCTTATTAACGTCGCCTACTCTTTGTAACAGTATTGCCCCGTAGCCTATAGAACTGGCATCAGTGTGCAATTCTGTCGGGAGTAAAGGGTCAAAAATAGTTAAAAATGGTTTGGAAATAAGATGATCAATTACATACTTTCGGGCTGCATCCTGTTCAGGGCCCCATTCCCACTTTTTATTAATTTTGGTTAAATTAGTAATACATGCTGTTCGTGAAGCAAAATCGGGGATAAATTTTCTAAAGTAACTGGATAGGCCCATAAACTGTCGGACTTGTTTAACATTACTCGGCACAGGAGAATTAGCTAGGGCATTAATTTTACTTTCACTTGGCCTAACACCATCCCGCGATATATGTCTACCTAAATATTCAATATTGTCTACAAAAAATTTACATTTTTTAAGGTTGATCGTGAAACCAGAAGAACTAAGAGCCGAAATTGTCTGTTCCAAATAATCTAGTCCTTCTTCTACTGTATTAAAAGGAATTAAAATGTCATCAATGTATACAAGTAGAAATTTCAAGTGGTGTACTGCTTTGGTAATTGCTCTTTGGAACACCGAGGGACCATTACAAATACCAAAAGGCATTTTCAGAAACTCATAATGTCCGTCTGGTGTTACAAAAGCAGTGTATTTAGTTGAATTACATGATACGGGAATTTGATAGAAGCCATTTTTCATATCAAGTGAAATATAATATTGAGAATGACCTAACTTGTCAATTTGATCTTCAATCAAAGGGAGAGGGTATCTATCTTTTACTATCAATTTATCTAACGCTCTAAAATCTATACACATTCTATCACTTCCGTCTTTTTTTTTAACTAAAATCACAGGGCTAGCAAAGGGTGAATTACTCTCCTTAATTATTTGTTTATCTAATAATTCTTGGACTATTTCTTGAACTTTTTCTCTTTCTACTGGGGCTAATCGATATGGTCTATAGTAGACAACCTCATCCTTTTTTAGTTTTATGTTAAGTTCACCGGTTTTGACATGGCCAATAGACTTCAAAACTGAGGGGTATTTAAAAAAAATGGCTTTCATCTTTTCCCGCACCACAGAATCCAAATGAGACACCGTTACCCAAAATTCCGAAAGTAAATTTGAATCATCCCTTATTAAATTGATATCCAAACTACATTTAGCGGCAGTTTTTCGTACTAATCGGGAACCTTTATAATCAGTCACGATTTCTACATCTGGGTATTGAATAACATTTCTACCTATTAAAAGGTCATAGCAAAAATCTGTATCCTTAACAACAAAAATATCTAATTCAATACACACGTCTTCAAATTTAATTGGTACTGTAATTTTAGCAAGTACTTGTAATCTACCGACTCCTATACCGCGTAGATTTAAATGACATGGGCAAAAATGGCAGCCAAGACGTTTTGCTATCGATTCTTTGATTACACTACAACTAGCTCCAGTATCTACAAGTGAATTTATGGCTACATCGTATATTGATACTGCTGTCAGTATCAATTGGTTTGGTCTAAAAAATTAACCACTTTTTCAGTTGTATCGGAATCGCTTTTAGGTTTGTACCTACAAATCGAATCGGTATGACCGGGTTTTTTACAGTAAGTACAAAATTTACTTGCAAAAGTGCCAGATTTGTGATCACGTTGTGCATTATTTTTATCTACATCTTTTTTAAAGCATTGTGCCTTAGTGTGCCCAACCTTGCCACATGTAAAACATTTTATGTCGTTAGACCGAGAATCGACTTTGGGACGTTTAGAAGGATTAGTACTAGGAGAATTTCTCCCGTTATGTTCTAAAGGTCGTTTCCTTATTTTCGTATAAGAGGTGAATAAGGAAATCAGCTCGGATGTAGATTTGACATTGCTGTTAAAAGAGGCCATTCTTACATTAACGTCACATATACTACCACAAACTAATTCTATCAATTGTGACTCGGTAAATGCAACTTTAGTATTACGGAGTAACCTAATTTTCTCCCTAGCATATTCGCAATAGGAATCTGCAGATTCTGATGAATACAGCACAGCTTTTTGCATTTTCTCTGCAAGATTCTTTTTTTCGGGATACAACGCTTTTAGTTCTAAACATAAATTTTCCCATGTACGACCGTCTGCGGGATCCCACGTCTCGAACCATAACAAAGCAGATCCCTTAAGGGCCTTACCGGCTTTGGCCACGGTTGCGACGCTGCTCCAACCAAACTCCTTAGCAAGACCGTCGATGTTGCCGCACCATGATTCGGCACCCAGGTCACTCGTAGCTGGATCGAAGATCGGCAAAGCGACGTCACTCTCTTTATGATGGCTTCCGGAAACAGCATCTTTGATGGCCCTCAGTAGGTCTTGCAAAACTGGAATTTCCATTCTGTAAAAATAATAGGCAAGTATTAGTTATAGTGAACGGGACATGATCCCACTTCTGATAATAGCTAAAGTATAAGCTAACTCTTAAAAGCCAATAAAAAATCTATTGTATAATATTTAATAAAAAATAAGAAAGTTAAGGTTCTAAAAAGATCTTACTAGCCTACTAATAGATTATTATATTAAGTGTTTTCAGAAATGAAAGGGACTAGCAAAAGGATATCAAGTCAATAAGCCATTAAATAACTTACAAAAGTTTAATGATCAATACATCTTTATTTTATAGTGAACATTATATATTTCTGTTTATAATTATAGCAACAACTAGCCAAAACAATAAAATATTAACGTAAATAATGATCCATGATCACTTATATTCTATCCAACATAATAGCAATAGCAATCAAACATAATACAATAGTAAAACAACAAACATTTAAAAATAGTAATCATAATATAAGCAATAAAATAACTTAACTTTTACCTGTAGGCCGGAGCTCCGTTCTGGTCGATGTCTCGAACAAGAATCGTCTCTGACATTTTTTTTTTTTTTTTTTTTTTTTTAGGTGGGACCACTCGCAGTTGCAACGCGCTAAGGTTGCTTAACTGCTTAACCGGACAATCCTGTGGTGGCCAAAAATTACTTTAAGGCCCCCAGCCAGGGCTTACAAACTAAGGATTTAAATTAAATGAACGGTCACTAAGGGCACCCCCTGTGGGGTTCGGGCCTCGGCTTAGTGCGTCATTGATGAGAGGGCAGCAAGGGACAACAGGCTGGGTCGGATCATACGTCTCTGACACTCGGAGCTCCCCCTTTTATAGCCGTGAACAAACAACTTTGACGTTTCTGTCTACCGTCATCTAAAATATTAACGACATAAAAGGTGGATATCCGTTTGGATTATTTTCCATGTTTTGCTACATTATTCCTTAATATTTTAATTAGTCTACTTTTACAGACACTGAAATAATTAAAAAAAATATTGAATAATGTTAGTATTACATACTTGTAACAAGTTTTATGTTATGCAAAACATTACTATTTTATCACGTTTTAACAATAAAAGGAATACTCATGATAACAATAACAATATCTATACCTATAATTAGGATAATCTATTACGTGCCATGTAGAGTAGGACGTAACAAATCTTTCCTATTAGAGCCACCATCAGTACGTTCTTGCATGTAAAGCGTGTTAAGTTCATCCTGAACATACTCGAGAGCTTTCTCAATACTATCAGGACGCATGCAACGGATCCTGGATCCTAGAGGATCCTTAAGTCCACGTAAATAGGCCTGAAGAGTAAGCTTTTTATAAAGAGAGCGCTTTGCCTCTATTGTAGTATTCACAGACTCGTGTAAAGACACATAGGTCATAATCATGCTGAATAAATTTTGACATCGCTCATAAAATTCTTGCGGCGTGCTAGAGCCTTGTGTCTGCAATGATAGATCACTATATAGCGCGGTCTCGTCACGATGGTCTGCGAAGTTGTTGATTAGCGCACTTCTAATTCCTTGCCAATTTTCCGGTATCCCATTAGAATTGATAAGCCTAGCTGCAGATCCAGAAATTTTATTTAAAATGCCATTAATTAGGGCTAGGTTAGTTAATTCGTGCCCAGGCTCAGTTCTAAAATGCGCAAGTACCAATTGATCGCATAAATTTATGAAACGGGTTAATATATGAGAATTTCCATCAAAATCTGGAACAAGTCTAAGTGACTTATAGATTAAATCTACTGGATTACTATTATTATTTGCCATATTTTCTTCCAAATTCGCGTCTAATTCACTATCCTCTAAAATATCTCCTAGATCCCTGCGTTGATCTATCGATCTATTTCTATTGCTATTCCTATCACTAGCTAACCTATTATTCCGTGATTCTCCCGGATGGAAAATCTTGACGGCTATACGTTAAACTAACACCAAAAAATCACTCGCGAAATATTAAAACGCACACTTAAAATAGATATATAATATACTAGGAAGGACTAATGTAGGAAAGCAAGGACTAAGAAAGATTCAAAGTACTTACTGCATAATGCTCCAGTATCTTTCTCCTGCACAATCAATGTTCAGATCACTCACTGCAAAAATCAATGTAGGTTCGGTAACTTGTCTATGATGTTCTAGTTTTTACAAGTATCCTACCGGCTGCGCCATTTACGATTTCTACAGGCGAGTCGCAAGAAAAAGATAGTTTTGGAGACGTAGATTTAATTAGACAAACTTTACATGAATATTAAACATAAAAATTAAGTTATACAAGTGACCATGATCGAAGTTTGATTCATAATGAGAATCACACAGGTGTTCCTCAATTCGGAGAGGTGACCGTGAGAAGATGTCGCCGTGAAGAGCTGACGTTGCGTTGCCGGGTGGTCCATATGCACAGCCGCGCTGGGTACAGTGCAAGCGATGCGATGCGATAGTTAGCTTAGCGTAACATACTCTTAATCCTCCCTAAGTTCATAACATAACATCACGCCTGTAATCCCTAAAGGGTTAGACAGAGGTGTATGTACCTTATAGGTAGTACACCCGCATTTCGCCAGTTACGTTTAAGTCGTGTGCTTATCTGTCCTCATCATCCGTTCTCAAACTTAGACTCCGTACTGAGAAATTCCTGATGGAAAAACTCAATAACACTGCCCGACCTGGGAATCGAACCCAGGGGCTCACCACTGCACCGACCAGGAAGTCTTCAGGAAGAGGGGATACAGGCCAGTCTGTTACACAGAGTATGAATCGAACCCAGGGGCTCACCACTGCACCGAGCAAAGTCTTCAGGAAGAGGGGATACAGGCCAGTCTGTTACACAGAGTATGAATCGAACCCAGGGGCTCATCACTGCACCGAGCAGGAAGTCTTCAGGAAGAGGGGATACAGGCCAGTCTGTTACACAGAGTATGAATCGAACCCAGGGGCTCACCACTGCACCGAGCAGGAAGTCTTCAGGAAGAGGGGATACAGGCCAGTCTGTTACACAGAGTATGAATCGAACCCAGGGGCTCACCACTGCACCGACCAGGAAGTGTTCAGGAAGAGGGGATACAGGCCAGTCTGTTACACAGAGTATGAATCGAACCCAGGGGCTCACCACTGCACCGAGCAGGAAGTCTTCAGGAAGAGGGGATACAGGCCAGTCTGTTACACAGAGTATGAATCGAACCCAGGGGCTCACCACTGCACCGAGCAGGAAGTCTTCAGGAAGAGGGGATACAGGCCAGTCTGTTACACAGAGTATGAATCGAACCCAGGGGCTCACCACTGCACCGACCAGGAAGTGTTCAGGAAGAGGGGATACAGGCCAGTCTGTTACACAGAGTATGAATCGAACCCAGGGGCTCACCACTGCACCGACCAGGAAGTGTTCAGGAAGAGGGGATACAGGCCAGTCTGTTACACAGAGTATGAATCGAACCCAGGGGCTCACCACTGCACCGACCAGGAAGTGTTCAGGAAGAGGGGATACAGGCCAGTCTGTTACACAGAGTATGAATCGAACTCAGGGGCTCACCACTGCACCGACCAGGAAGTGTTCAGGAAGAGGGGATACAGGCCAGTCTGTTACACAGAGTATGAATCGAACCCAGGGGCTCACCACTGCACCGACCAGGAAGTGTTCAGGAAGAGGGGATACAGGCCAGTCTGTTACACAGAGTATGAATCGAACCCAGGGGCTCACCACTGCACCGACCAGGAAGTCTTCAGGAAGAGGGGATACAGGCCAGTCTGTTACACAGAGTATGAATCGAACCCAGGGGCTCACCACTGCACCGACCAGGAAGTCTTCAGGAAGAGGGGATACAGGCCAGTCTGTTACACAGAGTATGAATCGGATTTTCTATTCCATGCTCCTATCGTATTCTGCCGCTCAGAACCATCATTTTGCTAGAGCTAGTCAGCAGGAATTCTTTTGCACGCGGCAGAATCGACGATGTGATCGGCAGCATGCTCTGTTCAACCATTAACCTTTTGACCGCCACTGTCACATATACGTGACAAGCAAGCGCGTGACCTGTACCTACAAATATGTGACACAACGGTAGCTGAAATTGTGCCTTGGCGTGGAGGGCACGCGCGTGCGCAGGACGGCTGCGGGTCAGGTGCTTCTGTGATGTCGTCCATATAAATATGCGGAATTCAACCAGCCGTACTCGCGACCTGACCTGACATGCACCCGATCTCTGTGTATCACGCTTTATTCACCACGCAGACCCAGTACAGGTTGGTACATCAGATATTACGTCTTCGAAATGTTGGTTCCCAAAAACACTTTGCTCGACCCGGGAATCGAACCCAGGACCTCACGCTCAGCAGTCGCGACTACGGCCACAAGACCAACGAGGCAGTCACGACTAGACCAACGAGGCAGTCACGACTAGACCAACGAGGCAGTCACCACTAGGCCAACGAGGCAGTCACGACTAGACCAACGAGGCAGTCACCACTAGGCCAACGAGGCAGTCACCACTAGACCAACGAGGCAGTCACCACTAGACCAACGAGGCAGTCGCCACTAGACCAACGAGGCAGTCGCCACTAGACCAACGAGGCAGTCGCCACTAGACCAACGAGGCAGTCGCCACTAGACCAAGGAGGCAGTCACCACTAGTCCAACGAGGCAGTCGCCACTAGACCAACGAGGCAGTCGCTACTAGACCAACGAGGCAGTCGCCACTAGACCAACGAGGCAGTCGCCATTAGACCAAGGAGGCAGTCACCACTAGACCAACGAGGCAGTCGCCACTAGACCAACGAGGCAGTCGAAGCAGTATATCACATAAATGCTCGCCCTTTTCCCATGGGGGTAGGCAGATACCACAGAACGGCACCGGCTACGATCCCTACATACTCCTTTCGCCTCGTCCACGTTTATACATCTGTAGGCTAATTCACGTAACTAAAGAAGTGCTGTTGCAGTGCAGTTGCAGTTAAGTTTCGATCAAAACAACGCTTTTCGTATTCTTTACCGCTGTCACACACGCTAGCGTCAAGTTCGCGTCATGTGAGCGCAATAACGGCATTCTACTGTTGCGCGTCTTTGGTGCGTGCTTCGGAACGCAACATGGTCGGTATTCTACTAAGTAAGAAAAAACACTAAAATCTGTGCTGGGTTATTATTTTAATATTTTATAACGTCATATTCATTGAAATGTAATCGATTCTTTTCGATTATTTAGTAAGTAATATTTTTTTCTCTCATATAACCACACCATAAGTAAGTTTGGTAGAGTTTGGTTGACGTACAGTTGACGTGCAGTTCACGCGCAGTTCAAAGATTACAAGAATAACCAACAACTGCAGTTGTAGTTGAGTTCAAGTTCGAGTGATAAACGGTATTCTTGTAATCTTTGAACTGCGCGTAAGCTGCACGTGAACTGCACGTCAACTGTACGACAACCAAACTCTACCAAACTTATTTATGGTATGGCCCTATGACAGAAAAAATATTACTCACTTAATAATCGCAAGCCCAAGCCGCGATGGTGAGCGTGAACCACATCTGCGACGATAAGCTCACATGGGACCGCCGGAGCCTCGCAGCGCCGGAGCCGTGACAGAAACCATGCCTGCTGCTTGCTGAATGCTTGCTTGCATGCTGCAGGTATGGTGTATGCTTGTTTGCATGTTTTTTACAAGGAAATAAAAACCCACGCGTTTTATCATATTAGACTAATTAAGTTTTATGTCTTCTGAGTGCATGGATTTCGATTTTATATATAACGGTTATGCTTATAAAAATTAGTAACTAAAATTATATCAATCGTTTATTATATTAACTGATCGATATATCGAATAAAATTATAGATTCAGTTGTTATGTCTTGTATATATTAGAGATTTTGTAATTATATCATATACAGGGTGGAATTTTGTAATGCCACCTGGAGGGAAAGTACTCTTAATACTGCAGATAGAAAATTTTACTCAAAGGAAACAATCCTTTATTTTTGAATAGAAAGCAAACTGCATTCAAAGATTTTCGAAAATTCTCTTCTCCCACACCCGGGAATCGAACCGGCTAAAATCTGAAAAAACTATACCCTGTACTTTTATTGCATCGATCGTTAGGGTCAAGGATGAAATCTCTCTAACAAACATGATAAATTAAATGAAAGGAAAACCAGGAAATCTTAAATTAATTTAATTATTTACAAAATATGGTAAACTAACTAAAAAAAACACTATTATTAAAACATCGATCAAAGTTACAACGAACTACAAGAACTTTTATATTAAGTTACTTGCTGCTACGGAACTTTTTTGTCATTTGATTTGTCAAGATGGCCAACATAACGCGTCAGTCTGCTAGCTAACAGACCCATCAACAGTCTGCTAGCTGACTGCTAGCAGACCTATCAAACCTCAATTAAGGATTTTTTTATGAATAAGGCTGTAACATTCCATATTTTAATTACCTCATACACGCAGCTACGAGTATGTCACAAAGGAGTCTGCATTACAAAAGATGGATGTTAGTTAATCATAAATTTGTAACTTCAAATTTCCTAGTTTTTCTTTCATTTAATTTATCATGTTTGTTAGAGAGATTTCATCCTTATAATTGACCCTAACGATCGATGCAATAAAAGTACAGGGTATAATTTTTTCAGATTTTAGCCGGTTCGATTCCCGGGTGTGGGAGAAGAGAATTTTCGAAAATCTTTGAATGCAGTTTGCTTTCTATTCAAAAGTAAAGGAATGTTTCCTTTGAGTAAAATTTTCTATCTGCAGTATTAAGAGTACTTTCCCTCCAGGTGGCATTACAAAATTCCACCCTGTATATACTTACCCATTATATTTATTGTAGTGAATAATAAATTACGCTATGTAGCGTATAATATATTGCTTTTAATCATCATCATCAATTAGTAGTAGAATTTCATCCAAAAAAGATGCAGGTGATGGTTCGACCCCATCTTGATGCCGTGCCCAAGATAAGAACCATGCGACAGACATTACATGTGTGTGTGTCGCAATATTAAAAAAACAAACTGAGATGCTTCCGACAACAAAGGTCGTAAACACCAGAATAGCACTTTTGGTAATCAACGAAAAACAAAAAATAATTTCGTTTTTGGCTTATATCTTTTTAACTTTAAAAGTTGTAAAATTGTGTTCTATACAAGAAATACGTAAAATACGATGGTGTTTCATAATATATTATTACTATTTATGTCAAAGCCTTATTTTAAAAGTTAGCTTGGACATACACCCCAGAAAATTCAAGAAGTTGGTATTTACGACCACTAACAAATCAATGGAGAACGATTTGTCTAACGGAAGTTAGAAGTATGCACCAGTTTTTAAATACAATAGTTCTGGGTTTGGTTTTAAAAACCATATACTGAAATAAAAATGAGTGTAAACATCACGATCTAATGCGATGGTATGTAACAAACATGGAAATATCTGAAGCAAATCAATGAATTTAAGACTGTAAGTTGAGTTTTGATAAAAACTTGACTTGTAATAAAAACAATAAATTAAAACACAAATTGACATAATTAAAAAACGTTTTTTATTCATTGACCGTCATCGTTTAATCAAAATAATGGTTAAGCAAGGCACTAATACAAATTCAAAGTAAAAAAATGTCTAAACCAATCACTTAAATTTCCATTAGAGGATCTTGTACATCAATCATCATTCATCATCATTGTTTGTGTCGCGGCTCGAAATTTTTATACCTTTAGGACCTGGCGGGTCCTAAAGGTATAAAAATACACTTAAGTAAGTATATTATAGGCATCGTCCCTTATAATTTAATCAAGCGTTTGTTACAAGATGCCTATAGTGTTCTACCTCCAACGGCGTACCTAACCAGCCAGACATAATTCAAAATGTTAAGTAATCATTTTGTTTCATTGATTTCAAGAAGATTTTATAATCACGACATTTTTTTAAAACGTATTGATAATGAATTACAAAAAAAATATAAGTAAACATTCTACCAAGCTTACTGCTCTAATAATTTTAATAAACAATGCCCATTTTCACCAACGCCCTTAAAAATTTAGGTAGTTCATCTTTCTAGATCTTGTTTGTTCGGAAAGCTTCTGTACTATGGTCTACCTAACTTTTAGTGTCGTTGGTGAAAATGGGAAAGTGTTATCGACAAGATAATAAAAAAGTAGATGCAAAACATAATACGACGACGAGTTATAGAAAATCAGGTCTTCAAATTTCTGATTAATTATCTTCTGTTATTGGATAGAAGATTATTAACTAGAAATTTGAAGACCTGATTTTCTGATAGAAGATAATTAATCAGAAATTTCATCTTCCTCGTCAGTCTCAGGAAGAGTATCAATGACATTATGAGACTGACAAGGAAGCTGTTTGTATTCGGCATGAAACCGTTTGTGTATTGTCCCCTGATCACACAATCGTTGCAGATCTTTGTATTTAGCTGCGGTAATTGGTAGTTTATCCGTATATAGCTGTTTTGGAGTCAACTGCTTTGCTCGATTATATTGTAATTCTAACATTTCTTCTGTATTTTCTTTTGATTTATTCTTCCCTTTTCCCTTTCTTTTACGCTTGACATCTTCGAACAACTTGATTCGATGTGTAATTGCATCTTCTTTCATTGAATACTTGAGTTCTATTTGGTTTAAATTGGTCTTTCTGAAAGTTGCTACTCTAATGTTTCTCCAATTAATATTCTTTAAGGTTTCTTTTGTAAAAGTGTTTGATGCTATTTCACTCCAGTTCAAAAAATCTGAGTAGTCCATCACATTGACTATATAAGGCCTTGGCCGCTTTCTAGCTGATTGAAAAAATGAAGGCCACTGAGATGGACTCCAACTTTTAACTTCCCTCTCTATTGTAGCGTGCATTGAATCTGCTGGCATATAAGTATGTCCCGGCAGTAAAAAGTTTATTTGGGTAACTTGTAAGTTTTTAGAAAACATTAAATAATAATTTAATGTGGCTAGAACGGTTTTATTTTTGTTTTGTCCCCCACACGAGTCGCAATAGAACAGTAAATTCCGAATGCCTTTTTCATCAGCAATTTTTAAATATTGATACAAACAAGTTGCGATTTCATCGCTGCCCTTTTTTCCATCACTTTCTCCCCATGTGAAGCAATATCCATCTTGAGTACTACTTTCGTAAATAGTAAAATTATGGACTGCATATTTTCGTGAATAATAGAGTAACATACTTCAAGTGACATTACGACAATTGTTTCTCAGCAGAGCTTACGTTTTAAAAATGATTGTGGGGTGTAATTACAATTAATTATGTATTCATGTTTTTACGACCGACAGCTGTTTGTACGTTGTATTATACGACCTGCACGGTTATTCGGTTCTAAGCAATATGAGTTATCTTATACATACCCTCTTTTCTAAAAAATCTTGATTATACTAGTAAAAATGTTAGGTGTAAAAGTATTTTTTTTAGGCGAATATTTTTTTCACATTTTTAGATCGACGCAGCGCCAAAGGGCTGCATTCTTAACTCATTTTCGCCAAAATGGCGTTTACGACATTTGTTGCCGGAAGCATCGGCTATAATATATCTCGGCCAAAATGGCGGTTACGACATTTGTTGCCGGAAGCATCGGCTATAATATATCTCGGAATACAAGTTGACGACCAGTTAAACTTTCACCACTACGTAAAAACACAGCTCTAGGGTTAGAACGTTAATAACAGTTTTTAAGAAGTAACGCAGGGTGAGCGACCCGTACCTGTTGAAAATAATTTATCTATCCGTGTGCCAGTCAGTACTGGAATCATTATTATCGACAGCCCCACTTCACCTACTGTTGGCCTGTCTTTGTTTGTGTCAAGCTCCACACTCTTGTGCTAACCTCATCCATGATATTCCATCTCACTGAATACTGGAATACTGTATCTTTATCTGAAAGAGTACACATAACTCATATATTAAACCTAGAAAGAGCCCAGCGGGCAGTTCTCAAAGTAATACACAAAAAGAACTTTCAGTATCCAACGGAACTGCTATCTATGGATTGTATGGTTTTAACGGTTCGACAACTTTATATCGGGAGGCTTCGACGCCAGTCACACCTTCTCTCCAAGTCTGCGTCTGTAAGCGTGCTGGTCCAAGGTACGACTGAAGAGGAACCCAGGATGAAATGGAAAGGAGTGATCGCTTCTGGTGAGTCGGTTGAAGATGGCACATACGTGAGAGGTCTCGAGTTTATTATGGCCTCTGCCTCAAGTAGTAGTGTGGATAGTACGTCTTCTTTTAATACTTTTTCGGCGAGACAGGCTCTCAGGGCTGTTTTCACGGTTCTTACCAATCTTTCCCATGCTCTGCCCATGAACGGTGATGCCGGTGGGATGAAACGCCATTCGATTTTGTGGTTTGTGGCGTATTCTTGCACTGCGTCGTCTTGTAACGAGCGTAGCTCTCGGGAGGCTCCGACAAAGTTGGTGCCATTATCTGTAAATATTGTTGAAGGCGATCCTCGGCGAGCAATAAAACGTCGTAAGCTCATAATGGCAGCATCGGATGAAAGTGAGGTGACAAGTTCTAAGTGGATGGCTCTCGTTACTAGGCATGTATACAGCGCGACGTAGCGTTTTTCGTGGCGTCGGAATATTGTGACAGTGATAGCACCGAAATAATCTAGGCCCACGTGCGTGAACGGCCTCTTGTGGTGGTCGAGTCGCTCTTCCGGTAGATTGCCGATTTGAGGTCGAGCAGGTTGGCCCTTCCACCTTCTGCATTGGAGACAGGCTTTGGCTACGCTACGGATGCTGTCTCTTGCTTTGAGTATCCAAAATTTCTGCCTGAGCTCATTAAGGACAAGTTCGTTGAAACAATGGGCGGCGTGAATATGTTCGTGAAGGATGAGGAGTCGTGTGATGTGATGGCGACCATCCAGAATTGCAGGCGATATGGCTCTCTCACTCACTCCTGGCGCATACTTTGTCCGTGAGTCCAGTCGCAGCAAGCCATCCTGGCCAAGAGTTAGCGCGAGTTTTGCTATTCGGCTGTTTTTGGGCACGGGCTGTGAAGATTCGACTGCTTTCAACTCATCGGGGAAGGTGTCTCTCTGAGCTGGTTGGAGTATCATCTTCTCAGCTGTTATGATGTCCGCCGCGTGAAGTTGTGAAGGAAATGTGGTGCTGTCGATGTATATATTAGAATTTTGATCTATTGGCCGAAACAGTTTAAGCCGGAACAATCGCGCACCCTGGAGTACACGGGCGGTAGCGCGCAAAAGGCGCAGCCAAGAGCTAAAACGCGCCGCGTCAGGTACTGGACTCGAGAACGGAACGTCGAGAAGCAACCCCACCAGCACCGATTTGAACTCGAGGTCTGGTAGAGTCTCCTCGATGTCAGCAACTCGCTCGGTCGGCCAAGCGTATGGCGGCTGTAACAGAAACGGAGGACCCGTAAACCATCGATGAGAATGTGTGAGGTTTAATTTTTTAGGTTTTGTGGCATCGTCGGCGACGTTAAGAGAGGTAGGGATCCACCTCCAGTTTGACGGGATGGTGGTTTCTAATATCTCTCCCAACCTGTGCGCAACGAATGGTTTAAACGCCCGAGCATCACTCCGAATCCATTTAAGGACGGTGGTTGAGTCTGTCCAAAAAATGAATTCGGAGGGCTTAAATCGATGAGCTTGCAAAATTGTTTGCGCGAAACGAGAGGCTATAAGCGCAGCTTGTAGTTCAATGCGTGGAATTGAGACCGGCCTTAAAGGCGAAACGCGTGCTTTACTGCCGATTAGAGTCGTAGACATGGAGTTGTCATCGTAGCTAAAATGCCAATAGGCAGCACATGCATAAGCTTGTTCGCCACCATCAGCTACTACATGCAGTTGGGTATCCACTACATCTGTCCTAGTCATATACCAACGAGGTATTTTTATGTTGGACGCGACCTGCAATTGTAAAAACCAGTCTTCACATTCATTTACGTACGTGTTGGGAAGCGGTGAGTCCCAGCCGACCCCTGCCCTCCATAGTTTCTGTATCAGAATGCGGCTCCAGATGATGACCGGCATTAATAAGCCGAGGGGGTCATAGACCTTCATGACGTTTGACAAGAGACTACGTTTGGTTAAGGTGTCGGCCGGTAACTGCGAAACTGCTCGGAAACCCAGCGAATCTTGACATGGGTTCCACTTAACACCCAATACGCCAACCTCGCTACTAGGAGGTAAATAGACATCGGGGGTTGCGTCGCTTCGAAGTTCCTTTGGGATAAGCGAAAGTGCCTCCGGATCGTTTGACGTCCACGCGCGCATTTCGAAACTACAGGCTTTGTGAACTGTGACTATGTCGGCGGCCAGCTGCGCTGCGTCGGCGACACTGGAGTGGCTACCTAAATAGTCATCCATATAGTGGTCGTCAATTATTGCCTTACAGGCGGCGGGGTAATCGGGTTGGAGTGTTTTTGCATTTTTGTTTTTAATGTAGAGTGCGATGAACGGACTCGAAACCGCGCCAAAAATCATAGAGGACATACGATACTCTTTCAGTTCGCCTTCTTTGTTACGCCAAAGGAAGCGTTGGGCGTCTCTGTCTCTTGGAGCGATTTTTATTTGAGGGAACATTTCTTTTATGTCGCCGTTTAGAGCCACAGCACCTTCTCTAAAGCGGAACAAGATATCCAGTAAAGAACAAAGCAAGTCCGGACCTTGTAGTAGCAGACTGTTTAAACTTACACCCTTCGTCGCCGCGGCGGCGTCGTGGACCGCTCTGAGCTTCTTCTTTTGAGGGTGAAGAACGCCGAAAATAGGCAGGTACCAGCGAATACCAGCTTCTACGTCAACGCAGGAACCATTTGGTGGTTTTCCTTGGTGATAGGTGATCGGTTCGCACTCCTCAGCGTAGCCTTTTGCGATGACGTCGTCTATGAATTTGTTAAAGGCTGTGGCGAACGATTCATCTTTTGCCATCTGGCGTTCGAGGGCCTTGAAACGCGATAATGCCTGCGGGTAACTGTCAGGTATAGTCTTCGGCAGTTCTTTCTTCCAGGGTAGGCCAACTTCAAAATGTCCGTCATCAAGTTGGTGCGCTGATGATTCGATAATGTCTACGGCTCGTTTATCGTCATCGTTTGGGCGAGGGGCGCTTTTCGTTATACCTAAGGCATCGATGTCATATTGACTTGTGATGAGAATATCTAAATCGTCCGATACGTGGTTCACAAATTCGAGTGGCTTAGACGAAACGGAAAGCGCGCCGTGAATTACCCAACCTAACAAAGTTCTCGAGGCGACAGGATCACTCTTCTTGCCGCATCGCAATTCGCGACTTAAAGACAGGTGCCAATCGGGCGCACCAATGAGGACAGTAGGGGTGATGTCAGTGTATGAAAGTTCGTCGGATAAGTCTACCAAGTGATCATAGTCTGAGAGAACAATTTTGCCTGGGTGTTGCACGCGCAACCCCAAAGGTTTGATCGCCCGCGCGTGTTTTACTAAATAACGATCAGACAAATTTCGACCACGAATGTAAAAGTTTACGTAACTTACGTCAACTTCTTTTGTCATACCACTGACGCGTTCGATGCGCAGCCGCTCCTGACAGGTGGGTTTCGCGCCGATGCGCGCAGCAACCTCGCCGTCAATGAGCGTCGCAGTACTGCCCTCATCGAGTAACGCCGTCGTGTGGAACTCGCCGTCAGGGCCCTCAAGTACGATCGGGACTACCTTCAGCAGCCCGCGAGGGTGATCGGTTGACCGCGAAGTCCCTGTGACATTAATTAAAGTATCAGATGTATTTTCAATTTTAACAGATGGTTCAGATTCGTTGGTTAACTTGTCCACGTTGACAATAGTGGGCGGTTCAGCTAACAAAGTTTGAGTGTTGTTGCATTGGCTGCTGGATGCTACGCTAGGTTTAGAGTTCGCTATCAGTGTGCCGTGAAGGAGCGCGTTGTGACGTCTTGGACATCCGTCAACTCCACAACGTTTGGACTCACGAAAAAAGTATGCGCCAGGAGTGAGCGAGAGAGCCATATCGCCTGCAATTCTGGATGGTCGCCATCACATCACACGACTCCTCATCCTTCACGAACATATTCACGCCGCCCATTGTTTCAACAAACTTGTCCTTAATGAGCTCAGGCAGAAATTTTGGATACTCAAAGAAAGAGACAGCATCCGTAGCGTAGCCAAAGCCTGTCTCCAATGCAGAAGGTGGAAGGGCCAACCTGCTCGACCTCAAATCGGCAATCTACCGGAAGAGCGACTCGACCACCACAAGAGGCCGTTCACGCACGTGGGCCTAGATTATTTCGGTGCTATCACTGTTACAATATTCCGACGCCACGAAAAACGCTACGTCGCGCTGTACACATGCCTAGTAACGAGAGCCATCCACATAGAACTTGTCACCTCACTTTCATCCGATGCTGCCATTATGAGCTCACGACGTTTTATTGCTCGCCGAGGATCGCCTTCAACAATATTTACAGATAATGGCACCAACTTTGTCGGAGCCTCCCGAGAGCTACGCTCGTTACAAGACGACGCAGTGCAAGAATACGCCACAAACCACAAAATCGAATGGCGTTTCATCCCACCGGCATCACCGTTCATGGGCGGAGCATGGGAAAGATTGGTAAGAACCGTGAAAACAGCCCTGAGAGCCTGCCTCGCCGAAAAAGTATTAAAAGAAGACGTACTATCCACACTACTACTTGAGGCAGAGGCCATAATAAATTCGAGACCTCTCACGTATGTGCCATCTTCAACCGACTCACCAGAAGCGATCACTCCTTTCCATTTCATCCTGGGTTCCTCTTCAGTCGTACCTTGGACCAGCACGCTTACAGACGCAGACTTGGAGAGAAGGTGTGACTGGCGTCGAAGCTTACGTCTGGCAGATCAGTTTTGGGCACGATGGCTGCGCGAGTACCTGCCCACGCTCCGAGCAAGGGGACCGTCCACCAATACATTCGGTTTCAGTGAGGGAGACGTGGTGCAAATCGCCGACCCTACCCTTCCTCGAGGCTTATGGCCGTTAGGAAGAATAGTGTCGATCTACCCAGGGCCAGACGGAGCGGTCCGCGTGGCAGACGTCCGCACTAGGGGCGGCATACTGCGCCGACCGGCCCGTAAGCTCGTTTTAATGGAAGCTGCTTCCCAGCCAGTAGCCACCGGTTGTTAGTGTTCCACTGGGGGTCCGGTATGTTGGCAACTGGCTGGGATGCGATCTTTTCTTTAAGAAATATATTTTTAAAATGACTTTTGGAACAAGAAGAAATTTTTTTAGTTGTCAAGTGTCATTGCCTTGTACATAGTTTTGTCCCGCTTTTCTGCTAATAAATAGCAATTATTTATACTATACAGTGTTTCCATCATTTACACACAAACACAAATATCTACAGTCCATTTGCTCACCAACACCTGCTGTCTCAGGGTTGCCGGAATCATTACTCGTGTTCCTTTTATAATGCAACCGTCTTGTAAGGTCAATTCGTTGTCATTGTAGCCGTATCTTCTCACTGAGGTACCATTTTTTTAAGCTTTCAATAAATGGTTGTATTCATCATCGCGTTGGGTATTTTCGGCAATTTTTATACGATCGACGGCAATTGTATTCATTTGATTTAATTGAAATGCGCAATGTACGTCAATTAGGTTATTTGCTACTGTATCTACCGGAAATCTTGATAGATAATCTGCATTGCTATGATCATCCGATGTTCTGTATTCAATAGTGTAGTCAAAACCAGATAGAAAATGTGCATAGTGAAAGAGCCTCATTGTGCTCATCGCCGGTAAAGTTTTGTGTGGATTGAAAATCGTAGTTATCGGTTTATGGTCTGTAATAAGTATGAATTTTCTTCCGTAGCAGTAGTGAAAAAAATTCTTTAATCCCCAGAATAAGGACGTCGCTTCTTTGTCTATCTGGCTGTATTTTTTTTCACTACTTGTCAATGAACGTGATGCAAAAGCGATAGGCCGATCCGATCCGTCCGATAATCGATGCGATAGAACTGCTCCAAGTCCAAAAGGTGAAGCATCTGTATCGAGAACCAAGGGTTTCTCTGGGTCAAAATGCATTAAAACTCTGCCACTGAGGATTTCCTGTAAAATTTTCTTGAAACTCTCATTACATTTGTGCGTCCATTCGTATTTAATGTCCTTTTTGAGTAAGTTATTAAGAGGGCTGGATATTGAAGCTAAATTCGGTATGAACTTATTGTAATAATTTGCCATTCCTAGAAATGTTCGCAGTTCGTTGATGTTGCTGGGACGTTTTGTATCCAGAATAGCGTTCACCTTATTTCTATTTTTGTGCAGTCCATTTTTATCAATGGTTTGACACAAGTATTCGATTCTCTCTTGAAAAAAATTACATTTAGCTTTATTGAGTTTCAAATTTTTTTCTTGCAATTTTTGTAATACCAAATGTAGTCTTGAAAGAAGTTGTTCTTCTGAATGTCCTTGAATAATTATGTCATCGAAAAAGCACTTCACCCCAGCTACTCCTTGGAGCAAACGATCCATAAATTTTTGCCATAAATTCGGGGCAACCTTGACGCCAAACATAAGTCTATTTACTTTGAACGTACCCTTATGGGTACTTAATGTTTGCATTATAGCGCTCTCCTCGTCCATCATCATGTTTAGATAAGCTTGACTGATATCAAGTGTACAAAATATTTGACCTCCGTTCATCTCTACCAGAATGTCCTCTATGATCGGAATAGGGTATTGTTCATCCCTTATAACTTTATTTAAGGTGACTTTATAATCCGCGCATAAGCGTATACTGCCATTTGGTTTGACAATAGGAACCACTGGTGTTCCCCACTCAGAGCTATCAACCTTTGTAATTACTCCTTGTTCGCAGAGTCGTACTATTTCATCATCAACTTTATTTTTAAGAGCATATGGTATACGCCTTGGCTTAACAAAAATTGGTGACACTTCTTCCTTTAGGGTCAAATGAGCTTTGTAATCAGGTATGCACCCAAGGGAGCCATCAAATACCGTTGAGTATTCAGAGAGTAGCCTATCCAGTTGAGGATGTTCTTTAGCGTTAACTGCGTTTATATTTGCCAGATCCAAATTGATTGCTCGTATCCATGCTCGACCGAAGATAGGGTCAACATCTTGTTTGATAATGTATAATTTTCCCTCAAGTGTTTGATCTTTGTATTTACACGTAACGTAGGCTACTCCAAGGGGTGCGAAGATTTCACCTGTATATGTTCTCATCGTGATATTAGTTTTATAAATTTTGCATGCAGTGTCCAATGTTTTAAAATCTTTGTAAGATATAGATGACAGAGCAGCTCCTGTATCTACTTCCATTTTCAGTTTTGAGTCATTGATGCGTACATTTATCATAAATTTGTCTGTGTTGTTAGATCGAATTAAATTCATATCCCAAGGGGTGGTGTCATCGACTGTATCTGAAGAGTTCACGTGCTCAGGCTCCAGTTGGTTGTTCCCAGTTGTTGATTGTAAGCAAACGCGAGCAAGGTGACCTACTCGTTTGCACTTGTTGCAAGTATCCTTGATGCTCCAACATTTGCTAGCTAGATGTTCTTTGCTTCCACAACGAAAGCATTTCCCTCGTAAGTCCTTAATCGTTAAAAGTTTATTCTCTGGTCGTTGATTGCGGTGTTTGGGGTCAGCTTGAACAGTTTTCACATGTAGAAAACCTTGGTTTGAAGAGTGAGCTGGTGACAAATAGCTGCTGTCAGATTTTGCTAGTTCAATCGTGGTTGCTTTATTTATTAAGTCAGAAAAATCGGTCGCCATTGTTTCCTGCAGTATTTTGGTTCGAATATCTGTGTCATTTAATCCTCTTATAAATTGTAAGGTAAGAAAATTATCACAGATCGATTTTTTACAGTTATTACACGTGAACTCACAATCTTGAGCTAAATGTTTCAAGTCTGACGAGTATGACAAGACTGACTCATCGGAGCCTTGAAGTCGCGAAATATTTTTTTGTTGACGAGCCCAAATGCTCGGTTTTGGGTCTATATAGTGATGTAATATTTGAACCAAGCTGCCGAATTCCAGTTCACAAGGATCGTTTGGTGCGCACAAGTCGTAAGCTTTCTGGTGTAATTCTGGTGCCACTAAACTAAGCAGCGTGAGGGTCTGAATTTGTGTATTGTGACAATTATTTAGCTTCATGTAGGTTTTTAATCTCTGAACAAAATTATTGAAACTTTCTCGTTTCTGTAATGGTTGAAAATTAATTCTTGGTGTCGTTTCCGGTGTGCTTACTAATGAAGCCGTGACGTAAGTCAACGGTGCGTTTGGTGATGTAGGGCGTAAGCCATGCAGTTTTATCTTTAATTGTAACATGTACTCTTCTGTAGAATGCCGCTGTCCAATTTCAGCTTCCGCATCATGTGTTTGTAATAATTCAATTTCATTTTGTACTTTTTAAAATTTTTGTTCATAATTTGTTAGACTTGTCAAACGTGAACTTACTTCGTAATCCGAAGGATTTTGTAACTGTGCTAGTGTATGTTCAAACTTGGTCAGCTGGCCGCGTATATTTGCGCGCAGGCGAGTAAGTCGCGCCAGTTCTGCCTCCATCGTCGCCAATATCATGTATTTACTAATTAAGAAAATCGTTTCATAGTAGACTCAATATTTTAATCATTCTAAGTCGCTGTGACAACCAGATGACAATGACAATGTAAAAAAGAATATATAAGAGAATGAATGAAGTTGAAGCAAAGAGGCCACATATATAACAGGTGTAAAACACCTCTTAACGAAGCCGAAAGGCACTTGTTATCCCCGTCATTGCGATATTTTTTTTGTTCTAGACCATACCTGGGAACCATCTAGTTACGGGGGGTCAAAGTTCCAACTTTTTGAAAAGTTTTTTTTTAAATACAAGTTTTTAATGTAAGATTTTTACTTTAAACACCTCCACGACCCCCGTACTATTCAATCCATCCATCAGCACAATGTTTTGAGCGCGTTACATTGAGTTCTACCACAAAACGTGATTTTTACCCCAAAAAAAAAAATGGTTTCACAGTAACAATTTTTGCGTAAAGTTACATGATTTGATGTACAGAATGCTTGGTTGACGGCTTCGTGAGGTCATAAAAAAACGATGTACGTCAGTTGCGTTATCTAGGTATGAATAGAAAAAAACACGAATATAAAAAAAATATTTGAATATAATTCAGCTATTACACAGTAGATCGCACTAGTAAACACCTATGATAAGGGTGCTAGTTTAGGATGGCATCAAATTATCGACAAATGATATCAATAACGCTTGGAAAGATTAATTAAATATTTGTATTATATTAAGACTACCTCGGTTGGTCTAGTGGCCTCAAACGCGATTGCTGAGCATGATGGGTTCGATTACCAGGTCGGGTAAAGTGTTATTGGGTTTTTCCATCAGGAATTTCTGTAGTTGTGTGAATTTCTGTAGTTGTGTGTTCTGTAATGTGTTTTCCAGCCACGGAGTCTGGATTTGTGCCCGGTTGATGGCAATAGCCTCGCCCCGTATTACATGGGACATTAGGCAGTTGTCCCACCGCCAACGATGAGCGAGAAGCGAGTATAGCTGGACACTAGAAACGCGTTGGCGAGCAGCGAGAAGCGAGTATGTAGTTCCGATAGTTTTGTAGCTGGGCTATAAGCGAGTGTGCGCGTGCGACGGGCGATTACTCGCTCCACTCACTCGGAGCGGCTAGTCCTGCGCAAAACACTGCACGTGTTACGCACTTGATCCCTTCCCGACAACAAAGATACCTTCCGGTAGTTATGGTAATTGTTCTGATTCATAATAAATGTGCTCTCAGATCCGCATTCTAGGTAGAAATGACCGCTGGGGCTCTCGGCGTGAATTTTGACCGCCAAGCGAGCATCGCTGAGCGAGTATTATCTTTGGTAGCTTTTTTTAAGTAATTTTAAAGAAATATACGCGAACTAATAGGCGAGATATAGATGAGGAGCTCGTGGCTAAATAATATCAGCCACTCGGGTCGATTTTTTTCTTAAGCCGTGCTTGCCTAGGTTGATCTGTGGATGAGTGACCACCCTTACATACCGAGTTTCCTCCGTGCCTCAGAAAGCACGTTAAGCTGTTGGTCCCGGCTCTCATTTGTAGATCTTTGACAGTCGTTACAGGTAGTCAGTGGCCCAAAAAGTCTGACAACCAGTCTTATCAAGGGTCTCGTATTACCCAGTACTAACTGGGTTGTGGAGGTAAGATAGGCAGTCGCTCCATGTAACATACTGGTATTCAGCTGCATCCGGTTGGACTGGAGGCCGACCCCAACATAGTTGGGGAAAGGCTAGGCAGATGGTGATGATACGCGAACCTATAACATTTATTCCCATATTGACACTTGAACCACATAACATGATTACCAGAACAGCAAAATTACTTTTTTGATATTTGTTATTTACACATAACGTGAAAAAATATCGATAGCAAAAATCGATAAACGAACAACAATCACTCACAGTCCGGACCCATTACATAATAACATAAAAATTAAAATTAACATTTAAAAATCTTATTTTAATTTTTAAATGATAATTTTAATGTTATGTATTTGTAATAATTTTTAGTGTAATTTATTTATTTTTTAATGTGATATTGTTAAAACGTTATGGACTATAATTTTTGAAATAAAAAGATTTTATTTTATTTTATTTTATTTATAATCTAGACTAAAATCATTACATACAACATGGGTCCCGAATGTTGCAGTCAATATGCCCTGTTTCCTGAACTTGTTTTATTCTTTTCAGTTTTTATTTAAAGTTATTAGTTATTTTTTACGCAGTCAGGTTTGTTTTTAATTATTTTTTTATTAAACTACATATAAATTTACGGTTTTCAGATTTTTAACTTTACATGTGTTGTAAGACATTGCTTCTCGCCAAATTTCGTGATTCTAGGTCAACGGGAACTACCATATAGGTTTTCGACCCAATACCTATAGGGTACTTCCGGTTGACTCAGGATCTTGTTTTTACACACCTAATATGGACTATAGATCTCAGTTTCTGGTATACATTTCAACTTGCTAGGTCCACCCGTTCCTGAGAAAATCGGTGGTGACAGACGGACAAACAGACGGACAAGAAAGTGATCTTATAAGGGTTCCTTTTTTACCTTTTGAGGTACGGTACCCTAAAAAGGAAAAATATGTGTCCAATATTTTTTGGAAACCTGTCTGACGGACTAATTAGATGTTTTCTTGTCATATACCCTATTCGATCGGCGATTGTTTTTCTGCTATACTGCTGGAGCGACCTTGCTACTCCTGATAACGAGCCACTACAGAACCCTATACTGCGCGTGGCCCCCCACTTGGCCGGTTTTTATTATGTACTCAAAATCGTAATCAATGCATAATATATATTGTGAAGGAAAACATCGTGAGGAAACCGGCATGTCCTAGAACCAAAAAATTCGAAGACATGTGACATCTACCAACCCGCACTGGGCCCGCGTGGTGAATTATAGCCCATTCCCTCTCATAGAGAGGAGGCCTGTGTCCCAGCAGTGGGAACATTAATAGGATGATGATGATGATGATAATATTGTGATTCATTCTTACCCATGAGAGAGCTTGATAAACGCTAAAAATTTACACTATCAAATAAATAAACATGTTATTAAAGCAACCAAACCCTTGTTGCAATAAGTGTCGAGCTCGAAGCGCACCAAATCTATTTAAATGGTATATAATATTATCAATAAAAGCATTTATTTCGGGATTCTGTGACAAGTGTTAACATGAAGCCTGTACCAATCGGTTTGTTCTTGGTGTTTGTGATTGTAATAGCAAAAATCAGTTTTTGCTTGGGCAATTTTACTACAAAATATTATAGTGGTAAATAATTAACGATTTATTTGTTCATTAAAATTTTATGGACAAGTAAAAACTGTACAAAGGCGGACTTAATGACTTGGGTATTTTCTACCAGTCTACCTTAGAGGAGGCCTGTGTCCCAGCAGTGGGAATGATGATGATAGTGATGTTGCCGTATCGCGCGTAGCTATAGAAAAGTGTTGTGTTGAGTGTTGAGAGCGAACATGATAATGAGGGCCCACTCTGTGCCGTAAAAACCAATCAAATAAGGTGCTGGCTCGAAACAGATTTGTTTGATTATTTTCAAAATTGTACAGGACGATGTCTGTGTAATATATTCAACACCATTGAGTGTTGGCTTGGAGTTGGCTTACAGAGATTGGCTTTACGCGACCCGATTTTCGTACGGAACCCTCGGTACGCGAGCCTGACTCGCACTCCTCTGTTGTTATGAGTTCAGTTGTAATGTCCTGTGTTTAACTACATAGTTATTTCTTTCTACTCATTGTTCTATGTTTTCCCAGCACTAGACAAGCGTCAAATGTGCACTTTTGACTGGGAATGCAGGGAGAACTGTTCCTGTGATGTTATTGAAGTAGGCGACCCGAAACGGTGTCGATGTGAGAAAACAAGTAACAGCTTCAAGTACGTCGACCACTATAACGAATTTAAGTAAGAACTTGCATCAAAACGCAGGCCACACCGCCAGCTAGCGAGCGAGCGAGGCATCTTTTCGTACCTATGGTTCTTACCGCGAACTACCGAAAGAGCCGAACGAACTAAGAAAAGAGGCTCGCCCGGCTCGGCAGTCGGCGGTGTAGCCGGCGGTGTAACCGGCGTTTAAGTGACTAAGTTTCGCCGCAAGTGGAAGGAATGGGTAGAAGCCTTTACCCAAGAGTGGCACAGGTTTGGTAAGCTTCGAACTAGTCGTAAATAAATCCGTCCAGCAGGCCTAGCCAAGTTACAAACATCCGTCCACCAGGCCTAGCCAAGTTACAAACGTTTCATATCGATTCTCTTTCTACAATCGTAAACGCCTCGGCGTAAGCGATTGTAGAAAGCGCTAAATTGGTAGCCAAGTTGACACGACTGAGTCGATCGCTTGTTCTCTAATGTCTGTAGAAAAAACCTACACTTTAGTCTATAGTGAGCGTTCCTACCAAAGAATATAGCGATCAACATTGTAGAAACGATAACATTCTATTCTATCATTTTTAATGATGTAAACTTGTCTACGAATTTTCTATTCGTTTGTGTTGATCACGTGATTTAACGTTTGTCATTCCCATACATTTGATTAGTTTTCTACTAGCGTTAACGATTGTAGATTGTCAACTTGGCTAAGCCTGTGGAGTATTTTTGTATGACTGACATCCATCCTCACAAACATACCATATTTTATAATGGTAGTAAGATAACTGGATCTTTCCCGAAGGGCACCCAACGGGACCCTAATATTAAGACTCCGTCCGTCTGCCTGTCAGCGGGCTGTACAAAAAACAGAATAAAATAAATATTTAAGGGGAGCTCCCATGCGTGAGAGCCCTCACGACGGGGGATGCAGTGTCCCGGGGGGGGTTATCTTGGCGGTGTCTCTTGACATCGCCAACGCCTTCAACTCCATATCTCCTTATCTGTCAAGAACTACTGCACCAGTGATTTAGTCCAAGGGTACCATCAACTTAGCAATGAATGCTAAGTTGATGGTACCCATTACGATACACACAAAACCGCCTTTGTCACACCGCAAGGAAATAACGAATATAATAGGGTTCCTTTGATAACGCGCCCTCAGTGTTTATGCATTTAATAAACAAGGTCGTACATAGTTTAGAAAATGCCAAAGTAAATCATTTAGAAAAATATCTCGAATAATTTCATCAAACGGTCGTCAGAGGTAGCATTCTTTGACGATGTCTTACTACCGTCACTCGATGTTCAAACAGGTTTATACTCATTGGACCAAAGTTCTTGAAAAATTGCAAACGGAGGATATAAACGAGGAGATATCACCACTATCCTCTACCGAGGATAGTGGTGTTATCCTCTCCCGAGGATAGTGGTGTTGTAGTCTTTCTATAGGAAGGTCACTATAGGAAGGTAGGCGGGATATGGGCCTTCGCCTTCTGGGCTCTTTTGAGGCGACAGATTCGGCAGCGTTCGGCTATGAAGCGTACGGATGGCCTTAGATGAAGGATAGCATATTTCTGCCGTAACTCATTCACCATTGCTTCCATGCAGAGCCCATACGTGATATCTTGCGATTAACAGTTTTACCGTAGGATGTCGACCGTCCAATATTATTGGTTCCTTTATAGTATATCTGAAGTGAGTCCGGTGACAGAACTGATTCGTCCTCTCGCCCTCAACAAGCCGTCGTCACAAAACCTCGGTGTAAGCTTACACAGACGGCTCCTCCTGGAAATGTTCTTGCCTTGACGAAGGCATTCTATTTCTTCGCCGCAGAAAGCATCAGCCGTTCGCTCGTCTCTCCGTCTCACTAGACGAATGAATTGATAGACGCGTGTGGCTACTCGAATTAGCCGCCGCCAATCGGAAAACCGTTCTGCCGACAAAGAAATAAAATTAATATAGGCCGTCCTTTTCTTTGACCTTAGCTCTACTTCTGGAGGAATAATTTGGTCCACTTCCTGCGGCCAAGTGTCTGCCCTGTCTTTTAAAAATGTGGGACCATGCGCCCATCTCTATAAAGAGACAGTGTTTAGACGAGTGGCGTCGTCAGCTACATTTAAATCTGTAGGTATCCAACGCCACTCGTTCACCTGTGTTAATTCTGAAATTTCGCCAAGTCGATGGCTGAAAAATGCTTTGTATTTGAGCGAGTCGCTTTTAATCCAAGCAAGGACGGTTTTTGAGTCGCACCAAAAAAATCTCCGAGAAGGTTGGTTGCGGAGTTCGCTACACATCGTTTGGGCTAGTCTCACACCGAGTAAAGCTGCCTGTAGCTCTAAACGCGGTATGCTTACTGGTTTTAGAGGTGATACCCTAGATCTACTGGCAATGAAAGCGAGGTGAATGGTACCATCCGGAAACAGAAATTGATGATATGCGACGCATGCGTGTATGCTACTTCACTAGGAAATTTGACAGTTTGTGGTCAAACTGTCAAATTTCCCCAACAGATAATAAACTCTATTGTTTGTAGATGAAGAAGAGATTTGTCGGTTTTGAATACCATGATGTGTTGTTGACTGTATTTAGAATTATACAGGGTGTTCTGGTATTTACCCTAGCAAGCCAAAACCTACCCATGTTGACATGACATATCTAAAATTCATACGAGCACAGATATGCTGGGTGGCAAATAGCAATACTAATACTATTGGCAAAAAAATGTTGCATTGGCAACTTTATCATTAATGTCATATATATGTTCTGTGATATTGTCATGTCAAAATTAACTGTCAAACTCAATGTCAACGTCAAGTATTTTTGAAGCATTTTGTGATTTATTTTTGAATTGAGATTGTTTTCATTGTTTGTTCGGAAACAAAACGGAATTTCTTCTAGGAGGATCTATTTATAATGTCCGAAGATAGCGCGGCGCCTATATTGTTACCACATCACGAGCAACAAGCCCTATGCGCTACGCGCTTGCCGTACAGACAGGGTTCAAAACTTACTGCTGTAAAAGTGAGTGACGAAAACGATATTTCCATGCCAAACAAACTACTGCAATATTATTCCACTAAAAAAAATCTCATCTTACTTCTTACTACTTTCATAAATGCGAAAGTTTGTGAGGAAGGATTGATTATTGCTATTCCGTCACGCAAAAACTAGTGAACGGAATTGGATGACCATAGCATTTTATCCTGCATGAATACATAAATGATACTTTTCAAGGTAGTACGATCTTACGGGTCAATCTTGATGAACTCCACTCAGGCGAAGCCGCGCGCATGTGCTAGTAGTCTACAACAAAGTTCGCAATTTGGTGGCTTTCCTGAGTTTTCAACATTAACTACCCTTACAACTACTTGTTTTTAGGGTTCCGTACCCAAAAAACCCGACTGCGTAAAAAATAACTGATAATAACTTTAAATAAGAACTGAAAAGAAAAACCAAGTTCAGGAGAGAGGACATATTGACTGCAACAGTCAGGACCCTTTATTTATATAAGATGTACCTAATGATTTTAGTCTAGATGATTTAATGGGTCTTCCATATCATGTAGAAAATACTGAAACCGAAAAATAATTTCCGGTGACTAAACTACTGAATAAATTTGAATGATTGTTACGTAGTTCAAATTATTGTCTCATTGTCAGCATCAACCTGTATACTTTCATCAGCATTCAATAAAAAGCTGTTATTTTGAAATTACAAACAGACATTTCAATTTTATTTATTAGCCGTTTTGACCTAGGTTGGTATGTAGATGGGTGACCACCCATTACATACCGAGTTTACTCCGTGCCTCAGAAAACACGGTAAGCAGTTGGTCCTGGCTGTCATTTGTAAATCTTTGACAGTCATTACAGGTAGTCAGTGGCCCAAAGTCTGACAATCAGTCTTACCAGAGGATATTGTATTACCTGTACTAACTGGGTTGTAGAGGTCAGATAGGCAGTCGCTCCATGTAAAGTACTCGTTTTCAGCTGCATCCGGTTAGACTGGAAGCCAACCCTGACATAGTTGAGGAAAGGCAGGTAGATGAAGATGATATAAATTAAAAGAATCTTTCTCCCTTCGACAGGCTTACACCATCAACAATGAGTCCAGGCATCTTCTCGTCTTTGGAGTACCATCCCTCAATCTACGCCAGGAGACGAAGTCCTTATTCATAAGGTTCGGTAAACTACAGAAGTTCAACTTGACCAAGTACCCTTCGGAGCTGTTCACTGAAACGTATCATGCTATATTTGAGGACATACAGTCGGCCAGAGTGGCTAAAAAGATGCTAGATACTAAGAATCACTACGGTGGCATACTACATGTCTGTTATGCACCAGAACTTGAAAATCCGAGTGAAACAAGGGAAAAGTTGCTTTTAAGACAAAAAAATGTTGTTGCCAGACTAAAAAATTTAAACAAACCCACGGTTATTGAACATTTTGTAAATAAAACAGGTGATACAGAACATAAAATTGATAAAAAAGATATTGCTGTCAAAAAACTGTGTATGGGTAATGAAAACAATATAGAATTTGGTAAAAGAAAAGCTGATTTTGCATCTGTGAAACAATGCAAGCTTAAAAAATCCAGGAATTTTGACAGAAAGAATTGTGTTGCCATTACTGAAAATTATATTGGAAAAGTTTGTGACAAAGACATTGTAACAGCAGTTTCTGATCCACCAACAACTTTTTGTGAAATTGTTGATTTTACATCTGCAGAAAATGAGGTAATAACTAATATTAATGAACATTTGAATTATGATAATTTTGGCAAAGAATTGATCAAAAAAGTGCCAAACAAGCCATTGAATAAAATCAAATTTAATTTAAATAAAAATACTTGATAAATTGCTTCGTTTTTTTATCTCTCTAATTGAGGGTAAGTACAGACGTCAACTCATACTTCTACAATCTGTCAAGTTTCTTAATAGATTTTCAACTTTATTGCTAAAACATTAGGTTCAAGGTTGATTAGAAAAATTTTACAGCTTCGGGTAGCTTGGGCTGCGTTCCGAATTAGGCTGTAATTGATTTGAGCGTCCATAACGCCGTTCCGAATTACCGTGAGCGCGATATAGATGTCCCTTGAATCGTCATAGATGACGTCATGACATGCGCCATCTTGCGATTACACCGACCAGCGCGACAGCGCTCACGGTGATGTTTATTTGGGGCACCAAATAAACATCACCGTGAGCGCTGTCAAAAATGACAATTGTGTTGACAGGTTGTTGTTTTGTTATGAACTTAGGAGTCGGATCTAACTATACATTCTAATTAATTATCGTTGCATTATGGATTTTGTAATGATATGTTTTCTTCTTGAGGTATTAAAAAAAAAACTTGGTTTCCAAGAACTCTATAGATGGCGTTGAACTGACTACGATAGTTGGTGCCAAAGCCAAAACGCTTGGAAAAAAAACATTGCGTCACGTCACATACTCTCGTTGACTGTCACTTTCGTTCGTTTGCTTAACCTTCCAAATATAACCTAGTTTTCTCGCGCTTTGTTAAAATCATTTTTTATAGGTTCCGTTCCTTGCATTAACGTACTAAGTTCAGCGCCATCTATCCAGCGACTAGGGAAGAGCTAAAAAGAAAATCCCTCATTCTTGGTATTTTTCCGTTCCGAATTGATGACAGCTCTTAGCTGTCATAATCGTGAGTGATCGTGATATTATCTAAATCGGAACGCAAAATATAGATGTGAGCGCTGTGAGCGATAATTTTATAATACGGAATGCAGCCTTGGTGTACCGTCTGTACTTTGAATTTACTTTATCCAATTTGAACATAGCGTACGGTGTTATAGACCTTAGTAGCAGAGCACAACGTTCAATTTCGTCGAAACAGGCTTCAGGAAAAAAACTACTGCAGTTTTTAATGTTTTATTAATAAAATTTATGTCTACAAATACACGATTTTATTGTGCTTAGAAACTAAATATTACGTTCAGTTTTCGGCTTGGTCTATCAATCGGCTCGCATCGCATCGGATCAGGCCCCTTCCTTATTCATAACGCTTCGATTCGATTTTCGATTCGGAAAGTCGTATGTCTATCTTTTTTTGACATTATGAAATCGAGCGAGGTAGACATACGACTTTCCGAATCGAAAATCGAAACGAAGCGTTATGAATAGCTACGCAGGACGGATTTTACAATCTTTAAACGATATTAAATCGTGTACATAGAATTTAAAGTCTATATTACCAAGACGCGTACGGCACTTGACCGCTTGCGTTTTCAGCGACACGCGATCGTAGCTGAAACTATATTGAGGCGCGCGATCGGCTCCGTTCGCCTGTCGTTGCATCCGAACGAATGAAAACAAACATTTGAACTCGTCAACACGTTTGGAATGAGACGATTTGACTAGGCGTAGAAACGGATACGTCTGCTAGATCGTTCGATCTTATGCGTCCGACATCCTGCCGGCCGCGATCGGCTGTCGCCGCATGCTGCACCCGTTCGTATCCTTTCCGATCCGATGCGCTGCGAGCCGTCTGGTGGAAATCATCCTTCAGGGACTGAGTTATTCCGGTCGGCACTTTCGATTCGGCAGCAATTTTTAAGCAACAAAACCTTCGAGAAGCTTCCATTACTCGCTTATTTGTTAATTCGTTGTACACTTTACTTAAAATAAAAAAAAATCGAATCTGACCACTGACTAGCGCTGTTTTTTTTTTGAGAGCTTTACAACACCATCAATTGTACATTTTTGACAGTCGTTACAGGTAGTCAGTGGCCCGAAAGTCTGACAACCAGTCTTACCAAGGGGTATCGTATTGCCTAGGGGTGACCTACTAACTTGGTTGTTGAGGTCAGATAGGCAGTCGCTCCATGTAAAATACTGGTATTGAGCTGTCAATACCAGTATTTTACAACCCGGTTAGTAGGTACTGGGATGCAGCCATCCGGTCAGACTGGAAGCAGACCCCGATATAGTTGGGAAAAGGCTAGGCAGATGATGAATCAATAGTGAAGACGCGGAAAAAAAGCTAGTAAATGATATTGATAGAGGCTACTCCTCTTCAGGGTACTCCTCGGCGGCTTCCTCTTCTTGCTCATCAAACTCCGCATCGTCTACACCGACTTCCTGAAATAACATTTTAGATACGCCTCAGGATAACTCAACAAAAAAATAAAATCAGTTCATCTGTGGTTCATCCGTTCAGGAGCTACGATGCCACAGTACACACTTTACATTAGTACTGCCCGTCTTTGACAACCGTAACTACACAAAGTATGAATTCGAGATTTAAGGGTTCTTACAGACGAGCGGCATGTTGCCAACGGCAGATAAACTGCAGCCGTCGCCAACGCGTCGACGGCCGCAGTTTATCTGCCTTTGGCAACGTGCCGCTCCGTAACCCTAAGCCGTGAAAGTTTTTTTTCTTAAGGTGGATGCTCCAGGGTAGCCCGCGAAATTCAATTTTTTTACGTTTTATTGCAATTTGCAGGCCAGTGCTGGGTTGTATGTTGATTAAAATATTGTTCGCAGCTGTAAGACGTATGTAGTTACAGAATTATAATCATCAAAATCATCAATACAACCGTTCGTGCGCGTTTATCTGTCCTTATATTTGAATCGGATTTTGTTAACAATTTCATGGGTTTTCATTTTTTTGCACGGAACCTTAATTATTTTTCCGTCACGTGTAGCGTGGGCATTTCTTGCAGTTCTCGGATCCATAACATCCTCGCCTGCGGCTCGGGTGTGAATCCCGCCTCGATTGCAATAAAAAAAGGTAAAATGTAGGTACTTACTATTATATAAGTTCGCGGGCTAGTAGGCTTAGTAATGAGGCCACTGTAACACCACTCATTCTATACGACTTCTAAACATTAGGAGGTTCTCAATTCGGCTGTATTTTTTTTTAATTTACCTTCCAACGCCGTGATTACTGGTCCGAATAACGTGGTTATTTTGAATCACATTGCTTGGGTAGGTTGTCGATTTATCTTCTGTCATAGGTATATTTTTCTAAGTCTATGTGGATGATCTGCTAATAACTTTTAGTAACAATGGAAAGAAAATGAGAGCAGCGGTGGCCCCGACTTACGTCGTGAGTTCGAACCCAGACAGGCGCATTACTTTGTGTAATTTATTTCATCAACGCTGCTCTCAAAACGGTGAAGGAAAACATCGTGAGGAAACCGGCATGTCCTAGAACCAAAAAATTCGAAGACATGTGACATCTACCAATCCGCCCGCGTGGTGGATTAAGACCCATTCCGTCTCATAGAGAGGAGGCCTGTGTCCCAGCAGTGGGAACATTATGGGCTGATGATGATGAACAATGGAAAAAATACTCGAGAACAATTTGCGTCTGTGCGATACCATCATAACTTACTTCATACTGCTGGTACTCCGACACCAAGTCGTTCATGTTGCTCTCGGCTTCGGTGAATTCCATCTCATCCATACCTTCGCCTGTATACCAGTGCAGGAAGGCCTGCAACAGAGAGCACGTAGCTTGAGTACTTATGAGGGTGCATCCCGAAAGTTGGCATCGTCGGAAATCCCTGTCAAATATTTCGCTGGTTTGATTAATGAATCAATATTAGGCTTAAGGAAATTATGATATTATATCGCTCCGTGTCGGGCCGTTTTCTATAACTTACTTACGTATAACCGTTGGTTAATATGCCTACTACCGTAGCTATCGGTGTTTCTATAAACAAAGAATATCCTATCCGCGTCACCTACCTGTCACTTGATTCATAGAAAAATCAAAGAAAGCTTCCACTCTACAGCGTCAAACGCGCAAAAATCGTATTTTTTTCGCATCGAACCGCGTTAAATTCGCGAATTAAACGCGAATAATTCGCAATTATTAATAAACACTTGACGATCGCAAACTACAAGAGATATAGCTAAATAAACTTTACAGTGGATAGCTGATTATATGTGTTATTTAATTAACCAAATTTCAAGATAAATAATTATAATTTGATACTCAAATAATAATGTAGAACTTGAAAAACAGTGATAAAAACGGATATTTTGCTAATAAAATATTATTTTTGCTCAACAACTATTAACTTCTTATCTATTTTTTTATATCAAAATAAACTAAATTATATTTCCTTTCCAACAAGACCACAATCTCATTAATATCTCATTAGCATCATATCGAAACATTCATTACAACCTAGATACTCACTGTTTGTTTACATCTGGTAACTAATTTTACCAGCCGCGGTTGGACGAACAAACAAAAAAAAAACACAAAACCACTTGTTTTTTTGGTGTAGATAGTTGAAAAATCTAATCACCACACTTATTAAACACTATTTGTACGTTTTCACACACGTTTTAATCACAAAATCACTTATTTCTTCACACTTCACAATCACTGTAGGTATATATACCTACTGCATTTTCACAGGCGAAATACTGCAACTTTGCGATTCGAAACCTAATTTGTGTTATCATAATACGATAGTACAACTTCTGACGAACATTCAAAGGTATAACACTATATTACAATAACAAATACGTAACTCGTAAACACTTGAAATGTGACACTAACGATAACACGATGACGCAAGAAATGGCGCGCTTTGTTGACAATAATTTGTTACTTTATTGTGACACTTGTTGATGGAATAGAGCTATGATTTTTGGTACGAAGTTGAGGAATATTATAGAGATGGGAAGTAAACTATCCTATCCACGAACAAAGCACGTTTAGTCGATTTTTAATTAATTTATTAACGGGGGTATTTATCAAATGTTTTGGGGAAGTTAGTGAACCGGTAACGGTTGGGGGTACGCACTCCTTGGGGAAGTACCGTGTAGTGAACCGGTAGCTGTTCAGTAGGTGACGTTTTGTTTATAACCGGTCAGTAAGTAAAATGTCAAACGGACAGAGATAGCTAACTACCGAAGCCAGCTAGTAAGTTACTAAAAATGGCCGGCAGTTGCAATTATAACACTAGATACCTAAGATGTTGTAAGTTACCGTCGAGGTAGATCTGATGTAGTTTGCGGGGCGAACATGGCCAGAAATTGCACAGCATAGAGAGGTTTGGAAGGAGAAATGGGAGGGAAAAAATAGAACGTCAAGATGACGGGACCACGCCAAGTTTTGCGAATATCATGTGAATAGTATAGTATAATCATTGAATAGTTACTATCCTACTTTAAAAACTGTAATTTCAATAAAATAAATGTTTTATTATTTTTAAATCAGAAAAGCGCCTGAAGAAAAAGTTTAAGCCATAAAATGATACTTCATGGCTTAAAATTATACTTTTTCTTTAGGCGCTTTTCTGATGTAAATACAATACACTTTTTTTTTATGGAAATCATAGTTTTAAAAGTGTAATAATGATTCAAACGTAGTCGTAATCGTATTAAAATTTTGTGTGTTCGGTGTAAGATTACGCCATGTGTTTTTCATCAAATGAATAGTGGTCCCGTCATTTTGATAACAAAATAGCGGGACCATTTTTTTTGTAGAATATTTTAAAATGTTACGAGTGTAGAATTTCACTATGAAAGTATGAAATAGTAGAAATATTGTATTAGTACATAATATTCGCAAAACCTGGCGTGGTCCCGTCATCTTGCTTGACGTTCATCAAAAGGTGTTGTAATTGTTTTTTATTAGATGTTCAAGTAAGTCCTAAATCAAAATATTCAGTGTAACTAAAGTCAGTTCAGTCTGTGGTTTAGTGTAGAAATCTACACTATATAAGTAAAGAGGAATATATAATTTTATAAAGAGGAAAGATTTGTATTTTTGTGTGTATGTTTGTAATGAATAAACTTAAAAACTACTGCGCCGATTTTAAAAATTCTTTCACCATTAGAAAGCCATGTGTTTACTAAGTAACATAGGCTATATTTTATCCCCGCACTCCCACGGGGACGGAAACTACGCTGGTGAAACCGCGTGACGTCCGCAGTATATAATAAAAAAATAAATATTTTAGTGCAAGACGGTGCGATATTTAATTCTCATTTAGTAATATTTTAAGGGGAGCGCGAGGGTAGCCCAAATTTTCTTCAGTTTTTTTTGCAATTTGCAAGTCAGTGTCGGGTGGTATTGTATGTTGATTAAAATCCGCACTATTCAATGCATCCATCAGCACAATGTTTGGGGTGCGACATTGAGTTCTATCGTAAAACGAGACTGATTTTTCACCCATAAAAAGTTTCCCAGCAATAATTTTACTTAGTTTCATGTAAGTACAGAATGCTTGGTTGACGGCTTCGTGGAGGGTCCGTTTACACCCTGGATATGTGTGTATAGTAAAAATGAGGTTTTAGGTGAACGCACACTTATCAGAGCCGAAGGAAGCTAAAGAGCCCTGTCTCGGACTGTCTCGGCGAGAGTGTACAGCCGGCATTATACGGATGAGAAAATGTTTCTTTCGGTGCGGATAAGTGTGCGTTCACCTGTAAATAGACACTTTACCTTTCTACGGAACATAACAGTGAACTGCTCAGATATTCTCTTGAAGATCTCCTGAATAGCTGTGGTGTTGCCAACGAAAGTGGCGGCCATCTTGAGTCCGCGCGGGGGGACGTCACACACCGCCACCTTCACGTTGTTCGGGATCCACTCCACGAAGTAACTGCGGACAGACAGTGGATGGGTGACCATGCCGAGTTCCCTGCGTGGCTCGACAGCAAGTTAAGCCGTTGGTCCCGGCTGTCATTTGTAGATCTTTGATAGTCGTTACAGGTAGTCAGTGGTCCGAAAGTCTGACAACCATGTCTTATCAAGAGGTATCGTATTACCCAGTACTAAGTTGTGGAGGTCAGATAGGAGTCGCTCCATGTAACATACTGGTATTCAACTGCATCCGGTTAGACTAGAAGCCGATTCCAACATGGTTGAGGAAAGGCTAGGGAGACGATAACGACCAATGCCCTAGAGGTTATATCCCGTACCGTGAGGTAGGAATTCTGGGTCCCTGTAGAGCAGGAGTTCCCAAACTTATTTTGTCTACTACCCACTTTGAGACTAAATTATTTTTTAGCGCCCCCATTTTTTCACCTACTTAAAAACCACTATTACTTCAAATTAAATTAATTTTTGTGAACTATATTAGCGGATATTACACATTCATTCTAAACAAGACTTTAACTCTAACAAGGGTTAACTTGAGACCTGAGCGCAGTAGGTAGTACAGGCTACACCTGCCAATGAGAATGATTATTGAAACGCAACTTTATAGTATTCAGACAGTTTTTTTTTCCAAATAAAACAAACAAAATCGATTTTTATATAAAAACTAATGTGACGGATGAATCTGATGCTGTTCACAAGTTGTAGTCGAGAGCCGAGAGCTCAGTCGGTGTTTAGGAGTCCTCCTAGATGAAATTACAAATCACCCCCTAAGTCTCTACACAACGCCCCCATTTTTTTTCTGGGTATCTTACTGCCCCCCTTTAGGCCTGCAGCGCCCACAAGGGGGCGTTATCGCCCACTTTGGGAAAGGCTGCTGTAGAGGGAAAGGCTGATAGAGCAAACGCGACTGCTGAACATGAGGTGTGGTTCGATTCCCAGCTACATGCCAATAGACTAGTTTCCACTATCAATAAATTGCAAATCTATTTAGACCGTCAGTTAGAGTATTGGAAATTAATGGACACGTATTTTTTGTTTTATAAATCAATGATTATTGACAAACGCAGTGGGGGCACGTGATGTTACAAGTTCACACACAAGGCACTAAAAATTATAGCGCGGCGTGACGTATTGAGAATTTTAAAAGCGTCGTATCTTCGTCAATGTTGGTTTACTTATTAAAAGAAAAAATACGTGTCAAATATATATTTTGATAAAGTAACTGACGGACTTTAGACTTAAAGTAAGTACTTACGGGATAATATCATTGTTTTTTTTTAAACCGTGAAAGTCTAAAACTGCGGAATAATTAGATTTTTTCAGGACACAGACCACGGAGTCTGGGTTTGTCTTCGGTTGATTGTTGGCAAGGCTCGTCCTCTATTACATGGAACTCAAACATACTGCGAGGTCTGCTTAACCCTTCGGGAATTACAAAGCGACGTGATTACCTGGAGTTCTTATCCTGTACGGTCAGCATCTGCTCGTCGACCTCCTTCATGGACATCCGGCCCCTGAAGATGGCCGCCACGGTGAGGTACCGTCCGTGCCTCGGGTCGCACGCCGCCATCATGTTGACGGGGCTGAACATCTGCTGCGTGAGCTCGGGGACGGTCAGCGCGCGGTAGCCCTGACTGTTGCGCGCCGTCAGGGGGGCGAAGCCTGCCGACAGACGGGGGCAGCTAGGGAACCTCGTGACGGGGCGAAAGGCGGCGGAACGACCAGTGTGACGGCTTATTATGTCGTAATGGGTGTAAGTAGAAAGAAAGAAAACGTATTTACTTGGCTTTAGCCGCAAGTGCACAACAAAATAAGAATAAAATAAAAAATAAGAAACTTAAAACCAGGTACACAATACATAAACGGAAAAAAAGAGAAATAATATTGTGTTGAGACACACAATATTATTTCTCTTCTTTTTTTTTCGTTTATTTAGTGACCCTTCCCTTGTTAGTTAGTGACCATTCACGAAGCCGTCAACTAAGCATTCTGTACATCAAACTAAGTAACTTTACGCAATAATTATTGCTGGAAAACGACTTTTTTTGGGGTGAAAAATCACATTTTACGGTAGAACTCAATGTAACGCACTCAAAACATTGTGCTGATGGATGGATTGAATAGTAAAAATCTTAATAAAAACTTGTATTAAAAAAAAAAACTTGTCAAAAAGTTGTAACTTTGACCCCCAATATCTGCGTAACTAGAAGGTTCCCAGGTATGGTGTAGAACAAAATGATGGCAATGACGGGGAGAACAAGTGCCTTTTATACCCTTTACACAGATGTTCTGTGGCAAGCAAGCGACTGAGTGAACTGCAGCCAGCCGACAGCAGTTGAACGGAGCACAGATTTTGTTCACGGTGTCTTCTATAAACGTAGTAGTAATAACTCAAAGGGAACAATTTTTTTTTTTAATTATCGATGAACATTTCTATGTCGTGGATTACAGCCCACTCCCTCTCATAGAGGGAGGCCTGTGTCCCAGCTGTGGGGAACATAGCTCAATGCTCAAACGTAAATTATAGTCTCATTATGATTGCCTCGTTGGTCGACTGCTGAGTATGAAGTCCAGGGTTCGATTCCCAGGTTGGGCAAAGTGTTGTTGGATATATCCATCAGAAATTTCTCAGTAGCAGCCACTGAATTTGGAGTTGCGCCCATGGGCGTAGCCACGGTGGGGCAGGGTGGGGCGCTTGCCCCACCATGGCTCTGACCTGTAAGGTACCTAACCAAACCTAAAAAATTAAATTATCTAGGTACCAACTACAATACTTAATATCCGTAAGAAAGTTCACACTCGACAGTCAACACAAAAAAAAACACGATCAAACCAATAACACCTATGTGTAATTGTTTATTTAATGTACCTAAAAGTACTATCTTTAAATGGATATAAACCTCTAAATTGACTGATTAACAAATTGGCATAAGTACGTCCCAGAGCGCAAACGGCTGAAGTTAGAGACACATTTTTGGATGGAAGATTTCGTGGTGTGTAGGTGAGCAATAAGAAAGTGTTTTGGATAATTCGAATTATACATACGGATACAGGGTGCTATAGGGTGTAACCTTTTTGTATGAACAAATTAACCGTGATAAGACCGTGGGTGAGAGCAACGGTGGCCCAGTGGTGGCGGCCCCGACTTACGAACAGTAAGTCGTGGGTTCGACCCCAGACAGGCGCATTACTTTGTGTAATTTATTTCATCACCACTGCTCTCAAAACGGTGAAGGAAAACATCGTGAGGAAACCGGCAGGTTCTAGAACCAAAAATTCGAAGACATGTGACATCTACCAATCCGCACTGGGCCCGCGTGGTGGATTTATAGCCTATTCCCTCTCATTGAGAGGAGGCCGTGTCCCAGCAGTGGGAACATTATAGACTGATGATGATGATGATGAGACCGTGGGTATAGTTTCTAGTTACAATTATTATTTTAGACTGCAGCTGCCCCACCCTGAACCCGTGGCTGGCTACGCCCAAGGCTCACCCCATATTACATGAGACTTAAACATAATTGGTGAAAGTGGGTGTACCATAATTGGTACACCCCTCTCCTTCGGGGATTATAGGTATGATGCTATTGTTACGTCGTACCCGTACGTACCTACAGTTACGGTAGTAGGTACCTACAAGTAGGTAGTAGTAGGTAGGTAAAACGAGTCCCGAATGATGTAGGTACAAATTCGCAAACTACCCACAAAAGAACATCAGGAATTGTCATTGTAATTTCGGCCGTACGCCGAGGGCATAAAGTACCTACTTCTTTCCTTTGTACAAGTTGTGGAAGTTTCTCGAAGGACAATGACCCACTATGGAATTGTCTAAAAGATTCTAGGAAGTCGTGGATCTTTCTCGAACGTTCGATCGCTATATAAATAGTCGACGTGTTTGCGGGAGCAGGCAGCACCACTCAGATCCAGCCTGTCCCCTTGCTGTCCTCTCCCAGCGACGCCCTAAGCCGAGGCCCGTACCCCGCAGGGGGTGCCCTTAGCATGTAGTCGTTTAGTTTGTAAGTTTTATGCCCTGGCTGGAGGCCTTACACTTAAGGTACCCCCAGGATTGTCCGGTTAAGCAGACGACAACCTCTCTAGGTTGAACTGCGAGATGCCAATCCGCAAAAAAAAAAAAAAACAGGCAGTCTGATTTTGGCTACACAACGAAGCGAATCGAAGTGAACTAGAAGTGCGATATCTAAGCGAATAGTGATCAGTAGTGTATTTGTGATTGAGTTATAAGTGTTTTGTGTTTAATAAAGTTATTTAATTGTCTAATTGGTAGTAATTAATTTATCCGATACCCAGCTCGTAACACTATGTTATGTTACGTTATAAAGGAAGATAAAAACCCACCTGGCATGAAGAAATGCAGCCTCGGGAAGGGCACCATGTTCACCGCTAGCTTGCGGAGATCAGCATTCAGCTGTCCCGGGAATCGAAGGCATGTGGTCACTCCGGACATCGTTAGCTGTTGAAAAACAAGTGTCTGTGGTCATATCAAGTTGTAAAAGAACCCTTCACGTAGCCGTCAAGGGTCCGTTTATAGCCTAATATTCAAAATAGAATTTTAAAATAGTTTTGAATTCATCAATCCATTTGAGGTCGGCGCAGCATGTCTTCTTCTTCCATACTTCTCTATTACTCGTCATCTCATCAGTCAGATCCCTCCTTTCTAGCCATATCATCCTCCACACAGTCCATCCATCGTTTCCTTGGTCTTCCTCTACTCGTATACCCATCCACATTCATACTCAGAACTTTCCTCACGATATTTCCTTCATTGTTGCTCATCAGAAGCCCGTTCAAACATCTGCCTAGCCTTTTCCCAACTATGTTTGGGTCAGCTTCCAGTCTAACCGGATGCAGCTGAATAAAAGTATTTTACATGGAGCGACTACCTATCTGACCTCCACACCCAGTTAGTACCTACTGGGTGTGGTTCCCTATCCATTTGCAAAATTTTAAGACCTAATATAACTTGGCATACTTTTGTTACTCTTAATTATATTTACGCATAACAGCTTACGCATAATTTTTTTTCGGTTTTGCAGCGATTCGTTTCTGTCACCATCTTTTTTATTATTATTTATTTATTTATTTATTTATTTAAACTTCATGTACAATAGTGGTACATAGGCGGACTTAATTGATTGCTTATTGCTTGCTTGATTGCTTTTTTGAATTACTTGATTTGATTATTTGCATGAAAACTCAAAAATAAATACGTAAAAACAACTCAAATTTGTGTCCGTTATTTCTATTAATTGTATGCCTAAATATTATTAGGCTAATAGTCATTATGCCTAGCAACATTATGCAAAATTTAATTTATGCCAAAACAAATTAACCTTCAAGATGATTATGCCAACATAAACTGTATGCCAAAAAGAAATTTGGCAATGTATTATTATGGCAAAACAAATTATGCCAAAGTAAATTAGGAAAAAGAACATTATGCAAAAAAAAGGGATCCCCTGGGTGTAATACCAGTAGTCGCGGCGTTTTGAATTTAGAACAAAAATAAATATAAATTGACCACTGCCAAGCCTCTGCGGAACACACCCGATCGTATACTCACAGACACAAGATGGTTAAGATCGCCGTAAGTCGGTGAAGCGAGCCGGAGGGTTCTGAAGCAGATGTCGTACAGCGCTTCGTTGTCGATGCAGAAGGTCTCATCCGTGTTTTCGACCAGCTGGTGGACGGACAGCGTCGCGTTGTACGGTTCCACCACGGTGTCCGACACCTGGCACCGGGAAAAGAAGAAAATACATTTATATGAAGGGCAAAAAAAACCGGCCCAGCGCGAGTCCGGAGTCCGGAGTCCGGAGTCCGGAGTCCGGAGTCCGGAGTCCGGACCGATTTTGACGGGACTTTTACTAGTAGATAGCTGATGTTATTTATTATACTTACTACTTTTATTTTAGAAGTTACAAGGGGAAAATATGCAAGTCCGTGATTAGACCTGTCGTACTGTATGGATCGGAATGCTGGGCTGTGAAGAAGATGGATGAAAAACGATAACATGTAGCGGAGATAAGCATGTTAAAATGGATGTGTGGTGTGACAAGGATGGATAAAATACGGAATGAGTAAGTATATTAGAGGAAGTTTGAAAGTTGCGCCAGTTACAGAAAAGTTGAAAGGGAATCGACTGTCTTAGTATGGGCATGTGATGAGGAGGGACGAATTGGATGTGACTTAAGAGTGATGAATATAAATGTTGATGGATGGGGAGGGAGAGGAAGCCAAGGAAACGGTGGTCCAGATAATGGAACACTTACTTTAGGAGACGGCATCACACTGAAAGTGTTGACGATCCTGTCTGGATACTCCTCGCGGAGCTTACTGAGGAGCAGCGTGCCCAGACCAGAGCCCGTGCCTCCGCCCAGCGAGTGAGTCAACTGGAAACCTGGAAACAAACATCATCGTTTTCGCCGCATCGTTTTTACCTTTTCTCATCTATGTCGGGGACGGCTTCCAGTCTAACTGGATGCAGCTGAATACCAGTACTTTACATGGAGCAACTGCCTATCTGACCTCGACAACCCAGTTAGTACTCGTACTGGGTAACATGAGTGAATGCAACTGGTTTGAACCGCTCAGTTCAGCAAAAGACGTCCACTGCTGGATACAGGCCTCCCCCTAGGTCATACGTACGCGCTGCAAGCGCGCGTTTGAATCGACAAAACCCGCGTTAGATTTGCGCTTGTATCGATACAACAACGATTAGGCGCAGAGGGTGCGCTGATTGAAAACGGACGTCGTCAGCGCAAAAAAAAACGTGGCGTGTAAAAGCTCATTAATGGTAACTAAACGCGAGTTTTATAATTCAAAAAACCCTATGATTCACTGAAATAAACAAAACCAGAAAAATATATGACATTCTTCAGGATAGATGCTAGTACTCGTATGATAGTGTTTTGAAAGCAATACAACTATTTTACTCGATAAAAAAAAATCACGAACTTATCTCTAAAAATTTCTTTTAACGAGTAATAACCGTACTAAAATACATGCGATCATTCTGATTTTTTGGCAAATAATTCTACAAGCAACATATTAGCATGATAGTGTTTTATTTTTTTAGTCCAATCAATAGATTTATCGGAAATCGCAAAAAAAACACACATTTCGCACTATTCGGCCCGCAGTGACTGACGTAACAACCACTTTGTAGTGCAAGCTGATTAGAACTTTATTCTAACAGCATTTCAACAAATAGAGTTGCTAATTTAACTCCTGTAGTCGCCTTAAGACTTCACTCATTTGTGTTCTCCGCAGCCGTTTCAGTGGCCAAGTGATTACGTAGGTACCTTGCAGGCAGTCGCAGGGCTCCGCCTCCTTTCGTACTACGTCCATGACAGATTCTACCAGCTCTGCGCCCTCAGTGTAGTGACCTTTGGCCCAGTTGTTACCTGACAGAAACAAAAATACTCAATAAGTACCTACTGGTTATATCTGTTTATCTGTGCCTGGATCTCCAGAGTCATCACGGGGTTGGGATATCTAGGATGTAATATAATATAATATCGCTGGACATTACAAACAGCGCCATCTAGTGCCACTCTAAGCAACGAGGCTTGTGTCGTGGACACCAGATAGTTGATATACTACGTAGATAATTTTTGTTTGTTATTACAATACTTATTCACCAACCACCAACCAACCGAACCGGACCAATCACAGGACCAATTCCAGACCAATTTCATTTCATGTTTTTTTTTTTTTTTTTCTCTTTGCTTAATTTTTTTTTTATTAGTTGTACTGTTAATTTAAACTTTTTAATTTGTGTTTTGTCCTGTGCGGGCTAATAAATGCTTTTTCTTTCTTTCTTCGGGATTCAAACCCGGGACCCTAAGAACGTAAGGTAGCCTCACTACCGCTGCGCCACTCGGGTCGTCAAATTTAAAATTATCGGCCTATTTACCCGACTACGGCGAAGCCAAATTACCCGGCTTACGGCTAAAATAGGCTACATTTTAACCGACTTCAACATTATGAAAAGTCGATTTTACCTTGTAAACCGCGAATTTAATTAATCAATGGATGTCCTCCGCCTTGGGGAGAGCGGAGAGGTCTGTCAGACTCGAACTGACTAAAACCACACCGGTGTTCCCTCGCACACTTCCCATCGGGGGCCAGCGGGATCTGATACTTCCGCCTACGTGTCCTGTATGGGAGTGAGGTATAAATTTCCCCCGTCATCTCGGTCCCCGCGTTCTTCTGATGGGGTAGATGGAAGATCAGACCAGTGTTTTGGCAGCCTTCTTACAAAAAATGATTTCTATTGACCTATTTTCAGACGTTATCATACTCACCGGCTCCGCTCTGTCCAAACACGTAGTTGTCAGGTCGGAACAGCTGGCCGTAGGTCGAGGATCTGATAGCATCCATCGTCCCTGGTTCCAGGTCCACCAGCACAGCGCGAGGGACATATCGCTTTCCTGGGAAAGTCATCATCATCATCATCAGCCTATAACGTTCCTACTGCTGGGACACGGCCTCCTCTCAATGAGAGGGAATGGGCTATAATCCACCACGCGGGCCCAGTGCGGGTTGGTAGATGTCACATGTCTTTGAATTTTTGGTTCTAGGACATGACGGTTTCCTCACGATGTTTTCCTTCACCGTTTTGAGAGCAGTGGTGATGAAATAAATTACACAAAGTAATGCGCCTGTCTGGGTTCGAACCCACGAATTACTGTTCGTAAGTCGGGGCCGCCACCACTGGGCCACCGCTGCTCTCACTCTCACACTCTCTCTCTCTCTCTCTCTCTCTGGGAAAGTATATAACATTAATCAAGGGCCATACTTTGTCAGGAATGAAATAACTTTATTTATTTTCATTACTAGGTACTTAGTACACTTTTCACGTTACTATACGATATCTTTTGGTGAGACTGATTTCTGATGACCACACAAAGCGCTGCGCTGGAGGAGCTCGCTCGGATCAATCTTCAGGTTAAGCTGCGCTTGCCTAGGTTGGTCTGTGGATGAGTGGAGTGGATTTACTGCGTGGGAAGAGGCACAAGATGCCATAGGAATCTTCTGTGACCTTTCGAAGGCATTTGATTGCGTAAATCACGAAACCCTGATCTTGAAACTTGAGCATTACGGTTTAGGTAAACTTGCGCTCAGTTTAGTAAAATCGTATTTGAATGATAGACAGCAGCAGGTACAAATAAATGGAGTCAACTCAATGGGTTTAAAAGTAAAAATGGGTGTACCACAAGGTTCGATATTGGGTCCCTTCCTCTTTTTAGTGTATATTAATGACCTACCCCATTTATTTAACAACCATCCCCAATTGCCGTTGTTTGCTGACGATACTTCTTTAATATTTAGGATAAACAGACATGCCACTAATCTTGACGACGTAAATAACGCCCTACTGCAGGTCCACAATTGGTTTACCGCCAATAATTTAGTACTAAATGGGAATAAAACTAAGTGTATTAGATTTGCTCTACCAAATGTCAAAAGTAGTGATTGTGACATAATATTGAATCAAGAGAAACTAGAATTTGTCGATAAAACGGTTTTCTTGGGAACCACGCTCGATTCAAGGTTACAATGGGGTCCTCATTTAACATCTCTTGCAGGACGGCTGAGCTCAGCAGCATATGCTTTTAGAAAAATCCGTCAATTTACTGATATTGATACCGCGAGGCTAGTCTATTTTAGTTATTTTCATAGTATTATGTCATACGGTATTTTACTATGGGGACGGGCTGCAGACATCGAGTCTATATTTATTCTGCAGAAAAGAGCCATCAGAGCCATTTATGAATTACGTAGACACGATTCTCTAAGAGAACTGTTTAAGGAAATTAATATCATGACAGTACCTTCTCAATACATCTATGAAAACATCATGTACGTTAGGAAAAATCGGCATTTATTCAGTAGAAGAGGTGACAGACACTACTATAACACTGGAAATACGGACCAACTAGTTCAGCCAGGTTTCAGGCTTGCTAAAGTTTGAGTTTGAGTGATCACCCATTACATACCGAATTTCCTCCGTGCCTCGGAAAGCACGTTAAGCCATTGGTCCCGGCTGTCATTTGTAGAATTTGACAGTCGTTAGTGGCCCCGAAAGTCTGACAACTCTAAAGTAACCAAGGCGTATCGTATTACCCAGTATTAACTGGGTCGTGGAGGTCAGATATGCAATCGCTCCATATAACTGGTATTCAGCTACATCCGGTTAGACTGGAAGCCGACCCTAACATCGTTAGGAAAAGATTCTAGGCCTCTGATTATATACATGTCATAATCAAAGGACTAGGCATATACAACGACTGTCAAAGATCTATCACGAATGACAGCCGGGAGCAACTGCCTGCCTTACTGTCTGAGACTTGCCTAAAGACGCATACCCACCGCGGTGCACGGATAGGCTATAACGCACGTGTGTTAAGCTCCCTGTGTCAGTGCGCCACGCTAGGCCACGGCCCACGTGTACTGCAGTGGAAACACAGACCACGTTGTCAAACAAATGAATTCACGCAGCTAAAGTGCGTCGCGTGCCCGTGCACAGCGTGGGTTGACCCTCTATTACCATCAGCAGCCTCGTTGTAGTAGACCTGTATCCGCTCCAGCTGCAGGTCGCTGTCTCCACGGTAGTAGCCGGTCTGGTCGATGCCGTGCTCGTCCGATATGATCTCCCAAAACTGTAGACAATACACCGTTATTTATATGTTATGAGAGAGATACAGGATGTAAAAAGACCCTTACAAAGCCGAAAGGCACTAAACTTGTTCTCCCCGTCTTTGCGATCATTTTTTTGTTCTTGACCTTACCTGGGAACCTTCTAGTTCCAGAGACATTGGAGGTAAAAGTTCCAACATTTTCACAAGTCTTTTTTTAATAGGTACCTACTAGTTTTTAAGCTTATAACTTAACTTTAAATAACTCCATGACCCGTTTACTATTCAATGAGAATGCATTGAATAGTAAACGGGTAGTACAATGTTTTGAGTGCGTTACGTTTAGTTTTACGGTAAAACGTGATTTTTCACCTCATGAAAGAAAGTAGTTTCTCAGCAAAATATTTTGCGTAGGGTTACTTAATTTGATGTAAAGAATGCTTGGTTGACGGCTTCGTTAAGGGTCCGTTTAACACCCTGTATAATTATGATCTTGATTAGCTCTGACTCTGTCTGTCTCTTGTGTGATGACTCAAATAAACCCTTACGAAAGAGAATCGACAAATCTTTTGTTCATCTGTCATTGAATCGACAAAATGACAGATAAACAAAGTATTTGTCGATTCTCTTTCGTCTCTACGGTCATGCTACGCGCAAGAACTCTCTAGATGGCGTAGAACTGACTACGTTACTTGGCGCCAAAGCCAAAACGCTTGGAAAAAAAACATTGCGTCACGTCACATACGATCGTTGACTGACACTTTCGTTTGCTTAACTTTCCGAATATAACCTAGTTTTCTCGCGTTTCGTTAAAATCAGTTTTATTACGTTCCGTTCCTTGCAGTAACGTACCAAGTTCAGCGCCATCTATCCAGCGATTAGGGAAGAACTAAAAAGAAAATCCCTCATTCCCGAAAAGTATAAAATACTTCACCATGTCCCGCCGCGCGCGGCGATCACTCATACAATGGTACCGGTAGCACAGATAATTTACAATACTTCCGGTAGTATATTTTTACCCGACTACGGCGGAGCCAAAAGGACGAGAGTCTGTGTAGGTATGTACTTATGTATTTTTGTATTTACGTATGTTTCTCCGTAGCGCCTAAACTATATCTAAGTACCTACGACCGATTTTGATGAATATGATTTTTCAGTAGTCGGGATTTTTAGTTGTATAAACGACACAAATTCTTGTTAATACTATGCTTGCTTTCAGGCTGTAAGAAAAAATCGTATTATTTTTACGCAACTTTAACACTCGATATTGAGTTAGCAGGTCTGCATGCATACGTTCACAGTAGGAGGTAGGTAGGTACGTACTATACTACTCGACACACACACATACACACACACACACACATTTTGTTAATGAGAAATAACAAACTGAAAGAAAACGGGTAAAAACAAGTTCAGGAAACAGGACATATTATTGACTGACCCATAATGGATGTAATGATTTTAGTCTAGATTATTTAATGGGTCCCGTCCAGACTGTTGCAGTCAATATGTCCGGTTTCCTGAACTTGATTTTTTCTTTTCAGTATTTATTTAAAGTTATTACATATGTAGTTATTTTTTACACAGTCGGGTTTTTTTATTTTTTATTTTTTTACTTTTTAGCTACTTAATATACTATTTGAAAATCCTCATGATGAGCCCTTTATCGAGCCCTTCAGACTGCAGAGCGTGCCAAACACTTGAATTTGGCGCCAAATGTCCGCCATTTTGTTTATTTTTTTATTTTGATATACCCAGTGTCACTCTCACAATACGAATCTAACGACACCTCTCAAGCTAAAATCCATCGAGCCGTTCAGACCACAGAGCGTGCCAAACAATTATACATACATACTCTCGAAAAACATAACCCCCCTTCTGGCGCAGTCGGGTAAATAAGGTCTGGACTGGACTAAAATTATGCCTTGTGTTGTGACTGGGACTGTACTTAGTTTAATTTTTTATTTCTTTATTTGGGATTTGTCAATTCAAGTGCCTGTTTCTGGTCTACCGTCTACTTGAAATAAATGATTTTGCTACCGAGAAATTCCTGATGTAAAATACCAATACCAACACTGCCCGATCCGGGAATCGGTCTCTGGACCTCATGCGCGGCGGTAGGTATCATTTAGACCGCTGTAGACCAACAAAGTTGTCGACCAAACAAAATGACTGAATTGTCAATTAGATTTGAATTTGAGAACTAGTCAATTATATGTATATGCTTTAGCAATAGTCCTACCTACCTTTGAAATGTATAAGGAAGGATTATAGCAGGGTGGCGATCTGAGTTTCGGCCTACCCCACGGGAAAAAGACGCGTGTTTACAAAGGAGGTCAAGCAGACAGCGCGGTCTATAACGATGTAGAACTTGAGATAAATATCTGAGATTCGCATCATTTGCTTTGTATGGTAATTTGTAGTTAATTACCGAGAGAAAGAAAGTGTGCTCCATTAGATTTTTTTTCCAGGCTAGTGTAAACCGGCCAAGTGCCAGTCGGACTCACGCACGAAGGGTTCCGTATCATTTTCAAAAAATCACGTTTGTTGTATGGGAGCCTCACTTAAAAATATTTATTTTATTGTTTTTAGTATTTTTTGATAGAGCGGCAACAGAAATACATCATCTGTGAAAATTTCAACTGTCTAGCTATCACGGATCATGAGATTCAGCCTGGTGACAGATAGACAGACAGACAGACAGACGGACAGAGGAGTCTTAGTTATAGGTTCCCGTTTTTACCCTTTTGGTACGGAACCCTAAATAAAAAAGCATCACGCCTGTACAGAAATGCATAAACCTTTGGTGGCTTGGTGTTTTTTTTTTTGGTTAAAAATTTATGGTAGGTACCTAGCCGTTCAAATTTAATAAACCGTACCTACCTTTGTTTTTAATTTTGGGCGCGAATTTTCGTACCAGTGAAAATGTTTTTGATTACGAATAACTATTAGGTATATTTGTATTTACCTACTGGCATGCAATATGTGTTTAAAATGGAAAAACAGATAGGCGATAGCAATGATCTATTGAACTTTAAAAGTCAATCAACGGGAAATATCACATCTTATAATAACTGCGTGTTCCGTTAGTCTCACACAGTTACACAGATGAAGCGTATATCATAACTTAAAAATAGATTACCAACGTCTATTCCAAGTAAGTATTATCGATAAAAGAGAATTAGAAAAAGAGTTTTTATAATCCCACCTTTGAGCCAATCTGGTTGCCGCACTGTCCCGCCTGTAAATGCACAATTTCACGCATTTTCAATGTTTTCACTTCCAAAACACCCAGACGAAACAAACTATGCTAGAGAAATGGTATCTATTTTAGGAACTCTACGTGTGCAATGCTAGCTGACACGTGGGACGGTTATTAGTTCTAAGATCGCATTAATTTTATTTTTAATTAGTGTTTGATTAAATCAAAAGCGTTTGAAACGATATTTTTCTTTAGTCAATAGTAGAAATCTGTAAAAGAAAATCATGGTGCGACCGCAAGTGGGGAAGAATTCATAATTTATGGCAGCGCCATCTGTTGTCGAGTACTATAACTTATGTTCACTTAATTAATTTTGTGTTTTTGTTCTTGAAAAATTATTTCACTGTATCTTAGGAAATTAATAACGACAATAATTAAAATATTATTCAAGCATTTTGTCTCATTTCAATCATCATTAAACTAAACTAAACGCATACTAATTGGTCCGCATTGCCTTGCTACTGACGTTTAAATTTTCTGACAAAGCAAAACTAGTGTCAAATTCAGATTTTCCATAATAATTTTGTCGCCAATAAATACAGAAATAATCAATTTATGTCGTCAATATTTCTAAATGTTATGCAGTTACAGTTCTAGAGTTTATTTATGAAGTATTTACAAGTGTTATTTACGTAAGACATGATTGTTCACCATGTTCTTAATTGTTTTGCCTGAGGGCACTAGCCATTTTAGATGATAGCGTAAAAAATCTATTGTGCTGCATCAAGAGATTGATAAAGTATCTGACGTGCACTGCCGTAACTAATTACACTGTAAGTTGAACAAGACTATTTATTTGTTATTTGTTTCTTGAACTAATTTTAATCGGAGTTTTTGAAGGACAAATTTTTATATATACTTCTTACATTCTGGTTTAATTTCATGTTATTATCGACAATATTTTAGTAGTTCCTCTTCAAAATACCGCTTTTTCTTAAATTATTGCCTTGCACACAACTTAACAAAGCTTCACGCCTGTTTTTCCCAAAGGGCCTAACCCTTTCCTAACCCAGAGGTGTAGGATTAGTACCTACTGCCACATTTCCCTAGTTATGTATAAGTCCCAATAAAGGGCAAACCTATTGCCATCAACAGGTGGTCTAAAATGGCCGCTTTAGCAGAATCTTAATATGAATCACATTAAAAATTTAATAGTTATAGCAACTGTTGTATATTAAGGGGTATTAAAACACGAATGTGGGTTTATCATGATAATAGTTTCACATGAGTGATTTAATACCTAATTATGTACAGTTGCATACAAGACTTTATCTACATCCATGATGTGAATCCGCCATAAAAGGTTCTGAAACCATAGGTTGTTGTAGTGCTGTAAGAAGTCTATGTAAATTCATGGAAAGGTTAATTGCTGAGTATTTAATACAAACAAACTATGCATAAATTTGACGACCCGAATGGCGCAGCGGTAGTGAGGCTGCCTTACATTCGTTGGGTCCCGGGTTTGAATCCTGGTAGGAGCAAATGTTTGTGTGATGAGCATGGACATTTGTTTCAGAATCATGGATGTTTATATGTATAAATAATAATAATAATAAAGCCATTTATTCAACAGTAGGTAATACAGTTTCTTTAGTCTAACTTATATAAAATCTAGGTTGTCTTCTGCTGATTGCCAATCGGCCAAGGCCTCCTCCAACCTTTTCCACTCATTTCTATCCTTGGCAACCCTGCTCCAGGTCACCTGCGAATTTGACCAGGTCGTCGTCCTATCTTTGGCGGGGTCATCCCCTCTTTCTTACGCCATTCCTGGGGTACCAGTCTGTGACCTTCTTGCTCCACTTCTCCTTTCCTCTACTCATATGCCCAGCCCTTTTCCATTTTAGTTTCCTGACATTTGTTGCTATGTCCCGAACTTTTGTCTTTTTCCTGATGTCTTCTAACCTGACTCGATCTTTTTTCTGGATTCCCATCTTGCTTCGCTCCATCGAGTGCTGGTATATGTTTAATTTCTTGCTGTTCAGTTTAGTGGGGGCCCATATTTGACTTCCGTAAATCAATACAGGGAGAATGCATGTGTTGAATACCTTAGATTTAATTGATATGTTCAGTTTTTTATCTTTCATTATTTCTTTCATGCTCCAATATTTGTTCCATCCGTTTGCTATGTATAATAAGTATAATAAGTTTATATGTATAATAAGTATGTATTTACAAACAAAAAATATCAATGTAGTATATCAACTATCTTGTGTCCATGACACAAGCCTCGTTGTTTAGTGTGGCGCTAGATAGCACTGTGTGTAATGTCCAGCGATATTTATTTATAATTGTTATAATAATTATTTACATTTTGGATCATACAATTATTAAAATGCGCTTGAATATTTGCACCTTGTTGAATGTTGGCGGATCCTGATGTACTCGGAATATATTCACCACTTCATTCTTTTATTTTCTATCGAATTTGAAATTTGATTCGACATGTAGATTTATCTGGGTTACCGAAACGGTGAACGAAAACATCGTGAGGAAACCGGCAAGTCTTAGAACCAAAAATTCGAAGACATGTGACATCTACCAATTCGCAATGGGCCCGCGTGGTGGATTATAGCCCATTCCCTCTCATAGAGAGGAGTCCTGTGTCCCAGCAGTGGGAACATTAATAGGCTGATGATGATGATGATGACGTAGATTTTGTTAGCTCTAAAGTTATTACTTACTGCAATACTAATATTGAACAAAAATGGCGGGATACGACTTGAATTCGAATTAACCTATCATATTTTTTTTTAAATTACGGCGCTTTGGTATTGAAACGCGTGTGCATGACAATGTTCTTTTTTTGAAATGAGTTGCACAATAAAATTTAGTACAACATTATAACCCTCGTTTGGATGATATTATGGTTGATAAAATTCTTAAAATGGACTTTATGGTCATAAGTATAAAGTCCATTGTATTTGTATTGTATAGCAGGCTGGTGTCCGCAACTCCACGTCAAAGCGCGTATTTTGCGTACGGGTGGGAAATTTATTCAATCCACCCTAACTCCCCGAGAAAGGCCAGCATTGCCTTGGTGTTGATGACAAACTCGTGGAGAGTACCTGGGTTACCGAAGTACTTTGCCCTGTATGTTGCAACCACTGGGCAGTGCAGAAGCACTTGGGCTGCTGTCTCGTCTTCCTCCATGCAGGCACGGCACAGTGGGCTGTCTGTGACTCCTATGACAAAGGTGTTTATTAAAAGAGCCGTGTCCGCTTAAGGCGGCTGTAACTGTGCGCAGCTGCGGTTTGGTCAACCGAAGCGCGCGTTTGGTGAAGCGGGCGTCGATAGTAGGAAGTGATTCCTTGGCCTGCCTGCACTCGCCGTGGCCTAGCCACAGTTTGTGGTGTTGTTCACTATTTCGGTTCCTTACCAGTGTGCGTAGGTATCCGAAAGGGAGTGGTACGATAGGTTCGAGTCCCACCGCTGCCATGCTCAATCCCCTCCTAGCGAGTTCGTCCGCCGCATCATTGCCACGGGAATCGCTGTGTCCATTGGATGGTTATATTATTGAGATTACCAACCTGGTTCAGGCGTTGGTGACACTCGTGTATTAATTCAGAGTTGACTGTGTGGTTGTTTAGTGCTAGCAGTACAGCCATGCTGTGTATGAGTATACGAATAGCCTTGTGTCCTGAAAAAAACTAATTAGTCCGTCAGTTGGATTATTGAAAAAATATTTGACACGTATTTTTTCTTTTGTTACGTAAACCAAAATTGACGAAGATACGATGCTTTTAAAATTTTGAATACGCCACGCCGTGCTATCATTTTTAGTGCGTTGTGACGTTATGAGCCCCCACTCCCGAGTTTTGATGCGTTTTATATTTGTCAATATTCATTGTTTTACAAAAACAAAAAATACGTGTCCATTATTTTCCAATAATCTAACTGCCGTCAGTTAGATTATTGGCAAATCTATTTAGTCCGTACTAAATAGATTTGCAATTTATTGATGGTGGAAACTAGCCTATTGAGTGGTCCACAACCTCCCTGGCAAATATGGCAGATGCCGCCAGGGAAATGCCCATGCATTCTGCCTGAAATACCGTGTTGTGGGCCCCCAGAGGTTTGGCTATGTGGATGTTTAGATGCTCCGAGAAGACTCCAGCACCTGTGCCAGTACCTGATTTAGATCCATCCGTGAAGATCCGTAGTTCCGCGGGGTTTAATCCCTCGCAGCGGTATAAAGTCCATTTTAGAAATTTAAATTTTTAACGTGATTCATATTATAATTCTGCTAAAGCGGCCATTTTAGGCCCGCAGGGCACAAATCTAGGCTCTAGGTTACTACTGAATAACTTGTGAAAACCCTACAACACTTAGTTTTTATTTATAATTAGCTGTGCCCCACAGCCATCGTCCGCTAGAAAGATTATGAAAATATTAGGTACGGGAAGTACCTAATATTTCAATAGGATTTTGTTACCAATTTCTAAGGATTTTATTTTTTTTGCACAGAATGCTAATTATGGCTGATTATGCTTGTAAATAACAAATGATTTGTAAATGCGTGAACAGTGTTATAGGTCTTAAAGATTCCTAGATGCTTGTAACTTTTATCTTGTTTTATGTTTTTTAGGTAGTAGTGTCGGGACTACGCTGTCGTCCCATACTTAAGTACTAATTCTGAAACATGATAATATTAAACCAAAATCGTTTAAGAAGAGCAACCATAGAGTTTCTAGCCGGTTCTTCTCCATAGGAAACGACCAAACCCGAACCGTGCACCTTTTTCTCGACGCTTTATAAGTGCCCATGCCCATTTTGATTTTGACTGAACTAATGTACAGTCGCTAGTCCATCAAGTTGCAACAAACTGTCAACATTTTATGGTTTAAAATCATTTGGAGAAATTTGACAGTTGACAGTGTAGTTTGACAGTGAAAGTTTTCAGAAAATTGACAGTAGCAACTTGATGGACTGTACAAAGCGTAGATTATAACAGTGAATAGTTGAAGACATTAATAGTGCTTTTAAAATATTGGTTATATCAGGCAGATCTAAAATTTTTAAAATATGATAAAGGAAGTTTCACTTTCCCTCAAAAGGAAACTCATGGACATGTGCATCCTTCCTTCCCACGCTCACGTATGGAGCGCGAGTTGTTTGTCGATAATTACCTGTAAATACACACACGCAAGAAATAAACCAAGCAAGAGTGAACAGGCATCTTCTGGGCTCGCTCGTTCCATCATAGATGTCATCCATCGGTTTCCATCAGGCGTGATCGAGGTCAAGAACAGGCCTTGTAATAAAATAAAAAAATGATAAGTCATTAGATAAGTGATGTCAAATCAAAGAACAGTCAATTAACAAAAGTGAATGCTGCCAATCCCAGCAAGATTGATTTGTCAGGTCTCCACAATGTGGCTATTTAGCCCACAGCTCGTTGGGAATGCGGTAGACGTGGCCGGCCCAGTCCCATTTCTTAGCTGTACTGTCCTACTTAATAATAAAGAGCAGGCATCCTTCAAATTCAGTTGGAAGAATGTGAATAGTTGGCGTTTTGTAGAACTATCTTTTGTAATTATTGATGTTCAAAAAGCCCTGACTTCAACATTATTTTGGATGTGCATTGTGGGTTCTGCAGGTGTTAAATCTATCTAACACAACTATCCTTTTTCTTTCAGATAGACAATGGAGGAGGTAAAGATGGAGATGGAGCCTCCACCTCCTCAAGATGGAAGCTTCATGACTGAAGAAAGCCCACCTGTCATGAAGTACATCAGCGTCACAAGCGAAGTCCTAACCGAGGAGCAGAGGCAGATGTATGAGTCCGTACTTTCCACCTGGAAACCTGTCATGTTCCCTAAAAGAATCAAGCGGTACATTTGCACAAAATGCAATAAAGAGTTCAAAAACTACCAAAACTTATACTTACACACCACTCGAGTGCATTCTTCCGAAGATTCCGCGGTCATTTGCGATATTTGTGACAAAACATTCAAGAATAAACACTATTTGTACATGCATCGGATGAATAAGCATTATTCGGAGCTCGAGAAATGCTATTGCCAGTTTTGTCTTCAAGAATTTCGAACGAGACGGGCTTTGCATATGCATGTTAAAAGGATTCACCCGAACACGCTCCCGGAAATCAAATGTAATGAATGTGGTAAGGAATTTGCGGTACCCTACAAGCTAAAATACCATATCGAAGCATGTCACAGACAGGACAAGGAGAAATTCAAATGTCACTTGTGTCATAAACTGTACAAGAACACTCTGAACTTGAACAGGCATTTGCACTTCCAACACACTCCAGTTGAACGTCATCCGTGTGTTTTTTGTAATATGACGTTCAAATCGCGACATCATATGAAAAGGCATGTGCTGAACATTCATCCGCCTTTGGAATCTAAAGTCACGTGTCCTGAATGTCTGAAAGAGTTTAAAAACGACCAGTATCTTAAGGAACACATGCAGGTCCATTCTTCTCTGGATTCTAAAATAAAATGTGACATTTGTGATAAACTCTTTCATTCCGCTATCCGTTTGAAAAAGCATAAGAAAATCGTGCATCCTTCCAAACCTAAACTTCGATGCGAAAAGTGTAATAAGGAATTCGCGCATGCCCACTATCTCCGCCGTCACAACAACGCTGTTCATCTAGAACTGGACGAGACGAACTACCCACATTCTTGCGACCAATGCGGGAAGAAATTCAAGCTGAAGAAGTATTTAAACAATCATATTCAAAGGCATGAACAACAGCATTTGAAAAGAATATCTCAGATGGTTAAAACTGTCATGGGTGACGAAAAGGACGTGCCTGTTAAAAAGAGAGGGAGACCTAGAAAAGCGAGAGCAGAGATTGAATTCATCAAGTGTGAGCCGGTCTCGAGTTCCGATTCGGAATCCGGCGAAACTGACTCTGACGATTCCGATTGAAATTCTGGCGAAAGTCTTGTGCGGAATAAGTGTACTTATGTGTGGTGTTTTTAAAGTGCAAGTGAAAATTAAGCTCTGGTTGAACTGAAGCAAATCCCGTGCGGCTTGGGGACAAAATTCGCTCGCGTTGATTGTGTTACGAGTGATACGTTAAGGGACACGAGAGCGTGTCACTTGTACCCTTCGCGTACTGTAGCTCAGTAAGACGCGTCGCGGTGACACATACTAAGCTGTAAACAACTTCTTTCACGTGTGTCTCGTAATGCGCGGTTTACACAGAAGAGTCCTGGCGAAGGCGTACGTCGGTGGCGAATAATCAAAGAAACCTAAAATGAACCTAATAGTGAAGTCGCATAGCGTCGTTTTTGTCGGGCGAGTCACCTGGTGGCGGGCGGTGAGGTCAGCTGGAAGCGCGGGCGCAATTCTTTTTCCGACATAAACTCTTCTGTATAAACCGCGCCTTAGAGTGGAGCTCGTGGCCAGCCACAAAATAACTGACGCGCGCAGTCAGAGGGATTTGCCAGAGTGTGATCAGAGTTTCATCAGTGCAAAAAGTTAAAAGAAAAGTCACTCGTGACTATTTTGTGGCATACCGTTTTATAGTTATGTTTCAAATGAGAAACAAACAAGTTTTTAAAGGTATTAATCTAACAAGAGGATCTCTGTTTAGGCTCTTATAGTTAGGACCAAATTTTTGCAAAAGTATTCTTATTCATTAGACTTTTTCTAAAAAAGCGTCGGACGGAAGACGAAAACTCGAAACGGTTGCCTATGGAAAAGTTGGTGCTGGTCGCGGCTTTTTAAGAAGATATTGAAAGGTCGCGGTGCATTTACGTTGAGCCGGAATGTCCAATAACCGAGCATTACAGCGCGCAACCTTGCAACCAACCGCGCAACCTTGCAACCAACCGCGCAACCATGAGGGCTATCGCGCATGTGTTCGCCGCTAGAGGCGTTCGTGTAGAGTAAGGTCTTCAAAAATGTCAGATGCTTGTGCTTTTTTACCTCGTATTTTTACAAATATTCATGATTGTGAATTTGTTAGTACTTGGAAGAAGAATGATTTTAAAATGTTACATGCTTGCTAATTTGAGGAACAACATTGTAAATATGTATCAGAAGTTTACACTAAGTTGTTGTACGTAATAAAATAAACTTTTATGAAGTTATTGGTACTTGTAAACTATAAAATAGAATTAATGGCAGGGCCTTACTCAACAGTGGCGCCATCTGGTGAGCTCAAAAACGATAGCCCTCATTTGTAACAATCACTTGTTTCTGTAAAAAATCATATCTGACCTGTAGATGTGCCCACAACGTACTTTGGAAGCGCAAAAAAAGTCTTTACATTTTGAAAAGTTAGCCCGCTTATCCGAGATAAAACTAAGTTCATACTCGCTCTCTCATACGAGATTTTACTATTTAAATGTCATCGTAAGCGAAACCGTATGTCTATGATAACAATTGGACGTTAATATCGCCTTTATTTCTTGGCAATAAGAGCAGTATTCCTCTGTAGAGTGAGTTTGAACTAACGTCTTTCCGTTCGACGCAATTTAAATTCGATTTTAAATCTTTTTGAGTATTAGCTTATGGAATAAGCTTGTGCATTTTATTTAAATTAACTTGCGCGTCGAAATTTTTAGAAAAAAGTGGATTTAGTGCCCTCATTTAACGACGCAGATCTGCTTCAGAAGACGCATGGACATAAAGCCCATTCTGATCTGGTCTAGCCGATTCCGTGTCGAGAAATGCGGTCACTCCGTGAGGTGTTAATGATAGACTTTAAATAAAAATTAATAGTTTTTTCTTATTAACTGTTTCTTTTTTGGTAGATTTATAATATTGAGTATTATGGCAACACTGAGGTTTTGGTAGAAAAGACTGATGGTGACTTGATATGGCGCCGGGTTTAGGATGAAATTGATTCGGATATTTTGCGGACACTGACATATTTCAGTACATTATCTCTCGACTCCATGACGCGCGCTCGCTACGCTCGCATTTTACATTACACACCCACTTTTTGTCACAAATGTCGTCGTCATTCCGTCGGCCTTCGGCCTACGCTCGTCATACCAGCTAGAAAGACTTAGGAAAATAGGTTAGATGACAAAAAAAAATCGAATTAGTCCGTTAGTTAGATTTCCAAAACATATTGGACACATTTTTCCTTTTTTTACGTAAACAAATAACGAAGACAAAACAGTGCGTCAAAAACACGTGTGACGTCACATTTAAGTACATTTTTTTACTCAAATGTGACGTCACAAGCCCCCCCACTCATGATCTGTGACAAGTTTTATCTTCGTCAATTTTTATTAATTTGACAATACAAAAAACACGTATCCAATATTTTTCGATAATCTAACTGACGGACTCAACAATCATATTTTGTTTAGTCAGTCATCATCCCTATTTTAGCAATTTATTCGAAGTATCGGAATATCGTTTTTCGGACTAACGATCCGTCGAACATTTGATTCATAGGACATATGAAAATCGGACAACAAACAGACATAGACATTATATTTTTTCGGAATTATGAAATTCGGACTTTTGATACTTAATCGGAATATTGACATTTGGAATTTAGTTTTTCGGAATTAATATGTCCGTACCGGTTTAATCACCCTTGAATCGTCAATAGTAGGCAAGTCCAGCGCCAAGACAGTCACTAATAAATGAGAAATATAGGGTGGAATAGACTCCGACACACCAACGAATGCCACGTATTCAGTACAATTACAATGTACATCATTTCGAAACCCAGAAATGTTGTATCGGTAATATCGGCATTTAAAAATGAAACAGTCGTTTTCCACAAAAGTGCAATATCTACACGGTCAAAATGTAGGTATGGACCAGCTGTTTTAGTTTAAATTACCGATGCAAAATTTATATAGGTTCGTACTCACTGGTAACCGTTGGTGCTTCGACGCTGCTTCCATCCTTAAGTGCAAAGGTGCAAGACTTAACTGAGAGAAACCAGTGTTGCCATATATAAGGGCAAATTGAATTAGCTAGCGACACTACGTAGACGTGTTTGGTATGGAAACCTAAACAGATGTGCCCTGTGATAAGGTAAAGACGGAACTCTGCGAACAGCAAAGTGAGGCCCGTCAAATTACGCCTCATCGTGTACACACATACCAAAAAAAAAGTTAAGACGGAACTCTGCGAACAGAGAAGTGAGGCCCGTTTCGTTTACATGTGCATTTATTGAGGCATAGTTTAATTGTAGTTTGATGTAAATTTGTGCGAGTGAGCGTGTATGAACAGAGCGAGACGTAATTTGACGGGCCTCACTTTGCTTTTCGCAGAGTTCCGTCTTTATTTTTTTATTTGGTCTGAAGTTCAAACAAAACACTTTTCAGCTTATTTAAACTGATATTCATGTGAATTTAATACACGAGGTCGTAGATCCCAAAAATATTTTTGTTTAATAATTTATATACCCAACACAACTGCGAGTAACACTAGCTAATTTATTTTGATCTTGTATGAAAATTGTTATCGATTTGGGGTCAGTAATTATAATATTAAGTAAGACTTTTAAAATTATGAGGATTTAATATTTTCTTGCATTGCTATACGAAACAAAATTACTAGGATAATATAATATGTTTTAAATTGGCAACTTTTGGGCATCTGTCCAATCGGAAAACGGCGCCTGTGTACAGTCGCGAGCAATGACATGTAAACACTTATAAAATACAAAAGCGTTTTCTCATGAATTCACGTTTCTACTTTTCGTAAAACCTATTTCGTAATAGTCATCGTCCTCATCAGTCGCTTGCCCTAATCACAATTCATTTGTGGTCGGCGCAGCATGTATTCTTTGTCCATATTTCTCTATTACTCGTCATCTCAGCAGTCATCTCCTTCTAAAATCGTTTTTGAATTTTGCAAAGTTTATATCTTATAGTCAAAACTGTTTATCGGTCAAATATTATTCGGTATTGACTGGTGTCAGTCAAAATCCTTATGAAGTTAAAATGCGTTTTCTGCATTAAAAATATTATGTTGTTTTAGAACGCCTCAGTTGTAATTACTTAGTTCTAGAATTAAATACGTACAAGATGCTTTTTCAAATGGTCTCAAAAAAAAAAACTAATATTTTTCTAAGTAAATGTCACAGTTGTTACAATAGTTTTAACCGGTCAAAAGTTGTTTTGACTGACATATACATTTCATTGCTCACGTGAATTGTTAATGTATTTATTGACAAAATGGCGGAGAAAATAGTCGAGAGCTGTTCGCTTCCGTAGGGCGGCGCGACGACGGGACAGATACCTCACTTGTATTATTTTTTCAGTATAATTAGGATTATCATGTGCAATATGTTTAACAAAGTAGAAATAAGTTATAAATATAGTATTTTTATGTATATCTTGTCATGTAGCAGCAAATTATACAAGAGTTTTGTGGTATAGGGAATGCAATAGGCATGACGACAGTATCAAAAAATTGCAAATCTATTTAGTACGTCAGTTAGAGTATTGGAAATTAATGGACACGTATTTTTTGTTTTTGTGAATCAATGAAAATTTACAAAGATAAAACGCATCAAAACTCGGGAGTGGGGGCTCGTGATGTCAGAACTAGCTAAAAATTATACCTAGGCGTGACGTATTGAGAATTTTAAAAGCGTCATGTCTTCGTCAATTTTCGTTTACGTAACAAAATAAAAAACACGGGTCAAATATTTTTTGATAATCTAACTGACGGACTAATTAGTTTTTTTTTGTCGTCTGGCCCTGCCTGCTTTTTAGCTGAATACCAGTATGTTACATGGAGCGACTGCCTATCTGATCTCCACAACCCAGATAATACGGGTTAATACGATTCCCCGAACTTGGTAAATATGGGAATACCATACAACCGTTGGTAAACCTTTAATTTTTGTTTTTATATTTGTATGATTTTCCTTTTCTCTGGTTCAAAATCTTTTAAATGGATGAACTTGTTTTAGGGTTCCGTAGCCAAATGTAAATGCAGAACCATTCAATTTTTATTTGTATACTGTTGTAATTTAAATATCCTCATAATTTTGAAAGAGTTTAATTAGCCCTGGACTGTGATCTTATTGTACCTATTGAAATACAGATGATTCTGTAATAGTTACAGAAGCTACCCGAAACTGTCAAATTTCCACAATCAACCTTGAACCTAATACTGTAGCGATAAAGTTGAAAATCTATTAAAGAAATTTGACAGATTGGAGTAGCTTCATGTGCTGGAGTCTGTACATCAAATTAATAGTGAAACTTATTTGTCAACCTTTCTGAAATAGTCTGAGCTTTATATATTAAAAATAATTAAATCATCGTTCACTTAAGGCGACTACAGGAGCTAAACGCAAGTTTTAAAATGCCTGAAAGCATATGATTCACTGCAATAAACAAAACCAGAAAAATATATGATATTTTTCAGGATATATGTTAGTATGATAGTGTTTTGAAAACATAATACAATTAATTTTACTGGATAAAAAAAATCACGAACTTATCTTTAAAAAATTATTTTAACGAAAAACCGTACTACAATACATGCGATCATTCTGATTTTTTGGCAAATAATTCTACAAGCAACATATTACGATATAAGCACGATAGTGTTTTATTTTTTTAGTCCAATCAATAGATTTTTTGTAAATCTATCGAAACCACTCATTTCGCACTATTCGGCCGCAGTGACTGACGTAACAACCGCTTTGTAGTGCAAGCTGATTAGAACTTTATTCTACCAGTATTTCAAACGAAGTTTGGACCACCACAAATGGAGTTGCTAATTTAGCTCCCGTAGTCCCCTTAGAGGACAAAATTAACATACCGCACTTTGATTTCCTAAGTAAGCGGTTCATAGGAATATGAACCTTGTTCCAATGATGGTAATGTTCATATTCGTCACATCCGATAGAATGTGAATTGGAATTTCAAGCTAATAGGAACCTTATTGGTGTACAAATAATGTTGAGTTTAGTATGACAACTTAAAAGTCAAATGTCCGTGAGTTTTGCCCACTTTTTAGTACTGGTGTCGATTCTGTTGTGCACAAACTAAACTTAATTTAGGCTATTGCTATCTTTTACTTTTACTAAAAGGCTGTGCGAGAAAAGGACGGCTATAGCTATGAACTAAGTTAGAGATGTCAAACTAGTTTATGCTTTGCGCTTCACCGTGTTTTTAGTCGACATGTTTTTACGTACACCCTTCATTTGTATGGAAATATTAGTTCCAATTAAATTTGACAGCTCTAAATTACGTCCGTCTCTTTCTCGTTTTATTAGAGAGAAAAAGATAGCAATAGCCTAAATTAAGTTAAGTTTGTGCACAACAGAATAGACACCATTGGGTATAGCGGGGTGATCAAGACAAAACTAAAAAGGATTTTAACATTGAATTAATGTCATATGTTACCAGCAAGTACTGTTATTTCAAACTCAAAGCATTTATTTCAAATAGACCATTACGGCACTTTTGAATGTCAAAAATGCAAAATAAAAAGAAAAAAACAAAGCTACAGTCCCAGTCACAAGACATAATAACTTGAGAAAGTACTGTAATTGCCCATTCTCTAGCGTAGATCTCTATGGAGAAGAACGGGCAAGAAACTCAATGGACACTCTTTTAAATTAAAATTTTGTTACAAAATCTTGGTTACATCATTCATGTTGAGATTATAGATATATGTGAGAACGATGTAGGAAGACGTGCACATTATGAGCGTCCAGAGTAAAACATTAAATCAACAAATTAAAAATAAAGTAATTAAAATGAACCGTGGCAGCTAAGAGATGACCAGTCCCAACTGACAGCGCCCGTTCACGAACATGACGCATGTATCAGCGCCATTCAACTCAACCATATTGAAGGGAACTCAATGTAATTTAATTGACTTAAGTATTTAGAGACTGTTCGAAACACAGGTCGGGCAAAGTGTTATAGGGTTTTTCCATCAGGAATTTCTCAGTAACAGCCACGGAGTCTAGATTTGTGCTCGGTTGATGGCAGTAGGCTCGCCCCCTTTTACATGGGACTTATGGGTGTAGGTACTATTAGGTACATACACCTCTGCTTAACTCTTTGGGGATTACAGGCGTGATGTTATGTTATGTTAAATCCATTCAAAAGTTTATTCTCGATTCACCCCTGAGTCTATTCTTCAGTTTTACGCTAAATTTCAACCTACCCTCCAAAATTTTTCAAATAAATACGTTCTGTTCAGTCCACGGGTCACAAATTACACAATATAAATGTTATAAATATGTAAATATATAATGTTACTAGATAATTGCTTAGTTACTTTATTGAGGGTTCTTAGACCAATTTTTCAGTTGTATTAACAATTATTGTGGTCAGAAGCGCCTGAAGTCGAAAACACAACTCTGATTTCCTAACCGGAATTTTCTAAACATACGTCGATTTTAAAATTAAAAATACTTGTTTTACATAAAAAAAAAAACATAATTTTAAGAATTTATTCATATCTATGGACGATACTGATTGTGCTTGTTGACCGCCAGAGCATAAAGGCACGCGCGTGCCCTCCACGCCAAGCCAATTTCACCTACCATTTTGTCACATATTTGTGTTGTTTGGCGTACAGGGCACGTGCGTGCTTGTCACGTATATGTGACTGGCGGTCAAAAGGCTTAACACGGTCAAAATGTATGGAAAAGCAGTGTTTTTTTTAAATTACCGATGAAAAATGTCATGTTCAGAATGATGTAAGTACTATAATATACGTGATATTGGTCTGTGTGGCATGTACCATCCATTCTGTATCATAGCATCTGTTTTTTATAAATAGCTTAGATTTTACACCAATGCCCCTTTCGCCATAAAACCGAAAAATTGGTCTACGTAGTGGGGTTACATTTAAAAATAATATTTTATTTTTATTTTATGGATTAGTATTTATTGTAAATATAATATTTTGATGTGAAACTAATTATTCTTTTATTATAATCATCATTTGTCCCTTGTTAATCCCATTCTAATTTCCCTACCAAGCGATTGATGATGCCCAGATGTTAAAGCCTCGCCTCTCATGCACGATGTTGTGGGTTCAAATCCGGGCAAGTTCCAATGTGACTTTTTCAATTGATATATTACTATCTGATGCCAGCGGCTTCGCCCGCGTGAAGTTTGATAATTGTCCCATGGATTTACCGGGATAAAAAGTATCCTACATGTTAATCCAGGTTAAAAACTATCTGTGTGCTAAATTTCATCCAAATCCGTTCAGTAGTTTTTGCGTGAAAGAGTTACCAACATCCATCCATCCTCACAAACTTCGAATTTATAATTTTAGACGAACTTTCTTAGTTCATCTTGGACATCACAGACATCGGTGAAGGAAAACATCGTGAGGAAACCTGGACTTGTAATTAATATAAGTCTGAAATCGCCAACCCGTCTTGAGCAAGCGTGTTGATCAATGATCGGGCCTTCTCTGTACGAGAAGAGGACGTTGCCCAGCAGTGGGACAGTAATACGCTGGTATTATAAGCTATAGTCTACTATCAATCTATAAGAGCTCCACGGTTTTAATCATGATATTTACTGTACCTAAGCAATGCTGGAAATATGTATTAAAAAAGCAAAAGTGCAAAATAAATTTGTTGCTCCCTTGTGGGAGTTCAATCTACTATTTAAAACACCGACCAAGAAAGAGGGGTGTCTATCTGACCTCCAAAGCTTTAAATAACACGACGCCGATAACGTTACGTGAATAGTTTTAGTTTCTTAGGGTTTTTAATTGTGTATTAGTTTATTGTTATGAAATGTTATTTTGTGTATTTTATCTATGGGCCTTAGTTGCCTGATAATAAAATGATTATTAATAAATGATATATTACGCTTATATATTTATGCTTTGGAGGTCAGGTAGACACCTTATAAGATAAATGATGTTTATTATGCCAGTAGGTTTTTACAAACACTTTTACACGTGATTTTTTTAAAACTAAATTGGGCCGGTGTTTCGTACCTGACTGCTCTGAGAAGAAACAGCCGAAACAAACTCAGAGGTCATAGTCTCTTTTGAAGTCCAGACATAATCTTGTTCAACTCACATGAGGACTATGCAGATTAGTGTCTGAGATGGTCTTTTGAAGAAAGAACCACACAGATTTGAGTGGACCTGTCCAGTTGTGTAAGAGTTGGTCAGTTATCGTAGAAAGCATTTAATAAGAAAAAATAAAAGACAAGTTTACAAAACATATTTAATTTATTTACCACAATCAGTTCACACAATTTTTCATTTATTTTAAAGATACTGAACACTTGAAACTAAGCATTATTTTATTGTTTATAAACTAATAAGAAAATAGTAAAGAAAAATCTTATTGAGATCAATATCTTTATAAAATAAGTCAACCTGACGTTTTCGCTTAGTTGGTCTAGGACCCTATGCGCCGCTGAGCGCTTGTGACCAGCGCTTTGCGGCGCGTGACGTCCTGTGTTCGATTCCCAGGTCGGGCAAGCGCTACATCAAAGTTGGTAGCATCGAATCGCCAGTAGAAATAAGGCTAGACCTCTCAATTTTATTTTATTGATTATTCAGACTTTACCCAAAAAGCTTGGGTGTTACAAAGTAAACCCGGATGAACCTAATTTTACTTTTCCTAGTATTACCCGTAATAGATACAAGGTGTAAACGGACTCATCACGAGGCCGTCAACCAAGCACATTCTGTACACCAAACTAAGGAACTCTGCCAAAAATTATTGCTAGGAAACGACTTTCATTTTTGGGGAGAAAAAGTAGAATGGCGAGGTTGGACCCACGTCATTTAAAAATCAACGGAGCGCCGTTCACGGTTTAGTTTATATTAATTATAGTAAAGAGTTTATCAGAGTTCTATATAAAAAATATTGAGTTACTAGGTGATGAGAATTAAAAGTTACGAATGATTTTAATTTATATAAAAATAAGTCATAGTGTAGTTAAAAGTCATCGTGCAGTTTCCGAACGCAACGTTTGACATTGACTTTTTTACAACTGAGAAATGGAACGTCAGTGTCGAATTCATCTGTGGATCATTCCATTGTTTGTTTGTGTTCAACGGCTACGTGAAATACGTATAAATGCTATTTTATGCCATTCTACTACAAAATAATAACCAATAGCCTTCTACCTTTCATATCTTTTTTCTCCCAACTTCTATAACCTACTATCCCTTTGCTTTTTTGTTAGTCTTAAGTCGTTCTTCAACTAGTCATAAGTTTCCACAATGTACGCTACCCCTATCACTGGGTCCCGAATTACATGCAATCTCGCCATTCTCTTTTCACTCAAAATATTGTGCTGATGGATGCATTGAATATAGTACGGGATCGTGGAGGTATTTAAAGTTATAACATTATAAACTTGTATTTTAAAAAGCTTGTAACTGACCCCAATATCTCCGTAACTAGAAGGTTCCCAGGTATGGTGTAGAACAAAATGATTGCAATGACGGAACAAGTGCCTTCCGGCTTCGTTAAGGGTATTTTTACAGCCATTATAATTACCCTTCGTGCCAACGGGCCCCTATTACTGTGCTGGCTCTATAGGTTCTGCTGTCCGTATGTCTGTCACAGGGCTGTATTTTTGCACCGTAATAGTTTCACATGGGCGTTATAACAACAAATAATCAAAAATAAAATAAAGTTAAAATGTTTACAAGAAACGTGTTTTTTGTACACTGTCGCTATCAGGAAACTACCAACACTAAGGTTAGGGTTCAGTGGATCCGGCTCGAAGGACCAAAATGTACGCCCACCCTAACAATACCCGTCGTTAGGGCTTCAAACTCAGGGTCCTGCGGTGACATGGAAGTACACGTCGCAAGGCTGCCGCCAGGGCTCCAGCAGTGGCTCGGGTTTGAACACGTCTAGCTTCGGGGACTGCGCCTCCAAGGGTACCTCTGGTTTCACCTATAAATAGTATGAAAGGACTAATTAATCAGCGGAATTTGGCACTGCCTCTGACGGCCTCGCTGGTCTAGTGGTCAGAAGCGCGACTGCTGAGCACGAGGCCCTGGATTCGATTCCCGGGTCGGGCTAATTGTTATTCGGTTTTTACACCTAGAATTTCTCGGCGGCACCCACGGAGTTTGGATTTGTGCCCGGTTAACGGTAATAGGCTCACCCCCTATGACATGGGACTTATATACGTAAGTGCGAAATGTGAGTGTACTATGAGGTATACAACTAAGGCGATGATATACTAAATTCATATTAGCAGCCCGCTGAGCAAATCACACCATTTCCCATGAGGGTAGGCAGATACCACAGAACGTCACTTACTACGTTCTTTACACACTCTTTTTGCATCGTCCACGTTCATACACTCACGCCGGTGGCGAGTACTACGCACCTGACCCTTCTGAAGAACCTCACCGATACGGTCAGTGTATATCCTTCCTAGGGCGTCTCCTCCCGGCGTTGTCACTCACATATGCTTTGTAAATACTTTTTGTTAATCGCCTTCACTCATCCTCTTTGACCAAACCATCTAAGCATACTTTTTATTCTGTACAAGCTTTTATTTAACTTGCCTTGTTAGTATGTATTGGTCAAATCTTGCAAATTAATTTCAAACCAGTTCACGAAAACCGATTGAGCTGAAATTTTGCACACACTTTTGGTTCTGGTGACAATGCATTTTTATGATAGACATGACGTTATTTTGCAGCCAGGATCGCCTCCTCCCGAGGGAACTCCTCAATGTTAACAACACGGACACGAAATTTTACTTACGCCAGTGGCGAAGGTTCAATACAACTCGATTCTTAACGGATTCCCTTTGAAAAATGCCTCTGTCAGTACTCTATAGACAAATAATACGAGTATTATATTAAAGATATGTACTCCGGCTTTACATCTTACAAGAATTGTCCTTTTGCTACTGTATATTTACCTTAGCAGTTCTCCTGAGCTTCAAATGCACCAGTTTGACGTGCGTGCGCATGGCCGTCCTCTGCGTGAACCGGCGTCCACACTCGCCGCACTCGAACGGCTTCTCGCCCGTGTGCGTGCGCACGTGGTTCGTTAGCACGCTCTTACCCTGCGGAGAAGGAGAAAAGTGGGTTTGAAACGGCGAATATAACACCAGGTTTAATGGATGAAGATCCTTTAAACCTGGTGTTTTATATTTCGAGTTTCGTCCGTGCCTCGGAAAGCATGTAGTCACTCACCCGGAAGGCCTTCCCGCAGGTGTCGCACACGTGGCGGGGCGGCGGCCGCACGCCGCGGTGCACGGCGTGGCGGTGCTTGCTGAGCGACGAGCGCGTCGCCAGCGCGGCGCCGCACTCCCCGCACACGTGCGCGCGCACGCCGTCGTGCTGCACGCTGCCGTGCGCCGACAGCGCGCGCGCGCACGCGAAGCGCGCCGGGCAGCGCGGGCACGGGAACCTGGCGGCCGAGGGGACGCTGTACTTAAGGTCTGAACTTCTTCCAGTAATGTTGATCGCGCATCGGGGGCAACGATTATAAGAGACGGTGCCTAAACGAACTGTGCGAACAAGAAAAGTGTGAAAAGGGAACACTCAGACGTTTTGTAATGGGACACATATCGTAACATCCCTGGATGGACGCTAATGATAGCGACAAACTCATAGATATTAGAGAGAAATAGTTCAGCAGGGCTTTTGCGTATCTCTGTTGACAGTTCATAGTGATGATCACTGGGCTGTATTCATCAATTAACTGTCAAAAGGTTAATTTCGTATTGGCAGTGACCATCAAATATGACGTCATTGGTGCTCATCGTGGCTGATGGTCACCGTAACGTATTTTGACAGACGCTTTTGTATTGATAGTTATATTGTAAAACTTGCTTTTTAGCAGGGGTGTAGATTGTCTCAAATAAACACGGGGTGAGAAATTAAAGAGGTATTTTGTCTCAAAGCCACCCATTTATTTTAATAATTCACAAGAACTTAAAACACTAAGATTACTCTCTCCTAAGTTATTCTATCATGCTGAAGCTATGCGGACACAGGAATGTCACTTGACCTTACATTTCTAAATGAATAACTTCACTGGAGAACCACGTATTCAGTTGAACCTTTATGCAAAAGAACTCTAAACTCTCAAGGTCGCTTTATGTTGATTCGCGATTGTGATCAAACAATCCCAAATTGTAGAAAAAGTTATACAGAAATTAAACTATTTTTCATGGAGAACGTTCTGCCAGACTCCGAAGTCCAGAACGGTGGCGGCTCAGCGTGAGGTACCATGGGTTACGACGGGCTGAGCGTCCACCGATCGAATGTGGTAACTGACCTGAACCAAATCCTTCGGTGTTGATGAGGTTACCTGGTCGTCGCCCTATAAACCCTAGCAGGCAGGTCACTTTGGTTATCCGCCAGCACGGCTAACCTTTCCAAATGAGAACTATTCCAACGACCACCGCTACATTTAGACCCGAAGTAAATTATCTTCACTCAATCAGAAAATGAAGGTAGCAAATATGCAATATAGCTTAAAATAATCAAAACCATAAAATTCCCATTGCAGATGCCCTTCCTTCCTTTTGTTTTTGGAATATGATAAACTTATGGCATCACACAACCACTCCCGACCCAAAACGTTTATTTTAAAAGCATCCCTTACGGATTGTAAAAAGGGAAAGAAGATGTAGCCCGATGTCTTTCCGAAATTTCTGGGGCTTTGCCCTTAGTCCAGAGCCTTCATGTATTCCAATCAGTTGCAAAAAATCCTATCTTCAAGCAGTGTTGCCGTTGGGACAATCTAGTTTGTGGCTACATGTAAGAAAAAAGTTGCCAGTTTTGTAAATAAATCTCTTTCAAAATTCCGCTAGAAGTGGCTGAAGTACTTTTGGCCTGCTACTGCTATCCTATTACTATTGTTATGTATTACAATATAGGCGTGGGGGATAAATGGTTTTTTTTTTTTTTTTAATAGTATTAAACAGATATATATAGAAGCTGACTAAAATAAAGTGTACCTACAGTTAGTGAAACATTGACAATTTTTTAGTTTAAAATTAAAAATCAATTTCAAAGTCTACATTGTCATCTGGAGATTTTGTAATTTCTTCGTCAATGGATGGTATTTCACTTTGTTTTACCGATTTGACCGTTTTTGTGACTTTGTTTCAAACTTCAGGTGACAAAACATAATTATACAATAGACTTCTATTAGTAATAAAAGTAGGTTTAACAATCTAAAAATCAGCCAGAAGTAGCTAGATTTATTTTGGTGGCTAAAATGGTTTTCTTTTTGGCTAAAACCGTTGAAAATCCGCTAGATCTAGCCACAAAGTGGCTAAAACGGCAACACTGTCTTCAAGTGACGTTAACAAGCTTCCTGGCATACTGACAGCTGTCAATCAATCGACCTTTACTTTTTTAAACGTCATAGCCACAGATTAAAGGAGTCGATTAATTATATCTAATTAATACACTTTGTGAGACTGCTAGCGCCATCTATTGGGACATTTTGGAACTGAACTCATAGAATCTAAGAATTTTGTTTTTTTTTTGTGTTTTTACCAATTTGTAATACCAAATAACGAGAAAAAAAAATGCAACGTTACAATATTATTGCGATTTTTTAAGCTTAGTGGACATCAAATTGACGAACTTAGCCGCACAATAGTCGATAAAAAATAGAGGGGTCAAGTGCTGAGGCGAAGGGCACCGTACCCGGGCTGTTTAGTAACCGTAACGTGATATCCACTCAGTGCGATACGTAATACCAAAATAAGACATTCTCAGTTGTCATCAAAGTTCGGTGCACAACTGAAGCTTGATAGTCACTGGAGATCAAAAAGATAGCCAATAGCCCTTCTGGACTCCGTATACAAGATGTAAACGGATCCTTCACGAAGCCTTGAACCAAGCATTCTAATCATTAAACTAAGTAACTACTCGTGACGATGAGTTCAATGTTTTTCCTTCACCCAAAAAGTGCTCAACGCGCCTATAGAAATGTTCACTGCAAAAATATATGAAAAAGTTAGAACTTTGACCCCCAATATCTCCGTAACTAGAAGGTTCCCAGGTATGGTGTACAACAAAAAAATAAACACAATGACGGGGAGAACAAGTGGTTACAGAATTATAATCATCAAAATCATCAATACAACCCTCCAAGTTCATAAAGGTCGAGAAACGATTTTTACATGGTCAAAGTCATTGCCATGGGCGTAGAGGCAATTAGGCAAAGCCTACCCTACCAACTGGGCATTCATTATAACGAACTATGTAATAAAATAACACATTATGTACAAAATATAAAAAAAAAACAAACTCCTGTTAGAATACTTATAGCAATTAGTCGCTCCCGTATCACATAACTAACACTTTACTGGAAGTTACTACAAAGGTTGGAGCTCCGCCGGACAGGCAAGCACTGAACTAGCCTAAAACCCATTGATAATTTTACGCACACATTGGCATATTGGTGCATATTTTCGTGTGTATGAACTGCACACATGTATAGATTGCAGTAATTTTAGGGCTGCGAGTGTAGCTGGGCTGTGATTGGCTGCTACAACACAAGGCCCTGATGTGACGTCATTATCCACAATCTGCCTTGTTTACATCTAATTTTTTCGACCTTAATAAAACAATTTCACCAATTGTGTGTGCTTTATTCAAGTAAAAATTGCAATAACAATATTATAATAAAATTTTAGTGAAAATTTAAGCACTTTTCAAATAAAAGTGTTTTTTTGACACAATGAACTTTGACGTCACTACCGGCGTTATCGAGGACGATGCGTTTGGAGAGTGCGTTCCGTTTCAACAAAAAACATGCTACATAAAACAGTAAATTGTAAAATAAGTGATGTATTAGAAACTTAAACATGTGTACCACAATGTTTTTATGCGCCAATAGAAGGCATTTTTCATAAATAAAAAGAGTTTTGTATTTCATGCATATTCTCTATTGCGGTGAAATTAGAGCCAATTTATGAGCAAGTGTGTTGAAAAATAACATTAAATCAAAAGCGTTGTCAAATCATATGAAACTAGAGTCGTACAGACGCCAGCACATCAAGATACCCGAAACTATCAAATTTTCCCAATCGACCTTGAACCTAACGCTTAAGCGATAAAGTTGAAAATGTATCAAATAAATTTGATAGATTGTAGTGGCTTGATGTGCTGGCGTCATGAAATAAAACATACTAAAAAAGTAACTACAATACTTACTTCAAACTCTGCTTATCTCTATGTTTTAAACTCTTTTGCAGATGTTGCCTGAGACTGTGCGCCGATTTGAATCTGAAAATAAATATCGCTGGGCATTACACACAGCGCCATCGAGTGCCACACTAAGCAACGAGGCTTGTGTCGTGGACACCAGATAGTTGATATACTACATAGATACTTTTTGTTTGTAAATACATACTTATTATACATATAAGTTGTGTAGTCACTAAAGTTGTTCATAGTGTATCTTTAGTAAGTAAGTATTGTATATGCTTTAGTATTAAGCAAAACATGTCCGATCTAATGTTTTTAATAACACCCTGTATACCATGTTTTATGCAAATAAAATAATCTTCTCTTATCTAATCTTCTCTTATTATACATATAAACAGCCAGGACTCGGAAACAAATGTCCATGCTCATCACACAAACATTTGCCCCTACCGGGATTCAAACCCGGGACCCTAAGAACGTAAGGCAGCTCACTACCACTGCGCCATTCGGGTCGTCCAAATAATTATTTAACAAAAAGCCCGTTTGCCCATTCCTAACCTACATTCAATCCTACATCTTAATAATATTCTAAATGCGAAATAAATGTTTGTGAGGATGGATGGATGTTTGTTTTTCATTCACGCAAAAACTACTGAATGGATTTGGATGAAATAAGGCACACAGATAGTATATAACCTGGATTAACACAGAGGATACTTTTTATACCGGTAATACGATACTGTGGGACAATAGGGATGATGACCGACTACAAAAATATGACTGTGTTTAGTCCGTCAGTTGGATTATCGAAAAATATTGGATACGTGTTTTTTGTTTTATCAAATTAATAAAAATTGACGAAGATAAACGTGTCAAAGATCATGAGTGGGGGCTTGTGACGTCACATTTGAGTAAAAAATGTACTCAAATGTGACGTCACACGAGTTTTTAACGCACTGTATCGTCTTTATTTTATGTTTACGTGAAAAAGGAAAAAACAGCAACATTTTTTGGAAATCTATCTGACGGACTAATTAGTTTTTTTTTGTCATCTACCCTATTACCGAACTCCATGCGGGCGAAGCCACGGGCATAAGTAAGTAATATTATAATTCACTAGCACTTCGTCCGCATAAATTGTGATAGCTCGGACAATTTGCATGAGATCAATATAATTTATAGCCTATGTTACTCGGGAAAGATGCAGCTTTCTAATGGTGAAAGAGTTTTTAAAATCGGTTGAGAAGTTCTCGAGTTAAATCGTAACAAACAAACAAACAAAAAATCAAATGTTTCCTCTATAATATTATTAGTTTCGATGATTTCAGCAGACGTTTGACCGCCTACCCCACTTAGCGTGTACTCACCTAACATCGCACTCGACGCAGTAATAATCTTTGACATCCGTGTGAGTGAGCTGGTGATGCTTGATCTGAGTTCTGGTTCTGAAGCGCTTGTTGCATATCGAGCACTCGTAGTTCTTAATGCCTTGGTGGATTCTGTAAAGAAAGTTTAATTTCAAAATGTTGAAAAGGGTGTAAATAGACGCTTAACGAAGCCGAAAGGTAACTTGTTCTCCCCGTCATTGCGATAATTATTTTGTTCTGGACCATACCTTGGAACATTCTATAGTTTGCGCCAGATAAGTAGGAATTAAAGGTCGTTAACCCGCATCAAATACCTACATAATAGGCTAGTTTCCACCGTCAATTAATTGCAAATCTATTTAGTCCGTCAGTTAGAGTATTCGAAAATAATGGACACGTATTTTTTGTTTTTGTAAATCAATGAATATTGACAAAGATAAAACGAATCAAAACTCGAGAGTGGGGGCTCGTGACGTCAGAACTACCTAAAAATTATACCAAGGCGTGACGTATTGAGAATTTTAAAAGCGTCGTATCTTCGTAAAAATACTAATAATACGTGTCAAATATTTTTTGATAATCTAACTGACGGACTAATTAGATTTTTTCAGGACACAAGCCTATTCCGAAAACAGAAATAATGACATAAACTTGTCCCGAAACGACCTTTTTCGTGACCTTTGACTTTTTCTAGTAATAAAAAACGATTCATAATGAATTGTCGGGGTACCTATGCAGAAAAATTAAGAAAAGAGCAATGACCTTTAATTCCTACTTATCTGGCGCAGACTATAGTTACGGAGATATTGAGAGTCAAAGTTACAACTTTTTCACAAGTTTTATTTCCAAGTACTTGTTTTTAAGGTCATAACTTTACTTAAAATACCTCCTTATCCAGTTTACTATTAAATGCGTCCACCAGCACAATGTTTTGAGTGCGTTATATTGAGTTTTACCGTAAAACGTAATTTATTACCAAAAAAAATAAAGTCTTATCCCAGCAATAATTTTTGCGTAAAGTTACTTAGTTTGATGTACAGAATGCTTGGTTGACGACTTCGTGAATGGTTTGTTTACACCCTGTATTTATAATCAAAACTTGAATCGCTGACTGGTAGTCAGTGGGCCAAAAAGTCTGACAACCAGTCTTACCAAGGGGTATCGTATTACCCAGTACTAACTAGGTTGTGGAGGTCAGATAGGCAGTTGCTCCATGTAACATACTGGTATTCAGCTGCATCCGGTTAGACTGGAAGCCGACCCCAACATAGTTGGGGAAAGGCAAGTAGATGATTTGATGTAAAACTCAAACTCAAAGCATTTATTTCAATTAGACCATTATGGCACTTTTGAAAGTCAAAAATACAAAAAAACAAAACAAAGCTACAGTCCCAGACACAAGACATAATAACTTGAGAAAGTACTGTAGTTGCCCATTCCCTAGCGTAGATCTCTATGGAGAAGAACGGGCAAGAAACTCCATGGACACTCTTTTAAATCAAAATATTGTTACAAAATCTTGGTTACATCATTCATGTTGAGATTATAGATATATGTGAGAACGATGTAGGAAGACGTGCACATTATGAGCGTCCAGAGTAAAACATTAAATCAACAAATTAAAAATAAAGTAATTAAAATGAACCGTGGCAGCTAAGAGATGACCAGTCCCAACTGACAGCGCCCGTTCACGAACATGACGCATGTATCAGCGCCATTCAACTCAACCATATTGAAGGGAACTAAATGACCCGACACATCCGCCACCATCAGCGAGACATTTGAGTGACCATGACTTTCTCTCAGCCACCAAGGCATATTCAAGTCAATGAAAGATAACTAAATGCAAATGGTAGCTTAACAATACATGGTCCTCACATGTGCTATGCAATTATACAATACTAGGAGATGGAATCTATGTACTTACTGCTGATGTTCAACTAAAGAGTCTTTATTGATAAAGGTCTTGCCACACTGATCACATTTCGGTCTATCTCCACTGTGGTGGTTCCTCATGTGGCCTCTATGTGTTTTGTTGTTACTGCAAAAGTAAACATAATCAGCAGGGAAATTGAGCTCGCCAGATGGCGCCACTGTCGAGTAAGGTCCAGTCAATAATTATATTTAATACTTTAAAGTACCAATAACTTTAAAAGTTTATTTTATTACGTATAACAACATAGTGTAAGCTTTAGATACATATTTACAATATTCTTCCTAAAATTAGCAAGCATGAAACATTTAAAAATCATTCTATCTCCAAGTACTAAAAAATAAGATCCTAAGTTGCTACTTAAAATCTTCAAGTCATAATTAATCAAGAATGGCTCAGTCTAGAACACAATCGTGAGTATTAGTACAATGTGACATCTGACATTTCGGAAGACCTTACTCTACACGAGCGCCTCTAGCGGCGAATTCACACACGATAGCCCCCATTGAATGTATTAGAGATTGGTCATCGCTTTTCATCGACTATAGTGTAGATATACAGACTATCGATAGCCGAGTTTTGAATTTTTGCTTTATTAGAAGACTAGCTTTTGAAAATTTGAAGTGTGAATTTTGCAAATCTGTTCATAAAAGAAACTTAAAAGGGTTTTGGATTACGTGAACGTAGCCGAATAAATGGAGCAACAATTGTTGAGGATAAGGTATACGTTGCCCCTATGTGTATGGCACATCGAACTGACGACGTACTGCGAAAATTATGACCCTGAAGAGTTTAGAAAAGAAGTAGGCGTGTTCTTTACTAAGGAATATTATGGTGACAGCGGCAGCACAACGTCAACTGAATAATAAATAAATTTTAAAAATAAAATCTTTTTATTTTCGAATGAGAGGTTTTCTTTTTGAGGTAATAAAAAAAAAGTAGTTTCCAAGAACTCTGTAAATGGCGTTGAACTGACTACGTTACTAGGTGCCAAAGCCAAAAAGATTGGAAAAAAAACATTGCGTCACGTCACATCCGCTCGTTGAATGACACTTTCAAGTTTGCTTCCGAATTTATTCTAGTTTTCTCGCGCTTTGTTAAAATCAGTTTTTTTACGTTCCGTTCCTTGCAGTAACTTACTAAGTTCAGCGACTAGGGAAGAGTTCAATATAAAATCCCTCATTACTTCATGTTTAGAATTTAATTGGTATAAAACAAAACTCATTTCAGGCTTTTGTAATATTCACCTTAAGGGTGTTAAATAGGGTACGAAAGTTTGTATGCAACTTCGTCGAAAAATCGTGTAACGGAAAGCTAGTGTTCTAATAAAGCAAAAATTCAAAACTCAGCTATCGATAGTCTGTATATCTATACTATAGTCGATGAAAAGCAATGACCAATCTCTAATACACTCAATTGTTTTGCTATTAGATTCCGCTCCCTGATAATCAATATACAGCAAGTAAAGAGATGACTCTTGAGATAACGAGTAAGAGAAGTACGGAAGATAAAAGATAATAGGTGCTCACTTTGAAACTTTCCCACATAAATGGCAGGTAAATAATTTTAGGAAGCCTTCATGTTGTGTCCTGTAAAACAAAATTATCATTATTCACCATACTGCACTAGTGAAATTATTATAACACAGTAAATACATTTCGCATGTGCTCTAAAAAACTGTTATAACACAAAAAAAATGGGTTTTTAGTTTTAGTTGGTAATGGTGTCGATTCTGTTGTGCACAAACTAAACTTAATTTAAGCTATTGCTATCTTTTACTAAAAGGTAGTGCGAGAAAAGGACGGCTATAGCTATGAACTAAGTTAGAAATGTCAAACTAGTTTATACCTTGCGCTTCACCGTGTTTTTAGTCGACATGGTTTTACGTGCACCCTTCATTTGTATGGAAATATTAGTTCCAAATAAATTTGACAGCTCTAAATTACGTCCGTCTCTTCCTCGTTTTATTAGAGAGAAAAAGATAGCAATAGCCTAAATTAAGGTTAGTTTGTGCACAACAGAATCGACGCCATTGTGTATATCACTATGTTTCGTTTTGCTTTCACTTTAATTTCTAGACAATAACATTTTGGCAGGGTAGAGGAGAATGAACATGTTAGGAACTTGGTCTAAATGTCCACCACTAACAAGACCTATGTAATAGACTATTGTCTACGAAATACTGAGACTTTATAACCAGACTGCAATCAAAAATATCAGTAAAAAAATATGACTGAAAAGTCATGTTTATTGACCTTTTTATGCGATAAATATCAGGGAATATGCAAGTAATTTTTCTTTACTTAAATCAATAAAATACAGTACTACCAACTCAAGAAAAGTATTAAAAGTTAAGTTCGACTACTGCTTGTCGCATAAAAATAATATTAAACTCCTGCAATTTTCTACGACAGTTCAAACGTCCGTAACTGTCGCGGCCATTATGTGACGTCATTCATCACCACAATCTGCCTTGTTTACAGCAAATATTTTGCACTTAATAGAATAATTTTACTAATTGTGTGTGGTCTAGTCAAGTAAAAATTGCAAAAACAATATTATAATAAAATCTTAGTAAAACTTTAAGCACTTTTCAAATAAAAGTGTTTTTTTGACACATAGTCGTTGGCGTCACTACCGGCGTTATCGAGGACGACGCGTTTTGAGAGTGCGTTCCGTTTCACCAAAAACATGCTACATAAAACCTTAAATTGTAAAATAAGTGATGTATTAGCAGCCTTAACAAGTGTACCACAATGTTTCTATGGGCCAATACAAGGCATATTTAATTAATAAAAAGAGTTTTGTATTTCATTGATATTCCCTATTCTATCCGTCGCACATTTTAAACTAATCTACACATGTTATGACATGTCGCTTAGTGTCCCGCGTTAGGTTCTTTCCACACACCCAGTTTCTTCTTTCCACTTGCATTGTTACAAAAAAAAAAACAATCACTGGAAAAACAGAAAGTCCGAAGTGATATAAAAGTCTAGTAAACGGTAGTCCAAAGTCGCAAAGCAAAGCAAAAAAAAAAATACTATGTATTATTATTTTTCATAAAGTCATAACTTTTATCTTACAGCTTATTTTTTTTTTTGTCTCATACTGAAAGTTACTCTCTATGTGGGCTATAAGTCAAAAGAGGTCTCGTTAATGGTGGATATTTGGACCAAATTTATTCATTCTCCTTTATTTAATTTATTACAGTTCTTACTGATTCCCTATTTTACGACGCATGGTATTTAGGTAGCAGCTAAAATTGATTCAGTCATGTTAGTAAATTACCTATTATTTGTGAATGTGTGAACATTGTAGGGTTTGTAGATCCCCAGATGCTTGTTAAATTTTGTTATATTTATCTTGTTTTACGTTTTTGGTATAGTAAGCAACGACCTATTGTCGGGCCTACGCTGTCCCCCCATACTTAAGTACTAATTGCTGTGACACATTAATGTTGTAATACCAAATGATTTGAAAAGAGTAACCATGAAGTTTCTTGCCGGTTCTTCTCCATGGAAACGACCAACGCGAACCGTGCACCTTTTCGACGTTTTATAAGTGTCCATGTAGGCCTATGAGAAATAAAATATTTTGATTTTTGTAAATCGCGGTAACGTTCAAGATTGAAAAGGCACGGTTCATCTAATATCATCTGCACCGTACCACAGCGAAAGGACTATAGTCTAATCGCGATAAAACAATAAAAAGAAAAGTTTTTTGGAGTCACTAACCTTCCCTATCCAAAATACATGAATTAGCTAGCGGAACTCCGTCTAGCTTAATTAGCTAGCGGAACTCCGCCAAGATTAATTAACTAGCGAAACTCGGTCAAGATTAATTAGCTAGCGAAGCTCGGTCAAGTTTTATTTCAGGTAGCGAAACTCACACACAGCCCACTCACCTATAATGATCTATGATGGAGGATCGATCGACCATCCGGCGGCCGCAGGCGACGCACTCGTAGCGCCGGTTGTGTATGAGCGAGTGCACGTTGTAGCTGTACGACGTGGGCAAGTGCATGCGGCACAGCTTGCACTCGTATGGACCGCGCGACTGGAACATGAAGCATCCGTACTCATTAACATTACGCCTGCAATCCTCCAAGGGGTAGGTAGAGGTGTACCCTTTATTACAGTGAGTTATAGCAATTAGCTGACCCAACTTTGCATAAATGGTTGAGATTTTTTAGAATACGAATCGATAGAAATGTATATTTTAATTCCTTTCTTGAATCACTATCTATTTCTGAAAACTGCATTAAAATCCGTTGCGTAGTTTATAAGTACTATGTTTGACTAGTTTCGACTTTGCTTTAATAAGTACTATGTAAAGATTTATTTGAGCAAAGTAAATAAAATATAAAATTAAAAAATAATTATAAAATTCTACCGATTCGTATTCTAAAAAATTTTGACATACAAATTGACAGCACAGTCGCCGCAGTGGCTGAGCTAGAGCATAGAGGGCAACGTTTTTTTATTATGTGAAACGTATATATAGGCGCGGGTAAAACCAAAAAATAACGTGGCGAGTGTGGCGACGCGTCGCCAACTGCCAAGTTGTCAACCCGGCCCGAACAACCCCGAACATTACCAACCTGTTGAAGCAGCATAAGATCTACATATTCGCTAGTTTACAACAAGCCAGCTGGTCTCGGGGCACAGCGCTGGGTTACAATCTCGTGACTTCGAGTTCGATTTTCTTTTTGTGAATAGTCATTTTGTTTTTATTTTGTTTTATATTTTATGTGTTTGTTTTGTATATTGACTTTTTTTCAAGCATATTACTGTACAAAATAATTTCGATGTTTCACATTTGCCAGGCGTCCCGTGACGGCTCAACTTTTTTTTTTTAAGAAAAATATAACTTACGCCTCGACTTTTCCGTACGAATAGTTGTAAAAAGACTCTGAACGAAGTTGAAAGGCACTTACAAGTGCCTTTCAACTTCGTTCATTGCGATACATTTTTAGTTGAGTCTAGAGTTTTAGACCAAGCCTGGTAATCCTGTACTATTCAATGCATACAGCAGCACAATTTTTTAAGTGCTTTACATTGAGTCCTACCGTAACCAGTGATTTTAGTTTCTCTCTTCTACAGTACTTTCACAGATTTTGACTTGTGACTGTAGCTAGATTTAATTTTCATCTCTGTTTCGACATTTCGAAAGTGCCTGTAACTGGCCTACTTGAAATAAATGCTTTGATTTTCTCTTAAAAATGGTGGGCGCATTCGTAAAGTTGGTAGTTATGACGACTTTCTTTAATACATTACTAAATGAAACTGGAATATCGCTCTGTGTTGCACCAAAATTGTTTCTTTTGTGGCGAGTAGGCAAGTAAACTCGCACACTAGAACGCAGCACCAAAAATCACGCCACCTTTTAAGCCCCGCCTCTAAGATAAGGATTCTACTATGAGTGCGTAGTGAAGCGCGCACACGGCCGACCGGCGCCTGCGATCCTTTTGTCTAGGACGATGACGCACGCGAAGTGAAGCCGTGCCTAACAATGACGTACTTTGTTTACCGTGTACTATCAATATTGTGTCCTGACGGTGTCGATATTCATTCTGCTTTGTTCATCTGCTTTGTACACATACCTAGTTATTTAATCACAATATAGTACTCGCTTTAGCTTATTTGCCTTTTACTTAAATTCACCTGCGCTCCGACAAGTATATACCTAGCTACCTGCCTACCTACTTGCTAGTGCAGTAAGTGGGCTAAAAAGCGTTCATTCATCGCTCACGCATACCCACTTCACTTTTTTCCTTAGCCGGTATATTCCTATTGCTGGGAAAAGGCCTTCCATTCCTCTCTCTGTGCGGTTATCTTATAGCAGTAATCAGCGAAACATTTGACAGCAATTTGCGCCGTTGCCAACTTTCAAAATACAAATCTTGAACACTCGATATGGCATTTTCACGGGTACCGTATAGTTGGTGCCAGTTAAGATGAGAATAGCGGTCATTGACCCACCTACATTGATTAAACTTCTTAACTTTGAAAACCAAAAATAAGCCTGTTCAAGTCTGGAATCGTGATCTTCAACATTTTTTGTAATGAAAAACGATATCTACATGTTTTATTTGTTTTGGTTCGTACGAAGAGATATTAGGGAAAGGGCAATGACCGCTATTCTCATTTTAACTGGCACCAATTATAGTAGTATAGTTTTATTTTAACTTACCGGACTGTGTTTGCCCATATGATTTTGTAATTTCGACTCAAAGTTAAACCCTTTATGGCACAAGTTACATTGGAACGGGAATTTCAAGCCCGCTGTATTTTCTTCCTGAAAAATAAAATGTTATTGATCAAATTAAATTTTTTATTGATTCTACGAGAATATAACAAGAGTTTGTTTAGAACGTACGAACGAACGAGCGTTGTTGTACGAAAGTTAGTTTGTTTGTTTGTTCGTTTAGATTAAGATGGTAAAGAGATGTGGATTTTGTAATAAATAAATAAAAAAAAACACGCAACTACAACTACTACTACTACAACTAAAAAACCCGATTAATGAAAAATCACGCTCTAAGCACGGTGTAATATTATAATACAGTAGTGTAACTCGGCCGCATGATAGAAACAAATGCCTACAGCCGCGCGGTACGTAAACATGCGTTAGGGCTGTCCGTCTCCAGCATTTTAATTACATTTGCCTACTTTCTGTTTCTATTTGGTTTTGTGATTGTTAATATCCTTTTTATATAAATAAATGAAATACTTTGTATATTGAATAGGAAGTGTTCAATAAAAATGCGTGTTGTTTTTTGATTGGTAGATTTAATTAAAAAAAACATGTTACTCTATTCGCTTTATTTATTAATCCAAACACCTTTTTTTTCGAGAGATAAAAGGAAATACTTATCCATTAAAAAGACACACATTATGTACCTACCTACTAGTAAGTAAAATTATTTTATAGTCTTACCTTTCAGAGTTTCCAGGTAATTTAAAAAAACTAATGTCTGGATGCGTTATTGACGAATTCATACAACCAAAAACAGCACAATATTTCCTACTCGTCACATTAACTGATTTTTTGAGAAAAAATCGCGCGGTTATTGTTAAAAAAACAACACACCGTCCGTTCGACACTGCGGTACAGCCGTGACTGTCTGCGCCCCGAGCGGACCCCGAGATCGAGGCGCGTAGGTATAGCTCGCGTTTCGTCCGTTTGTATGAAGTTGGAGTACTGTATTATAATATTACCGTGCTCTAAGGTCGAAAATCGACTCCTCCTATTTGTTGAAGTCTGTTAAAATGCATTCATCAAAATGGAATGAATAGTTTAGGCGCTACGGTGGAACATAGGTAAATAATAGACTAGTTTCCACCATCAATAAATTGCAAATCTATTTAGTCCGTCAGTTAGAGTATTGGAAAATAATGGACACGTATTTTTTTGTTTTTGTAAATCAATGAATATTGACAAAGATAAGACGCATCAAAACTCGAGAGTGGGGGCTCGTGACGTGACAACGCACTACAAAAGACATATTGATAATTTTAAAAGCCTCGTATCTTCGTCAATTTTGGTTTACGTAACAAAATAAAAAATACGTGTCAAATATTTTTTGATAATCTAACTGACGGACTAATTAGATTTTTTCAGGACTTAATATACGTAATAGGCTTGTCTATTACAAACATACCTACATACATACATAAACTGCAAAAATCATAACCCTTCCTTTTGGTTTCGCCGTAGTCGGGTAAAAAAGCTGAAGAGTTGAGAGCAAAATAAACATAAATACAGTATGGAGACATGGCATGTTTTTTTTGCCTCGCTCCACAACACAGGGGTACAGGGTCAGATCAAATTAGTTAGCGAAACCGCAAACGTGAGACGTGATAGACTTGTAGTCTAGCGATGAGCGTTGAATGAACGAACTAGTTAATTCGACCATCGACGTACTGTGTACGAATCAACGATTCACCATGGACTAGTCGAATCCGTAGACGTCTCAACGGCTAAACAGAATTCGACTACTCAAGAACGAAAGCAAGTAACACAAATTCATTCGTCATTAGAAATAAAATAATCGCTCAAACAAATTTTAACTCCAAATCTAGCAGGAAAGAGTTGATATTTGTATACATGTATATATACATATATATATACAATGTGGGGAGGACAATATGACTTTAAATGAAAACACTGGCAATACTGGTTTATAGAAACATTTGTAAACTATCAAATTAATCCGAACATCGAAATTAAAAAATATTTTTTTTCTAACAAACTAAATAGCTTAAAACTGCAAACAAAATAAAACACCATTTATAAAATTGGTACACTGACCTGCGATAAGAATGGCAACGCCGCTTGGTTTCATTCATGATAAAGCTACTTATCTATTTAACTAAGTACCTATAATACGTTTATGTGTCCTGTCACTATTAAAACAAAGCGTCAAATTTCGAATTTTCGAGAAGTTGTGCGACTACTCAAGTACAAGAGAGTTAAGGATTTATACTGACGGATCAAAAACCAACGATGGGACAGGCGTCGGAGTGTTCTCCGACGACCTAAACATTAAGATATCCAAACCACTTGGAATGCTCAACTCTGTTTACCAAGCAGAGTGTGTAGGTATTATCCAAGCGGCACACGCTATAGAGGCCAGGGAGGTTACGGATACCAATATTCGAATACTCTCCGACAGTGCCTCTGTTCTTCAATCCCTAAAGAGTAACCAGATCACGTCGAGACTAACACTAGAATGCCACAAGGCCCTAGAACGAATCACGGTACTAAATCACAACACGGTAACGCTACAATGGATTAAAGGTCACAGTGGATCACTTGGAAACGATGCGGCTGACGAACTTGCCAGAAGAGGATCCAGCACAAAACCCTACGGACCCGAACCCATTATGCCAATTCCTTTCAAGCAGCTGAGAAGCTGGTTAAAGGAT